>CM045764.1:116182813-116851662 GCA_025200525.1 Camellia lanceoleosa | reverse complement strand
ATAACAAATAAAATAAATGAAGTGATCTAAACTAGCAATTATAAATAAATTGGATTTCTTGATTTGGGAAAAATCTAGGGCAATGAGTTCATCATTAGTTACACAAATAGGGTTTAAATTGAAATCGAATTATGTTCACGGTTCGAGCGAATAATTCTTCTTTAACTAAGTTCAAAGCATTTAACAAGAAAATCATCGCGTCGATATGCGGGGCATGAACCATCTCCGTCGTCTGATAGTTCATAAACTATGGTAGCGTACGACTGGAGTCTCTCGTAGTATGGTTGAGTCTTATACCTTGAATGTGAAAGAGAATAAAAAACTATTGTATGGAAAACATTCAACAATCACTGACGACCACTTGAAGTAATAATGGAAGAAATAAATATCTGAAACCTCTAAAACCATAAAAATTGTTAAACATTTACATAATTAAAAATCAAAAAACCTAATTACATAGCTAGGGTTTCATCAAAACCTGAAAAGAATAATCTAGCCACTAAATGGAGGTGAGAAGAGGTGGAAGATGGGAGAGATGGAAGTCCCCATGAAAGAAGTTGTCTTGAAAGCTTGAGAATCCTCCTTTTCTCTCCTAAACGCTAGCCTCTCTCTTCTTGGAATTTATTTGAGAACCCTAATCGGCCCTCTTTCTTGCCTATTTTATACTTGACTACCTTTCCAAAGCGAGGTTCAAAACATAGGGCCCATTTTCCAAGAAAAAGTCAGCACATGCGTGCGGAAGCATTTTTCTCTCAAATTCTATATTTTTGCCCATTTTATGCTTTCGAGACTATGTACAACTTGATTGACACTAAGCATATATAAAATATATAGTTTGACAAACAAGTAAGAGTTAAGAGATCTTAATTAACTTGGCCTCAATGTTGTACAATTCGATTGCCTTAATCACATCCCCCAACTTACAACTTGCTAGTCCTCAAGCAAGTAATAAAAAATAAAATTAAATTAAACAAAATCTAGCTATTTTTCTCTTTCATGGGAAAAGCAGTTGCATTTAGCATATCAACAAGCCTTTAAACCACAAAGTTACCCCAAGTGGGCCAGAGTAAAGTCTCGTGAGGGTTTCGAAATGATACCCACAAACATTAACATATTCATATTTGCCCAACAATTAACCACACTACTCCACATAACAATCATTTTATGTGTCACTTCTGATGTGATATTAAGACATAATGAGTCATTAAAAGGCAGTGGACAAGCATGAAGGAATCTATTGAGTCAAAACCACAATTGAGTTAATACAAAAGTAAAGTCCCTGTACTTGTGCATGCTAGTAGACAAATCATGACCCTTGGTGTAAAGTGCAATCTCCATATTAGTTAGCTTTGTCTACTATAATAGCCCAATGTAACTTATAATAACACTCAACATATCTGAGAAAAACTAAAATTTATTTGCAACCAAGATTCTCAAAAGTTTTTTTTTTCTTTTTTTTAAATGACTGTGCAATATCCTGATCCATTAAGCTTTCTAATCAACCATGTAACAAGCATTGGACCAATAACTCCCAAACCTGACGGTTTTAGGGCACTAGGTATGTAGACACCTCTTCGGGCTTAACTAACTTCGAGTTAAAAATGCTACAATCCGAGCAAGTCATTCTCCTTATTTTCATAGCATGCAATGTCTAAGTCCCTTAAGATTTCTAATTAACCTATGTAGCAAGTATTGGGCCAATGACTCCCAAACCAGACAGTTTTAGGGCACTAGGTATAGAGACACCCCTACGGGCTTAATAACTCGAGTTAAAAATGCTACGAACCAAAACAAGCAAGTGTTTTTTTGTTTCTTTCTTTTTCTTTTTCTTTTTTTAAGAATCTTGGCTCCTCATTTATTCTTTTCTGCAACCCTAGCCATTATCAATGATGTACACCATGGATTATAATAAAGAGGTCACCGCTATGATAGTGTGTTCATGTGAATTAAGGCATACTCATGACAAGTGTACTAATACCACAAACACAAACAACTCTCCTAGTGCAAACATCACATGCAAGTATCTGCAATAAACCCTTTTCATACAAGTCTACAATGCTCCCCAATTAACTTATGCAAATATCATCACCCTACTAGCAACAAGTCACATCAAATGAAATAATGCAATCAAGTGAAAGCAAGTATAAGCATGATTAAGAGCCAAATAAAGAAATGCACAAAAGAAAATACAACCCTCATCCCCAACTTGAATATGACATTGTCCTCACTGGAAAAGTAAAGATAAATGAGGGAATATTACCAGAGATTGTAGGTGCACATCCAGGTCAGCATATAGTAACACACACACACACACTTCACACACTTTTTTTTTTTTTTGAAAAGAAGAAATAACTAAAAAGAAAAATAAAAATAAAAGAGACAAAAGCAATATATATTTTGGTACTCTTGAGAATTGATTCTACGGTGGTGGCGGGAAATCTTTGGGCAAACAAGGCATGCATCAAAGATCGCGTCTCAAAGGCTTCATACTGAACCCGTTGGCCGAGCTGATCAAAACTATCATGCTCTGCTTTTTATGCCAATAGATACCATTACCAAATCCATTATTATAACACAATTTCAGAGATCATGCGCAGAAGTTCAATATAATAATGAGTACCATTATTAAAGATTCTCTCATTCGAATATGAAATGAATGCAACATGAGATAAAAATAAATAAATTGCCCAAAAGCGTACATCTTTTGAATTTAAAAAAAGTGTTTAACCCTTTTTACATCAATGGCATTCCACTTACAAATAAAATGCCCCGTGGCCAACATATAAAGAAGATCCTCGATCTTGAGACCCTTCTTGACGTTCACTTGAAAAACAATTAGCAACGTGGGATGAACATAAAGTCCAGTAGGGATCCCAAACAATAACAACATCTGAGATAGATATGATCATGAATGCTTTAAATCATAACATATACATAATGTGATGGTTTACAAAAACACACTTATATAAGAATTTTCTCAAAATCATTCATTTCATTCAACAACATAAGTAATATACCTTTTCTTCCTTCTTGTTACCTTTTGTCAAAACTCATATGACAGTAACAAGTTCTTGAAAACAATGTCACCAAGCCCATTACGCTTTCTCACACTTTCCAGACTTACACTTGATTTACCTTTTTGAAACATATTCACAAGTATCCAAAGTCCTTCACATTATTCACTCTCTCAATACAATACTTACATCTATTTCCAACACACTCATATCTATACATATATTCCTTTAGTACAAAAGGAAAATAATAAGCAACCAACAACTATCTACTCAACAAATGAGACAACTCGGTCTTCGGCACCATAACCATCATAACCCATAATATGCCCGGATACACTAAGACAATAATGATAAATAAGATCTACTCTACACGCCTTAAGCACGGCAACCCAAGGAGATACACCTTTAATCTGAAATGCCGGGCCAAGGATACACCTCAAGCCATTTAGGTCTTACTTCATTTCATTATAATTCATTTCAAGTTAATTTATTTCATTTCAATTCATGAGCCAATTCATTACATTTTAGACACCCAATTGAGGCTACAACTCGGTGGTTCTCAATCAACACAAGTATTACACAAACACTTCAATTTGCTATTTTACAAAAATTTTATTATGAGGAATCGACACCCATATATATATAGATCTAAGCGCGGTTTAGGAATTTCACCTAGACACTCAGAGCCAACTTAATTTGGTGGAGTCCATCCCCTTTCTCCTCCCAAACATGGAGTACATCCTCTTTCTTCTCCCAAACATCATACATATACAATGTATTTAAAACATGGTCATATTCAATGACAACCAACAAGAGATTAGTTTCAATTCACCTAATCCTCATGCAATTTCTACAACAATTATAGTTATCCTCACCGATAGCCCAAGATAGATATACAATCTTCAAAATAGATAAACTATCCATATTTTCATAGGTGAGAGATAACAAGTATCCAACTCCACCATTTACATTCACATCTATCCATTTCTACATCTAATACGAAAAGAAAACAAAAATCCAATTCTTACAAGACTTTCAGTCCAATAACAATGATAATATGTAAAAAGTTTCAAAATCCGACCTCAAGTTCATTATCAATTCACGAAGGGTGATGATTTCATTTTCTTTCAAAAAGACCACTTTTCTTTATTTTACAATCCACACGACTCCAACCATTTTCTAAAAATCCATTCTCGTCATTTTACAAAACCAAAACCAAATCCATCCTTTATTTTACAAAACCAATTCCATTGGTATCAAAATCATAACTCAACTCAACTTCCGTGATTAGTCTAAAACAATACCAACATAATTGGTTACTTTTCTTTTTATTTCTTTTGATATAAACACAATTTTACAACCCATATTAGCAACATATAAAGATTATTCAACTTCCTCCCTTTTAAATCCATTATATCAATAATATTAAATTAGAACTTTCTTTCCTCTCTTCACAAACATAATCAATCATCTCCCAAGTAACCCAACAACAAACAACTTAACAACTCCAATCACAAATATCAAACCCTAAATCCACTTTCATGGTTCTCAAGAAAATCCATAATGAATATGGTTTCTATGCAATAAGATCCACCACACATCTATCTATAGACAAGGTATTAGAAAGGAGCAAAGAAATCCCTACCTCTTAAAGCAAAGAGATGACAACCCAAAATTCACCGGCGATAAAACCACGAACTATTTGGACCAAAAAAAAGCCCTTGACGAGATCTACAATCTTTCTTAAATGACCATGGTGAAAAGATCACTCTAGGTGAGTAGATCTAGAGATCTAGGTGCGAAAAGTCGAGTTTTAGAGAGAGAATAGAGAAATCACGATTTAAGAGGAAAAGAAGAAAAAAGGTTAAGTGAGGACCTATTTATAATTACTAGGTCAAAATAAAAATAAGCCCCAAAGGCAACCCAAAATAGCTGGTCAACATCCGCAAAAAGTAGGCCCCAAACCGACTGAAAAATCTGGAAAAAAAAGTCACAGGTGTCCACCCTTACAGCAGAGGTGTCAACCCTTTAGGCAGAAAGGCAAAAAGTGCAACAAGTAAGGTAATAGACCCTTCGACGAATGTCGACACCAAAAAAACAACAAGTAACTTCAGATTCGTAACATACAAGGGTAGACCCTTCGAGACTAATGTGGACCCTTAAGGCCAACAACAAAAGGCAAGTCGACACCACCAAGATTGGTGTGGAAGCCCGAACTAAGATTTCTAAGTTCCCAAACAACTTTTCCGCGTAAACAAGCGTAAACGAACAATCCCAACAAGTTTAGATCAATTTTCACTCATCCAAAACCAAGATACAACAACATCAAAGATCCCTAAAATAAAATAAAAGATTCAAATACACTTCCCAAAGTTTTAAAAGGGTACAACTGCTACAAAACGCTGCTAGCTCAACTCTCGATATGTATAAAAGTTAGTTTGCAGTGATGCAGCTAACTGCTAAATGTCGAGCTGGCGGGCGTGTAGCTGGTCGAAGGCTACCTAAGAATAGTCTCGATGTGCCTGAAAATTCGTACGTAACCCCATGAGACTCTGGTGGTGATCATGAAAATCTTGTGGACTTGATCCTGAGTCTTTGAAGTTATAAGTACTCCTCACGAGTCATGTAAAATGGGTCCCCTTGGAAGAGCCTGAGGAGCCAAGATGAGGTGGTTGGTCGTGGGCGGTCAGGGGCCTCGTCAGCGAGGCACCAACTTTCTTTGCGGAATCTGAGATAGGCTATGCTTCGATTCCCGCTACCTGAAAATCGGATAAGCTCGACCAATCTCCTCAGCCAAACCAATGGGGAGGCTATTCAGCCCGAAGACAAGTGTCAGCAAGTTGGCAAATGGCGGCAGCCAAGGCATGTTCTACATAGGTTGGCGAGCGCCTCCGTAGAAATTTCGCATATGCATCCGGATGATGTGCAAGCGACTGATAGCCATCTTTGATAACCATGTAAGGCCGAACAAACTACAAGCGGCGCTCGACTTTATGCCCAAGTGGAAGGGCATTCTTATGTATAATGAGTCAATGAATAACATGACTAAGGCACTTGCTCGTATAAGCATGTGAAACTTGTGTCATAGTGGGCCCCAAGAAATACTATTGGATGAGGTTGTGTATGGATTGTTGGTCCTCAACTTCGAGAAGGACTAGTATTCCATCTTGGAGAAGAACCCTAACGCATCGGCAATCATGGATTGATGATGTTGATGAGATGGCCATCAATGGTGAACGGCGGTCCTTCTCGATAAGTGACTCATCTGAGGTTACGGTAGAAGAGCCGTACCAAGCGAGGATAAGTGGTATTTGTCATAGTGCAAAGGCCCAATTGTTGCGAGTTGGGCTGCTCAGCGACCCAGAAGTGGTGGATCACGTTGAAAATATGAAATGTTGAGCTGCGTGAGCTTGTGAAGCAGGCATGAAGCCCACTCCGGTCGTGGCAAGTCATCCAATGGGGGTGGTGCGCATGGTGGTGACATTGGCAAGAAGGATAAACCTCTAGCCTTTTGGAGGCGGGTGGATAGCCGTCTACTCATATCCTGCACACACCAAAACCAAATAGACACAAACCCGTGGAACCAATCAGGAGAATAAAGTAAAATATTAAAGCACAAGTCTGTCCACTAATGTACCACATGCAATTCTCATTTTTTTTTTTAAAAAAAAAATGAAATAGAATAATATAAACTTACATATTAACATTTTAACATGTATTGAATTAAACTAACAAGTAATACTAAGATAATAGAATACATCAAAACAACTAAATAAATAGATGGAAAATACAATAAATTAGAAAAGCTAGGTATTAGATTTTATATATATATATATATATATAAAAACGAAAACAAATAAATAAATGAATAAAAAATGACATTAAATTAAATTAACTACTGAACAACAGTACAATTTTATTGAAGTAACTAATGACTAAATAATTAAACTAACAAAACTAGACTATTTGAATACACTAAACTATCAAATAAAGAATGAAGTAATAAAATAAAATAACAGAAAAATAAGCAACTAAATAAATAAATAAATAACCTATGAATTAAACAAAAAAACTAAGCAGGAATTTTATTTTATTTATTTATTTATTTTTATTTTTTTAAAATAGGGCTATTTTATTTAACTAATGATTGAATAATTAAAACTATCATAACGAAATTATTTGCATGAACTAAACTATGGTAAGCAAGCCAAATAATAAAAATAACAAAACAAAACAAAAATAAACTTTTTTTTTTTTTTGGGTATTGGACCGCACGTGTGACAGTCGTCTTCTTGACGGCCCAGTTTGTTTGTTTGTTTTTTTTTTTTTTTTTTTTAAGATGAACCATAGATCATGATTTGAACAAAAATAAAAACACTACTCTACTTCTCTACTCTTACACCCACAAATCTACACGAAAAGGAAAAGTTACCTTAAAAGAGTAAAAAAAGAGGGAGAAAGAATGATGATTCGCACAAAAAAATGGTGGTATTTGGAGATTCAGCAGACGAAGAAGAAATAGAGGCGTTGATGGTGAGATGGTCTTGAGGAAGAAGGAAGGAGGGTGAGGTTGAAGGAAGAAGAAGTAGGTGATGGTGGGGGTATGATGAGTGGGTGGGTTTGTGGGGTTGTAAGAAAGTGATGGAGAGATAGATGATGAGAGGTAAAGAGAGAGTGTGGTTGAGAAAGTGATAGACAAAAAGAAGATTTAGGTTTTGTTGAAATCATTTTTTCCAAAAACAAAATAATTAAAATAATAAAAATAAAAAATAACAAAGCGAATGTTTTTTTTAATTATTAGTTTATTATTTTTATTAAAAAACAGTTATCTTAAAATAGATAAAATAAATATATATATATATAAGAAAGAAATCTTTTTATTATTTTTTATTATTTTTATTTATATATTTTTTATAGAGAAATAAAATAAATGGAATGAAATAAATAAATAAATAAAACAAAGCGCATTTTTTTTTTTAAGCGTTAAAATGCTGCGTCTTGGGATTGATCACGCATGTCTGAGACTCACCCACCGAGCATGCACTGCATATAAACCAGCCAAAAACAAATTTAGAAGAGTTTTTCCCTTGCGTATGAGGCCGAGCCGCCATGCAGCGTTCCATTTTTTTTTTTTTGGGAGCGGCGTTCGCCTGGCGACTAGGTTGATGCACCACCTCGCTTTGCAAAGTGTCTGATGCATAACTTGTGCAATGGAATATTCACGCATGTCGCGAAATTTTTTTTTAAACCCAATTAAAATTACAAAGAATTACCACCCAATTAACCTTTCAAATCATTTCTACCTTCGGTTCACTTCCAAAATAAATAAAGAATGCCCACTAAAGGTATAATCTTCACGTGAAAACCACGGGTACTACTTTTCTCCCTAACAGTGTTTGTAACTTTCCCTATTCTCCAACAGGGTGACAGACTAGGTTGATTCAGTATCCGGAATCGAGGCGCATAAAGCTAACTCGACCTATGGGGCTGCTATATAGAGTTCAAGCTGGGGTGGTTTTGAAGCAATCTCCACACCCCTAGGTATTTAAACCAGACTCTAGTCTCGGAAATTCCAAACCTTTGCATTCTCGGCTTTGCCATTCGAACTCTAGTTTCCACCGTCTAAGTTGGTCTCCTAGGAACTCACTACAAACACAGTTAGGTGGCTATACCAAACCGTCAAATGCCGTTCGGGCACAACTAACACCAAAGGAATTACACCTTTAGAAGATTTAAAGTCTCCTAGACGCAAATAAAGCACAGCAAGAATAAAGAAAAATAGAATAGAATATAAGGGAAAGAAAAGAGAACAAGACATCAATCTCTCAATCATAGTAAAAAGGGTCCATCAAAGCAATAGACTCAATCATATCCCCATTTTCAATCCCCTCTATATGGCTTCAGTCTTTGGTCATTCACTTCGAAAGTGTGGTCATTCTTTGGATCTTGCACCTCAATGGCGCCATGAATAAATGCCTCTACAACCACAAAGGGACCATCCCATCTTGATCTAAGCTTACCCAGAAAGAGTCTCAATTTTGAGTTAAAAACCAACACTTTTTGGCCGGGTTCAAAGGATTTTCTATTATTGTGTTTGTCATTGAATTTCTTAGTCCAAGCTTTAAAAATTCTCGAACTCTCATATGCATCATTACGAATTTCTCCAACTCATTGAGTTTCAATTTCGGTTGAGCCTAGCAGCTACCATATCGAAGTTAAACTTCTTTATGGCCCACAATGCTCGGTGCTCAAGTTCAGCGAGGAGATGGCAAGCTTTGTCAAACCGCCCTACCCAATGGGTGTCTTATAAGTAATCAGTAGGCCCATAATGCCTCAATCAAATGTTGTGACCAATCTTTCCTCGCTGGCCTCACCGTTTTCTCTATTATGTGCTTTACCTCCCTATTTGAGACTTCCACTTGGCCACTAGTTTGAGGGTAGTATGGAGTGCCAACTTTATGAGTGATAGAGTATTTCTTAACTACTGACTCAAAGAACCGGTAACAAAAATGCGTACCCTGATCACTAATTATGGCTCTAGGAAACCCAAAATGACTAAAAATGTTTTTATGCAAAAAATTGAATACTACTTTATGATTGTTTGTTAGGTAGCTATCGCCTCCACCCACTTAGACACATAATCTCTTGCCAAGAGAATATACTCAAACTGAATAATGACGGGAAAGGTCCCATAAAATCAATCCCCAAACATCGAGATCTTTACCACAAGAATAGGGGACATTGGCATCATGTCTGCAAGAGATATTGAACCCATTTCGATAAGCGCAAACAAGTTCTACAAAATTGATGGGCATCTTTAAAAATTGTGGGCCAATAAAACCCGCTTTGTAAAATCTTGGCGGTTGTTTTATGCCCACTAAAATGACCGCCTCATGCAGAGGAATGACAAAAAGTAAGAATGCTATACACCTCACTCTCTGCACACACACCGTTAGATCACTTGGTGAACAATATTTAAACAACTCAGGATCCTCCCAAAAATAATACGACACAGGAAAAGAATGGGTCTTTGTCTTACTTAGACCAATTTTGAGAATTTGCCCAATGGCCAAGTAATTCTAATATGTGCAAACCACGGGGCTCGCTTCGTGACACCACAAGGAGTTGTTAGTTAGGAAACGAATCATGCAAAATTAGAGGGTCACTAGTATATTCAACAAGGATTCGGGAGAGGTGATCCGCCACTACATTCTTAGATCCTTTTTTATCTCGGATCTCTAGGTCAAATTCCTGAAGCAACAAAATCCATCTAATTAACCTAGGTTTGGTCTCTTTCTTTGATAGTAAATACCACAAAACAGCATGATCAGTGAAGACTATGACCTTGGAACCTAGCAGATAGGACCGAAATTTATCTAAGGCAAAGACCACAGCTGGCAACTCTTTCTCGGTAGTAGTATAATTCAATTATGCATCCGAGAGAGTGCTACTAGCATAGTATACAGCGTATGGTGCCCTATTGATTCTTTGACCCAACACAACCCCAACAGCATAATCTGAGGCATTACACATGATTTCAAAGGGAAGCGACCAATCCGGTGATTTCATGATTGGGGCGGTGGTAAAGGCCATTCTTAGTGTTTCAAAAGCTTTGAAGCATACCTCATCAAAGATAAAAAGGCGCGTCCTTAACAAGTAAACTACGCAAAGGACATGATATTTTACTAAAATCTTTGATGAACCTACGGTAAAACTTGCATGCCCTAAGAAAGACCTAATTTGGCCTTACGAAAATGGGTGGGGAAAGGCACATAAGAGGTCAACTTTAGCCTTGTCTACCTCTATACCTCGAGGGGACATAATGTGTCCCACCACTATACCCTCACGAACAATAAAAATGGCTCTTTTCCCAACTCAAAATTAGGTTTGCCTCAGTACATCATTCCAACACTCTAGTCAAGTTCCTAAGGCATTCCTCAAAAGACGGTCCATACACCAAAAATTATCCATGAAAACCTCTAAAATTTCTCCACCATATCGGAGAAAATGGCCATCATACACCGTTGAAAAGTCAGGTGCATTACATAACAAGGGCATGTGCCTGTAAGCAAAAGTGCCAAAAGGGCAAGTGAATGTGGTATTTTCCTAGTTAGCGGGGTACACCGGGACTTGATTATACCCCGAGTAGCCATCAAGAAAACAATAGAAACCCTGCCCCGCTAACCGCTTGTCACGACCCAAACCCGGCCCTATGGGTTTAGCACATAATGCCAATAATCGAGATTACCAAGGCACATAATCGATGTCTGATAAATCTGGAGTTGAACTGGCGGAAGCCAAAACAGTAAAAACTAGTGTCCATAGAGCTGTGTTAATCTGTATGCCAAAAATATTTTTCATACATTTATGCATTCACTACCAGTACAGAATACACAATCATTACAAACGTTCAGTACGGGGACTTAATCCCTCGATAACTTGATGCGATATAACGATGCGGTCTATACAAACCAGTACAAAACAGTAAGGAGACCTATGGGGACACAAAAACACCCCAAGCCATGGCATGGCGTCTCAAAACCTCACAGTGAGGCACAAAGGCTGGCTGACAAAACTGGGGATCAAACCCACGCTCCTAGCTCGATGCGGTGGTGAGCACCTACATATATATATAAGCAGTGAGCTAAAGCCCGATGAATAACATACGATGTAAAGAGGTTATGAATGAATGTCCTTCTGATAATGAAATCAATTCATTATCTGATATTTCAATCTTCGATATTGGTCAATCGATAGTTCAATCAATGGGTCATATGTGGTACATCCATTAGCCTATAAGCAGATGGGTCCAAAGGGCCGACATATGAACCCAACAATAATGATGGACATCAATCGGTATGGTTCCACAAGGAAACCGGCAGAGCTACGTAACGATCAATAACGATGGGTGCTAAGGATGCCCTGTCTGAGTTCAAGAAATAGGACATACATTCATTGATAAATAATATCGATTCGATAATGAGTTAAATTAGCGATATTCAAAAAGATAACCATTTTGAACATATCTTTACACATCTGTTACTCACGATGATTAGACTATCGAGCTAGAGCGTTCGAGAGTCAACCCTAAGCGGTCAATCAAATAGAACACACACTAAGTTTCTGATTGGAAAGGATGATAATTAAATCCTAAATTCCTCGGTGTGGTTCTATGTCTATATCCTCATTAAGATGCTCTAAACTAGGCCTAAGAATGCCTAGGATGCGATGAGATGCAAAAATGCACTAAGGAAGCAATTCGAAATTTTTGATTGAACAGGGCCTCGCTCGGCCTTGATCTTCCCTTCGGCGGACAAGCAAACAAAGGCCGCTCGGCGTCAACTTCGCTTCGGCGGTGATGCCTGATGAGAGATCTTTGGATCGCGATTTTCCGCTCGGCGTTAAAATCCTTTCGGCGGAATTTGTAAAACTCTTCGCGAAAAATCTTGGGAGCATGCATTCCGCTCGAATGGCACTTCCCTTTCGGCGGGCGTCCAAAATCTGGAAAATCCAGTTAAACTTGAGTTTCAAACCAAGTTTTGATGCTCCAAATTCGATCCTCTTGGGCCCATTTTCTGGAAAACTTTTTCAAACACTGAGCATAACAAGTTCTAAAACTCAATTTAAGAAATCAAGGCCCAAGGGTGTTTCAATTAAACTCAATCTCAAACCATTTTCAAGAACACTTTCAAAACATGACATGCATGATCTTTAAACCAATTTTAAGCTTCAATCATGCTCAAATGAGCTCAATTCTGAAAAGCAAGTTGAAAACATGGACTATAACAATACCATGAACATGCATGTGACAAATTGCCATGAACTCAACTTCAAACTCACCAATATATACATGCATGCATGAATTTGACTTCAATCCAACATATATGAACAATATCATGTCTTAGCTCTACAATGATGCATGAATCATGCAAAACTTAGCTCAAGGACAACAATAAGAAGATGATTCCTTACCTAGAGTTCCAATTACAAGTTTTGGAGGCTTAATTTGACAATTTCCTAGCAACCACTTCAATTCTCCAAGCAATTCTAACAATTTGAGCTTAATTCTTCAAGATGAACTCTCTCTCTCTCTAAGCTCTCTTGTTTGGTCGGTTGGGTGTGAGAAGATGGTGAGAAATGTTTTTGCTTCAATGTGTAAGGCTCAATAGTAGGATGAAACAAGGGTCCACCCAAAATGGCATCTTGGTAAATAAATCCAACTTGATAATTAATTCGTTTTGAATCTAATTTAATTATTCCTAATCAATTTTTTTATAAGAATATTATTAAATCACAAATATTATCTTTGATTCCAAAACATCAAGCGGTTTCTAAATCGGCGCGATAAGGCCTTCAATTAGCGATTTAAGCGTAAAATGCAAGCAGATAATCATGCACTCAAGCAGATACGCAATTCAATAGACAAACTCATTGATTTGATTTGATTTCATTGATTTGTTGATAGTTCATCCAGTTCACTTATCAGTCATTATCAGTTCAGTTTAGCAATAATCAGTAGGTAATTCGATTGGTTTTATGATGTCGATGTCTGAGGGTTGTTACAGCTCTAGGATCTGGTCAATAAAAGGTAACGGAAAATGATCCTTCCTAGTCATGGAATTCAATCTCCTATAATCAATGCACACTCGCCACCCAATAGTGGTTCGTGTGGGGACTAACTCCCCTCTCTCATTCTCAACAACAGTGATGCCCAATTTCTTGGGCACCACTTGTATGGGACTCACCCACATGCTATCCGAGATGGGGTATATAATACTCACATCTAACAATTTCAATACCTCCTTTTCACCACCTCTTTCATATTAAGATTAAGTCTTCGTTGCATTCCACGAGAAGGTTTGGTGTCCTCTTCTAGGTGTATATAATGCATGCACACGGAGGGATCTATCCATTTCAAATCAGCCACCGACTACTCTATAGCACTCCAATATGCCATGAGAACACTCATTAACTAACTCTCCTGCTCTGCAGTCAAGTCAGATGCAATGATGGTAGTAAAAGTATCCTAGGGCCCTAAAATGCATACTTGAGTATGGCGAAGTGGCTTCAACTCAAATGTAGGTGGTGAAACCAAAGATGGTATAAGCGGACTCTCTTAGAGAGGAGGAAGTGACTCAAACCGAGCTTTCTCGGAGGAAAATCCAATGTAGAAGAAGCATTAAGCAAGGCATTCACCTCCTCAACCGACCCATCCATATCAAAATTTTCAAACCCAAAATGAGCTAGACAAGCCTCTAGAGGTCCTCCACAAGAATGGAAGGCAAAGCTTCCTCTATAATCCCATCCACATCCACAAATAAGCACTACTCTCTCTCATGGGGCATTGAGATGCTTGAAAACATTAAGTTTCACTTGCATGTTACCAAATGAAACTTCCATAACCCGTCTGACGGTTAATGCATGCATTGGTAGTAGCCAAGAAAGGTTGACCTTAGATCCTTTGGGATTTGTTTCTTAGAAGCGGCTCTGGGTTCCATGTCTAACACCAAAAGTCAGCGGAAAGTAAAACCTATCAACCTTTACTAGCATATCCTCAATCATGCCATATGACACTTTGAGGGACGGTCGATAGCGGAAATGTGATGAGTGGGTTTCAACTTCCCAAGCCCAAATTCTTTGTACACAGAGTATGGCAACAAATTGACACTAGCCCCTAAATCTAATAAGGCCCTATCAATGAAATGGTCCCCTATAATGCATGCAATGGTTGGTGCACCCGGGTCCTTAAGCTTAGGGGGTGTGTCATTCAACAAGATGAGCTTACTTGCTCTTTGAGTATGACCTTTTGGGACACATGTATCCTAGATTTACGCTTTTGCGTACAACGGTCCTTCAAAAATTTAGTATAGGAGGGTACTTGCTTAATCACCTCCAACAAGGGGAGGTTGATTTTTACCTGTTTAAAGACCTCCATCATTGCTTCCATGGATGCCGCCTTCTTATTAAAATGAGACGGTGTCTCAAGGCATTGGAGAAAGGTTGCCTTAGGCACATATGGTGCCTTGGGCTCATGTGAAGTGCTAGGGACTAAGTCATCCCTCTTAAGTGTTTCCCCCTCACCCTTGCTCTCATTAGGTGTACCACCATGGTCACCCTTCTTAGCTCTAGTTGCATCGAGGCCTTGGCCCATTTGAGGCTCTAACTCCTCCCACTTCTCAAGGTAATTATAACTTGCACTGCTCATGGTGCTTTCCATTCCCGAACCATCTACCCCATATTGACCCTTAGGGTTGGCCACAATCTGACTCGCTTATTTTTCCTCCTCCCTCCTATTTATGTTTTTATCATTTTGACGTAATTGGGCCGCCAGCTTGGCAATAGAGTGAGTATGAGAGTGAACTACCAGTGCTAACCCCTTAAGTTCTGAGAGAACTTCCAACACCTGAGTCTCAAAGGTAGAGTTGCCCTGAGGAAGCGGCGGGGTTGTGGTTGCGATCTGATTGTGGGGGTCGATAAGGTTGTGGTAGTCGGTAAGATGATTGGTTGGCAAAATTATTAAATTTCTACCTTGATAGTGGAAGATTGTAAGAAGTGCCTTGTGAAGGAGGTCTCCATGAAAAATTAGGGCGATTTTTCCATCTCAGATTGTATGTGTTGGAGTATGGGTCATTACCCGGGTTAGAGAATCCTTGAGCCACATTTACATGCTCTTGGACTAACTCTGAAATTGTGATGCCAAGGGCACTCACTCAAGTCATGGCAGGACTCGCACAAATAACACATGCCTTGTGAAATTGAGGTTGATCTTCTTTGTGTAGGGCATGTCCATGACTAATAAGCGATCCATTTGTGGGACAATGCCTTTACTTGTTGGGCTAACTCTAGGTTTTGCCCGACCTCATAAATGCCCCTCTCTTGAGGCTCAACTACTAGTTGGGACTTGCTTGCTTGAGGCATGGTGAAAGGAATTATGACTTAGGTTCTCAAACAATTGCCATGCCTCGGCATCATTTTTGGACATGAATGTCCCACCACAAGAGGAATCCACCATTTGGCGGTAAGGCTTAGTAACGCCATAGTAAAAGGTCTGCACAAGTTGCTAATCAGGCACTTGGTGGTGGGGACACTGTTGAAGAATGTCACGAAGTCTTTCCCACGTCTCATGAAATTGTTCGCTATCAATTTGAGCAAAATTGGTGATGGCTCGCCTAAGTTGGTTGGTTTTACCAATGGAAAGTACTTCTCCAAGAACTGTTATTGTAATTGGTTCCAAGTTGTGATTGAATTAGTAGATAAGGAATTCAGCCAGTGTTTGGCTTTGTCCTTTAATGAGAATGGAAACAATCGCAAAATATTAAGGCCTCATTTGTGAAATTCTGGATCCTCACTGTAAAGAAAATTTCCAGAAATTCATTCAAATGTTTATAAGGATCATCATGAGCTAGTCCATGGAATGATAGGAGCATTTGTATGGTGCTGGACTTAATCTTATAATGAGCAGCAGTGGTGTCGGAAAATTGGATGCAGGATGGTGATATATATGCAGTGGGTGTGAAATAATCCTTAAAAGTGCAGTTGGGCTGTTAAGGGACATTTGGATTTTCCATCTCTAATGGATCAAAGTATGGATATGACTATTCAAGCCTAGGAACATGGGCAGAGGCTCTAAGTTTCCTAAGAGTCCTTTCTAATTCAAGGTTCAAACTTCACAATTTAGGGCGACAAGAACAGCGCCCGTGCATACACTACCCACTCATACACACTAAGTTCTGACTCTGTGCACTAAGTTATGTAAGCAAAAATACCAAAGAAGAGTATCCTCACAGCGATTTCACGAAAACGCTTTACTCGTCTTGCAGGTGCTTGACGTGTAGACGTTATCTCCAACCTCCAATTGAGCTTTGTCTTTCTTTGTAGCACTTTGGTGCCTTGCTTGTGAGTGTTTGCTTTTTTTTTTAAGCACTTTAGTGTTGCAGTTTGTTTTTTACACATAGCAACACGAAAGTATAAAATCCTAAACTAAAAATTAAAATAAGAATATAACTTTAAATTAATTAATTTACTTGAAGTCAAACATGGCGCCAAAATTTGATGGGTCGTTACACACACCAAAATTAAACACTAAACTATACCAAATTCTTTCAGAATAATGGCAAGTCCAGGTATCGATCCACAGGGACAATTGTGAAATTAAACTAATTTAAATGCTAAATTCTTATATTAATTTTGATTAAAAAGATTGATTGTTCATAACCTAATTTAATAACAAATAAAATAAATGAAGTGATTAAACTAGCAATTATAAATAAAATTGGATTTACTTATTTGGGGAAAATTCTAGGGCAATGAGTTCACCACTAGTTACGCAAATAGGGTTTTAAATTGAAATCAATTATGTTACAGTTCGAACGAAATAATGCTTCGCAACTGCAAGTTCAAAGCATTTAACAAGAAAATCATCACGTCCAATGTACGGGCACGAACCATCTCAAGTAGTACGAATCATTCACTCTAAACTATGGTAGCGACACGACTCATCTCTCGTAGTATGGTTCATCTCATATCTTGAATATGAAAGAATAGAAAACTATTGTATGGAAAATATTCAACAATCACAGAAAGCCGAATACTTGAAGTAATAATGGAAAATAAATATACGAAACTTCTAAAACTCCATACAATTGTTCAAACCTTTACATAATTAAAAATCAAAAAGAAAACCTAATTACATAGCTAGGGTTTCATCAAAACCCTAGAAAAGAATAACCTAGCCACTCATGGAGGAGTGGGAAGAGGTGGAAGAGGTGGAAGAGATGGAAGCCCCATGAAAGTTGTCTTGAAAGCTTGAGAATCCTCATTTTCCTCCAAACCCTAGCCTCTCTTCTCGAATTTATTTCAAAACCTAATCCAACCTCTTTCTTGCCTATTTATACTTACTTGCCTTTCAAACATGTTTAAAACATCGGGCCCGTTTACCAAGAAAAGTCAATGCACGTGCGGGACGCTGTTTTCTCCCCAAATTTTGTATTTTTGCCCATTTTATGTTCCAACTATGTACAACCTGATTGACATTAAACTTACATAAAATATATAGTTTGACAAGCAAGTAAAGTTAAGAGATCTAATTAACGGCCTCAATGTTGTACCATTTGGCACATGTGGGCGTGATACCTCCTCTAGCTCGGTTTCCAACACGGATTTTTGCAATGTAATGGTCTCGATCAGACCTACACACTGGTGTAATCAAAAATTGATTTCAATAACTTTGATTTTTGGGCAAGTTTTGAACCTATGCTCTATTGTTGAAAATTTTGCAGAATGTCTTCAAATTCAAGCTACCTTCGGCTCTGATACCACTGTTGGTGGAAGTGGGGTGCAAACCACTTATAGTGGTTCACAAAAACAAATACAAAAGAGAGGATTTATAATCTAAAAATGGATTTATTTCACTCAAATATTTAGAGTACACTAAAGAGAATAAACAGACTCTTACTCTCTAACTCTCTTCTTTCTCCCACACTCTAATCTCTACCATACATAGGCTATTTATAGATAAACTAGACAATGTAAAACCATTAAATGCAAATGTAGCTAAGGCTATAAATTTCAAACGATTGCAGCGAGCCATTATTGAATATTTAGAGTACACTGAAGAGGATAAACAAACTCTTACTCTCTAACTCTCTTCTTTCTCCCACACTCTGATCTCTACCATACATAGGCTATTTATAGGTAAACTAGACAATGTAAAACCATTAAATGCAAATGCAGCTAAGGCTATAAATTTCAAACGGTTGCAACGAGCCATTGTTGAAAAACTTGATTTCAGCCTCCATGCTTTTATTCTTAGCCACTGTTGAAAAACTTTCATTTTAAGTTGACAGTGAAGCAAGATTACTTCACAACAGATCTCACTCATACATTCATAATTAACATATGCTATTTTTTATGGTAAGTCGCACAATTAAGATTTTCCATGCATAGACACAACCATAAGTTCTGTTGTCAGGAAGACAATATGATTTCCACAGTGCAATTACCAAAATACCCTTGGTGACTAATTTGGTTTTTTAAACTTTAAAATAACATAACTTTTTAATTAGATTTCTATGTTGATAAAATTGGAATTTTTGGAATCTTAATCTATGTTAAAATATGAAATTTTAAAGGAAGAAAATCATAGATATTCACTATTTGATTGTTATAAAATTGGATTTGTTAGAAACTTGTTGATCTATGTTGAATTTTAAATTGGGAGAATTACAAATCAATTCTTTCAAAATTAATTACTAATACATGGAAAATTTTATTGTTTGAATTATTAAAATTTGTATAATTTATCATTAATTTATATTTCTTTTAACAAAAATATATGGAGTTATTATTTTCCTATTAAATTATAGGAAAAACGCATAGTGAAATTTTGTTATTCACAAATATGAAATTTTAGTGTGCACCCACAATTTTATACTTATGTTTTGGTAATAAGTTAAAATAGTTAAAAAGTTAGAAAATTATTATAAAAAAGTTTACTATTTTCTCTACTTTTTGCATATCTTTTTGTAAAATCAAAAATCAACTAAAAGAAACAATTCCCAAATGAAATTTTCTTTTAGTTTACTCACCGATCACAAAATTTTCTCAATTTTCATATCTAATTCTTTATGATTTTAAATGTAAAATTCAAATAAACAACATCCAAAACAAAAATATTTTTGGACATTCATAACTATATATATTTAACATGTATTTGAAATAGTTTTTAAAAACTCAATTCAGGTACACATGCTTAAAAAAGTGTGTACCATATATAAGTTATAACATTTATCGTGTTGATTATCACAAATGCCATAATCAAATCTTTTCTAGTCATAATTTTAAAAAATTGATGAGTTATGACCGAACATCTATAATCAAAGACTGTTCGAATCATAATCAAAATAATAATCATAATAGTTTATAATAACTACTATCATAATGAGTTATAACTAACGCCCCCAATGAGTTATAACCAAAAACCTTTAGTGATTTTTTTTTTTACATAAAAAAATTATATCAACTTTTCTTCTCAAATATTTGTAGTCGAAAATATTTAAAAAGTTTATTTTCTATATTTGTTTTAGTGAATTTTTTCAAAATTTTCAATTTTCAAAAATTTATAAAAGAACCAGAAAATTAATTTTCTTTTTAGAAAAGCATTATATATATATGGGCGAATTACACTAACAGTCCATGTAGTTTAGGGTTTGTATCACTTTGATCCTTAACTTTTTAATTGTAATACATTTGATCATGAATTTTGAATCATATTTCCAACAAGAACAATCAAAAATGTTTTCTTAGCAATCGGTTCATTTCAAGGGCAAAATCGTCATACAACTTATTTTGTATTAGTTAACTTATATGTTGTTTGAAATGTAATGGTCAGTTTTTAATATATAATGTTGGAACTTTCTTTATTGTAAAGTTCTGTTTGATTTGATTTTCAAAATCTATTTTCAGAAATTTTTTCTAAGAAACTAAAAAATAAATTGGTGAAAAAAAAAATTTAAAACATATTATTTTTATATAATTTTATATTTTGGGAGGGTAGAATAATTATTTTATTGAGAGTGTAAAAATAATTATTTCATTTCATTCTACCTAAATCAATGGCATTCCACCTCCATTTCAATCAGTCAAACATTATTTGAGATTATTATCCAAAAATAAGAACATTCTTCAAGGAAATTAATAGAATAAAATATTAACGTTCCGTTTGTTTTGATGAATGTGCCTAATAATTTTATTTTAAAAAATCATAAGAATTATTTTCTTGTATTTAATTTTTTTAGATAAGTGCACTTATTTGGGTCACATCACCACTCTACTTTTCTGCATATATTTTCATAAAAAATAAAAAAATATACTTATTTAGATCATCCTAAACAACCCCTAAGAGCATCTCAATGGTATTTGCTAAAATAGCATTGTTGTTATAATTGGCAATGGTTATATGCTATTTTGGCAAATACCAACCAACTTTCCTCAAGTTTGTAGGTGTTGTTTGGATCTGAGTTTTTAGTTTTTTTTTTTTTCTGTTGATTTTTTGTCTTTTGTGACTTTTTTCAACTGCTTGTAAAAACAATTATATATTTACATTATATCCGACTAGACAAATATAAAAAATTAAAAAAATTTCAAAAAAAAATTTAAATATAATTCACCCACCAAAAACATACCACTAAAAAAATTATTAACTACATTAAAAAAATAAACAACCATCTTCAAATCTAGGCAGTGAGCTTGAGTTTGACCCACAAGAATGAGAGGAGGTTATTGTAGTATGGAGGATATTTTCAGAGGGTCAATGATGGAGATTTCAATGGGTCGGTGTGATGGAGATTCTCTTGGACTAGTAGTGGAAGCTGTTATGATGGGTGGTGGCGGGTATAGAAGATGAAGAAGATGAAGCCAAAGCATCTTCAAATCTAGGTATTTTTAATATAAATTTGCTTCATTTTTTTTTTTTTTGTTTTTTTTTTTTTGCTTGAGATTGTTTCAAATTTAGAAATGCTAATTGTGCTTGACATTGAGATTTTTTATTAAAATTCCTGAAATTTGTTGAAATAAATATAAATTTTTTTATTGATTTTTTTTTTTTTTTGGCTTGATTCTGCCTGATTATGAAATTTAGTTCCAAAATTTATTATTTTATTGCTTTATTTTTTGGTGAATTGTGTTTTTGTTTTGGGAGTTTTTGCTGAGAAGGATAAGGAAAGAAGGGAAGGAGAAAACGGTTAGTTTTGGTAAGTTGGCACATTAGGCTGCTGCTAAAGCTTGTGTCAAATTTGACACAAGTTTTGACATTTGTCAAATATTGCAGCTATCAAAACTTACCATTGGAGAACCACTTTTGCCCCACACCTACTATATTATAATGACCATAAAACTAATACTTTAATAGTTATATTAATGGTAATAGTGGTTGGGGGTAGTGGGGTTGTGAAGGTGGAGTTGATGGAGCGACACGAGTAAAAATAAGGGGAATTCATTAATTTTCTAAATAAATACACAAAAATATGTTTTATTTTTTTAAATATAATTTATTTTTGGTATTATTTACAAAAATAATAGGCACAAATTTTGTATAAGAATCAATTTTTTCCATTATAGCCGAGTACTTCTCGAATATTGTAGCGATTTCGGTTTCGATCCTTATTTCATGTTTTGCCACTTCGACTGGGCCGGTCAGGGGTCGAGTTGCCTGGTCAGCTCGCGAGGGTCCAAGGTGCAATGCCCTTTGGCGGGTCCTAGGGCAGCGCCCTGGTGGGGTTGAAGGGTAGTGCCCCCAAAACAAAAATGCAAAATGCATTCGAAGTTGCTTATCCGCTCAAGCGGGAGAGCAAGCCGTACGTGCGGATTTCAAAGGAGAGCATAGCTTGCACACTGTTAAAAAGGTAGGTGCGGGAGTGAGGTGTGGGAAGTTAGATAGATCCGAATTTTGCTCTTTTCTTCTCTCTTTGGCCTGATTAAATGTCACTTTTTGTATATCTCTCTCTCTCTAGAAACATTTCATCTTCCTTCTCACTATATTTCCTACCAAAAACCTCACAAGATCTTTGATTTCTCCAAATCCATTGCGATTTAGATCCAAGTTCTTCATCAAAGTTGGTTATCTAAGCGAGGGCTATGTTGTGTGCGGTGGAGATCGAATTTCATCGTTGTTGATTTTGGGGTTTTTAACTCGTTTCTTCTTCAAACTTGAGGTAGGGATTTCCTTTGAGTTATATATATGTTTTTGCAAAATCTAGATGATTTTCGAAATCATCCTTTGATTAGCTTTGAAAAATTGATTGTTGATTACAAGAAGATGAGTGATTTTGAAAGAGAGTTTATTTTCTTTTCCTTTTAAAATAGAAATTGAGGGTTTTGAACCATATTGATTGAAGAAAGATGATTTTGGAGAGATTCTTCTAAATATTTTGGAGATGAATGGTTTTGGTGAGAAAACCTAGAAATTGGGTCTTTTGGAAAGATGATGAAAATCCTTGGAAGATGTTGTCATATTTATTTTGTGTATCAAAATAAATGGATGTTCTGAAAATTGTTTATTTATATAAATGACGAATTTTGTGAACAAAATGAGAAATGTTGTTTATTTTGGAAATTGTTGTCAAAATGTTGATTTAGTCTTGAATTGACTAAATTGTTGAAATTACTCAAAATGTAGGAATTCGTTATTCTCTTGAATGAATTGGATGTAAAAGTATATATATATATTCATCTTGTGGAATTGTGTTGAAAAGAGGATTGTGAATTTTGATCACAATGGTATATTATTTGGAACAATTGAATATGGAAATAATGTTGCATTGCATTTTTAATCATACATTGGCATTTCAATTCATTGGACTATGTTAAGCTTTGGAAATTTGCATTGAGAAAAGAATGTTGGGAAATGGGTTTTCATTAAATGGTTTTGGGGTAAATCGATGGTAAGTCTTGATAGATGGTGTAGATGAAATTGTTTAAGTTGGCTTTGAGTGTCCTTGGTGAAAGACCGGAGAAATCGCTCGGATAGGTGTCGAGCCTTTCGGTTATCTGGTAAAAATGACAATTGGTAGTACTCGTATAGTCTATATAACGATCCGATTTTGATCCTTCTTTTATGTTTGCCATTTCATTTGGGCGGTCGAGGTTGAGGTCGAGGCGCCCTTGGCGGAATCAAAGCGTATACCTGAATCAGCTGCCGATTAGCTCATTTGAGGTCTAGGGGCAGCACCCTTGATGGGATGAGGCGCGCCTCAAAAAATCTCGCATTGAAGTTGCTTGTCCGCTCGGTCGGTCTAAAGTCTTGAGAGGCCGCACATCGAGGAATGAGGCCGCGTCTGAAAAACAAGGTAGGGGTGAAGCGCCTTGCTAAAAAGCGAGTCTTGACTAGAGGTCTTGAGGAAGTTAGGTAGATCCGGAATTGTTTCCTTTTCTTCTCTTTAGGCTGATTGAAAGTCACTTTTTATATATATCTCTCTCTCTAAAAACATTTCCTCTCCCTTCTCGCTACATTTCCTACCAAAAACCTCACAAGATCTTTGATTTCTCCAAATCCATTGGGATTTAGATCCAAGTCCTTCATCAAAGTTTGTTATCTAGGCGAGGGCTACGTTGTCTGCGGTGGAGATCGAGTTTAGGCATCGTTGATTTTGGGGTTTCAACTCGTTTTTTCTTCAAACTTGAGGTAGGGATTTTCTACACTCTAATTTGGTTTTAGCTCGATTATTTGCTATTGTATATAGATGATGAGATTTGGTTGTGGTTTGGACAAATCTAGGATTTGGGTATGAAATGAAAAAGGGGTTTTGATGATTATGAGGTAAGCAGTATGAGGCTTGAATATAAGATCATGTTGTGCCAAAATAGTTGATTTTGGTGTTTGGGTTGATATTTGGTGAAAGGGGATTCTACCTAATTTTGATTAAATTATTATTTTGCATAAATAATTGGGATTAACATTAAGCGTGAAATTGGAAGGTTGTGATTATAAATGGTGATATTGGATATGTATTATCTCACCTATGGAAGTTTTGAATAAACTATTTATTTTGATATTGAACATCTCTTTAGAAATAATTGCATTGGGCTATCGGTGGAGGATAGCTATAATTGTTATAGAAATTACATGAAGATTAGGCGATTTAATGCTAATCCATTGTTAGTGTTATTGAATATGACCGTGTTATACATTGTATATGTATGTTTATTGGGAGGAGAAAGGGGATGTACTCCATATGTGATTATGTTTATAAATAAATTGCATATGTATATTTGTTTGGGAGGAGAAAGGGATGGACTCCATTTAAGCAAGTTGGCGAGTGTCTGGGTGAAAGACCGAAATTTTATATATAAATGGGTGCCGATTCCTTCGGACAAAATATCCGTAAAATGGCAGGTTTGAAGTGTTTATGTGAGTTTTGCATAATTGGAAAATCATTGAGTTGTAGTCTCATTTTGATTGTTGAAAGATAACAAATTTAAATCATGAATTGAGTAACATATATGAACTGGAAATGAAATTAAAGGAAAATGGAATAAAGTTGGTCTTAGTGGCATATGGATATCACGAGTCTTGTGGATGTTTCAGAATCGGTATTGTTTATGTACGTGGTATTTATACCTTTGCTAAACCTCATAAATTGTGTTAGATTATTTCTACTGGGCTGTTGGCTCACCCTATATGGGAATACCATTTTCAAGTACAGGTGAGATGCTTCCTCTAAGGCAATAGCGTGGATAGAGTTTTGGGAAGCAAGAGCTTCTTAATTATGCTTTATGTGTGCATGTTTGTTATTTGTAAAGCCAATGGCTTAAGATGTAATGAGCGAGACTCAATTTGTGTAACCAAGCAATGACTTAGAAACATGTAAGCCTACATGGCATTTAACTGGTTGTTAAACAGTGAACTCTGATATATGAAAGTATGTTGGTTCTCATATTTATTCTGCATATGAGTTATTTTTATTGTATTATTTTGGAGGCGTGATAGTTTACTTGCAGACACCAACCTAGGGATTACAAGAGTTGTATTTACCACCGCTTGAATTAAATTAATAAATTTTGAACAGTTGAACTTACATAACATCATTGAGCATGATGGTTTTCAAAAGATGAAGATGTGTTTTATTTTCAAAAAGGTATGGCATGGCATGTGCATTCATTTCCTGAGACTTGTATAAAATGTATATACTTTGTTAAGGATTTTCTACTGGGCTTTATGCTCACTCCACCGGATTTTATCTTTGGAAAAGGCGTGGTAAATGCGCCTTATTGAGGGCGTGGAAATGTGTGTGTTGAGAGCACTAAAGTTCTCATTTGCTGTGATCCTATTTGTAAGCCAAGGGCTATGTATGTGTGGGTTTGAATAACTATTTTGTGTACTGAGCTTAAGCCTTGGAAGATTGTAAACCCTTGGGGATGCTTATTTGGTTATTTACTTGTTGTTGAATCAATGTAATATCGCATGAGGAACTATTATTATTATGTAATACAAGTATGGGAAGTTATATTTGGTTTCCTTTAAGAGATGCATGATTGTTGCATTATCATTTGGGCTAGAAATTTGGAGCATTACAAATATCATGTGACATTACTTATGTGATGGTCCAAATCAATAGCGTAGTGAAATTTTTTATAAGCGAAACATAATAACTCATCTTTATTAAATAAATGAGAGACAAAGAATGACTTAATTAGTGTAGATTGCAACTTTTCACTTGTCAAGAGTACCAGCTCCATGTAAGCAACGACATATAATAATTTTACACTTCATTTGATTCATTACAATGCATTTTTTTATCATTATTTTAGTAAATAAAAAATAAAAATAAATATTTTGATAGAATAAATTTTTATTCCACTTTAGTCTAATAAACGAATAACAATGCTACACACATAGAGAGTGGAACACAGAAGCCAAAAACAAAAAACTGTTCACCAGTCGTCCACCCAAACAACTGCTAGGACGACCGAAAAACATCATGATAGCTACGGTCGACAAACTAGACAACCACGGTCAACAAGCTCTATCCAATCGCCCGAACAGACAACCGGTGAACAATTTATGTGTTTAGTTTCTACGTTCTATCTTATGTACTCCTAAACTTTTTCATAAACTAAACACCACCCAAAACTATCTAATAATTTCCATATTTTGGACAACTACAATAAAAACAATTATATTTTATCTTTTAGCATGAAAAATAAAATAGAAAAAAGCAAGAAAAAAAGCAACTTAACACAAAGATATTTTCAATAACGGCAGTGCTATCGACAAATCGAGGCTTGAATGCCTCGAATTTTTTTTTTTTTTTTGGTGTGGAAGGGTAGTTATGTTTAGGGATATGTTAAAAAAATTAGACATTTCGTATCAATTCTACCTGTATGGTTTGATAAGGTGAATGAGTTGGATTGGACTAATTGGGTGATAAAATTGACTGATCCTGTTGGGTAAAATTTATTAATTCTATATAATTTTGTATAATTCCTGCTATATTTTTAAATCAAATCGGAATACTCGGGGAAATTAAAATTGCTTTGACATTGTGTATACAAGAAAAAAAAGAGAGAGAGAGAGATCATTTCATTTTTACTCCTATACTTTGTCACGATTTTCAATGACCCCCCAGACTACTCTTATTTTCATGCGTACCCATATACTATTTAAGTTACTATCAATTTTGCCCCTACCGTCAAATTTGAAACGGAAAAAGTTAAAAAAATTACATTTTGGCCCCAAATTTCAAAAGAAAGATGCAGACCCACCCATTTCTACTAGCAAAGCACTACCAGCGACCACCACTTTAAGCCCTTCTATCTCCTTCGTCATAACTCCCTTTCACCTCATTTTTACGTTGTTAGATTCAACTCATGGTCTAGTTTTCGTATCACATCTCACACGTCTCATTCTTCTTTTTTTTGCATGCTTTCGGAGCTCCGAAAGTTGATAAAAAAAAATAAGACTTTTTTTTTTCTCATTTTCGACTTTCTTCGAGCCATCTTTTGAGCTTCATATCTTTCTCAATTCTTGACGGTTCTACTTCATTTTTTCACCATTCTCTTCACCTCACTTCCTACTTCACCCTACACTACCTTGTTTTCTCACTTCTTAGTATAATGGGTGGTTTTGGTATGCCAAAAGTTGTCCGAAAACTAATTTCAAAAATTTCAAAACATTCATCTTTTGTTTCTTTCTTCTCCATCTTCCTCATTTTTCTTTTTCTTCTTCTTCACTTATAAAATGATGTGGAACATGGTTCTAGATGGTAACAGAATTGGTGATGGTGGTGTTGGCGGTAATAGAGTTCAATGGCGATGAAGTTGATGGTTGAGATTGCATATGCCCTGAAGAATATCACTTTCAACAATGTTATTCGAACACTTTGTGTCGTAGGAAAAGTGAAGCAGGCATTGTCGGTATTAGTCCTCATACATTGAGGAAGTTCAGTCCCTACAAAGAATTCTTTCAACATTTCGGAGAGATAGCCTAGAAGATATTTAATTGAGAAAAAAACTGTTATTTGACATGCTTAGATTTATATCATGATAAAGTAATCGCAGCAAATAGAGAAATTAATAGGTACTCATTAATTTGTAATTCAACATCAATGGCTATAACAACAAAAACCTTTCTTCTAATACAAAATCAACTATTTGCTATGAGATTTTTCTTAACAATACAAATTTCTTTTGTTCTTGGCAAAACAGTTGACGTTTGCATCTCATTTACGATCCAAGTCTGAATGGGCAAGGTATTTCCATTCAAACAGACTAAGAAAATTCAAGTAGGAAAGATGATGTTTATGTATATAATTGAAGAAGAAGAAGAAGATCACTACCCGAACCACCAACTTCACCACCACCACCATTACCACCATTACTAATTCCGCTACCATCTAGAACCATGTTCCACATCATATTATAAGTGAAGAAGAAGAAGAAGAAGAATGAGGAAGATGGAGAAGAAAGAAAAAAAAGATGAATGTTTTGAAATTTTTGAAATTAGTTTTCAAACATGTAACACCCCGTATTTTATTACTCGAATAACCTTACCAATATTCATTAATTAAGTCCATTTACAAATAACATTTCATCCTTGGATGAAATGATGAATAATTAAATATACATATTCTCTCTCGTTATACAACGATGACATTTATATACAAATAAAAGAAATGCCCTAAGGCTTATAATAAAAGAGAGGACACTACTCTTTACAAAAAAATAGCACTCAACCAAAACAACAAATGAAATAGTACAATTCATCCTACATTACACTTATGAAATGGTAAAAACCATTGTTTGATCTTCAAATCCGAAAAGCATTCCCTATACACATGTACAAGCAGGGGGTAGGCAACCACTAGCTCACTAAGCAATCTCATATTAAAACATTAAAAGATATGCGGGTACCAAAATACTCATACATATACGTGAAATCATATCATGTCAAAACCATATGATTTTATTACATAATCTCTTAAATCTAATTTATTTAATTAACCACAACAAGTTAACTTAAATAAATAAACATGTTTCAATAGCAACAGGACATCCTTTTCAATTCATTCAAGTATCTCATTATCAATTGAATCAAATAATTAAACAATTCATCAAATCTATTTTATACGGTCTTATGAAATGAATGCATATGCCATGTCATGCTCAAAATATTTTTCTTATCTTTTGAAAATCTTACGCACAATGTCATTTTGAAAACACATTAATCCAACAATTTCAATAAAATTCCAAGATGGTAAATATGACTCAGGTAATCCCTAGGTTGGTGTCTACAAGTAGGTTATACAAATATTACCAATTTATCATTTTTACTAGTATTAACTGGAAAGCTCGACACCTGTAATCTGTCATTTTTACCAGTATTAACTGGAAGGCTCGATACCTTTCAAAACTTACCACCGTATTTACCCCAAAATCATTTCATGCAAAATTGTTTCCCAACATTCATTTCTCAATACAAAGTTTTCAAATCAAATTTCAAAGCTTGTCATTATCAAATGAATTGATATGCCAACGCAATGATTAATACAATGCAACATTTCTTCTACTTTCAATGCTTCCACACAATATTCTCATTGTAATCAAAATTCTTATTTCTCATTTCAATATAATTTCTCAAGATGAATATAAATACTTTTATTCCAATTTATCCATGGGACAACAAAATTCCTGCACTTAGAGTAATCTCAACCATGTAGTCACTTTAAGACTATATCAACATTTTGAACAACAATTTTCAAAATTTTAACAATTCGCATATTCCATAAAAACCATCATTTATATGTAAACAAATAAACAATTTTTCAAAAATCATTTATTTTGGCACACAAAATAAATATAACAACATCTTCAAAGATTGTCAACATCTTTCTTAAAAACCCTCAATTTCTAGATTTTCTCACCAAAATTACTCATCTTCATTTATTGAAAGAAAATCACCAAAAACATCTCTCTTCAATCCTCATAATTCAAAACCCTCAATTTCTATTTTTAAAAAAAACAAGAAAGTAAATCCACTTTCAAAAAAATATATATATATTTCTCATCTTCTTGAATCAACAATCAATTTCAAAACAAATCAAAGGATGATTTCGAAAGTCATCTAAATCTTACAAAAACATCTATATAACTATATTTCAACATAACCATTTTTCATGCCCAAGCTAATTAAAGAGGTAATATTTTCACCAAATACTCTACCAATAACAATTTCACAACTTTTTCTAAAATTACTTAACCAACATGATATTTACATCAAAAATTATGAAATATGCCTAATAGTAACATTTTCAAGATTATGAGTTTGAAAGTCCACATTTCACATTTTTATTTTCATAAAAATGAACACAACTTAATCATCAACATATCATATTTTATAAAATATCATGAATATAACACTTTTAAAGTTTTTAATCCCAAAACAACTCTATAATCCTAACTTAAGCATTTACTCAATATTTATCAACATAAATTTATTTTTCTCAAAAATAAATTCCAAATCAAAGACAAGAAAAAATATTTCAATTTAATATTTCTCAAAATAAATCATCTAATCATAATATGATGTAGATACAATCCATACAACTATTAAAATTAAATTTCAAATTTTTAGCAACAAAATTTCAACACAATGCAGTCTTCCCAAATCAACCTCAAAATACTACTTTTCTTAACATTCTATCATAATTATTCTTGCAAAAATTACCTAACAAAAATCTGAAAAAAATATATATGTGCAATACCTCTTATAATGATATATTTTCTCAAAATAACCCTAACATAGCTTTAATGTAAAAATATGAAGAAAGTCTCTACCTCAAATATGAAGAAAAGCTAATCCGAAAATACAAACATCACCCAATCATAGATCCGAGATCACCATTGCGAAGATCACGACAAGCTCTCCAACTTTCATGTACAACACTTTGGTAAAATCTGACTCTAAAAACTCTCATTTCAAGCTCAAAGGTTGAGCCAACAATGGAGAGAGAGAGAGAGAGAGAGAGAGACGTTGGGAGCTCTCTGCTCAACTAAACAAATGAAGAGAAAGAACAGGAAAAGATGGAAAGGAAAAAGAGAAAGAAGGGGAAATGATGACAAAGACAAAAATGGGGGCCACCTACATGGATTTGTTTCCTCAAAACTTGATTTTTCTCAGAAAAATATAATTTTTGTAATAATATCTCAAAATTTTATAATATAAATTATAAAATCATATAATTTTTCTCACCACAAAATATAATATTTTTGTACACCACAAAATATAATATTTTGATCACTCTGAAAATATACACATTTTTATTCTTTATAAAATATATAATTTTTCACCATATGGTACACACTATCAAATATTTATTATAATCCTATATAATAAATAATGACAACTCCTAAGATGGTTACTACCAATCACCTAATTAAAAAGGACCAAACAGTTAAACATAAGTCATTAAACAAACTCAAATTAAATTAAATTTAAATCATGAGTCTCACCCATAAGTCAAACATGGTCCAATTATATACCAAAATAGTTCCAGAATCCTGGTTTGAACGCTCAAAACTCAATTTCAAATTCTGCTATAAATTAAACTGAACACCAATCAATTCGTGAATTTTCATAAAACAAATACTAATCATTTAATACTGAAATTTTTATCCAACTTGCTAGACTCATATGGGAACAATATATAAAAATTTCATAATTTTCTGAGATTGGTAACTATTTTTAAAAAATACAAAACCGAACTGTTTTCGCATAGAATTTACACAACAATCAAATTCGAAAATTTTGCTCAATTAAATTATGCACTGCCTATTTTTTTAAAAAAAATTATGGGTCATTACAAAATAACTTTCGGCATACCAAGACCGCCTATTATACGAATAAGTGAGAAAGCGAGGTAGTGTAAGGCGAAGTAGGAAGTAAATTGAAGAGAATGATGAAAAAATGAAGTAGAAGCATCAAGAATTGAGAAATATATGAAGTTCGAAAGATGGCTCGAAGAAATTCGAAAACGAGAAGAAAAGTCTTAGGCTCCATTTGGTATGATTTTTGAACTATGATTTGAGAATATGAGTTGTATTTTGAGTTTATGTGTTTTGAAATTATGATTTGAGTATAGAAACTTTGTTTGGTTATGATTTTTGAATAAAGTATTGAATTGAGTTTTGAATTGAGTGTAGAATTGAATTTTGAAAGTTTGATTTGATATATGAAGTAAGAAAATTTGTTTGGTTATAAGTTTTAGAAAGAGTTTTCAAAACTTAATTCAAATTGTTATAACTCATAACAAAACACACTACTTTCACACTATTGAAAAGTCTGATTAACACTCATAACCAAACTCTTTTTAAAATTCAATTAAAATTTTTTTATTATTAACAGAAAATAATATTAATCAATTTTTTAATTGAAAATACTTCAAAGGAAATAATTTTTTTTTCAAAATAAATATTCAAAAAATTTAAATCATAAATATTTCAATAATGTAAAAAATTTAATAAGTAAAAAATTAAAATAAATATTCAAAAATTTTAAATCATAAAAATGTAAATAATTTAAATATTCAAAAAATTTAAATAATTTTAAATTTTAATATTTTAAATTTAAAAATAACTCTACACTCAAATCGTAGCCAAACATATAAAACAAAACTCAATTAAGAAATTATTTTTAAAATTTATAACCAAACACATAACTCAAAACTCCATACTACTTTCACAACTCTATACTCAAATCGTAATCAAATACATAATAAAAAAATTAAAATATTTAAAAATATTTTTATAAAATAGAGTTTGAATTTATTTTTATAAAATATTTAAAAATTAAAAAAAATTAAAAAAACCGTAACATATTTAAATATTAAAATATTTAAAATGTTAACAAAATTAAAATAATTTTAAAATATTTAAAAAATTAAAATATTGATTTGAATTGAGTTTTGAATTATGTGTTTGGTTATAAGTTTTGAAAAGTAGTGATTATATTTTGAATTGATTTTGAGAAATGGGTGTAGAATTATGATTTGTAAACTCAAAACAAACATCACACTCAAATCAATGGTGTAACTATAATTTAAAAGACTTATCAAGCGGGCCTTATTTTTTGTCAATTTTGAGTTAGATAACATGCAAAAGAAAAACGACACGTGTGAAATATGATACGAAAACTAGCCCGTGAGTTGAATCCAACGACATAAAAATGAGGCGAAATGGAGTTATGAGAAAGGAGATAAAAGGGCTGAAGTGGTGGCTGCTAGTAATGGTTTGCTAGTAGGAATGGGTAGATCTGCATTTTTCTTTTGAAATTTGGAGTTAAAATGTAATTTTTTAACTTTTTTCATTTCAAATCTAACAATAAGGGAAAAATTGATAATAACTTAAATAGTATAGGGATACACGTAAAAATAAAAATAGTCTAAAGAGTCATTGAAAATCATGACAAAGTATATGAGTAAAAATGAATAATCTCAAAAACAAAAACAAAAACAAAAAAAAAACCAAAAAAAAAAAAAAAAATGGCTTAGGATGATAAACATTTCATAGCGTAAGAAAAACTTTTTGGCGCCAATCGTGCCCTAATAAAGTAAGGCAGAGATTTCTCTCATCATCTGTGTGTCCAAACGATAGGTGAAGAAGAAGAAGAAATGTCGGACTATCTACCTGAAGAAGTGTGGATTCGTAATATCCTCCCAACACTATCCATCAAAACCCTCCTTCGATGCACAAGCGTCTGCAAATCATGGTACTCTCTCATCACCAGCCCTAGTTTCATTTCCACACACCTCAATCGAAACAAACAACAAGACCCACCATTACTACTGCTTAGACATTGCTCTGAGCGTCCTAGGAAAGAACATTTCTCAATACACCATGACAATCCCACACTCGACGACTATGCTGAGCTTGATTTTCCATTTCATAGCGTAAATTGGTATTTCAGGATTGTGGGTAGTTGCAATGGTGTGGTTTGCTTGTCTGATGATCACATGTGCTATGTACACACCATCATTTTATGGAACCCATCAATTAGAAAATCTTTTAACCTCCCAAGACCCAATGTTGTTTTTCAAACCCATGGCCCTTTTATGCATTCAATTGGGTTTGGGTTCGATTCAATCAATCATGAATGTAAAGTGGTTAGGGTTACCTATGTCGAAGATGATGATGGTTTTGACATTGTTCCACCCGAGGTTGAGCTATACTCGCTCAGCAGGGGATGTTGGCAAAGCATTAGTGATTGTGGTGTTCAAAGCATTATTCCCGAGCGATCACCGCAGGTTTATATCAATGGGGCTGTACATTGGATTGCATTTGATCGGAAAACAAATGGAAGTTTTTACGCAGTTTGATTGTGTCTTTCAATATGTGTGATGAGCTGTTCGGGAGATTTTTCTACCAGATAGCTTGGCTGCCCAGCGCGGGATAAACATAGAGATCAATGTATTTGGGGAATCACTTTGTGTGATGCATGATGTTTTTTTATCTGGTTCTAACCAAGCATATGACATGTGGGTGATGGAAAAGTATAGTGTGGTTGAGTCGTGGACGAAACTATTTGCTATTGTCGATTATCAGCAAAGTTTGGGGCCGGTTATTGGGTTTAGAAAGAACAGTGAAGTCTTGTTGGAAAGAAGTGAAAATTTGGTTTCTTATGACCTTAAAACAAAAGAAACAAAGAATCTTGGCATCCATGGTGTTGGCTGCTTCTTTTATGTGGCTACCTATGTTGAGAGCCTGGTATTAGTCAGGGGGTTGAAAGGACTCTCAGGGAGGCATGAATCTGTTAATGAAACCGAACAAAAAAGAACAGCAACAAAGAGTAGGAAGAACAGGCAACATACATTTTTAATGGGAACAAAAGGCAAGTTAAGATTATTACTTATTCTTGATTAGTTTACTGCTATTGCTTTTCTCTGTGTTTCATACCTGAAATAGGCATATGTCTACTTTGAACACCAAAACTTTATGTTGAATCAAGGCAACATCTTTTTCATGCTAATCCATTGCCATGACTTAGTGGCTATGCATAAATTATGTTCTAGGAGAAAGCTTGATCAGTTTGTGGAAATTTACGTCGGTAGCTCCATTGGGAGTAATAGTTTCTTTTAACTTTGGTATTATTTCTTTTCTTATGTGTATTGTCTTGTGTCGTAGGGATTTGGGTAGGACAAAAGCTCAAGGTCAAGGTCAAGACAAGGAAGCAAGAAAAGGTGGGAGTGGGAAAATGATAGAAATGGAGGCATTGTGGTAAAGCCATTCCTTTATTAGTTACCTGTTTGCATATAGTATTGAACTGGATATATATGTAGTGAAGTCTTCTTTCAAGAAATGTGTATTCGACTCTGATATTTATACTTTTGGTACACTTGTCATCCCGTAGATTCTATGTTTAAAGTATTACTTTACCATTTATATCTGTGATGATGTTATTGTCACTGCAATCTATTTCTTGGGTGGCTGAATTTATATTTACTAGATCAGCCCTGTTTGGTGGGGGTGGTGGTTTTCATGATAAGCATTGAGAATTAGATAATTGTGATCCGCAGTTAATTAACCTGTGGCTAGTTTTATGAAGATGTATACGGGGCTTTGGTTACTCAAAATTGTTGTGTTCTCAGTGTGGAGATTTTTTGGAGGGAGCCCATATACATCCTTGTGCCATTTGTTTGCTAATGAAATTGAAAAACATAAATGTAATTGAGTGCTTGTATTCTACATTCTAGGATCATGAAACAATTGTGAACCAAAACACCTTTTCATTGTAATCAGACCAGTTTTTGTAAAATTATCCTTTCTATCCAAGGTAACTTTCTCCCAGCTGGAGAGATTGGTTTATAGCTGAGATTCGATGCTGACTTGCTCACTATTTAATGGAAAGAACTTCTAACATCTTGAAATGGTAATTTTTAGATTGGTTTTGTTTGTAATAATTTGGATTGGATAGTCGTGAAATGTTTCTCAACCTAGTTTTTGCAATTTAATTTATGGGATTCCCTGTAGAAAGTTTTAATTTTTAAAGGAAACTGTCGGGTTTCTCAAATTATGTTTATTTACTGAAGCTCTAGCTTGGAACTTGAGCATCAATAGTCCTCCTGCAACTCATGTAGAGCTTTTAAACCTCAAAAGAATTCACTTTCAAATCATTCATTTGATAGGAACTTCCAAAAATGAAATCAGAGAGAATGTTTTGAAACTTTTGATAGTTCTCATTGTTAAAATGATGGGAATTATGAATTATAGGTTGAGAGGAGTTCAATACATTCTAGGAAATTTAATTAAACCAGAATGCAACTCTTAATTTGGAAAATAAATAGTCTTTGTAGACAATGTAGAATTACTCAAAATCATATTATATTCAGTAATTATGGTTTCTTTGCATGATATAATTTTTTGCACTTAATTGTTGAATCTGATTCAATACAAGCTATACATGATCTTCACAGGGACAGACCAAGAAACAGGTGAGAAAGCTCTGCTCTTGGGACTACCATCAGCTCCTGCATAACTTCCACAGGATTAGCTTTTGTTTTTGATGCCTCACCCTTTTTGTATTCTCTGTAGAACAGAGCCTAGAAAGGCCTCCTTTTATTTCATTTTGCTTATAAAACCTCTTAAACTTTCATTAAATCTATGCATTATCGTTTGAGTAGCGATCGGTTTTTCTCAGGAATTGTGATGGAATCATAATTAATAGTATGACTGAATCATCATTTATCCCCTGAGGATCCTGATTGCTTGATTTATATTCTGTTGGGGAGTAATCAGTTTGGTTTCAGTGATAAAACAGAGCATTTAACAAGGAAATGTATAAAGGTCAATCTCCAAGATCGAAAAGAGTATGACAAAGCTTGTAAGTTAATGGGGCAGACGGTTCTATATTTTACCTGTAAGGCCATGTTTGATTGGTGGGTTATAAGTATAGTAATGATATTATTAGAATGGTGGCTTACATTAGTTTGTGCACTAATATACTCATATTAGTTTATTAGGATTGCATCTATGAAATTATGTGAAAAAAAATTATTATATGTAATTTTGTTATTTTTATAAAATAAGAGCATAAGATTAAATTGTGAATCATGATTAGTCACGAGAATACTAATCCCACAAACGTGGGACCATGAGATTGCTAATTCAATCCTACTCCTTAAGAGGCTTCGCAAACATGGCCTAATGGCATTGGACCATGGTAAAAAATTTGTAACATTATCATAAAAATGTGTAATTTTATTATAAAATTTTATAATATCAATTATAAAATGTGTAATCTCGTCTAAAATTGTCATAACAAAATATTCATAATTTTGTGATTGATGTTGAAAAAGTTTGTGACTTGGTTACAATATTTTTTGTTATGTCAATTTATAACGAGATTACGCATTTTATAATTAATATTATGAAATTTATGATAAAATTATATATTTTATGATAAAATTACACATTTTATGATTTGGGGCATATGGTAGGGGGGTGCACCTACAACATTTCTCATATTATATGAGACTTCCTCTTAATGCATATCATTGGCTTCGTTTGAAGTTGACTATTTTAGTAGGTTATTTTATTTTTTGACTATTTTAGTAGGTTAAAATTGTTATGTTTGAGAAAGGGGATTGGATTTTTTTATAGTTAGATATGATATTTGTAAAAGAAAAAATAAAATGATTATGGATTTGATGTAACATTTTGTCTTATTGACTATTTTAACTTATTTTATCTTTTTATAAATTTTAGTCAACAAAAACCCCAAATTGAACTTGCCAAGTCAATTTTTTTTCTACCCTAGAAAGATTTAAAAAGTAACTATTTTGAAAAATTATTTGCTTATTAAAGATAAGTTCTTTCAAAATTTTCAAAATTAAAAATTTCGTATTAGAATCAGAAAATTACTTTTCTTTTTGGAAAAACTTTATAAAAAAATAAAAAATAAAAAACAAACTAAGACTGTTTGATTAAGAATTTTAGGAGGGATTGGAAAAGAGAAAGAAAAAGAAAATGAGAAGGTGTATCAAATTTTAGGAGGGATTGGAAAAGAGAAAGAAAAAGAAAATGAGAAGGTGTATAAACTTTACCTGTCATTTTTGTTTCCAAATCCCAACCAAACAAAGCCTGAGAAAAACATTTTGCCGCCAAACCAGCCCTGACAAACCAAAATCGAAGAAGTTTCCTCTCATCATCTGTGTGTGCAAACAACAAGGCTAGAAGAAGTAATGTCGGACTATCCACCTGAAGAAGTGTGGATTGATAACATCCTCTCAACACTCCCCATCAAGACCCTCCTTCGATGCACAAGTGTCTGCAAATCATGGTACTCTCTCATCACTAGCCCTAGTTTCATTTCCACACACCTCAATCGAAACAAACAACAAGACCCACCATTATTCTTTGCTAGACATTGCTCTAAGCATCCTAGAAAGAACATTTCTTAATACACCATGACAATCCCACACTCAGCGACTATCTTTGAGCTTGATTTTCCACTTCATAGCGTAAATTGGTATTTCAGGATTGTGGGTAGTTGCATTGGTGTGGTTTGCTTCTCTGATGATGACAGGTGCTAAGTACACACCATCATTTTATGGAACCCATCAATTAGAAAATCTTTTAACCTCCCAAGACCCACTGTTGTTTTTCAAACCCATGGCCCTTTTATGCATTCAATTGGGTTTGGGTTTGATTCGACCAATCATGAATGTAAAGTGGTTAGGGTTACCTATGTCGAAGATGATGATGGTCATCACACTGTTCCACCTGAGGTTGAGTTTTACTCGCTCAGCAGGGGATGTTGGCAAAGCATTAGTGATTGTGGTGTTCAAAGCATTATTCCCGAGCGATCACCACAGGTTTATATCAATGGGGCTGTACATTGGTGTTAGTTCCAACCCCATGCATGCAAAGGAGAGAGTCAAAGCAAAGATGGCGTGAAAAGACTTTCACCTCCAGAGGAGGAGGTCTAAGCTGGGCAACTGCTCCCCTTTCCCTTCACGTTGTTGTTCCTTGTTGATTTTCACCATTCACCATTAAAGAGGGTAGACATTTTTTGGTGGGTTGGTGTATCTCTCTCTCACTCTCTTTGTGTATAAATAGAGACGGGAGGGAGAGGATGTTTTGCATCAGAAATTTGAGAGAGAGAGTTGTGAGTTGAGTGAGAAGAGTTGTTCTCCTCCTCTGTTTTGTACTTTGCTCCATTTTAGTGAAAAATTCTCATTTCTGTCCGTGGATGTAGGCATTGGGCCGAACCACGTAAATATTGTGTTCTCTGTGTGTGTGAGATAATTTTTTTGGGTGTGTTTGATCCTAACAAAGTGGTATCAGAGCTGGTTGAGTCTTTTTCGGAAAAACAGAGTGCATTTTTCAGAATTGCCCAGAAATCAAAGTAGTCAAAATCCACTTTTGATCACATAAGCTTGAAGCCCTCAACGTGACGAGCACATAGGAAAAAACCGCGTCAAAAATGGAGGTCGAAGTAGGCCGCACGCTCTCCACGCTCCTCTGACGCTGTTCCCACGCGTCGGCGACTGGATTCACTCGCTCCACGCACGAACCCAGGAAAGAAGACGACCCTTCTGTTTTATGTAATTAATACTTATTGGTAAAGCTACAAGTCACAAGTGTTGTGTTGGCATAGTGGCTAAGGTCCAAGTGTTGCTGCGGCAAATCAGGAGTTCAATACTCTTTGGAGACGGAAAAATATTTTTTTTGTGAAAATCCACTTAAGCCGAGCCGCCAATCCGAGTCGGAGCCGCTGACCAAGCCGTTGACTGAGCCGATGACGTCAGCCTGACGCCAGCCAAACCGGAGAAATAATCCGGTGCTTCTCAGCCGCACCAAATTCTGCCAATTTGAACCATTCAATCTATTTTGGCTTGATCTAAGCCATTTGAGGTCCGATTTGGGTTATCTAATACTGGTTTCCAACTATTTGGAATATTCCGGACACATCTGTACGGTCAGATTTTGCAAATTAGATTTCAAAAATTTGCAGTCTTTCTTTTGGCAATCCGAAGTGTTTTTTAGCCTAATTTGACCAATCCAGACTCCACAGCAAAACCTGTTTTTCAGCCAAAGATCACTTTTTGTATGATGGAGGAATCAACATCGACTTCAGGTTCCATGATAAAGCTGAATGCTTCCAATTATGCCATTTGGAAGCCTAGAATGGAGGATGTCCTATATTGCCGAGATTTGTTTGACCCCATTGAGCTTAATGGAGTTAAACCAGCAACGGAAAAAGACGAAGACTGGAAGCAAAAGAACCGGAAGGCCATTGGCCAGATCAGACAATGGATCGATCACAGTGTCTTCCACCATGTCGCCCAGGAGACTGATGCCAATGCTCTCTGGACAAAGTTAGAAGGTATGTACCAGTCGAAGACTGCTCGGAACAAAGCCCTCTTGATGAGAAGACTTGTGAATTTGAAGTTGAAAGGCGGTATCTCTATTGCTGAACACACCAGTGAGTTTCAAAATCTGGTAAACCAACTAGCAACTGTCAAAATGGAGTTAGATGATGAGATGCAGGCCCTATTACTGCTCAGTTCTTTGCCAGACAGTTGGGAGACGTTGGTGGTGTCCCTCAGCAACTCTGCCCCAGAAGGGAAACTGACCATGAGCATGGTTACAGATGCTTTATTTAGTGAAGAGGCAAAAAAGAAAGAAATGGGTAGAGATCAATCCCATGCCCTCGTCCACGAAAAAATAAAGACGAGAGGCGAGGGAAGAAGCAAAAGTAGAGGGCGCAGAGGAAGATCTCAAGGCGGAGGAAATCCAGAGAAGGTACGAACCGGCCAAGGTTCAAATGTTACCATTGTGGCCAGGAGGGTCACATAAAGAAGTATTGCTATGCCTTGAAGGGAGAACAAAAACAAGGCAATAGACAGCCAAAGACCAAAGATGGGAACACTACAGTTACTATCTCAGAGGATATTGCATTATTCTCTGTTGAAGAAGAAGAATGCCTCCATATGTCAGACAACGACACCGAGTGGGTGGTAGATCTGGCTGACTTCCTACCACGCTACATCCCAGAAGGAGTTCTTCAATACGTACCAAGCTGGAAATTTTGGTACAGTGAAGATGGGTAACTCCAGTTTTTCGAAGATTGTGGGAATTGGTGATGTTCGCATCCAAACCAAAGTTGGGTGCACGATGGTGTTGAAAGATGTCAGGCATGTTTCCGATTTACGCCTGAATCTTATCTCAGGGATAGCCTTAGATCGACAAGGCTATGAGAATTACTTCGGCAAAAGCATATGGAAATTGAAAAAGGGATCTCTGGTAGTAGCCAAAGGACAGGCAATTGGCACACTATACAAGACTCATGTGGAGGTGAATTCAGATAGCCTCAATGCAGCAAAAGATGAGGCATCACCAAATTTGTGGCACAAAGGGCTGGGTCACATGAGTGAGAAAGGGTTGCTGATTTTGGCAAAGAAGTCACTTATTCCCTTTGCCAAAGATGCAAAATTAAATCCTTGTGACAACTGCTTGTTTGGGAAACATCATAGAGTCGCTTTTCATTCATCATCCAGAAAACAATCAGAGTTGTTGAGCAGAGTATACTCTGATGTTTGCGGTCCCATAGAAGTGGAATCTTTGGGTGGTAGAAAATACTTCCTGACGTTCATTGATGATGCATCACGAAAGGTATGAGTTTATGTCGTAAAGACCAAAGCTGAGGTGTTCCAGCATTTTCAGACATTCCATGCTATGGTGGAAAAGGAGACTGGAAAGAAGCTGAAGTGTCTCCGAACAGACAATGGAGGCGAGTACACGTCAAAGGAGTTTGAAGCCTACTGTGCTACTCGCGGTATTCGGCATGAGAAGACTGTTCCTGGAACCCCACAACATAATGGTGTAGCCGAGAGAATGAACCGGACCATTGTGGAGAAGGTCAGATGTATGCTCAAAATGGCAAAGCTGCCAAAGCCATTTTAGGGAGAAGCTGGTCATGTTGCTTGCTGTTTGATCAACAGATCGCCATCAGTTTCACTGAATTTTTAGATTCCAGAAGAAGTATGGTCTGGAAGGGAGATTTCTTACTCTCACTTAAGAGTGTTTGGGTGCAAAGCATTTGCACATGTATCCAAGGAACACAGACAGAAGCTAGATGACAGAGCCACTCCATGCATCTTTATTGGCTATGGAGATGAAGAATTTGGATACAGATTGTGGGATCCGAAAAACAAGAAGGTCACTCGAAGTCGAGATGTGGTGTTTTAAGAAAGCCAGACTGTAGAAGACTTTGGGCAACCAACCAAACCCAAAGTTGATGATGTTACAGAAATTATTCCAAACCTTGCACCATCACAGCATGCCACTGATGAAAAAGAGCTACCACAGCATGCAGCCAATGATGTAGAGTTGCATGATGGATTTCCAGAAGAAGAAGATCCAAAAGCAGAGGGTATTGAGCAGGGGGAGCCACAACCCCTCGCCAGAGCTGTTGTTCCACGATTGCGAAGATCAACAAGAGAGTCTAAGCCATCGTCAAAATATCCTACTTCGAGTATATTTTGCTTACTAATGAGGGGAGCCAGAAAGTTTTCAAGAAGCTCAAAATCATAAAGAGAAGAGTAGCTGGCAACAAGCTATGCAAGAAGAGATGCAATCCTTGCAGAAGAATCAGACTTATGATTTGGTAAAACTTTCCCATGATCGAAGAGCATTGCAAAACAAATGGGTGTTCAAGTTGAAGAAAGATAGCGTGAAAGCTAGTCAAGTATAAGACTCGATTGGTTGTCAAAGGTTTTGGGCGAAGAAAGGTATTGATTTTGATGAAATCTTCTCTTGATTGTGAAAATGACATCCATTCGAGTAGTTTTGGGACTAGCGGCCAGTTTGAATTTGGAACTTGAACAGATGGATGTGAAGACGGCATTTCTCCATGGTGATCTGAAAGAAGAAATTTACATGGAGCAGTCAGAAGGTTTTGAAGTCAAAGGGAAAGAAAACTTAGTCTGCAAATTAAAGAAGAGTCTCTACGGCCTCAAACAAGCGCCCGAGACAAGCAGTGGTACAAGCTTCACTCATTCATGGTAGGTCATGAGTACAAGAGAACTGCTGCAGACTAGTGTGTTTATGTTAGGAAATTTCCCAGTGGAAACTTCATCATACTCCTGCTTTATGTTGATGACATGCTGATCGTTGGATAGAATGCCACAGCAATCAGATCACTGAAGAAGGAGTTATCACAGTCCTTTGACATGAAGGACCTAGGCCCTGCACAGCAAATTTTGGGCATGAAAATTGTGCGTGACAGGAAAGCCAAGAAGTTGTGGCTGTCACAGAAGAAGTACGTTGAACGGGTAATTGAGAAGTTCAACATGAAAGATGTCAAGCCAGTCAGTACTCCGCTGGCTAATCATTTCAAACTGAGCAAGAGTTCTTGTCCCTCCTCTACAAAAGAAAGAGAACAGATGGAGGCTATTCCCTACTCATCCGCCGTAGGGAGTTTGATGTATGCAATGGTGTCCACTCGTCCAGATATTGCTCATCTTTGTTGGAGTAATGCGATTCCTTTCCAATCCAAGGAAAGAGTATTGGGAAGCAGTCAAGTGGATTCTAAGATACCTCAAGGGTACGACAAAAATGTGTTTGTGCTTTGGAGATGCTAAACCAGTCTTGGAAGGCTATACTGATTCAGATATGGCAGGCGATCTTGATGGTAGGAAATCTACATTAGGATTTCTGTTCACTTTCGCAAGGGGAGCTGTGTCTTGGCAGTCCAAGCTGCCAAAGTGTGTTGCTTTATCCACAACCGAGGCAGAGTATATTGCCGCAGCGAAAGTTGGAAAAGAAATGTTGTGGTTGAAACGGTTTCTCCAAGAGTTGGGACTAAAGCAAGAAAAGTTTACGGTACATTGTGATAGCCAGAGTGCCATAGACCTGAGCAAGAATTCAATGTACCATTCTCGCACAAAGCACATTGATGTTTGGTATCATTGGATACGTGAAGTGATAGAAAAACAGTTATTGGAACTGATTAAGATCCACACAGATAAGAATTCAGTTGACATGCTTACAAAGGTGGTCTCAAGAGACAAACTCGAAATCTGCAGAGACATTGTACGGATGGACTTCAAGTGAGAAGTCAGTCATGCATGTGGGTATAGAGGGGGAGAATTGTTAGTTCCAACCCCATGCATGCAAAGGAGAGAGTCAAAGCAAAGATGGCGTGAAAAGACTTTCACCTCCAGAGGAGGAGGTCTAAGCTGGGCAACTGCTCCCCCTTCCCTTCACGTTGTTGTTCCTTGTTGATTTTCACCATTCACCATTAAAGAGGGTAGACATTTTTTGGTGGGTTGGTGTATCTCTCTCTCACTGTCTTTGTGTATAAATAGAGACGGGAGGGAGAGGATGTTTTGTATCAGAAATTTGAGAGAGAGAGCTGTGAGTTGAGTGAGAAGAGTTGTTCTCCTCCTCTGTTTTGTACTTTGCTCCATTTTAGTGAAAAATTCTCATTTCTGTCCGTGGATGTAGGCACTGGGCCGAACCACGTAAATGTTGTGTTCTCTGTGTGTGTGAGATAATTTTTCTGGGTGTGTTTGATCCTAACAATTGGATTGCATATGATCAGAAAACGAATGGCAGGTTTCACTGCGGTTTGATTATGTCTTTCAATATGTGTGATGAGTTGTTCCGGGAGATTCTTCTACCAGATAGCTTGGCTGCCAAGTGCAGGACAAACTTGTAGATCAACGTATTTGGGGAATCACTTTGTGTGGTGCATCATGTTCGGTTTAGTGCTAACAAAGGATATGACATGTGGGTGATGGAAAAGTATGGTTTAGTTGAGTCGTGGACTAAACTATTTGCTATCATCGATTATCAGGAAAGTTTGGGGCTGGTTATTGGGTTTAGGAAGAACAATGAAGTCTTGTTGGTAAGTAGTGGGAATTTGGTGTCTTATGACCCTGAAACAAAAGAAAAGAAGAATCATGGGATCCATGGTATTGGCTACTTGTTTTATGTGGATACTTGTGTTGAGAGCCTGGTCTTAGTCAGGTTGAAGAACAGGCAACGTATAGTTTTAATGGGAACAAAAGGCAAGATATGATTCTTACTTGTTCTTGATTAATTTATAGTTTACATTTGCTGTTGCTTTTTGTTCATGTTATTTATGTGGAATAGACATACGTCTACTTTTGAACACCAAAGCATTATGTTGAATCAAGGCAACATCTTTTAAATGCTAACCCATTGCAATGACTGAGTATGCATGAATTATATTTTAGGAGAAAAAGATCAGTTTGTGGAAATTGACATCAGTAGTTCTGTTGTGAGTTATAGTTTCTTTTAACTTCGGTATTATTTCGTTTCTTATGTGTAGTCTCTTGTGTCTTAGGGTTGTGGCTACAACGGAAGCTCAAGCTCAAGACTAGGAAGCCCGGAAAGGCGGGAATGGGAAAATGTTAGAAGTGGAGGCATTGTGGTAAGCCATTCCTTTATTAGTTACTTGTTTTCATATAGTCTTTAACTAGATATAAATGTAGTGAAGTCTTCTTTCAAGAAATATGTGTTCAACTCTGATATTTTTATACAATTGGAACATTTGTCTTCCTATAGATTCTATGTTTGAAGTATTACTTTACCATTTATATCTATGATGATGTTATTGTCACTGCAATCTGTTTCTTGGGTGGCTGAATTTATATTGACTAGATTAGCCCTTTTTGGTGGGGGTGGTGGTTTTCATGATAAGCATTGAGAATTAGATAATTATGGTCCACAGTTGAAAAAACCTGTGGTATGTTTCATGATGATGCATACGGGGCTTTGGTTACTCAAAATTGTCGTGTTCTCCAGAGTGTGGAATTTTTTGGAGAGAGCCCAAGTACGCCTTTGCTCCGTTTGTTTTCTAATGAAAATTGCAAAACATGAATGTAATTTTAGTGCTCATATTCTACATTCTAGGATTATGGAACGATTTTGAACCAATTCTTATCTGCTGCTTCATTTTTAAAAATTATTTCAAACACCATTTCAGTGCAATCAGACCTGTTTTTTTAAAATTATCCCTTCTGTCCAAGAGATTGGCATATAACTGAGATGCAATGCTGACTTGCTCACTATTTAATGGAAAAAACTTCTAACATCTTGAATGATAATTTTTAGATGGTCCTTAGAAATTTTTATTTGTGATAATTTGGACTGGATAGTCGTGAAATTTTTCTCAACCCAGTTCTTGCAATTTAATTTATGGGATTCTTGTGGAAAATTTTAATTTTTAAAGGAATTAGATAAAGGAAAGTTTTAGTTTGTCAAATTATATTTATTTGCTGAAGCTCTAGCTTGGAACTCGAGCATCAAAAGTCCTCCTGCAACTCATGTAGCTTTTAAACATTAAAAGAGATCGCTTTCGAATCTTTTCATTTGATGCTCGTAGATGACTGCATCATATTTGCCAAAATATTGGAATCTGTGTGCGGGATAATTAAATCCATTATTATTACTATTGCAATTTTGCGGTCACTTAGAAAGTTACGATGAAAATGATAAGAACTTCCGAAAGGGAAGTCAAGTCAAGGTGAATGTTCGAAACTATTGATAGTTCTCATTGTTAAAATGATAGGAACTATAGGTAAAGAGAAGTTCAATATATTCTAGAAAATTTAATTAAACTGGAAAAGTACTTTTAATTTGGAAAATAAATAGACTTTGTAGACAATGTAGAATTACTCAAAATCATATTGAATTCGTCAGCTCCTGCATCACTTCTACAGAGTGATCTGTTTTTTGATGCCTTGCCATTTTTTGTATTCTCTGTAGAACAGACTTATAAAGGCCGCCTTTTATTTCATTTTGTGTGTAACCTCTTGAAACTTTCATTAATTTATGCATTATCGTTCGAGTAGTGATTGGGTTTTCTCAGGACTTGTGATGGAGTCGCTATAGTATAACTAAAGCATCCTTTATCCTTTGCGAATCCCCTTCCTTAAGTTATATCATGCTAGTGAGCAGTCAGTCTGGTTTCAATGATAAAACAAAGCAATTAACTAGAAGGAAATGTATAAAAGTTTAATCTCCAAGTCGAAAGAGTGATGAGACTTCTAGAATAGTGATATTAGGGTGGATATATAAAATAAATTGCGTTTATTTATGTAACTAGTATATGGTGATATTAATTGGTTAGGATTAAATTTATGACATTATTTAAAAAATTTCATTATATAAGAAAGTGATTTTGTTATTTTTATAAAATGAGGGCAAAACAGTATTTAACCATTCAATTTCACAAGATTGGATTATGAATCCCAACTATCCTGGAAATACTAATTCCGCAAAGGTGGGATTAGCAATTCGATAGGGCCTTAATCCCACTCCCCTTTTTCAATCCCACCCTTAATTTTTATTTTTTTTTTCCTTTTCAGGTTACACTCCCAAATTATAAATTCTAGTATGATTTAAGTTTGGACATCTAACTAGCGCAAATACATATAGATAATTCAAGTCATGATATGTTCTTGCTAAATACAGAACCAGAAAAATTTACACAATCAAAAGAAAATATCTTGAAGAAATTTACAAATCTGAAACTCAATGAGAGAGAGAAAAAGAAAGAGAATGGAGCAAAACCTAGAAACAAACAACAACATTGGGTGGAGACAATGACATCAAAGAACTCAAAAAGCAGCACGAAATTGCCGCCTCAATTCTTACAAATATGAAGTATTTAGAACTAGACAATCGAATTACTAATGATTTAAGCATGACGAAGAAAAAAGTTCTTGATAATTTTGGAGCCGACCAGATGGCGAAAACACAAAACAAAATTAAGAAGTAGTGGCAATGGAGATGCGATAATGAATCATGACCACATATGGAAATAGATGAATTGAACCTTCCAAAATTGCCACCGGTGAAAGAGTTGAAAAGACTTGATATAAAGAAAATTCTATTATACGCGCCCCATATTATATGCACTCTTAATTACATTATTTTTTTCTATAATTATGATCAATTTTCTTCTTTAATTATGACATTATTTTAAAATTTTGGTTATGATTTTTTTTGTATTTGGTTATAATTTTTTTTATGTTTAGTTATGACTCAGAAAATACGAAATTATATTATTTTCTTCTATAATTATAAGTGCATATGATATACACTCGGGTGTCTAATAGTCTTTTCCCTTGGTATACGTAATTATGTTAATGGGCAGATCTTATTTATTTATTTAAGTGTATATCAAATATCTACATTAAATATTTTTTTGTTGCTTTAGTATTATTTAAAAAAATTAATATAATTATATCAAAGTTATAAGACTAATTTTTTTTTTTTTTTTTTTTTTTAAACTTTAGAAGAGGTAAGAATAATTTAGGAATCATTTGGGAATACATTTTTTTAATTAAAATATGAGATGGGAAAAAAATGTTTGGAATGATTTTTTTTTTTTTCGTAAAAATAAAAAAATTCTTTTTGCTTATTACTAATAAATATCAAAAGGTTACTAAAATCTCAGCTCCCAAGCGACCTCTAACCATTAACCAAAAAAAAACTAAAAAAAACAACCGCTATGCAGAAACAAAAGTCAATGCAATTGCAGAGATACAAAAATACATTTCCCTCTCTACCCATATCTCTATCCTCTCTCTCTCTCTCTCTCTCTCTCTCCCTCTCTCTCTCTCTCTCATGAAGCTCCAAGAAATCTCAATCTCCAACTCGAACCATGCTGGACAATCTACTAGAGGAACTGTTGACTGAAATACTCATAAGACTACCAATCAACACTACTGTTGTTCAATTCATATGCGTTTCCAAATCATGGTGTTCTCGAATCACTAGCCCTAATTTCATCAACAGATACCTCAGTCAAACCCTTCTTGTTTCCGAATCCAGCAACACTCATCCTCTACTCATCAGACACTTAGACGACACCGAAATTCATCCTCAGGAGCACTATACCATACATTGGAGTAACAATGACGAGCCACTCGATTCGTATCACTTTGAGCTTCAATTCCCTTTTTAGGGTTCCAATAAAGCTTTTCGAATTGTTAGTTCTTGTAATGATTTTCTATGTCTCTTAGACTATTTCTATTGTATTAGGAACAATGTGATTTTGTGGAACCCAATTATCAAGAAGTCACTGACTGTTCCAATGCCAAGAATTTCAACTAATTGGTTTCATGGTCCTGGTAGTCAAGTTATTAGATTTGGGTTTGATCCCAAAACTATAGACTATAAGGTGGTGAAATTGACCTATTTTGAAGAGGGAACTGATCATTTTCGCTTGAAAACCCCCCCTTCAGTTGAGCTTTACTCACTTCATTTGGGTTCTTGGAGAAACATGTGTTGTTGCGCCTATGTGCCTCATGTATGAGTGATTTTCTGACCACACTGCCAACCTAATACTCAACTGGAGAGCACCGGTAGAATAGATGGCACATGTCTGACCTGTAACAGAAAGAAGAGTCTCCAGCGGTGGCTCGTCCACCCGGGGGCACTCCGACGATCAAATCAATACTCAATATCTCTCAAAGATAGTAAAAGTGCTTAACTCACTAGACAGAATATCAAAAGCATACCTTAGACCCATAGGGGTGCCTCTCTTTTATAGCCAATACAATCCTAGTCCCAATAGGAGCCTAGCCCTAATGGACTTAGGATTACTACTAATCTGGGACTCCCAGTGGGTTTAGGATAAACTCTCTAAGAGTCTTATCTTTACCAAAACTGAAGTCTTCTCATAATCTAGGACTCTTGTCCCATATCCGTTTATCTCGGATTCCAGTATCCTCGTAGATAACTGTAGACACCCCATTTTTGACCGACTTTAAGACTCAAACATCACCGATTGAGCGCTCGGTGATATTGCATATTGTGCTCGTTCAGAAGTTTTAGAGTCTCGGCGGTGAGCCTTTCTCTGGACTTCCGGACTCTTTCATGCTTTGCTTCGGTTTGCGAACCAGGCTCTGTTTTCTCTGTTTTCTCTTCCCGAAGGGAGGGAGAGGTCTCGTAGATCATCTCTCAGTGGCCATAGGCTACGTTTTGTGGTCGTAGGCCATTTTGCCCATTTGGAGCCCGGTTTCCGATTTTTCGGAGCCGTTGGCCGTGTGCCTCGGTTCGGGACTGCTTAACCACCACCGTTTGCTTCGGTTTTTGGCACATACCTTATTTCCTCCCTTTTGAGGGACACTGTGGTCCGAGAGACCGACTTCGTGGTCGAACACCACTTTCAATTCCTAACAGTCAGTTTTCGGGCCCCTAGGCTGCGCGTTTCGACTCCCGAACCTTCATTTTGCATCGGTTTGGGCTCATTTTTGGTGGAAGCCTTATTTTCACTATTAGAAAGGTTGTAGAAGGGTGGAAGGCCAATAATTGTTCTGACAACCAGTTTTATTCCTTCATCGCCCTCCGTCGCCCGTTTTTCCTACTAGAAAGCCAATGTTGACCACCCTAAGGCCACTTTTTCTTGCCCTAAACCACATATTTGTGTTATAGACACCTGGGAGGCCGCCAATATCATATGGCCGGCCAGTAATTGTGTTTGACCCTTTTGAACCCCTCCAAAAAATGGGCTTTTCTCTCTCCTGGTTCACCTTCTCCAGTTTTTGACCACATGGCTGTGTTGAGCACACATGGGAGGCCACCAATATGAGGTGGCCGGCCAACAATCATTCATGACCCTTTTGACCCTTGGCCGGCCGGCCATGGGGAGGGCCGACCGGCCACCTGAACCCTAAATAACCAGCCGGCCATGATCCTTGCACCCTGCTCCTTCCAGCTGTGACCTCCTTTTCCCCCCAGATTCTGTATCCGGTGGGGGGGGGGAACTTTTGGGGGGGAAACTTATATTTGAATCTCCCCCCCTTTTCTTCACTTTTGTGCCTATATAACCAGCCCCTCCCCTTCAGTTTTGAGGGTTACAAAAAACCCTTTGGAGCTCCTACATTGAATCTCTCTTTCTCTATACTTCAACCCTCAAAACCTTTCAAACCCTACACCATTTCTACACCACCACATAGCACCACACCACCACCATCCTTTCCAACACTTGGAGCTAGTTTTTAAGAGCTTAGGAGCACCTTTTCTCAGGCCAAGAGCCGCTGAAGTTTGGTCTACAAGGGTGAGTCTTCATTTTCCCTCTTTTGTGCTTTATTTTGTTCTATATCTAAGTCATACTTGCTTACATTTTTGGGCTCTGACCCTAACTGAAAATAGTCATGTTTTGGGGTCTTTTTCATGTTTGATTAAGGGTCCCTCCATGTTTAAGGCCTCCAGCTACCACTTGCTTCTTTACCTCTCTTGTATGCCTCTTTCTTGCATAGTATTTTAGGCCTATTTGTGAACTGTTTTGAGCTTGGTTATAAACTTTAAAGTGGCTTGTTTCGAGTCCTTCTTCAACATTATTGAAGGACTCTTCACTGTTTGAGGCTTCCATCTGTCACTTGCCTCTTTATCTCTCTTTTGGCCCTATTTTTTCATGCTTTTTTAGCTCCTTGTGCTTGTATTTTTGGGCTCTGGTCCGAACTGTAAATAGTAATATTTTGACCCACTCTTCATGTTTGATCAAGGGTCTTTCACTATTTGAGGCTTCCTTTTTGCTCTTTGTGTTAAAGCTCTCTTTTATGCCTTATTTTGTATAGTATTTTAAGCTTTCTTGTGCACTGTTTTGGGCTTGGTCATGAACTGTAAAATATCATGTTTTGGGCCCCTCTCCAACATTGTTGAAGGGCCCTCCTCTGTTTGAGGCCAGCAGCCATCACTTGCTTCTTTGTCCCTCTTTTGGCCTTTTTCTTGCATAATGTTTTAGGCCTGCTTGTGTTTATTTTTGTGGCTTGATGTAAACTGTAAAGTGCTTCATTTTGAGCCCCTCTTCAACTTTGTTGAAGGGCTCTTTGCCATTTAAGGCCAGCAGCTGTTACTTGCTTATTTATCTCTCTTTCCAGGCCATTTTTGCATGTTAGCTTAGCCCTACTTGTATTCACCTTTTGGCCCTGCTTAAAACTAGAAATATGCTTTTTTTGGGACTTTCTTGATTATGTATTCATACTTCATGTTCAAATAATGCATGCTTTGTATAACTATAAGTCATTCCATGCGCCTAGTTTCGAGTTTCGAGTCTCATTTCATGCATCAGGTGCCATGTTTCCATGTTTCGGGGCTGTTTCGCATCATATTTTAGCGCTGAAATTTTCATGCTAGTATGCCATATTCCATGCCTTGCCATGCTATGGTAGAGTGGCATTCGTACCTTAGGGTCGCTTCTCGGTTTGCGTGCACATGTGTACGCATCTCGAGTGTCTCATTTTCATCTTATGGCCTCCTATGTAAGTGTGGCTGAGGTCCACTTATGTTGGTGTAAGTCCATTATGCATTGTGTATGCCATTTCATTTCATAGCATTGTGTATGCTAGGTTGTATGTTAGCGCATTGTGTATGCCATGTTACCTCGTGCATCGTGTATGCCATTTCATAGCATTGTGCATGTTAGGTTGTATCTTAGTTGCATTCATGCATGTCATGCATATTGCATTGTGTTTGGGATAGGAGTTAGCCCGAGCACGGGAAACGAGGGACGTTTCGTACTCCGAGTGACGAAACATGTCTCAATTCCCCAGTCGCCGACACTCCGGATCAACCATGATGGAGTCTCGGTCTTGTTGTGTTTATATGTGCATTCATTTCATATTGAGTTGTGCAATTCGACTCCTCGGCCATCATGCATCGATATGTGTGATTGGTGGCACGAGGATCGAGGCATGCATACATATGTGAAAATACATTGCTATGCCCCTTTCCTGCTCTCTGTTGCAGCAAATCAAGAATCAGCAACCTTTCGGAGTTTGGCGCGCTTTCCAAGAATAATTGCAAAACAGAAGCTAATTGGGACATCCCAGTAGATTTTCGCGTAAGGCAGCCCAAACATACATCATTCATCAGAGTTGAGGCAGTCCCTGGCTTGCATGCCAATTTATAGCTTTCCTAGATTAATTTGTAAATTAATTAGGATTTTTGCACTTGTTCGGACTGTATTTATTCGGGACTGTATATTATTCTTTCGGACCCTCTGCGCGAGGGCATAATTGTAATAAGTGTGCGTGCGTGCGTGTGATGTATGTCTTCCAACCCCACGTCTTTCTCTCCCTTTTATTTACCCGCTTATGGTGGTTAGATTAGGGCATGTTTCAATTAACATACAGTATGATAGCATGTTTGCACTCATTCATCTGTTTTGCATGCACCGGGCTCGGCGCATCATAACTCATTGCATTGTATTTCAATTCCAAGTTGAATACATGTTATCCGTTGCATTTCATATGCCATGTTTAGAATAGCCGAGCCTGCTATAGTTGCATTATCGCATGTGTTGCATTAGGCATTCCTGTATAGTTAAGATCATGCATGGATTTCTAAGTAGCTTCTGTTTTGGCTTGGAGTACTCGATGAGTTTTTATGCTTTGGCATCCTTACATGCGTGTGAGTGACTGCCATGAATAGCATGCTTGCCATGAGGCTATTTGGCTTATGTGATATATGTCTGAATGCCTGTGGGTGAAGGTTGGGTTATCTGAATTGGAATAATTCATTAATTGTGAGTTTTAAGCGCGCTAGATAGCGGCAAAATCATGTTTTCTAAGCCCACCCGAGGGTGGCAAATTCACGTCTTAGCCTACTTGCGAGTAGCACCATCACACCATTTTCAAATAAACAAACATGAAATGTTTTGTCCCAATTCAGGCAATCCAGTCTATACTTGTATGATGTGCGCGTCACATAGTAAATCTAGGCTAATAACCGGAACAAGAGCACATAATGTTTTCAAAACTAGATATCATGGTTAGTAGAGGCCGATCTTTGATCGAGCGAGCGGGGGTGCTCACGAAGTGACCTTCCCCAATCGTACCTAAGTTCCTGAGCCGAGGCAACTTTGGTAATGACGGACACGTGGCCTTAGGCAACGAGTCAAGGTTTCCTAAATTTTTCAAAAATAAAATATTTAGGTAGCGACTCTGTATCTGGCAAAGCAGTCCATGTTTGGCACTTCTTTCAAAAAAATCTGTTTTCTCAAAACGATTTGCCGAATTTGGACTCTTTGGTTTAGATTAAGAACCGTGACAAAATCAAGTCCAAACTATAGCGAGGTCTCCCGCGGACTTGTTACAATTTATGGCGACTCTACTAGGGATTTAGAGAACTTGACTCGAACTCATGATATCTGGTTTTGACTACACTTGTGTGTTTCTTTGCATTGCATTTGTATTGGTGCGCCTAGGATACCGTGTTTGCCATCTGCCATTCCTGAACGGTTTGCTGGAGGCTTGTCTTGTCAAGGCATGACCATAAGGCTGACCGGTTGTGGGCTTTGCCAAGATGGAACACAAACCCGCTTTCTGGGGCACCCTTTTTGGCCATTCGACCTAGTGCATATCGAAATCCGTAGTGACCATTCCAAACTAGGACAGGTTGCTTACCCGATATAGGTTGTTTGAAACCGCTGCGTGCGTAGTAAAACCCTAGCTCCTGACAAAATAGGACAGGGAAACCCTACCCCCAACATAGGGGTGTTTTGGCTCTCACTTGCTTGTTATGTGCTTTTAGAGTACGTCTCTACAGGAATGCATGTATCAGTTTGCAAGTTTGGGCATCAGTCCTGCGGGCACCAGTTCAGTATTTTGGAATTCAATTTACCTGAGGGTATCAGTTTACGGGCAGAATTCTGTAGGGGCACAATCATTCAGCTCTGCTCATATGGGTTATCGTGAAATTAGACTGAGATGCTGCATGTTTTCTCTTTTGCTAGGGGTAGTCCTGGAACCATAGCTTCAGAAGGCTCCGATATCCCCCGAGGTTCATCGAACTTGTGCTGATAGACTTTGTCAGGTCAGAGGTTCAGTTCAAGGGCAATCAGTGTTCCTTTGCCAGAGGCAGGGTAAAAGGGCCAGTCAAGCACAAATCACCAGTTCAGTAGGGGCCCTTATCCACCCCACCAGTGAACAGTCAGGCTAAGGTCTCAGTTTCTACTGCAGGGATAGATACCAGTCAGTTAGATGGATCAGCAGAACACATCAGGGATGGAGGCAATGATGCGTCAGATGCAAGAAACTATGAAACTCATGCAGCAAGACGCTGTCCGCCAAGCAGAATTCTCCAAACAGCAGGCTGCAATCATGGCTCAGCAGGCCGAGCTCATCACTACGCTGCAACAGCAAAGCGGCGCGTCCGCTTCACAACAAGTTCCTCCCCCAGCAGGAGCTCCAGCACCTGGGAAGACGCCAAATGTCCAGGAAGGTACGGACATTCCGGTAGGGCCGGCTCCGCCCCCGATTTTACCCCAACTATCCAAAACACCTACCAATCTATCGGACTCTCCCTTCGAGTTCGAGGTCGACCCCACAACGTTGAAGTTGAGCAAACTTGAAAAGTTGTTCAAAAAATCCCAGGGGGTAAAGTCCATCCCGAACATTAAGGACGGGTACACCGACGCAGCTGTAACACTGCCGGACAGGTTCAAGATGCCTTACATCGACCGTTTTGACGGGTCAGGAAATCCCATGGTCCACCTAAGTTTGTTTTCAGATGTTCTGCGCCCCATGGGCTTGACAAGATTACAGAAGCTCTCCCTTTTTGGCAGGACCCTGTCGGGTATTGCGGCCATCTGGTACGCCAAATTGGAGGATTCAGTGAAACGAAGCTGGGAGGAGATGGCCGAGGCCTTCGTCGCACAATATTCATACAATACCCAAATCGAGATCACAACCCGTGATCTTGAGACGACCAGGCAAGAGCCAAAAGAGGGCTTCTCTGACTTTGTGGCCCGCTGAAGGGCCAAGGCCTCAATGATGACCATTAGGCCAACAGATAAGGATCAAATACGAATGGTTATGCGCAACCTCCAGCCTAAACTAATGCAGAAAATGATCGTGCTCCCCTTCTCTACCTTTTCAGATTTGCATGAGATGGGAGTACAGATCAAGGACGCTATGAAGCAGGGCCTCATTGACCAGGAGAAGGAGCAGCCCAGGAGGGCGTTTACCCGCAGTTCGAATGCGACCACCAGCGGTGACGCAGCTGCAAGATCTTCGAAGTAGGCATGGTTGCCACCACCACACCAAGAGCAGCCACCCCCTTTGTTGGTGCATCCACTTCAAACCCCCGAACTTCAGATTATCTACCCTGAGGCAAGAGGGTTTTCACCCCACTCTATATGTCTTTGTCTAAAGCCCTAGGGGTCCTACTCAGGAAAGGACATCTGAAACCGTTAGAGCAACAGCCTCTACCCGATCCTCTCCCTCCAAAGCATGACCCGACTAAGTACTGTGCTTTCCATCAACAAACCGGTCATGACACCAACAGTTGCGTCCGTCTCCGCCACGAGACACAAAATTTGATTGACAACGGGGTCATCCCCGCACCAGGTCCTGCAAAGTCTATCGGCACTTGATCAATGAACTTGTGGGGGATAGTGTGATGTGATCAAGGGATGAACCACCTGCGGGTGGCGTTCAGTTTATTTCAGATATGGTGTATGGCACGCACTGTTTTGAGCATTTGTGAATGCTGGTTTTTGTACATTCTAACTTAGGTATTGGGTCAGTCTTGTTGTTTTGTTTTTGAGTCTGTCTTTTTGTTTTGAGTCAGTCTCTTTTGTTTTAGGTCTGTCTTGTTGTATCGAGTCAGTCCTGTTGTATAGGAGTCGGGTGATTCCGGGGAGGTGTTACCTCGGGCGTCACCATTTTGTTTTGTGTTTGTCTTTTCGTTTTGTTTTGAGTCTATTTCTGCCTCGGAACCAGTAACGCCAACAGATTTGAATGAACAGCAGTGGTTTTTCATGCTTTTGTGTTTGCTTCTGCCGTGTGCCAGTTGTACCAAAAATTCCAAATGAGATGGCAGTATTTGACTAAGGACTCTGTCTTTTCTGTGCCTTGAAGTCATTGTAATGACCTGAGTTTTTCAAAACTTTTTGAACACTATGGTGAAAACGAAGATGAAGGAATTCCTCGGGATTTGCAAAAAATTTGATCAACTGAGAGGAAGAGAGGTGTGCTAAGCCCTTAATGAATGAAATCATGCTTGTTAGTGTGAGTACTGGGAAGGATCCTAGCTTGATCCAGATTGGTTCTACACTGTCTTCAGCGCGAGCGATTTGTCGCTTTCTTAAAAGATTTCAAAAAAATGTTTTGCACGGTCCTGTGAAGAACTGTGTGGAATCGCTCTTGGGATTGTGCAGCGTAGGATCGCTCTCAGCCTCGAAACTCGACCCTTCACTTTCAAACCTTGAACTGGGATTCAGAATGTTCAAACGGTCAACCACAATGTGAGGCCTATGTGGCTAGATTTGAAACAGCCCTCGAACAAAAGGTACCAAAGTCAGATCAAGAAGATCAGACCTCATCAGAAGAAGCTTGCGAAGCTAGAACAGAAGCACCCCTCGAACTAGGGGCGAAAATGTCCGATGTGCTCGAAGAGCCGAAGATGGATCCTTCTGCAAATCGATACAATAGCCACTCTCTTAGATACGGATGGCTTCGAGATCCTAAAACCATTTGGCATGGATTTGTTACACTTTTACCCTTTGAGAGGCTCGCTGGGCCAAAAACCCGGAAGGGCGACCCAGGCAAAAGTTAGAGCAAGAAAAGATATATACAAAAAGCAAAAAAAGAAAAAAGAAGAAAAGAAAAAAAGAAAAAAAGAAGAAAAGAGAAAAAAAAAAAAAAAAAAAAAAAGAGAAGAAAAGAATTGAAAAGAAAAGGAAAACAAAAGCTCGCAAGGTCGAAAACCCGCAACATGCGCCTTGGCAAAAGTTAGAGCATAAAAAGGAGAAGTTAATACCCGAGTGTACCTTAACCCCGAACTACGTAAGGCTTGATTCCCATCTTTGGGATACGTAGGCAACTTCATTCTGAAGTCCAGCCGTAAAACACTTCAATTTGATTGTGTCCATGCGATGGTTCTGGTCATCCTTGTCTTCTCTCAGATCCGAGGATTTGGCCGTGTTCGCCACTCGAGGATCGACTACAATGTTGCGGTGCCATTCAAACAAGGGGCAACTTTCCGTTGCCATTCAATGCGCCGCGGTGTCGTTCAAACAAGGGGCAACTTTCCATTGCCATGCAGCTCTCTTTAAGCAAGGGGCAATTTTTCTTCGGATTTGAGGTTGTGCATCTCGAGAGTGGGTTCTATGCTCGTTGAGCAATGGCCGATTACAAAAACAGTTTTTGAGAATTTTTACTGAGGTTGACTAATTTTCTCTCAAAAACTATTCCATTTTTTTCCAAAACTGGACCCTTTTCCTAGACCCAAAAAAGGAAAATTTTCAGTGCTCATAACCTAACTTGCATGATTTTGAATCAGAAAATCGAACAAGCGCGTTAATCTAACTCTCATTTTGGTCAAAACTGTTTTAGTAGAAAGCAAAAACAAAAATGGTCGAAATGATGAACTAGGGGCTCGGTTAAGTCAGGCTTCCTGTCTTTCCCCTATTTTCACCATACTCGCCAAGAAGGGCACTCTACCTGCCAGAAAGGGCACAGCTGAAGTTAACAGCAAAATGCAGAAAGCTCTCTCATCCTCCAAGCAACGAGGTATCAAGCCAAGTATGAAGCACAAACTGGAATGGATCCAGATGTTCCACTTCCTCATCTGAACATATCTGATCGCGTCCAAACTCCCCGGCAAAGCATCATCAGCCGATCTCAGCTGCGGATTTGCTACACACCCAGTTATAGTACAGCCCCTCTGTGGGAGAAACTCACTAGCTGTGTGCAGAAGAAGAAGAATCTAGCGGAATGCTAGGGGCAAGAGTCCACAACTTTCTGTTTATCCATCAACCACCCAGGGGAGGGATTTAAAAAAATGATAGATTAAAGAATAGAGAGATGTGCGTTGAGAGAAAAAGTGAGAAAAGGGCTTTTTCAGAAAAACAGAGCTTGAGAGCCGAGTGATGTGAGAATCACAAATAAGAAAAGAGTGGGAAACATTACCCGGTGAAACAGGCTCCCTGTGCACGTCTGAGTGTCGTGTCTTTTTGTTTTATCTCGATTCTTGTTTTGAGTCGTTTCGAGTGTTACTCGATGTGTCTAGGTTGTGTGCCTTTTATTTCCTTGTTGAGTCATTTTGTTGTGTTCAGTCGTAGGCCCAATACCTGGTCGAAAACTCATCTCTCAATTTCAAAAATAAAATCGTTCTATGCTCAAAGTGCTGTGCCATTCTTCACATTTGTGCAAAACAAGTTTTGTTCTTTCATAAAACCGCACGGTTCAACCCAGGTCATGTGAGAACAGTAAAACCAGGACCTATCTGAAGCTATATGGGTTCCAGACTGCAAAGCAAAAGAAAAGAGGGAAAATCGAAGCATCTGAGTGTGTTTCACCTTCAGGAAATTCCGTGATTGTACTCCGGATGTACCTCCTCAGGTCTTGTCACTACTCTGAAGTATGAGTGTATCTCGGCCCCAAGCTTAAGCCTACTCCAAGTCAGAATGGCAATTAAAGCAGCAGCAGATGTTATCTCTCTCTGGTATGAGCAGGGTGTGCCCGTTTTTGAGTTGAGTGTGTTGCAAACCCCTCCGAAAGGTAAATCGGAGGTCGCGGTTGAATTTGGTCTCGTTAAGGCTTGTATTCCCTTATTCGGCATTTTGTTTCAAATAGGCGTTGTCACGCACGTTCCATTTGCATTGTGATGCACGTTCCAATTGCATTGTTATGCACCATTTCACTTGCAATTATCACTCTTTCTCCTCGCGCGTGCGACGGGTTAGACTTCTTTTGGTTTAGAGCATTTGGAACACGTTCCAATGCCCGCATCTCTTTTCGAAACACCGGGATACGTCTCTACGTTTCTTCTCTTCCAAACACCGGATACGCCTATGTTTCTCATTCATGCGTAACCGGATACGTCCCCATGTTTCTTCCTTCATTCCGAAACACCGAGATACGTCCCTATGTTTCTCTCCCTTTCCGAAACACCGGGATACGTCCCTATGTTTCTCCACCATTCTGAAACACCGAGATACGTCCCTATGTTTCTCCCTCTTCGGTTAAAAGCGTTTGGAATACGTTCCAATACTCACACCATTCCGAAACACCGGGATACGTCCCTATGTTTCTCCCTCGTCGGTTAAAAGATACGTCCCTATGTTTCTCCCTCTTCGGTTAAAAGCGTTCGGAATACGTTCCAATGCTCACACCATTCTGAAACACCGGGATACGTCCCTATGTTTCTCCCTCTTCGGTTAAAAGCGTTCGGAATACGTTCCAATGCTCACACCATTCCGAAACACCGGGATACGTCCCTATGTTTCTCCCTCTTCGGTTAAAAGCGTTCGGAATACGTTCCAATGCTCACACCATTCTGAAACACCGGGATACGTCCCTAGGTTTCTCTCTCTTTGGTTAAAAGCATTCGGAATACGTTTCAATGCTCACACCATTCCGAAACACCGAGATACGTCTCTATGTTTCTCCCTCTTTGGTTAAAAGCGTTCGGAATACGTTCCAACGCTCACACCATTCTGAAACGCCAGGATACGTCCCATGTTTCTCCCTCTTCGGTTAAAAGTGTTCGGAATACGTTCCAATGCTCACACCATTCTGAAACACCGGGATACGTCCCTATGTTTCTCCCACTTCGGTTAAAAGCGTTCGGAATGCGTTCCAATGCTTATACCATTCCGAAACACTGGGATAAGTCCATATGTTTCTCTCTTTGTCCCCTTCCTCACACGATTTCAGCGTGTCTGGAATTTATCTTAGGTTGCGTGGAACGCGTTCCTGATTAATTTTCTTTGTTCTTCCTCCACTCACGAGTCCAGCGTGGTTGGAGTATGTCACCATTTTGCATCTATTGTACTCTCTGTTGTATCGCATCTATTATCTATTGCATCACATCTATTACATCAATTACATCATATCTGTTTTATTGTCTGGTCTAGGAGACCTTAAATCCTCCGGTCCAAGGAGACCTTAAATCCTGCATCATCATTCGCGCCGTTTTGCGTATTGTACTTGCATTTTACTTGCATCTCATCACACTATCTTGTGCCCCTACGCCGGTCTAGGAGACCTTAAATCCTCTAAAGGTGCAATTCCTTTGGTATTTGTCGTGCCCGAACGACTTCCGGTGGTCTGGTATAGCCACCTGCCTGTGTTAGCGGTGAGTTCCTAGGAGACCAATTGAGACGGTGGAAACTAGAGTTTGAATGGCTCATGCCTAGAACACAAAGGTTCGGTATTTCCAAGACTAAAGTCTAGTTTAAATACCGAAGGGTATATCCTCGGCTTGAAATTTGTATGGCAGCCCCATAGATTGAGATAGCATCAGATGCTACCACTCGATAATCGATCCAACCTAGTCTGTCACCCTGTTGAAGAATAGGGAAAGCTGCAACCATAGTCAGGGAGAAAAGTAGTACCTGTGGTTCAACTGAGAAGAAAAGGAAGATTCCCACATCAGCATGAGGTAGGACATTGCCGAGGTAAGTCATTGCCAATTGCCCTGTAAGGTACCTCCCTTTTTCCTAGCTATCACATTACATTTTAGCCACTACATTACAGTGCATTACATGAATCCTCAATTTTCATACCGGCTTCGCATAGCGTATAAGTCCAATCTTCAAACCGGCTTCGCGTAGCGTATAAGTCCAACTTTCAAACCAGCTTTGCGTAGGGTATAAGTCCAATTATCAAAATCTTTCTGCATATCATTTTGCATCCCGTCCCTGAACTACGCTGGTTTGATTCCTTACAAAAGGATACGTAGGCAGCCTTCTGGGCTTTGACATTCACTCCCGTCACTTATGACTTCCGAGTTCTGTCAAAGAGGGGCAACTGTAGACACCCCATTTTTGACCGACCTTAAGACTGAGATGTCACCGATTGAGCGCTCGGTGATATTGCATATTGTGCTCGTTCAGAACTTTTAGAGTCTCGGCGGCGAGCCTTGCCTCCAGACTTCTGGACTTTTTCATGCTTTGCTTCGGTTTGCGAACCAGGCTCTGTTTTCTCTGTTTTCTCTTCCCGAAGGGAGGGAGAGGTCTCAGAATCATCTCTCAAGGTCAGAGGCTACGCTTTGTGGTCGAGGCCATTTTGCCCATTTGGAGCCCAGCTGATTTTTCAGAGCCGTTGGCAGGCTCTTGCTCAGACCGCTTAACCACCTCCGCTTGCTTCGGTTTTTGGCACATACCTTATTTCCTCCTTTTGAGGGACACTGTGGTCCGAGAGACCAATTTCGAGCCCCTTGTTCGGCCCCTATACATTACCGAACCTTCATTTTGCATCGGTTTGGGCCCATTTTTGTGGAGGCTTTATTTTCACTATTAGGAAGGTTGTAGAAGGGGGAGGCCAATTGTTCCGACAACCGCTTTTATTCCTTCATCGCCTCCGTCAGCTTTTCCCACTAGAAAGCCAATGTTGACCAACCTAAGGCCACTTTTTCTTGCCCTAAACCACATATTTGTGTTGTAGACACCTGGGAGGCCACCAATATCATATGGCCGGCCAGTAATTGTGTTTGACCCTTTTGAACCCCTCCAAAAAATGGGTTTTTCTCTCTTCTGGTTCACCTTCTCCAGTTTTTGACCACATGGCTGTGTTGAGCACACATGGGAGGCCACCAATATGAGGTGGTCGGCCAAAATTCATTCATGACCCTTTTGACCCTTGGCCGGCCGGTCGGCCATGGGGAGGGCCAGCCGGCCACCTAAACCCTAAATAACCAACCGGCCATGATCCTTGCACCCTGCTCCTTCCAGCTGTGACCTCCTTTTCCCCCCAGATTCTGTATCCGGTGGGGGGGAACTTTTGGAGGGGAAACTTTAATTTGAATCTCCCCCCCTTTTCTCCACTCTTGTGCCTATATAACCAGCCCCTCCCTTTCAGTTTTGAGGGTTACAAAAAACCCTTTGGAGCTCCTACATTGAATCTCTCTCTTTCTACACTTCAACCCTCAAAACCTCCAAAACCCTACACCATTTCTACACCACCACATAGCACCACACCACCACCATCCTTTCCAACACTTGGAGCTGGTTTTTTAGAGCTTAGGAGCACCTTTTCTCAGGCCAAGAGCCGCTAAAGTTTGGTCTACAATGGTGAGTCTTCATTTTCCCTCTTTTGTGCTTTATTTTGTTCTATATCTGAGTCATACTTGCTTACATTTTTGGGCTCCGACCCTAACTGAAAATAGTCATGTTTTGGGGTCTTTTTCATGTTTGATTAAGGGTTCCTCCATGTTTAAGGCCTCCAGCTACCACTTGCTTCTTTACCTCTCTTGTATGCCTCTTTCTTGCATAGTATTTTAGGCTTACTTGTGAACTGTTTTGAGCTTGGTTATAAAATTTAAAGTGGCTTGTTTCGAGTCCTTCTTCAACATTGTTGAAGGACTCTTCACTGTTTGAGGCTTCCATCTGTCACTTGCCTCTTTATCTCTCTTTTGGCCCTATTTTTGCATGCTTTTTTAGCTCATTGTGCTTGTATTTTTGGGCTCTGGTCCGACCTGTAAATAGTCATATTTTGACCCACTCTTCATGTTTGATCAAGGGTCTTTTACTATTTTAGGCTTCCTTTTTGCTCTTTGTGTTAAAGCTCTCTTTTATGCCTTATTTTGTATAGTATTTTAAGCTTGCTTGTGCACTGTTTTGGGCTTGGTTATAAACTGTAAAATATCATTTTTTGGGCCCCTCTCCAACATTGTTGAAGGGCCCTCCTCTGTTTGAGGCCATCAGCCATCACTTGCTTCTTTGTCCCTCTTTTGGCCTTTTTCTTGCATAATGTTTTAGGCCTTCTTGTGTTTATTTTTGTGGCTTGATGTAAACTGTAAAGTGATTCATTTTGAGCCCCTCTTCACCTTTGTTGAAGGGCTCTTTGCCATTTAAGGCCAGCAGCTGTTACTTGCTTCTTTATCTCTCTTTCGAGGCCATTTTTGCATATTAGCTTAGCCCTACTTGTGTTCACCTTTTGGCCCTGCTTAAAACTGGAAATATGCTTGTTTTGGGACTTTCTTGATTCTGTCTTCATACTTCATATTCAAATAATGCATGCTTTGTATAGCTATAAGTCATTCCATGCGCCTAGTTTCGAGTTTCGAGTCTCATTTCATGCATCGGGTGCCATGTTTCCATGTTTCGGGGCTGTTTCGCATCATATTTTAGCGCTAAAATTTGCATGCTAGTATGCCATATTCCATGCCTTGCCATGCTTTGGTAGAGTGACATTCGTGCTTTAGGGTCGCTCTTCGGTTTGCGTGCACGTGTGCACGCATCTCAAGTGTTTCATTTTCATCTTATGGCCTCCTATGTGAGTGTGGCTGAGGTCCACTTGTGTTGGTTTAAGTCCATTATGCATTGTGTATGCCATTTCATTTCATAGCATTGTGTATGCTAGGTTGTATGTTAGCGCATTGTGTATGCCATGTTACCTCGTGCATCGTATATGCCATTTCATAGCATTGTGCATGTTAGGTTGTATCTTAGTTGCATTCATGCATGTCATGCATATTGCATTGTGTTTAGGATAGGAGTTAGCCCGAGCACGGGAAACGAGGGACGTTTCGTACTCCGAGTGACGGAACGTGTCTCAATTCCCCAATCGTCGACACTCCGGATCAACCATGATGGAGTCTCGGTCTTGTTGTGTTTATATGTGCATTCATTTCATATTGAGTTGTGCAATTCGACTCCTCGGCCATCATGTATTGATATGCGTGATTGGTGGCACGAGGATCGAGGCATGCATACATATGTGAAAATACATTGCTATGCCCCTTTCCTGCTCTCTGTTGCAGCAAATCAAGAATCAGTAACCTTTCGGAGTTTGTCACGCTTTCCAAGAATAATTGCAAAACAGAGGCTAATTGGGGCATCCCAGTGGATTTCTGCGCAAGGCAGCCCAAACATACATCATTCATCAGAGTTGAGGCAGTCCTTGGCTTGTATGCCAATTTATAGCTTTCCTTGATTAATTTGTAAATTAATTAGGATTTTTGCACTTGTTCGGACTGTATTTATTCGGGACTGTATATTATTCTTTCGGACCCTCTGCGCGAGGGCATAATTGTAATAAGTGTGCGTGCGTGTGATGTATGTCTTCCAACCCCATGTCTTTCTCTCCCTTTTATTTACCCGCTTATGATGGTTAGATTAGGGCATGTTTCAATTAACATACAGTATGATAGCATGTTTGCACTCATTCATCTATGTTGCATGCACCGGGCTCGGCGCATCATAACTCATTGCATTGTATTTCAATTCCAAGTTGAATACATGTTATCTGTTGCATTTCATATGCCATGTTTAGAATAGCCGAGCCTACTATAGTTGCATTATCGCATGTGTTGCATTAGGCATTCCTGTATAGTTAAGATCATGCATGGATTTCTAATTAGCTTCTGTTTTGGCTTGGAGTACTCGATGAGTTTTTATGCTTTAGCATCCTTGCATGCGTGTGAGTGACTGCCATGAATAGCATGCTTGCCATGAGGCTATTTGGCTTATGTGATATATCTGTCTGAATGCCTATGGGTGAAGGTTGGGTTATCTGAATTGGAACAATTCATTAATTGTGAGTTTTAAGCCTGCTAGGTAGCGGCAAAATCATGTTTTCTAAGCCCACCCGAGGGTGGCAAATCCACATCTTAGCCTAGTTGCGAGTAGCACCATCACACCATTTTCAAATAAACAAATATGAAATGTTTTGTCCCAATTCAGGCGATCCAGTTTATACTTGTATGCTGTGCGCATCACATAGTAAATCTAGGCTAATAACCAGAACAAAAGCACATAATGTTTTCAAAACTAGATATCATGGTTAGTAGAGGCCGATCTTTGATCGAGCGAGCTAGGGTGCTCACGAAGTGACCTTCCCCAATCGTACCCAAGTTCCCGAGCCGAGGCAACTTTGGTGATGACGGACACGTGGCCTTAGGCAACGAGTCAGGGTTTCCTAAATTTCTCAAAAATAAAATATTTAGGTAGCGACTCTGTATCTGGCAAAGCAGTCCATGTTTGGCACTTCTTTAAAAAAAATCTGTTTTCTCAAAACGATTTGCTGGATTTGGACTCTTTAGTTTAGATTAAGAACCGTGACAAAATCGAGTCCGAACTGTAACGAGGTCCCCCGCGGACTTGTTACAATAACCTTGGCATCATGACTAGGACATGTGGCACCTCGGCTGACACGTCGGCGTCACCTTGGCCACGTGTTGGTGCTAAGAAAATATATCTCCACAACTATCCCCTAGGTTCTATTACCTCGGCATTCTGAGGTGATGGAACCTATATCGGTACTTTCTAGTATGTCGGCTTAAAGTATCGCAGCCAAGATCATCGTTAAGGCCGACATGTCTCTTTAAAGAACAAGAATTCCAAGAACCCGTTCACGCGTATAAGCTATCATACATAATCTCGGTTTAACTTTAACTTGTAAACTTTTCTCAAGTTTCAACAAGTGTTAAACAATGATCTCGGTTTAACTTCGACTTGTAAATTGCTACAAATTTCAACAAGTGTTAAACATTATCTCGGTTTAACTTCTACTTGTAAATTGCTACAAATTTCAACAAGTGTTAAACATAACATCGGTTTAACTTCAACTTATAAATTGCTACAAATTTCAACAAGTATTAAACATCATTTATAACTCTCTGGCCCCTAATGTGGACTTATGTTCACATTAATCTTGTACATGTGATCTTGTTCGCCGAAGTTGGTTTCAAGCCAAGGTTGTTAGCCTTGATTTCTCTGTTGATCTTACTTGGTTTCAACTTGAGTTTGATTCTGCCGACATGGTAAGCCTATGTTACTCTAACTTAGTTCAACTCCATTATATGCAAGATTCGACTCTACCATATAATGAGTCTAAGTTATTCATCATTACCTCGGCCTTGCATCGGTGAGCCGTTTTTCTTCTCGGACTTAAGTGCCGAGATCTTGTCTTCTAGAATCTTGGATCTGCTCACTCAGGTTGAGCTCTTTTCTTCTCGGACCTATTTATCCAGGCCGAGATCATGTCTTCTGGAATCTTGGATCTGCTCACTCAAGTTGAGCTCTTCTCTTCTTGGACCTGCTAATTTAGGCCGAGATCTTGTCTTTCGGGATCTGGGGTCCGGGGCCTGAAATCCAGGATCTGCTCACTTAGGTTGAGCTCTTCTATACTTGAATGTCATCTCCTTGGAAGCGCTCATGCCCCCTGTCTTCGCGTCCCTTCTGGAAGGGTCTTCATTCCGTTTATGTCGGCAGACTCTCCATCTTCGCTAAACTCGTCGTTTTCAACACGTTGATCTTGTACAATGATGGCCATCTATTCTCCTTTCTTTCCTACAAACGGTGCCAAATTGTGTGAGTGATTTTCTAACCACACTGCCAACTTAATACTCAACTGGAGAGTACCGGCAGAATAGATGACACCTGTCTGACCTGCAACAGAAAGAAGAGTCTCCGGCGGTGACTCGTCCACCCGGGGGCACTCCGACGATCGAATCAGTACTCAATATCTCTCAAAGATAGCAAAAGTGCTTAACTCACTAGACAGAATATCAAAAGCATACCTTAGACCCATGGGGATGCCTCTCTTTTATAGCCAATACAATAGTCCTAATAGGAGTCTAGCCCTAATGGAATTAGGATTACTGCTAATCTGGGACTCCCAGTGGGTTTAGGATAAACTCTCTAAGAGTCTTATCTTTACCCAAACTGAAGTCTTCTCCCAATCTAGAACTCTTGTCCCATATCCGCTTATCTCGGATTCCAGTATCCTCGCAGATAACCTCGGCCTAGCCGAGATAACCTTGGTATCATGACCAGGACATGTGGCACCTTGGCTGACATGTCGGCGTCACCTTGGCCACGTGTTGGTGCTCAGAAAATATATCCCCACACCTCGTATATTATAATTCATCTCAAGCTTTCGTTGATGGAACCATCAATTGGGTCGCGGTTGATAAGAATAGGTTTGATGCTCTGATTTTGTTATTTGATTTGAGGGATGAGGTATTTGGAGAGTTGAATCTGCCGGAAAGTCTTGTTAAAGTGAATCCTTCGACATTGTCCATTGTAGCATCGTAGAATTTAGGAAGTCAATTGTTGTGTTCCAGGAACCTCACAATTTTTCGAGTAAATGTTTTGTATGGGTGATGAAGGAGTATGGAAAGGTAGAGTCTTGGACCAAACTATACACCATTGATACAGTGGGAATGGGAGAGGTACTTTTCTTGAGGAGAAATGGTTCAAGGAATGGATTGATTGCATATAATTCCAAGAATCAACGACGTAGGGATCATGGGCTTCATGACGTTCGTTTCTTAGTTTGTGTGCATGCCTATATTCCTAGGTTGGTTTTACTTGGGAAAGGAAATGAAATCTTGGTCGGTGAAGCAAAGTCTCGAGATACGCAAAAACTTCTGATTGAAAAGGGTAATGTTGAGGAGGAAAAACAGTAACTTTGAATGAAACAGGGAAGATTAGGAAGAAGATGAATTGCTTTTTTGTTTTTGTTTTTGTTTTTTTTTTTAATTTTTGTTTTTTTTTTTTAATTTTTTGATGTTGTGAAATGCCTTTTTTATTGAAGAGATGGTTTCATGGCTCTAAAATTAAAGGAATTAGTAATTTCTGTGCCATCAGCTTATATGTCAATGGAAATATGCTACAACTACAGAGTGGTTAGGATCTTTTTTTTTATTCATAACTACAGAATGGTTAGGTTTGATTTAATAATTTTCTAGGTCATGTACATATGCAAATAAAAATGAGATCAATTACATTTTCAATTTCCTTGACTAGGAGTAATAATCATTGGCTTAACCATTATACCCAATACCTAATGTATATAGGTTGTGTTTTAACTTTAGATTTGTGGAGCGATTTGCGAAGAAAAAAAGAAAATAAAAGATTTTTTTAATTTAAAAAACATGCATATAGTTTCTACTTTATTTTTCTTTACCTATCTTTGTTTCTTTCCTTCCTTTTTTCTCTCCATAAATATAAAAGTCAAACACAGTATAAAATTTCACTAATAAGGGATTTGTAAAGTATATTTCATTAAAATAAATATGGACAAAAAAAAGTCCTCTTTACATTTAAAAAAAATAAATTATTGAGTCCTACTATCATTATATTCATTTATATTGACCTATCTAAATAAAAATTTTATGAAAAAAGTAACACTTCATTGAGAATTTTCCGGTTAGGCCTATTAAAATAGTCTAAAAGTTAAAAAATCATTACAAAAAATTAATCATTCTCTTTATTTTTTTATACATCTTTTCATAAAAAAAATACTAAAAAAATACTAAAAAAATCATCTTCTCAAAACAATTCTTATTGCAATCAACCCAACTCTGTTAGGTCATTTAGATTCCCAATCAACTCAATTGTTCTTTTTATTTTTTTATACATTTTTTTAATAAAAAAAATTTTAAAAATTATTTTTCCAAAACAACCCTTATTGCAATCAACCAACTGTGTTAGGTCATTTGGACTCCCAATCACCAATTGTTCAAATTGGTTTAGTTAGTCACGTGATGAAGCCCTAACAAATCATAGATTATCTGTGGGTTTGGATACAAGTTTAAAAAAGTCTATAAACTATGGGTAAATTACATTCCCTCTTTCCTAAATTTAGAAAAAATACAATTATTTCTATGCCTTTAACATAATTGTATATACATCTTACGGTTTTAATTCATATAAAATTTAAGTTATTTTTTATCAATAATTCATTAGTTGTATGAATAAAAAAAAATAATACTATCATTTATTTCCTACTATATATATATTTATCTTTATTTATTTCAATATTTATCTATTATTAGTATTAACTTCATCCACTTTAATCATACTAAAATATGTTAAAAATATGAGGCTGGCTGTATTTTTTTAAACCTTAAATGAGATAAGTATAATTTACTTATAAGCTATTTATCATTAGTTAAAAAAGTTAAATGTTATATTAAATTTTTTGACTTACCAACAAATAATTTATTTTTATTAATTTCTTAAATACATAAATTTGTAATTTTAATAACAGCACAATTGGATAGGGAAAAAAATTATAAATCGATAAAAAAAAAATTATACATTTTAATAATTAAAATATTATATTTTTTCATAATTTTATAATTTTTTTACTGTTATCACTGTGCAATTATTTTCTCTATAATTTATATACATAAAATATATAAATTTACTATTAAAAAAAAAGGAAATGAATAAGGTTCTCATGTCATGTAGTTGGAGGTGGTAGGTAGATGAAAATACCCGGGGGAAACAATTTCGTGTTTGGAGGTTGAAGGTGGTTGGTGGTACGCTGGTTGGTGATGCTCTCTCTCTCTCCAAGAAATTTGTTTCAAGAGTAGTGGGTAGCTACGGGCCAGCCAACCTTGCTCCTCCATCTTCTCTTCATAAGCCCATTTCACTGGTCTCTTTGAGTCTTACTCCTATTTCAACTGAGGTCCTAGTAATTTCCGTTTCTTATTTTTGTTGATTATGTTTTCAGATGCATAATTTAGTCCCAAAATCTTGAAGCTGTAGTAGAGTGAGCTTCCCATTAGAAATCGTTAATCTTTTTGAATATCAAAAACAACTGATTTTCTTGGACCATTATTGGGATGCGTGATTCCTGAATTGGGATTTATCTTTGATTCATAAATTTCATTTATACTTTCAGATTTATGGGGTTTTCTTTGTTGGGTTTCTTCACGATTTGATTCTTTTTGTGCAGGGTTGTTCGCTCAATTTGATTGATAGCTCAAAAATGGCACCGGAAGTGGAAAATCCACATGAAGAGGTAATCCCTCTGCAATATATTTAGGTTGTGTTTGCCCTATGATTTGGGTAAGGATTTGTGGATGAAAAAGGGAAAAAGTGAGAGAAATGTGAATGAAATATTAACTAAATTCGTTCTCCTTTCCCTCACCTTTTTCTTCCCCTTCCAAATCCCTGCTCGAATCCATATCCAAACACAGCCTTATAGTTGTCAGATTAAGCCCTTCCTACCCCAACCCCTTTTCATTAGTTGGGTTTTCTTTCATTTGTTACCTAAAAGCAAAACAACTGCTCAAAACACTAAATTAGGGGTGTTGTTGTGATCACTCTTTAGGTTGTTCTTGGTGAAGAAATAGACCATGTGCGGATGATCACCTTGAACCGGCCCCGTCAATTGAATGTCATTTCATCAAAAGTGGTAAGCAGAAGCCTCCAATCCGATCTGTATAAAGTTTTTTAATGCAAGGTTTAAGTTTTTGAAATAATTTTTGTGATTAAGGACTGCTTTTGTTTTTGGCAATAAGGTTTCTTTACTAGCAGAATACTTGGAAAAATGGGAAAATGACCAAACTGCAGAGCTCGTACTAATCAAGGCTAGTACCCATACTTCAATTCTTCACCATTACTGTTATTTTTATTTATATATACCACACAACTCTGATAAAATAGCATTATTAAACGTAAATGTAACTGCCTCATCTTATGGAAGTTAGGTTGATGGATTTCCTTGGTGTTTCAAATTTTATAGTCTTGCTTATGTACTTTTATAGGGAGCTGGCCGTGCTTTTTCTGCCGGTGGTGATTTGAAAATGTTCTATGATGGCAGGAACTTGAGTAAGTACATCATCATAATGTAATTTGAGGTTGTGTTTGGATCATGAATTTGGATAGGGATTTGGAAAGGGGAAGGAAAAAGTGTGGAGAATGTGAATGAAATATAAGCTAATAAATTTCTTCATTTCCTTTCCAAATCCTTATCCAAGTCTAACCCATATCCATGATCCAAACACAGCCTTAGTATACCAATTGCTTTTGCAACAAGGTCACTTATAAGTTGGCTTTCTTCTGCAGAGGATTCCTGCCTTGAGGTGGTCTATAGAATGTATTGGCTTTGCTACCACATTCATACCTACAAGAAGACCCATGTAAGACATGAATTTGATCTTATATCCCAACCCTTGTGAAGGAAAACAACTTTTGAGCTTATCCCAATAATGAAATAAATAAATAAATGAAAGATAGAGATAAAGAAATGAGAAAAACGAAGAAAGATTTCAGATCATTTTGCCAGGTCCAGGTTATTATACTTGCTATTTAGCTGTTGTTAACATTTCCAGGTTGCTCTTGTTCATGGAATTTCCATGGGTGGAGGTGCATCTTTGATGGTTCCAATGAAGTTCTCAGTGGTCACAGAAAAGGCTGTGAGTAGTTGATGCTTCTTAAATTTCAGTTTTTATGGTTGTAATTATTTTGGGCCTGAAATGCTAAATTTCCAATTCTGCACCATTTAACTAGACTTTTCTCTGGTGTATGAATAGGTTTTTTCCACTCCAGAAGCAAGTATCGGGTTTCATACTGATTGTGGTTTCTCATACATGCTTTCTCATCTTCCTGGGCATTTGGGTAAGCATTCTTCTATCACTTGGGTAATGACATACATCATATCAGATTCTTTATTCATCTTATTAATACAGATGAAGTCATATTGATAACAGTGTGGATATGCATGCAGGGGAATTTTTTGCCTTAACAGGAGCGAGGCTGAATGGTAAGGAATTGGTTGCAATTGGACTGGCAACCCATTTTGTCCCTCTTGAGGTGAGTTTTCAACTCTCTTATTCAATTCAGTACCTCTACATCCACACAATTTTTACAGCTTGAATGCACACAATTGAGATTCTTACCGGTAAGAGTTTCCAAAAGAGTCTCATTCGGGCAGATTCGGGCAAACAAAATTGTGTGGATGAATTATTAATCTATTCAATTATAGTTTTCTGTCATTTAATCATGCATGGGCACTTTGCTCATGGTACTAAGGCACGCTTATATGAAGTATTAGACAGCTATGAGGGACATAGACGCAAAAATTAGTGTTGGTTTCATAATAATAATAATGTCCCTCATCTGATAAATGTTTGTGAAATATTTGCCTTGAATATGCATTGCCTCCCTACAGCCTGCAACAGTATTTATTATGGCAACTACAAAAGGAGCATAACCTTTAACACTTGTACAAAATGTAATTGACTCGGCTGAAAAATGGTTGTCTTGTGTATGTGTTACTATGCAATTATTATACACTGTTTGTGTTCTAACCATAAAATATGAAGACGTATCAATTGGGCTTAGTGGAATATGCATGGAGGCATGTGAGTGTTCAATAAGTGATCTATCACTCTCAAGTAAAAAGAGAGAATATCATTCCCAACCACCAATTCTCGACACCTAACCTTTGTTCCTTTTGGTATTGAAGCATAACTGTTTGTTCCAATGAGTTATAACTGTTCTTATTTTTATTTGATTATATTAATGTTTGATGATATGTTGATCAGAAAGTGTCTTAAACAAGTAGTACATCTGTAAGAAAGTGCCGCCTTATCAAATATTTAATAATTCTCTGTCATATGATTGTTCTTCTGTTTCTTTGATTTATGAATTTTTTTATTACTTTATAAAATGTTTTTAGTTACATATATACGCTGTGTGTGTCAGAAATTGCCCGAGCTAGAGAAGTCTCTGGTACGCTTAAACTCTGGTGATGAGAATGCAGTCAAATCTGTAATTGAGGAATTCTCTACAGATGTTCAGATTGATGACGAGAGTGTTTTAAACAAGTAAGAAATCAAAACTAATTAAAAGCAGTTATTCCCAAAAAGATTAGTAAGATCAATCTACTTTGGTTCAATTGCAGGCAGTCAGTAATTGATGAATGTTTTTCCAAGGATACTGTGGAGGAGATAATAAAATCATTTGTAAGTTTTATGTTTCTATGAGGGGAGAAATCATAGATTCCAATGGATGTTTGTTAGGAAATGGCATGCGTAATTGATATTTTCTCTCAGGAAGCCGAGGCAAGCAAAGAAGGAAATGGTTGGATTGGTGCTGTGCTCAAGGGCTTAAAAAGATCGTCTCCTACAGGATTGAAGATAACACTAAGATCGGTAATGTTTTCTTTTGAAACAACATATGACAGAAGCTATACTGTTTTTTATAGTGTGAATCGTTCCATAAGAAATGATTAAATGGAATGGGGAAATGTCATATGAATGTTAGGTAGGCTCAAAAGTGGAAAACAATTTTGTCCAAGTATATGATTGTTTTCTGTTCTCCATGAAAAATGTTTTCTGTTAGACTAACGTTTTTTATCATACTTACCAAAAAAACGTGAAAAACCTTTTCCACTTCTAAAGGTGGAAAATGTTTGCCAAACTGAAGTCTTACCAATGCTGCCACACACATGACCACCACCACCACAAGCACAAGCACAGTACCGCTAACAGCCACCGCTGCCGCCATCCTACCACAACCTCTACCACTACTACTACCACAACCCCACTGTTGTTGCCGCTGCTGCCCCACCACTGCCACCATCACCCCTACCATCACCACCACTACCACTAGCACATTAATTTCAAGGTTGTGACCAAACATAGGAAAAAGTTTTTTATAGAAATACAACAAAAATTAATCTTTTCCTCTGAAACAAATGGAGCATAGTAAAAACAATGCCTAAATAGTACACATTAATGTATGTTTGGGAGGGGAAAGATTGGGTACACACCTAACATTTAGTATAGTGTACAAAGTAGTTATCTCGAGACTTGAACTCATAACCTCAAAGTTATTAGGCCAATATTTTACCATTGAACCAACAGTCACATTGTTTTACATTTATGATTGTTGTGGCAGATATCTGGTGTTATGTATAATGACTATCTATCTTATTATTTGCTTAATCCAAACATGTTGGATGAATTGCTCACTTATTGTTTTGTTCTGTTTAAGATAATACATTATTCAAGACAGTTTGATCTCGTTAACAATCTTGTTTTGTACATCTAAAGAACAAGCCAAAGCTGCTTCTATGTGGTTTAAATTTTAAATCTAAGATGGAATTCAAGTTTTAAGTTTCATCTCTTGCATTTAGTGCATCTGTTTCACTTAATTGTACTTCATTATCAGATTCGTGAAGGAAGGAAACAAACGTTGTCTGAATGCTTGAAGAAAGAATTTAGGGTGACAATGAACATACTACGAACCATGATATCTGGTGATGTCTATGAGGTAATTGATAATTTATTGGTCTTCTACAAACAAAGTTCACAATGATATATGATGTTGAAAATTCAAGTTGATTTCCAACTCTGACGTGAGCTTTTCTCTTCTTTCTGGAAAAAAAGGGCATCAGAGCTCTTACTATCGACAAGGACAATGCGCCAAAGGTATCTCTCTCTCTCTCTCTCTCTCTCTCTCTCTCTCATTTGATGAGTCGAAATGCCAAAATGAATTAAAAGTGAATCTGGACAAAAAAAATTGGATATCTTTTTTCAACAAGACTGATTATGTCTGACCATTCTCAAATCCTACACTGGCAGGAGTCTCTGTGTATTGAGCTGCCCATTTTTGTTTTAAAAAATTTACATGTTATCATTATCAGTCTACATACTTTGATAGAAACTTTGAAAATTTAACTCATCTTTTGATGATTAGCTTAATTGTTTAAACTCGGCCAAAATTTTGGCTAGTACTAGCAAAAAGAATTCATGCAACAAAAATTTGCTAAAATCCAATCCCCTCTCTCTCTCTCGATTAATTATGGTATTGTTACAGTGGGACCCTCCAACCCTTGACAAAGTAAATGCCGAGAAAGTGAACTTGGTGTTTCAGCCATTTAGAGAGGATTTGGAGCTCCAGGTTCCTGAAAAGGAAGAGTGCAGGTTAGTTTAATTAAATCCAAATTTCTTGTTGCATATAGCTGATAAAAAAATTTCTTAATTGCATATTGATTTCTAGTAGAAGGCAGAAAGAGTTGATTATTTGTTTTTCTTTTCTCATCACACGAATGTACAGGTGGGACGGAAAATATGAGAATTCAGTCTATGCAACAATGGTGGTCGAAGAATCGAAGTCTATTTAACTTTTTTTCTGTCGAAATTTCCATGATGTTTGGCTGTTATGTGATTGATATCATGCACTTTTCTGGCTGTATTTACAATATTAGTAGGTTAAAAAACTTTAAAAGCTTTCTGTTGTCATTGAAAGATAATAAATAAAATTATCAATAAAATAAGTAATACTGCCTTCTTTTTTTCTTCAAAGAATTCATGCTAGAAAAGAGGGGCATTGATGTTAAATGGGATGGGTTTTTGGTTAAAAGAAACTCCTCAACCCAATATCCTCTCAAACATATGTTGTGAAACCTTGTTTTGAAAATACGGCTTAAAATTTAATTTTTTAAGATAGTGATGGCGATGACAGTGTGCTGGTGGTTGTGTCAGGTAGGATGGAATTGGTGACGGTGACTGGTGGTTGGTGGTGATGGTGTAATGGAGATGTTGGGGGGGGGGGGGTTGTTGATGGCGGGTACATCTCAGCGGTGGCATAATCATAAAAGATTAAAAATTTTGCATTCAACATCAAGTAGAAGTTTGACTTAAAATTTTAGTCTATTTTTAAGACCGCAAAATTTTAAGTGATATGAATTGTGATTATGAAAACAGAGTTAATTTATTTTCATTGAAGTGTTGAATTAAGTTCTCAAACACTTCCTAAGATGCATCACCACCATTGTTTTGGTGAAGTATACTATCTCAACACTTATATCCTCTGATTTTGTATCACATAATAAACTAACAGTCACCAAGAAACCTCAAACCAATTCGAAAACTATTCACACCACCTTGTACCATATCACCTATCTTTCTTGTTCCTCTCTCAGACATATTAAGATCAGGGAATCAATTCACTTACCTAAAAAGGAAGCAGAAAATGAGGAAATTGAGTGAGAATTGTAGGATTTACGGACATAAAATTTAATATATATGAGTTTGTGGTATAGATACATGCAGAGAACAGAGGGAATAAGTGCTGAATCTGGAACCTTTTACTACAACAGTCTCTGTGCAAATTGGCTTGCCTCCTGAATGAATATTGCCAATTAAATAATGCGAAACCTGTATCGAAATCTTGATCATAGAAACCCATTTTGAGTGCGTATTATGGATTTAGGAAAAAGCATAAGCAGTTCTAATCTATATGAAAGAAGTGCTAATGGTCAAGGAGATGAATCCAAAACAATGGCTTGATATTGATAGCAGGTTAAGAAATGGAAGTTAATTTATCGTAACCCTATTTCAGTTGATGGTTTGGTTGATTATTAATTCTCAATGGAACTAATCATTAAGTGGTGCATTCAATCCACTAAACCATCAATAACAGTGACTATAATTTCTTAAAAAAATTTGTCTGTAGGCAATTGAGAGGGAGATTTTATGAGCTGGAAATGGGCCATGGTAAGGGCCGGGCAAGTTGAAGGCCTGGCGCGTTTGGACCAGGATGGCTTTGGGCTTGCCCGGAGATGGGGTTGCTCGGCTAAAGCTTAAGACCGAGCTACTTGAGCTTGCACAGGTAGGAACCGTGTTACTTGTGTTGCTCGGCTGGAAGGCTCGTGCCTTTAGCTCGGCAGTAAGGTTTCGCACCTGTGGCTCGGCAGGAAGGCCTTTGTTCTACCCGCATGGCTTATTGCGAGCTCGGCTCTGCCGGAATGCGATTAACCCCGGTCGGTATGGAGCTCGGCTAGTGAGCATTCGGGCATGTGGCGCAGCATGGCCATGTGAGGCCGAGGTGATTCCGTCCGTCTTCCGGGCTTCGCCAAGATAGCCTGACAATTAGGTTGGGTGGTGATTGCTGGATTTGTGCTAGCAGATGAGATAGCAACACCACGTGTCAAGAGACTAATGGGAATAGATTTGGGGAGCAGAAGGTATATAAGCATGTCTGCACCCCCCATGTTGGGACAGATGATCATTTGGTAAGTTACACTTAAACACTGAACTCTCTCCTCTCTCTCTATATCCCTGAGTGTGTGCTGACTTTATCGTCAGAGGGGTTTTCCGGCCGCACACCGCCGGGTAGCTTACCGCCATTGTGTTTGCAGGACGATCGGATAGACAAGGAGCTTGGTAGAAAGGAGTACGGGCTTCGCCGGAATATTTGCTTCCTGTACAGTAACAATGATATTGAATGAGGTTCTCAGGTTATATCCCCCAGCAGTAGTGATGCACCGAGTCAATTATAAAGAGACAAAACAGGGAGAAATGGTTGTACCTGCAGGAACAAATTTTAGTGATGATCCTTCAACAGCTTTCTCCATTGTACACTCATGCTCCTTGCTTCCGTGTTGGTCTTCAACCCCAGAACGGTGCTCACATTATTTTACATAAAATAGTGTTAGAAGCTTAGCTTAGCTTGCTATCTATAAACATTGTCAAGAAACTTCAGGGCACAATCTGCACCCTGTAAGGCTTCAGGGTCTGGTTGACTGTGGTCTGAACTCTGAATTCTTTCTGCTAAAATAACATTTGTTTTAAACCTATTCTATGTTGCTGATATATATATATATATACCTTTTTATTGTTTGTGACAGCTTTTGGATTTGTGCTAATTTGGTGCCATATATTGCCAAATGGCCATTGTGACTTATCTGCAAATTTAGTGGAAATGGTCGTCTCCTGCATTAGTTTTTGCTACACTATTGTTGCTTGATGTGTTAATTTATTTCCAATCAATTATATATTATGAATTTTAATAATGTAAGTAGAAATTCGTGTGATGCGTACTGATGATTTATATCATTACCTAGGCCTTAATGAAATTGTACTAATTATTGTTCTGGACATTGATCGAGTCTTATGTGTATTTTAGCTCTTAAGATTCATGTCGTGTGAGGATTTGCATATTATCATTATAATTATGTGTGTCGATAATTATGTAATGGTGTTTTGAGTTATGACAAGGGGTATTGTATTTTTTGGCATATACATATTGAGCCTGATGCATGCATTGCATTGAGATTTTGTGAAATCTAAATGAGAGAGACTAGATGTACATGATTGAGAATAGTTGGAAATGAGAAATGATAAAAGGATGTGGACTATGTGGCAGTGGACATGGGGAAGCAAAATAAGCACAGGATTATTCCTCCTCCCTTTGTTGAAAAGCCCAAAACAAACCTTTCCATTGGTCTCATTTTGAGAATAAATTATTTTAATCAAAAAGTCATGTTGTTAAAAATATTTGGATGACAAACATCCTACAGTAAAATTTAAAATTTTTTGGTGAGTTAAGTGTTACCATTAGGTGTTGTTTAGTAACACTTACGTCTTCAATTTTTTGTTTATATTTATAAAAATTTTAAAAACTCAAATAAAAACTTGTTTGGTAAAATTTTTCATTTATAAATAAGTAGTCTCAATTTATAAATTTGATCAAAAAATGAAAACACAAAAAATATGATTCCGTTTTGAGTTTTGAGTTTTTTTTTTTTTTACCACCCAATATTAGCCACCACCCGCTACCATTTTCCACCACCGTCTTCCACCACTACCACCTGCCACCACCACTCACCACCACCGCCACCACCACCACCACACCACCACCACCACCACCCACCCGCCACCACCACTCACCACCCGCCACCGCCACCACCATCACCATCACCCACCACCACCCCGCCACCACCACCCACCACCCATTCGCTACCACCTATCACACCCACCACCACCACCACCACCACCCGCCATTTGCCACCAACCCGCCATCACCACCCACCACCCGCCACCACTACCACCACCACCCACTGCTACCATCTACACTACCACCCGCCACCCACACCCACCCATCCCATTACCCACCACCCACCCGCCACCCACCATCACCACCACCCGTCACCACCACCACCACCACCACCACCCACTCGCTACCACTTGCCACCGTCAGCCACCCATCCACCACCACTACCTGCCACCTACCCGCCACCACCCACCACCACCCGTCATCCGCCACCTACCTGCTACCACCACCACCCACCCGCCACCAGCTATCCACCACCCACCGTCACCACTTTCCACCACCGTCTTCCGCCACCACTTGCCACCACTTGTCATTTCTCACTCTTTTTTATATTTTTAAATTTTTTTAAATATTTTGCAATTACCAAACGCGTTTATAGTTTATGTTTTTTTAAAAATAAACAAAATTCAGTTTATAAAATTTTTGTAAATATAAACTGAAAACGTAAACGTTACCAAACACACCCTAGCATTCTATAAATTATTTTAGATTCCTCAATTTTTAGCTTCTTTTTTTTTATTATTACAATAATAACTTTAAATAAAATTACTACAAAGGGCATCATTAATTTTGGAACATCTCATCTCACAATTAAATCTACACATCCACTACATCATGAATTAAGATTTATGAGAGCACTCACCTCCATCACCACCCATTCATCTTTTTCAAAACCTACTCACTCTCAAAACCTTGAAAACTCTTTGGCGGTAATATTCCGGCGATAATAGTAGCAACCATTTGATTACCTACATTGATTAGTCAAAACATGAAAATTTCTTAACACATTGAACGGTTAAAATTATTAACGCTTGCAAAAGTTTTTATTTTTTCAAGTTCAAGAATATAGGTTCGAACAGTACTTATTTGTTCGGGAAAGATGTTCCTGAACAAATAAGTGATGTTCGGGAATGGAAATTTCTTAACATATCGAACAGTTAAAATTGTTAATGCTTGCCAAAGTTTTCATGTTTTCAAATTCAGGAATATAGGCCCGAACATTACTTATTTGTTCATGAATACATTCCTGAACATAGATTATTTATTCGGGAATGCAGGTCTGAACATGAAAATTTATTAACATTTTCAATGGTTAAAATTCTTAACACTCGCATAAATTTTATTTTTTTCAAGTTCGATAGTTTCAATTTTGAAGAAGCAATGAGAGAGAGAGAAAGAGAACATACCAACTGTGATAATAATTAAATCGACACAGACAATATTCTTCTTCTTCTTCTTCTTTTTCTTCTTCTTCTTCATGGGTTTTGAAAAGGATGAGACTCTTCTTCCTATTAGTGGATTTTGTTAGGATTTTTTTTGAAGGGAGGTTTTTTTGGGAGTGTGCATTCAATGGATGGAATATTTAAAGATGTTGGGTATACCTCCTCATTGGAGTGTGGGACCCAATTAGTTTTGGAAAAAGAGTTTGATTTGGTTTAGTATTAATTATAATATATTTTTATATATTATATTTAATTTGTGGAGACCCAATCCAATTTGGTAACAATTAGAGTTTGATTACAAAATTCTAGATTCACAATATATATAGATATATATATTGTTTTGGGTGTTCCGAAGAAGTAGCAGCGTTTTTGATCAAATTGATTGGTAAGAGTGCTCGGTAATTTGTTGGGCTTCAATTGGTATTGATTGTTGCCCTGTTTGACTTGGTCAATCCAAGAATTGGTGCCATCAAATTCAAGAATTTGTACTTTTCTTTGCAACTCTGTTTCGGTTCTGCTTTGAAGGTCTACATTGAAGGTTTTGATTTGGGTTAATTATTTTGGGTCTTTTTCAACTCTGATTCTGAAGATTTTGGTTCATCAATTTGGTGAGGTCTTTCCTCTTTATTTATTTGTGATTATTTGGAATTCACCTAAGGGTGGTTTTGTGAGACCATTCGTGTCTCGTTTGTAACCCTTTGGAAACTTTTTGGTTGATAGTGGAATCGGATTTCGATCCCGTGAACGTACCTCACATTGAGGGAACCACGTAAAAATTCTTGTGTTGCTTTTGATTTAATTTTTCCGCATTAGTTTTTATTCCCATTGATTGATTTACTTGTGGGGAATCACATCGATTTTCCCTAACAACTGGTATTAGAGCTTACGGTTTATTTGGGTTTACTTATTTGTGTAAATCAATGGAGGAGAATGTGGGTCGTATGTCTAACTTCAATGGAAGCAATTGGGTAACTTGGAAAACTAAAATGGAGGACCTATTATTTTGTAAAGATTTGTATGGACCCATTGAGGGTGATAGTGGCAAACCTGAGAGTATGAAAGATGATGAATGGAATAGGCTTAATCGAAAAGCCGCTGGTGTTATCCGTCAATGGATTGATGACAGTGTGTTTCTTCGTGTTGCTACTAAAACTTCAGCACATGATTTATGGAAAAAAAATTAGAGGGCCTTTATGATAGGAAATCAGCCACAAATAAAGCTTTTCTGTTTCGTAAGTTGGTTAATTTAAAATATAAAGAAGGCAGCCCTATTCCGGAACATCTAAATGAAATAAAGAGTATTGTTAACCAACTTGCTTCTATGAAAATTGTTTTTGATGGTGAGTTGCAAGCTTTGATGCTACTTAGTTCTTTACCCGAAAGTTGAGAGACTTTGGTTGTGACGGTTAGTAATTCGGCGCCCGATGGAGTTGTCACAATGGGCCAAGTCACTAGTAGCCTGTTGAATGAAGAAACCAGAAGAAAATCAGCAGGTTCCTCTCATTCGGAAGCATTTGTTGTGAAAGGCCGAAGCAAAACAAGGGGGAGGAGTAAGACTCCTCATGGTCGTGATCAAAGCCGTGACAAATCAAAAGATGATTCTTTTTCAAAGAAAGACATTGAGTGCTATTATTGCCATGAGAAAGGGCACATGAAGCGGGAATGCCGAAAGCTCAAGAACAAGGAGAAAATGCGTGACAAAAGTGTGGATAAGAAGCAAGAAGACACAACGGCAGTTACTACCGATGATCTCATAGTCGTTTGTGAAGATGATTGTATCAATTTTGTGGGCCAAGAGAGCAATTGGGTGATTGATTCCGGTGCTTCTTTTCATGTGACTTCTCGAGTTGATTTCTTCACTACCTATACTAAAGGAGATTATGGTTCTGTTCGAATGGGTAATGAAGGTTTGTCCAAGATTATTGGCATGGGTGATGTTTGCTTGGAAACAAATTTGGGCTGCAAGTTGTTGCTTAAAGATGTGAGGCATGTTCCCGACATTCGCCTCAATTTGATCTCTACGGGAAAGCTAGATGACGAAGGCTTCAACAACAAATTTGGTGATGGAATATGGAAGCTCACAAAGGGTTCTTTGGTGGTGGCTAAGTGTAAGAAGACTCATACACTTTATTCGATGCAAGGAAAAATTTGTAAAGGTGTTGTCAATGCACTTGAAGATGATACTTCTACCAAATTGTGGCATAAGCGGCTTGGCCATATGAGTGAAAAGGGGCTGCAAGTTTTGTTCAAGAAAGAGCTTCTACTCGGTTTGAAAGGTACACATCTTAAAACTTGTGTTCATTTTTTAGCGGGTAAACAACATAGAGTTTCTTTTCATAAAAATGTTGCTTCTAGAAAAGAAAATGTTTTGGAGTTGATTCATTCAGATGTTTGTGGTCCTTTAAAAGTTAGAACACATGGTGGTGCACTTTATTTTGTTACTTTCATTGATGATTATTCAAGGAAAGTTTGGGCTTTTCTATTAAAAACTAAAGATCAAGTTCTAGAAGTATTTAAACATTTTCAGGCCATGGTTGAAAGAGAAACAGGGCAGAAATTGAAGTGCATCCGATCAGACAATGGTGGTGAATACATTGGGCCATTTGATGAGTATTGTCATAGCCAAGGTATTCAGCACCAAAAGACAGTTAAGAAGACTCCTCAACAAAATGGCGTTGTCGAGAAGATGAACCGCACCATTGTGGAAAGAACAAGGTGTTTGCTTTCACAAGCTAAATTGCCAAGATCCTTTTGGAGTGAGGCATTGAAGACAGCAGTTGACGTGATCAAGTTGTCTCCTTCCTATCCTTTGAATGGTGATGTTCTAGAAAGAGTTTGGACCGGTAAAGATGTATCTTATGAGCACTTGAGAGTGTTTGGTTACCGAGCTTTTGTTCACATTCCAAAAGATGAGAGGTCCAAGCTTGATAGCAAGTCAAAACAATGTATTTTTCTTGGCTATGGGCGTGATGAAATTGGGTATAGATTGTGGGATCCGGTCGATAAGAAAGTCATTCGAAGCCGTGACGTTGTGTTTCTTGAAGACCAAACAATTGAAGACTTTGGAAAAGGTAATTAACTGGAGCCAAAAACTAGTGATCTCATTGACATGGATCCATCTTCTTCATCTTCGGTGGATGATGAAAATGAGGGAGATGTGCAGCCACCTATTGAAGATGAAGAGGATGATGCTAATCCTAATGAAGTTGAGCCAGAAATTGAGGAAAAGCATCCAACTCAAGAATCGCCACCACAACTTAAGTTGAGGAAATCTACAAGGGACCAACAACCTTCAAGAAAGTATTCTCCCAATGAGTTTGTGTTGATTTCTGATCAAGGGGAGCCGGAAAGCTACCAAGAAGCAATTGAGCATGCAAAGAAATGTGATTGGAAAAAGGCCATGGAAGAGGAAATGAATTCTTTACTTGAAAATCACACCTATGATTTAGTGAAGTTGCCTAAAGGGAGGAAAATTTTGAAAAATAAGTGGGTTTTCAAATTGAAGAATGATGGCAAGAATCTGAGATACAAGGCACGTCTTGTTGTAAAAGGCTTTAGGCAAAAGAAAGGTATTGATTTTGATGAAATTTTCTCACCAGTTATGAAGATGTCTTCTATTCGGGTTGTACTTGACATGACTGCAAGTATGAACCTTGAAGTTGAACAACTTGATGTGAAGACTGCATTTCTTCATGGTGATCTTGAAGAAGAAATTTACATGGAGCAACCAGAAGGTTTTCTGGAGAAAGGGAAAGAGAAACTTGTTTGCAAATTGAAGAAAAGTTTGTATGGCCTCAAACAAGCCCCGCGGCAATGGTACAAAAAATTTGACTCTTTCATGATGAATAATGGTTTTTCTAAAACCACTTCGGACCACTGTATGTTTGTGAAAAATTTCCCGGATGGCAAATTTATTATTCTTTTGCTTTATGTTGATGACATGTTAATTGTGGGTCAAGATTCTACCATGATAAACAGGTTGAAATTGGAGTTGAGCAAGTCTTTTGCTATGAAAGATTTGGAACCGGCAAAGCAAATTCTTGGTATGAAAATTGTTCGTGATCGCAAAGAGGGACTGATTTGGTTGTCTTAAGAAAGCTACATTGAGAAAGTTCTTAAGAGGTTCAACATGAATAAAGCAAAACCGGTTGGTTGTCCACTTGCAGGTCATTTCAAGCTTAGTTCGAATCAATGTCCTACAAGTGAGAAAGACAAAGAAGAGATGTTGAAAGTTCCTTATGCTTTAGCAGTTGGTTCTTTGATGTACACCATGGTTTGTACAAGGCCGGATATTGCTCACGCCGTTAGTGTGGTGAGTCGTTTTCTCTCTAATCCTGGTAAAGAACATTGGGCAGCGGTAAAATGGATTCTAAGATATCTTCGAGGAACTTCGAAGGTGTGTTTGTGTTTTGGGGATGGTAAACTGATGCTTGATGGGTTCACAGATTCTGACATGCCCGGTGATGTTGATTCTAGGAAATCTACTTCGGGGTATCTGATGACTTTTGCAGGGGGAGCTGTGGCATGGCAATCTAAATTACAAAAATGTGTTGCTCTCTCAACTACCGAAGCTGAATTTATTGCCATTACGAAAGCTTGCAAAGAAGAGTTATGGTTGAAGATATTTTTGCAAGAGTTGGGTTTGAAGCAAGAAAAGTATGTACTTTATTGTGATAGTCAAAGTGCTATTCATTTGAGTAAAAATTCTACCTTTCATTCGAGATCGAAACACATTGATGTGAGATACCATTGGATTCGTGATGTGTTAGACTCAAAATTGTTACAACTCGAAAAGGTTCACACAGATGATAATATCTCAGATATGTTGACAAAGACTTTGTTAAGGGACAAACATTTGAAGTGTCAAACTTTGGCGGGTATGGTTAATGTCTCCACCTAAGTCGGTAGGGGGAGAATTGTTGGGTATACCTCCTCATTGAAGTGTGGGACCCAATTGGTTTTGGAAAAAGACTTTGATATAGTTTAATATTAATTATAATATATTTTTATATATTATATTTAATTTGTGGAGACCCAATCCAATTTGGTAACAATTAGGATTTGATTACAAAATTCTAGATTCACAATATATATAGATATGTATATATATATTGTTTTGGGTGTTCTGAAGAAGTAGCAGCGTTTTTGATCAAATTGATTGGTGAGAGTGCTTGGTAATTTGTTGGGCTTCAATTGGTATTGATTGTTGCCCTGTTTGGCTTGGTCAATCCAAGAATTGGTGCCATCAAATTCAAGAATTTGTACTTTGCTTTGCAACTCTGTTTCGGTTCTGCTTTGAAGGTCTACATTGAAGGTTTTGATTTGGGTTAATTATTTTGAGTCTTTTTCAACTCTGATTCTGAAGATTTTGGTTCATCAATTTGGTGAGGTCTTTCCTCTTTATTTATTTGTGATTATTTGGAATTCACCTAAGGGTGGTTTTGTGAGACTATTCGTGTCTCGTTTGTAACCGTTTGGAAACTTTTTGGTTGATAGTGGAATCGGATTTCGATCCCGTGAACGTACCTCACATTGAGGGAACCACGTAAAAATTCTTGTGTTGCTTTTGATTTAATTTTTCCGCATTAGTTTTTATTCACATTGATTAATTTACTTGTGGGGAATCACATTGATTTTCCTAACAAAAGATAATTTTGATATTATTTGAGGGGGAAAATTTTTTTTAAGAATTTCAAAATTTATAAATGAGAGTCTGAAAAAATAGAAGGTTCAAAATGATTCGTGGGTGATAATAGCACTGCTGGTGTGAGATACATGGGGAAATGACCTTTAAGGTTCAATTATATTGAAGGTTCAATTATATTGGTTACCCATCACAATTATATGATATTATTGTTGTATTCAAATTTGAGGCTTTGTTTGGCTGTGTTGGTTGGTTTATTAATTTAAAAAACTTATTTTGTTAAATTTTTTTTAACACATTTGGCAAATTATTTTTATCAAAATTTACTTTAATCACTTTAAAAAGTTATAAAAAAATCATAAAAATAAATATGTATCGCATAAATTATAATTATTTTAATACTAATTTTTTATAATTTTTTTAACCAATAAATTTACTTTTTAACTAACTCTCATAGTTCTCTTTCTCTACAATATGTTTCAAATTTAATCTCTAGGGTTTCTAGCCTTCCCCTCTTTTGTTTCTTCTCTAATGATTTTTCCATTGCTATTTTTTCTTTGGATTTGATTTTTTTTTTTCTTTTTCTTGTTCATCATTGTGTTAATTGTTACCGTTTCATCATCAGCCTATCACCAAAGAAGTTTTTAGATCAAATTTGATTCATGATTTAAGAGTCAATGTTAAATTCATCACAAATTAAAAAAATTTAAAAATTTTTAAAAAAAAGATCCAATGCTACTAAATACGTTTTTATACGCTAGATGATCACTTCATATCTAAAATGATTTATTTTGTAACGTAAAGGTTGGGATCACCATATCAAAACTATTAGTTTTGACTATGGATAGATTGTAAAGGTGTTTGGTGGTGATTATTTTCTTGTTGTTTTTTATATATTTTATTTTTGTATTACAATATTATCTTTCTGTATTGAGTATTTCTCACTTCGTGGAAATTTTCTTCTCATTGTGTGAAGATTTATTTTTTCCTTACATGGAGTGGAGATTATCTTTATCTCTTTTGAAATCCGTTTGGTATTCTAATATACTTCATTTACGTAAGAGATTTGAGAAGAAATTTGAAAATGAAAAAAAAAGAAAAAGAATAGATAAAATATATTTAAATTTTATATAATTTTATATACTTTTTTTCTTTTATTTTTTAAATTTCTTCTCAAATGTTTCAACCAAATACAGCGTAAATTTATTGTGCAATATCTACTTTTCAATGAAAAATTAGAAGTTGATCAAAAAAAAAAAAAAAAACAATTAAAAATTAGAAGGAAAAAAAACAGTAAGCGTGTGCCAAACGCAAGTCATGGCGGTGGTGATAGCCGTGACTTTGACACGTGGTTGGGTACAGACAGCATTGGGTCTACCTCGCCAAAAAATTATCTCATTGGAAACTACTTTCATGATTCATTCTATGATTCTATAGGTTCCATTAACAGTTTTTATTATATTTTATAATTTATCTATTTTTTAAAACAATATATCCTCTATTTTATTATGAAAATAAAACTCTGTTTGGTTTTGAATTATTGAAAAAAGATTTTTGAGATTTTAATTTGTATTTTTTTATTTTTCAATTATAAATATTTTATTTTTTAAATAAATTTAAATTAAGTATATCTAAAAAATAAAAATAAAAATATTTAAAAAATTCACCAAAAATATAAAAATACAGATTAAAACTCCAAACAGTTTTTAAAAAATTTAAAACTAAACAGAATTGTTAACTAATGAATAGTAATTAATATATATTAATATGACATAAAATTATATATAATATGTATTAATTTTATGATTGTTGACCAACGTCGGTTCCTTGCATGACCTAACCGCTTCGTTTGTTATTTAATGCACTGCCATTACACTGGATCCATCCCCACCTTGCTTTTTAAAGTATAGAAACTATACATAGGTGGGAGAAAATGAAAAAAATTAATCGCACATGGGATATAAGTGAGTCTGTAATGGAGTGTAAATGAAAGGCGTGCTCATATGTTAGTTATTTTTTTCCGTTCTCTTATCTACATGTAATTCTTATTTTTAATTTAATTCTAAATTAGAGGTGAACATCAGTTTGTTAGCCTGTCTGACTAAGTGTTAATTTTTTTAGGGTTTGAAAAGGTTGTTATAACTCATAGGGTTGGGATAAACTAATATTTTCAACTGAAAGTATTAATGGATTGGGTTTGAAATTTATATTTTTAACATAATTTAATCTGCTATTATAATTATAATTAATTATAATATATTAAAATATATATTTTTTATCGGAATTTAAACTTTATTTTTATTGATTTTATTGAAACGTATTTATGATGATATTTGATTGAATTTATTTAAGAAAATTTTCAATTTATACACAAATTTTTTTAATTTATAATGATATTAGTATATTTATTTAAGAAAGATAATATGTGATTAAATTTAATTATAAATTTTTTTAACATATAGTTAGTGAATTTTAAATTTATAATTATTTTTTAAGTGGGATTTGAACCAAACACAAAATGCCTCGGGTGTCGGCCCGGCCTGAACCCGGCCTACCATCCCTATTCTATACCCGCGGTTTCGTATTGGAATAATCCGAAGAGAAGAGAGGAGAAGAGAAGAGTAGTCAGCCACCATCGAAGTTTGCAATCGGTGCACAGTCGTCTACCGGAGCTAGGGTTTCGTTTTAACGCCGTCGGTGGTCTTCATTCTCTCCTTCGTCTAGGGTTATGGTAAATTTCAACATATGAACTCCCAATTTTCATTTCTCTGTTTTCTAAAACTGTTAATCCAGTTGTGTAATTCGATCTGTATTGATCTTCACATGCCTATGTCCTCTTTGATCCGTATGAATTGGAAAATTTTAGACTAATTGAAATGAGAAGATCGTAGAAAAACCCCTATATTTTCTGCTTATTCATTAAGCTTTCCTATTATTTCCCTTTTCATTTTTCTGATGCTTTACTTTGTCTCAGCTTGAGTTTCCAGAATCTATTTTCAGAAAACATCTCAACCACTCACTAGTTTGGTGAAAAAAAATTAAAAATAAAGAACTTTTTGGTGTTTATTTATTTTTGTTAAACTAGTCTCACAATTTAAAAAAAAAAAATCAAGAAACTGTTTTGAAAACTCAACCAAACAGATTTTTCTGAGAAGTGCTCTTTGTTTGTAGTTCGTGGATTTGACGAAATTAATTTGCGAATTTGACCAGGTTCTGTGTGTCCAATTTGTCAATCCGCACTCTAGAGCATGGTTCGCCTATCATTCCCGGCGGACTAGGTGACTTAGGTCCTCTTAAGCATATATGTTAAGGAGTTCTTTATGTTAAGTCACCATTTGTCTCAAGAGCTTAAGTTGTTAGGAAATGGGCCTACAATAAGTTATTCAACACCACTCCTTCATATGCAATCTTGTCTTGTATTTAGACAAACATATATAAACAAAAGCAAAACGCAAAACATAGAGACTTGATCTTAAGATCTCCCCCAACTTGAGCTCCAATACCGTGTCAAGTCACCATTTGTCCCAAAATGGGCTATATCAAGTTATCCAAAACTTCAAATACAAGGGTCATGAAAAAAGTCCATATGACACTTATTAAACATTGGAGATGAATTTTGAATGTTTGCTGCTACTTATTAAATATTTTAATTTGATAATTCATCATATGGAATCATTTTGTCAAATTCTTTTGCAGGACACTACAGCGATGCAGAGTAGTGTATTGGCACTTACAGATCTGGCAGTGCTGCCCATTAGTGCAGTTTTAAATGCCATCAAGATGATCAAGAATGAAGGAGTGGAGCAGATTGATCCTCTAATCATCACTCAAGCTTCATTACTAAGTATGTTTCTCTTGCTCTACTATAAATTTAAGAATTCTCAATTATCTGTGCGGGTATGTATCTTTGTAAGTATGTCTTTTTCTTTTTAGTTTACTGGTATGAGATATTTTGGCAATCATTTAGCCATTTGAGTAGGCATGTGAGAAGAAGCTTGTTCTTTTTGTTTTTCTTTTGTTCTTTTTGTCATTTTCTTGAAATCACAAACAAAAAAAAAAAAAAAAAAAAAAAAATAATAATAATAATAATAATAATAATAAAAAGAAGAAGAAGAAGGCAAAATGAGTGAGAAAGATAAAGAACAAGACAGCTTTTGTATTTCACAAGTATTGTTTTTGTAAGTTGAAATGAAAGTTTTGAAAGCAAAATATCCCAAAAACTAGTGCCATCATAGCATCAAGCATAACTATTGTTATCTCCAACCTTCAGCACCAAGAGCACCCTCACTACTTTGACATTTCTGCTGCACCATACTTGTGAAAGTTTTCGGATCGCCATGCACATAACCACATATAGCAGCACTGGCAATAAGCCCACAGTTGTTGGCAACTTGGCATCATGACAAACACTAAACTATGTTCAAGGTGGCAAATGGGTCCATTATGATGTTCTAGGTTATGCCTGGTGGTTCAGTCCTTTAGTTTGCATGAGGTAAGTCTTGAGGGGTGGATAAAAAGACTTGATCAGTTATCCTTACCATGCTTAGGACTTTATGCAATCCATACTTTAGAAGATGAGCTTGGTATGGATCAGGCATGTTTTAAGTAGCTTTTTAGTCATAGTGTTGACCTGTCCCAGTGAATCCTTTGCAAAAGTTTTTTAATGTTGTAAATGCAGTTTAGCAGAAGACCAATGCCTAGTGCTACTTGTCAGGAAGAGGACCATTCTTTGTTGTTGGGTTCTTTGTGAGGCTCATCTGTAGTCAATTGAAAACTTACACGGTCATTAGTTTGTAGTTGGAGATGTGAGCTCCTTGGTGAGATCTAGTGTTGTTTACATGTTGCCCAATTTAATGTTGATGCATGGATGGTCATAGCATTATTTATGAGTTTCCTTCTCGCAGTGCATAGATTGAATTTTAGAGGAAGTGAAAATATTATCGTGCTTTTGGGGTGGAAATAGTAGCCCTGGAGGCTCATAATTTGGTGCCATTTTATTTTTCATTCATCTCACAATTCAGCATGTGATCGTAGACTCCTAATACCCACCTCTGTGTTTAGACATAGATTTTTCTTCTGTTTGCGCATGTCATATTTCTGTAGAGTTCTCCCTCCTCTGAGCCCTTATTTCTATTTCCCATGTTTGCTAAGAACACAATTAACTTTTTGGACATAAAATTTACGGACATAAAATTTAATATATATAAGTTTGTGGTATAGATACATACAGAGAACAGAGGGAACAAGTGCTGAATCTGGAACCTTTTACTACTACAACAATCTCTGTGCAAATTGGCTTGCCTCCTGAATGAATATTGCCAATTAAATAATGTGAAACCTGTATCGAAATCTTGATCATAGAAACCCATTTTGAGTGCGTATTATGGATTTAGGAAAAAGCATAAGCAGTTCTAATCTATATGAAAGAAGTGCTAATGGTCAAGGAGATGAATCCAAAACAATGGCTTGATATTGATAGCAGGTTAAGAAATGGAAGTTAATTTATCGTAATCCTATTTCAGTTGATGGTTTGGTTGATTATTAATAGTTCTCAATGGAACTAATCATTAAGTGGTGCATTCAATCCACTAACCCATCAATAACAGTGATTATAATTTCGAAAAAAAATTTGTCTGTAGGTAACGATGATATTGAATGAGGTTCTCAGGTTATATCCCCCCAGCAGTAGTGATGCACCGAGTTAATTATAAAGAGACAAAACTGGGAGAAATGGTTGTACCTGCAGGAATAAATTTTAGTGATGATCCTTCAACAGCTTTCTCCATTGTACACTCATGCTCCTTGCTTCTGTGTTGGTCTTCAACCCCAGAACGGTGCTCACATTATTTTATGTAAAATAGTGTTAGAAGCTTAGCTTAGCTTGCTATCTATAAACATTGTCAAGAAACTTCAGGGCACAATCTCCACCCTGTGAGGTTTTAGGGTCTGGTTGACTCTGGTCTGAACTGTGAATTCTTTCTGCTAGAATAACATTTGTTTTAAACCTATTCTATGTTGCTGATATATATATATACCTTTTATTGTTTGTGACAGCTTTTGGATTTGTGCTAATTTGGTGCTATATATTGCCAAATGGCCATTGTGACTAATCTGCAAATTTAGTGGAAATGGTCATCTCCTGCATTAGTTTTTGCTATACTATTGTTACTTGATGTGTTAATTTATTTCCAATCAATTATATATTATGAATTTTAATAATGTGAGTAGAAATTCGTGTGATGCGTACTGATGATTTATATCATTAATAGCCCTTAATGAAATTGTACTAATTATTGTTCTGGACATTGATTGAGTCTTATGTGTATTTTAGCTGTTGAGATTCATCTGCATATGATTATTGTAATTATGTGTGTTGATAATTATGTAATGGTGTTTTGAGTTATGACAAGCGGTATGGTCTTTTTTGGCATATACGTATTGAGCCTGAGGCATGCATTGCATTGAGATTTTGTGAAATATAAATGAGAGAAACTAGATGTACATGATTGAGAATAGTTGGAAATGAGAAATGATATAAGGATGTGGACTATGAGGCAGTGGACATGGGGAAGCAAAATAAGCACAGGATTGTTCCTCCATTTGTTGAAAAGCCCAAAACAAACCTTTCCATTAGTCTCGTTTTGGGAATAAATTATTTTAGTCAAAAAGTCAATAAAATAGTTATCATGTTGTTAAAAATATTTGGATGACAAACGTCCTATAGTAAAATTTAAAATTTTTGGGTGTGAGATGAGTGTTACTATTAGCAATCCATAAATTATTTTGGATCCTTCAGTTTTTAGTTTTTTTTATTACAATAATAACTTCAAATAAAATTATTACAAATGGCATCATTAATTTTGGGACACCTTATCTTACAATTAAATCTACATACCCACTACATCATGAATTAGGGTTTATGAAAGCACTCATCTCCGTAACCACCCATCCATCTTCTCCAAATTCTACCTTCAAAATCTACCCACTCTCAAAACCTTAAAAACTCTTTGACGGTAATATTCCGACGATTACAGTGGTAACCATTTGATTACCTACATTGAACGGTCAAAACATGAAAATTTTTTAACACATTGAACGGTCAAAATTGTTAATGCTTGCAAAAGTTTTTATTTTTTCAAGTTCAAGAATACAAGTCCGAACATTACTTATTTGTTCAGGAAGATGTTCCCGAACAAATAAATGATGTTCAGGAATGGAAATTTCTTAACACATCAAACGGTCAAAATTATTAACGCTTGCAGAAGTTTTCATTTTTTTAAATTCAGGAATACAAGCCCGAAAACACTTTCAACGGTTAAAATTCTTAACACTCATAAATTTTATTTTTTTCAGGTTCGATAGTTTCAATTTTGAAGAAGCAATGTGTGTGTGTGTGTGTGTGTGAGAAAGAGAGAGAGAGAGAGAGAAACCATACCAACTGTGACAATGGTTAAATCGACAGAGACAATATTCTTCTTCTTCTTCGTGGGTTTTGAAAAGGATGAGACTCATCTTCTTCTTAGTGAGTTTTGTTAGGATTTTTTGAAAGGGATGTTTTTTTTGGGGTATATAGGTGTGCATTCAATGAATGAATGTTTAAGGATAATTTTAATATTATTTGGAGGAATTTTTTTTTTTTAAAGAATTTTAAAATTTATAAATGAGAGTTCAAAGAAATAGAAGGTTAAAAATAATTTAGGGGTAGTATACATGGGGAAATGACCTTTAAGGTTCAATTATATTCGTTACCCGTCGCAATTATATGATATTATTGTTGTATTCAAGTTTAAGGCTTTGTTTGGCTGTATTGGTTGGTTTATTAAATTAAAAAAATTATTTTGTTAATTTTTTTTTAACACATTTGGCAAATTTTTTTTGCCAAAATTTACTTTAATCACTTTAAAAAGTTATAAAAAAAAAATCATAAAAATAAATATGTATCATATAAATTATAATTTTTTTAATACTAATTTTTTATAAATTTTTGGACGAATTACATTAACAGTCCTTATAGTTTGATACTCGTATCACTTTGGTCCCTGACTTTTCAATTGTAACAAATTTGACCTTAAATTTTAATTCTTGTTTCAAATAAGGACAATTGAAAACACTATTGCTTAATTTCAAGGGTAAAATTGTCAATTTGATAAAATTTACACTAATTTGACAAAATAAATGTCAAAAAAATATTTTAAATTTAAAAAAATTATTTTTATCCACCAAAAAGATAAAATTATGTAAAATTAATAAATTTTTCAGACATTTATTTATTTATTTATTTATTTTACCAAATTAATTTTTATTATGTATTTAGATGATAATCATGTACTAGGTGTTTGTTAGGATTTTAATGTGTAATCGATATATTTAACATATGAAATGTTTTTAGTTTTGAATTTTTTGATTTAATGGATTTGTTTAATAATTATATCAAAGTTGTCGTCATATTTGACTTTTGGAAAAATAAAAACTAATTTAATGAAAATAAAAATAATCATTTATTACATGATCATCATCTAAACACATAATAAAAATTAATTCGATAAAAAAATAAATAAATGTTTAAAAGATTTATCAATTTTACATAATTTTATCTTTAGTAGGTATAAATAATTTTTGAAAATTTAAAAATATTTTTTTAACATTTATTTTTGTCAAATTAATTTACATTTTATCAAATTAACAATTTTACCCTTGAAATTAAGTAATAATATCTTCAATTATGTTTATTTGGAACAAGATTCAAATTCATGATCAAATGTGTTATAATTAAAAAGTCAAAAATAAAAGTGACACAAGTTCCAAATTATAGGGATCGTTAGTATAATTCGCCTTAAATACTTGTTAAACCTTATTTCAAGAAAAGTATGTTTTCTTTCTCTACACCAACAACAGTACAAATACATGATTCTTTGCTTATTTGTGGAAGCAATTTATGGGATGCTTAATCCGGTGGTGACTTTTGAAGAATTTTTATAAATGAGGTCACCCTACAAATTTAAATTTTACAAATTTTACAAGAGCTGAATAATGTTCAGTTTTGGGTTTTCAAAATAGTTTTAACTTTTTGTTTTTCTGTGCTTTATTACCTTTAAAAAAAACTTGAAATTTTCTTTAATTTTTTTTTATGTATCTAACTTAGATATATCTAAAATATAAAATAAATAAATAATTTAGTGAATTTTTATATTTTTTTTAGGACAATCAATCCGTAAGTCCAATTATAAATTTCTTGGGTTTAAGAGTACCTGTCACGGACTAGGCGTTTGTCATCCTTTCGAGAAGTCGGTTCTACGAGTAGTACTACATGCCCTTGTGAATTATGTCCAAGGACCAACCCAGGTGATGTGATAGGGATCTACCCTACTTGCCTTGTCACTCACAAACTAATGTTGTGCTTGGCGTATAATTCGCATCCCAATGAGTCGGTACGTAAACTCGTTAAGGGGACATTACCCTGCCTGTGAGAACCCGCATTTAGGCCAAGTTTGGCATCTACTAAATAATATAAAAAGTCAAAAAGTTACTATCTTATTTAAGTCACATCATCTTATTTAAATCACATCACCTCTCTAACACATCACATCAAACCCAATCTAAACCCAACCCATAAGTCAAAAAGTGCACTTTTTTAAAACATCCCAAACCTAATTATTCTTAAAAGAAAATAAATTAATTATTTAATTAATTTTATCCAGAGTCTATCTAATATATATAGTGTATAAGTTAGTTTTAAATTAATCTAATTCAATCACTAACAAAGACATTATTAAGAATAACAATTGTGTGGATGTTAAATATTTATTGTTTATAAATTATTCAAGGGTAAATTACACTAACGGTCCCTATAGTTTGGGGCTTGTGTTATTTTGGTCTTTGACTTTTCAATTGTAACACATTTGACCTTAAATTTTGAATCTTGTTTCAAATAAGGATAATTGAAGATATTATTAGATTTTTTAAGAGCAAAATCGTCAATTTGATAAAATATAAACTAATTTGACAAAAATAAATGTCAGAAAAAGATTTTGGAATTTTTAAAAATTATTTCTACCCACTAAAGATAAAATTATGTAAAATTGATAAATCCTGTAGACATTTATTTATTTATTTATTTTACCAAATTAATTTTTATCATATGTTTGGATCATAATCATGTAATGGGTGGTTGTTTTTGTTTTCATTAAATTAGTTTTTATTTTTTCAAAAATCAAATATGGTGATAATTTTGATATCATTATTAAACCAATCCATTAAATCAAAAAATCCAAAATTAAAAATATTTCATATATTAAATGTATTGATTATACATTAAAGGAAAAATTACACAAATAGTCCCTATAGTTTGGGGCTTGTGTCACTTTGGTCCCTGACTTTTCAATTGTGACACATTTGACCCTGAATTTTGAATCTTGTTTCAAATAAGGATAATTGAATATATAATTAGATTTTTCAAGGGTAAAATTGTCAATTTGATAAAATATAAACTAATTTGACAAAAATAAATGTCAAGTAAATATTTTTGAATTTTTAAAAATTATTTCTACCTACTAAAAATAAAATTATGTAAAATTGATAAATCTTTTAGACAATTATTTTTTTTTTTACCAAATTAATTTTTATTATGTGTTTGGATGATGATCATGTAAAATTAATTTTAAAAAATTAATCATGTAATTTTTATTAATTTTAAATAATTTTATCATTGGTGGATAAAAATAATTTTAAAAAAATTAAAAATATTTTTTGATATTTATTTTTGTCAAATTAATTTATATTTTATTAAATTGATGATTTTACCCTTGAAAAATCTAATAATATTTCAACTGTCCTTATTTGGAACAAGATTCAAACTTCAGGGTCAAATGTGTCACAATTGAAAAGTTAGGGACCAAAGTGACACAAGTCCCAAACTATATGGACTATTAGTGTAATTAACCCTTTTTTTTTTTTTCCAACTCATTAGAGCTGGTATTAGTGCTCCTAAATTAGTAGTATGTATCACCACTGAATTTTTAATTGTTATTTTTTCTTTTATCAACTTCTAATTTTTAATTGAAAAGTGGATATTGCACAATAAATTATTTACGCTGTGTTTGGTTAGAAAATTTGAGAAGGAATTTAAAAAATAAAAGAGAAAAAATGTGTAAAATTATGTGAAATTTAGATATATTTTATTTATATTTTATCTATTTTTTTCATTTTCATTTCAAATTCCTTCTTAAATTTCCTGCATTAATGAAGTATATTAGAATACCAAACGATTTTCAAAAGAGATAAAGATAGGACATGGGGGTCACTGCTATGCTAAAGGCACAACAGTGACCGTTGTGGCTCAATTTTAGGTGTATTATAGGCTTATTTTTATAATCCGAATAGTTCATTTTGTAAGATTTGTTGAGTATTTCATGCCTACCAAAAAATCATATTAATCGGATATCAATCACTATATGATTGATAACCAAAAAAATAAACAATAAGTTTTTCTTTTAAGAAATAGCATAAAAAATATGCAATTCGATTATATAGTTATTGATATCCGATTAATATGATTTTTAGTAAGCATGAAATACTCAACAAACCCTACAAAATGAACAGTTTGGATCATAAAAATAAACTCATAATACACCTCCAATTGAGGTACAACAGTCATTGATGTACCTTTAGCACAGTAGTAACTCCATTTCCAGGATAATTTCCATTCCATGTAAGGAAAAAATAAATCTTCACACAATGAGAAGAAAATTTCCATGAAGTGAGAAATACTCAACACAAAAAGATAATATTGTAATACAAAAATAAAAATATAAAAACACAATATCAAAATAATTACCACCAAACACCTTTATGATCTATTCACAGTCACAACTAATAGTTGTGATATCGTAATCCCAACCTTTTGTAACAAATCATTTTAGATATGAAGTGGTCATCTAGCATATAAAAATGTATTTAATAGCATTGGATTTTTTTTTTTTGGTAATGAATTTAACATTGAATCCTAATCATGAATCAAATTTGATCTAAAAACTTCTTCGGTGATAGGCTGATGATGAAAACAAGAGGAACGGTAACAATTAACATAGTGATGAACAAGAAAAAGAAAAAATCAAATCTAAAGAAAAAATAGCAATGGAAAAATCATTACAGAAGAAACAAAAGAGGGGAAGGCTAGAACCCTAGAGAGTAAATTTGAAACATATTGTCGAGAAAGAGAACTATGAGAGTTAGTTAAAAAGTAAATTTATTGATTAAAAAATTTAGAGTGAATTACACTAATAGTCCCTGTAGGTTGGAGCCCGTATCACTTTGGTCCATGACTTTTCAATTGTGACACATTTGATTTTGAATTTTGAATCTTGTTCCAAATAAAGATAATTGTAGATAACATTGCTTAATTTCAAGGGTAAAATCATCAATTTGATAAAATATAAACCAATTTGATAAAAATAAATGTTAAAAAAATATTTTAAAAATTATTTCTACACTCCAAAGATAAAATTATGTAAAATTGATAAATCTTTTAGACATTTATTTATTTATTTTACCAAATTAATTTTTATTATATGTTTAGATGATGATTATGTAATAGGTAGTTGTTAAACTTTTAATGTAGGGTTAATTACACTAATAGTCCCTATAGTTTGGGACTTGTGTCATTTTGGTCTCTGACTTTTCAATTGTGACACATTTGACCATGAAGTTTGAATCTTGTTCCAAATAAGGACAATTGAAATATTATTAGATTTTTCAAGGGTAAAATCGTTAATTTGATAAAATATAAACTAATTTGACAAAAATAAATGTCAAAAAAATATTTTTAATTTTTTTAAAATTATTTTTATCCACCAATGATAAAATTATTTAAAATTAATAAAAATTACATGATTAATTTTTTAAAATTAATTTTACATAATCATCATCCAAACACATAATAAAAATTAATTTGATAAAAAAAAAAAAATAATTGTCTAAACGATTTATCAATTTTACATAATTTTATTTTTAGTAGGTAGAAATAATTTTTAAAAATTCAAAAATATTTGCTTGACATTTATTTTTGTCAAATTAGTTTATATTTTATCAAATTGACAATTTTACCCTTGAAAAATCTAATTATATATTCAATTGTCCTTATTTGAAACAAGATTCAAAATTCAGGGTCAAATGTGTCACAATTGAAAAGTCAGGGACCAAAGTGACACAAGCCCCAAACTATAGGGACTATTTGTGTAATTTGCCCTATCTAAAAAGTAAAACATTTGTGAAAAATATTTTTAAAAATTAACAAATACACAAAAATATAAAAAATATACTGAATTTTCGTTTTTTTTTTTTTTTTTTTTTTTTGTATTTTTGATATTTAGTAAATTTTTTAAATTTTTTTTCACAAATATTTTACTTTTTAAGTGTATTTATGTTAGGTGTGTGTAAAAATAAAAAATAAAAAATGCTTAATATTAAAAAAATTTAGTGAAAACAAAAAAAATACGATAAATAAAAAAGTAAAATTTTCTGAAAAATGAATTCTGAAAACTAAAACCAAGTAAATTATTTATTTTTTTTTATTATTTTGTAATTAGAATGTACTGTCCACATCATAAAATTTTCTAGCTAAAACTGATCTAGACGAGGCTGACATGGCGAGGATCCCTTGCTTTCGAGTTTAGATTTACCAAAGTTGAAAATTGTAATTTCGTAGTTAAATTTCAATTTATCTGAATCGTTCATCTCATATAACAAATTAAAAAGAACATGAAAAAAATTAGATTGATCAAAAATAAATAATTGTACGATCAAATCACATATATATTATAACATATTGATGGTCCATTCTTAAGAGCATATAAGTCATATAGATCAAAATGATCTAATAATATGACCATCGATATTGGATTAACTTAATTTGTTCATGAATAATTTTTTTAATTTTATAAAATAAACGATTTAGATCACCAAAATTAATTTAAATTAATTTGATAATAAATTAACTTTCTTGTAAAATTGAGATAATAAACTTGCCACAACCAAAATTGATTAAAAAGGCAATTAAACCAGCAAAGTCGCCTACGCTTTGGATACGATTTTTTTTCTCTTTTGTGTTATCTATACTATATATATAACCAAGTGTAGTGTTTTCTCAAAAGGCTCTAAAAACATATTCCTAAATTCTCTTAATTTAAGAAAAATAAAAAAATACGTGGCTTCTCTCTTCACTTCTCTTCCTATTTTCACACTCTCTCCCTATAATAAAATATAAAATAAAAATAAAACAATAAAATATTCATTTATATCTATATTCATCTATATCTATCATCCACAACTCCCACATCTATATTCATCCATATCCATCACTTATAACTCCTACAACTCCTACATACACGTTTCTATATTCAGTTTATTCTATATTTCAATAAAATTCAATCATTCTCTTTCATCTACCCATCTTTTTTACTTTCATCTACCTATCTTTTCTCAGACTAACGCATCCTCTTCATTATTATATTTTGCAAGTTTGATGATTAGCAAAAATCATATTATCTTCTCCATTGTTACATTTTCTAAGTTTGATGATATATATATATAACCAAATGTAGTGTTCTCAAAAGGCCCCAAAAACATATTCCTAAATTCTCTTAATTTTAGAAAAATAAAAAAATATGTGGCACCTCTCTTCACTTCTCCTCCTACTATTCAGGCCTTTTCACTCCCTCTCCATATGTCTCTTCACTTCTCTTCCTACTATTCATTCTTTTTTACTCTCTCTCCTTATAATAAAATATTCATTTATATCTATATTCATCTATATCTATCATCCACAACTCCCACATCTATATTCATCCATATCCATCACTTATAACTCCTGCAACTCCTACACACACATTTTTGTATTCGGTTTATTCTATATTTCAGTCAAATTCAATCATTGTCTTTCTTCTACCCATATTTTTTTCTTTCATCTACCTATCTTTTCTCAGACTAACTCATCATCTTCATTATTATATTTTGCAAGTTTGATGATTTGCGAAAATCGTATTATCTTCTCCATTGTTATATATAACCAAATGTAGTGTTCTCAAAAGGCTCCAAAAACATGTTCCTAAATTCTCTTAATTTAAAAAAAAATATAAAAAATACGTGGCACCTCTTTTCACTTTTCTTCCTACTATTCAGGCATTTTCACTCCCTTTCTCTATAATAAAATATAAAATAAAAATAAAATAATAAAATATTTATTTATATCCGTATTCATCTATATTCATCACCCACAACTCCCACATCTATATTCATCCATATCTATCCCCTATAACTCCTACACACATGTTTCTGTATTCAGTTTATTCCATATTTTAGTCAAATTCAATCATTCTCTTTCATCTACCCATCTTTTTTTTTCTTTCATCTACCTATCTTTTCTCATATTAACTCATCCTCTTCATTATTATATTTTGCAAGTTTGATGATCTGCAAAAATCATATTATCTTCTCCATTGTTACATTTTCTAAGTTTGATGATCTGCAAAAATTATTACAAGGTCGGTGTAATATTATTTCGTACTTTATATCTTCATGTACATATGTATCTATTTCTTCTTCCCAATGTTTTTCAATTCATCTACACATCTTTTCATCTTCCTCATTTTTATGCTCCTAATATTATTTCTTACTTTATATGCATTTTTTTCAATGTTTATTAGTTGTGTGTACATATTTCTTTTTCCGAATATCTTCCAATTCATTTACACATCTCAATCAAATTTGATTTGTTTTCTTTTTCCTAATATTTTTCAATTCATCCACACATCTTTTCATCTTCTCCATTTTTATACTCCTGATATTATTTCTTACTTTATATGCATTTTCCCAATGTTTGTTACTTTTGTAAGTGTATATTTCTTTTTTTCAATATTTTTAGTTCATCTACACATCTTTTCATCTTCTCCATTATTACATTTTGCATAGTTTAGGCTTACTTGCTTTTTAATTTGTGGTTTGCATTTGTTCTTCAATTTAATCATATTTGATTTGTTTCTTTTCATATAACAGTGTTGGTATTTTCTTCGACTTTTATAAACCCTCTCCTTTACATATCAAAAGTAGTTCACCTAAAATTCAAGAAAATTAGATGTCTATCACATAACTTAAATAAATTAAAATAAATCTCACTCTCAATTAAATAAATGAATAAAAAAATATAAACCTACAAATATGTATCCAATACTTATCACGTTATTTTTTTTTTATAAAAAAAATCACAATTTCTATAATGTAAATATCACATAATGACTTAAATAAATTAATAATAAAAATATAAACCCACAAAATATATATCTATATATAAATTACAAATATCCAATGTCTATCATATTATTTAAAAAAAAAAAAACTCTCGAATATCTATAACTTAAATAAATTAAAAACATATGTACAAATTATAAATATCCAATGTCTATCACATTATTTAAAAAAACAAAAAATCCACAAGTCTTATTCATACAATTTACTCATGCATATCCATCACCCACAATTCAATCAATCAGATGTCTATCACGTAAAATCCAACACAAATCCACAAAAGACACTGTTTTGTGTTTATTTTGTAATTTAAAAAAAAAATCTAAAAAAAAATCTAACAATAAATCAAAATAGAAACAACTTTTTCCTTTGTATTTTTTTTCCCCATGTATAACAACAATTAGATTACGTTATCTTTTTCTTATTTTAAAATTATTGTGTTATAATTTTCTTTACAAAGAGTTACATTAGCTCCTCAATAGATGGATGTTGTATAGTAGATTTTAATATATATATTTTTTTATACATCTACAACAAACAATGATATTTATTGAGATTTTTTACTCTTTACCTTTTGTATTCCAAGTACCATCGAACTTACTTATCTTATTCTTTATGTAATTGCAAGTCAAATGTGTCAAATTTGTTATGCAGATAAATATGTGGCCTCATCTAAATTTGCGTTGTAGCCATCGTTTGGCCATGTAAAATGCCATAAATGAATTTCAAACTATACTGCATAAAGAGGATTTACTAGTAGAAAATAAAGATAATTGGAAAATCAAAATATGTCGGGCAATGCAAAAATTAGGAAAAAAAATAAGTGAAAAAAAATTGATGGAAACAATATTACCATCGAGCTGGAATAAAGTAAAGAGAACAATTTTTCAAAAGGATGAAATCAAAGATGTCTCGGACTTAATGGATGCTTAATGGAGGAGAAGCGTGAAGTCTATCGTCTATGGATTGATGTAACGCCCCAAAATAAATACAACAAACTCATCTCTTAAGCGAAAATGTAATTGGATTAACTTGCTTTCATTCATCAGGGTTTGATATACAAAAGATGACACATGCGACATACATTCATAAAAAGTCTATCTTGAATCTACAGCATCTGTTACAAGTAAATAAAAGATGAAAGTTGAACAAATATTCAAATGCCCTAAAGGCTTACATCTTTCCAAGTCGTTACTTGGTTACAACAAAAGTGAGATTAGCTCAATACAAATAAAGCTCTAGGCTATACAAAAGAAAATACAACAAAAAGGAAGCTCTTGCTCCAAAATCTCTCCAAGCTATTGCCTTAGTGGAGGCATATCACCACTACCTGAAAATAGATTTCCTTGAATAGGGTGAGCCAAAGCCCAGTAGGAACAATCTAACACAATATATGAGATTTAACGAAGATATAAGCATAATGTGCATTTACAATGCCAGTAATAAAACATTCATATTTTGCATAGCCATAAAGTACCAAAGTTCATATCTCATTCCTTTTTCTTTCTCGTCAATTCAAGTTTATTCATTTTATCTCAATTCATGAGCCAGTTTCATTATCTTTCAAACAACCCATCTGAGACTACAACTCAGTGGTTTCCAAAATAAGACAACCATCATACAAACACTTCAATTTGCCATTTTATGGAAATTTCGTCCGCAGGATTGGCACCCATGTATACGCGCGGTTTCAGGACTTTCACCCTAGACGCACAGGCCAACTTAATTTCAATGTAGTCCATCCCCTATCTCCTCCCAAACAATGGAGTACATTCCCTTTCTCCTCCCAAATAATCATACATATATAATGTATTTAAAACACAGTCATATTCAATGACAATAAACAAGAGATTAGTTTCAATTCACTTAATCCTCATGTAATTTCTACAATACTCATAGCTATCATTCACTGATAGCCCAATATAGATATTTCTACACAGATAGTCAATCTCAAGACAGATAATTTATTCAAAATTTCACAAGTGAGAGATAATACATGTTCTTCTCCACCATTTATGTCCACACCCATTCCATTTCACATTTTACAATACCAATTTCATTTATTTATACAAAATAAATATTTGTAACATTTTAGGGCAAACTTCCCCCTTTTCCAAATATCACCCAAATGCCAAAATCAACTATTTTGTGACAATACAACCTCGTTTTCAAACCCCATAGTCCTTTATGTCAAACTCACATAGAAACCCCTTATAGTGATCCCGGTAGTCCTTTCATTTGTTTATTGTATTCCAGACTCGGTTCCGTGGATGTGTGTTGTTGTCTTATTCCCGTTTCCATCCTTTACACTTTGTATTTGAGTTTTGGGTTGTGTTGGGCAAGTTTGAAATAGGTTGGTTGTGTTTAGAAACAATTGGTTTATGCCCAGATTTTGGCCTTCACGCTCAAGCGGGGCTTTTGACGCTCGAGCGGGCCCCTTTGCTTTTGCTCCTCTGCTCAAGCGGGGAGTTTGACGCTCGAGCGGGATTATTCAGTCTTCAGTACTTTTCCTGCAGGTCATCGGACGCTCGAGCGTCCACTTTCACGCTCGAGCAGGGACCTTCGTCTGCAGAACTTCTGGAAGTGTGCATTCGACGCTCGAGCGTTGCTTTTCACGCTCGAGCGGGGCGTTCCACGCTCGAGCAGACTGTGATGTACATTAGTCCGAGATGAAGCTTTTTGAACCACTTTTTTGACTCTCTCTCTCTCTCTAGCTTTTCAAAACCCTCATTTGAGAGCTCTTCTCTCTAGAGTACATCTTCTCTCTACGAAATCATCTAGCTCTAGTGATCTTCCACCCTAGTCCCTTTGTAAAAAGTGTGGAGCTTGGCGTGGCCTTCGTTTTGATCCGAAAAAGTTGGTGATCGGAGCATCTTGAGTTTTTTCCTTCTTCTCCTTTGAGCTGTGAAATTTGAGGTAGGGATAACCTACTCTTTTTTATGAGTTTTGACATAGATGTTATGTATTTTGTATAGATGGTATTGTTTGGGTAACTTGGGAAAGTTAGGGTTTTGAAATTGAAATTAAGAAAGAGGGGTTTTCTATTTTTGGGGTTCCAAGTATATGAGTGGTCCCTAAAATGAAGTTATGGTGTTTGATTGATGAAATTTGGCCTTAGGAGCAATATTTGAGAAAAAGAGAAAAAAGCCCTAATTTATTGTAAATGATTAATTTGTATAATTAATTTGGGAAATGTGGAAATATTAAATTGAATTGAAAAGCATGAAATTGGGAGATTATAGGATTGAATGGTGGAGTTGGATTGATTAATCACTCACCTTTGAAATTGTAGATAATTTATCTGTTTGATAACTTATTATCTGTTTAGAAATAACTGCTTTGGGCTATCGGTGGAGGATAGTCTTGATTGTTGTAGACACTGCATGATGATTAGGTGAATTAAAACTAATCAACTGAGTATGTTATTGCATATAACGGATGGAATAACACATTGAATATGTGCTTTGCTTGATCATTGAATATGATAAGCGTTTAAATACATTGCATATGTATGTTGTTTGGGAGGAGATAGGGGATATATTCCAAGGTTTGAGAGGAGATAGGGGATGCACTCTCAAACCTGTTTGGGAGGAGATAGGGGATGGACTCCATTGATAATTAAGTTGGCCGGAGTGTCCAGGGTGAAAGTCCTGAAATCTTGATTATGTTTGTATAACGTAGATAATTGAAGTAATGGAAGTGTTTTAATATGAGTTGTAGTCTCACTTGAATTGTGGATAATGGAAGTGTTTTAATGTGAGTTGTAGTCTCATTTAATTGTTTGGCTAGATAGTGAGCCATGTTTATGAATTTGAACTGGATAAGTAAAGGAAAAGTGGAATGAAACACGGATGTATTTGTCATGAAACTAGAAAGTGTTGAAGTTGATTTACGAGTGTTAACCACTTATCGAATGCTAATGTCTTAGTTATTTCTCATACTTGGTTTAGTATATCTCTACTGGGCTTTGGCTCACCCTTTATGGGACATCATTTTTAGGTATAGATGGTATGCCACCTCCAAGGACGTAGCTTGGGAGGCTTTGAGACTGATAGATCTTTTGTTGTTCTCTTTTGGTATTACATGTAAATTCAAGCCATGGGCTTAATGTGTATTTGAGTTAGTACTCTCTTTTTGTAACCAAGTATTGGCTTGGAAAGTTGTAAGCCCATAGAGCATTTACTTCTGTTGTCAACATGTAATACTTTTGTAATAAACACTCTGATAAATGGAAATATGTTTTATTTTCTTATGTCTATGGATATCTTGAATGTTGGGTATATGTATTATTTTGAGGGTATTACAACTTTGTATCAGAGCATACCGGGTTCGAATACTTTGGGTACGTGGGAAGTGGTTAGTACCATAGTGGGTTTGTCTTGCTTGTTAGAGACTTAGGTGTAATGCCATGTGTTTATTTGATAACATGCTTATGTGACTATATGGGTATGGAATTTAGTTTCTAGGATGTTGATTGGATCTTTGGGTTTCTGGGAGTCTTGTTGGAAAAGCACCCGATCAATGCTGTTTCTATTTGGAACTCTAGCAACGCCACAGGACTGTCATTATCCGGAAATAAAATTCGTAAGTGTTTATGTGATTATATGCTTACGTGGAGTGAATTACAGTTGTCCATGTATTAGGATGCGAGTGAAATAGCTTCGGCACATTTGTGAATGTGCTAATGTTCTTCGCTACCTTTATTAGGATGTCGGGACGAGGACGTGGTGGTAAGCGTGGTAGGCCTAGGAGGCAGGAGATGCCTATACTGGATGAGATTCCGGCGCAGCAGGAAGGTGTTGGTCAGGCCAATGTGGCCGAGCCAAGAGGTCGGCGAGCTATAGGAGCTTTGAGGGAATCTATGGACATTCTCAGGGCTGAGAATCAAGTCCAGGCCCATGTAACAAAGGCAAGGCCGTCCTTTCTGAAGAGGGAGTTCTTCCGGTTGAATTCGGACAAGTTTGTGGGTGATCCTAAAGAGCCACTTAAGGCTGATGAGTGGCTTGAGCAGATGACGAAGACGTTTGAGATGCTTGGCATCGAAGACGGAGGCTTGAGAGTGACCTTGGCATCCTTCCTTCGGTGAAGGAGACGGGTCGATGGTGGAAGTTTGTTCGAGGTCGATTGGAGGGACTTGGGAGGCTTTTGTTGATGCCTTCAGAGAAGTTTTGCCTCCCATTTGAGGAGAAGTTGATGGATCAGTTCTGTCAGCTCAAGCAGCTGAATACACCAGTGGCCGAGTTTGAGGCCGCATTTACCAGTTTATCGAGGTTTGCACCTGAGCTAGTGGCGTCTGAGGAACGCCATTGTCTTGAGTTCGAAAAGAAGTTAAGGATCGGGCTCAAGCTTAGGGTTGCAGGGTCCATGACTCGGGAGTATGGGCGCCTTGTGGATGCTGTAGCCCATCTTGAGATTATTATGCATGAGGAGGAGGAGAGGATGAGGGGCTCAAAGAGGAGTCAGGATGGCCAGGGGGACGGTAAGAGGCAAAGGGGTTCTAATCCTCAGCAGTCCCAGGGTGCATTTGTGAGATCTACCTTTCCAGTGCCAAGTGCAGGCTCTGGGAGAGGCAATTAGAGAGACTTTACCTGTTACAAATGTGGCCAGCTGGGCCACAAGTCTCTAATTTGCCCGCAGAGGGGAGGAGGGCAGAGAGCAGCTTCATCTTCGGCTCGTCCTTAGAGCTAGAGTTAGGGCAGAGGCCAGCCGCTCTCTTGTTACCAATGTGGTCAGGCGGGGCACCTGAAAAGGTTTTACCCGCAGTTGGGTGGCACATCTGGTGCATCTGGTTCGAGGCAGACTCAGAACCATCAGCCAGCTTAGTCAGTTTAGGCCTCGAGGGCCAATCAGGGAGCCTCTTCGGCTCAGTCAGTGCAGCAGTCTTATGCTCCGAGAGGTGAGCAGGTAGATCAGAGGCCTTCAAGGCGTGTGTATTCTGTTATAGCGTAGGATCTTGTACCGGCTCCATCTGTTATGAGAGGTACCTTTTTATTTTGCAACTCGGTTGCTAATGTGTTGATTGATACGGGTGCATCCCATTCTTTTATATCTGTTGCATTTGTATCTGTTTTGGGTTGGAGTTGGCACAGTTAACATCTCCTATTTGTGTTGTATCACTTGTTGGGGGTGAGTTAATTTTGAAACAAGGGTGTAGTGGTTGTGATATAGAGATCGCCGACCCTCGGCTTCCATTTTCTTTTGTAGTAATGGCTATGACGGGTTTTGATGTGATTTTAGGTATGGACTGGTTATCGTCATACCGAGCTGTTATTGATTGCTACCGCTAGAGGGTCACTGTATGTACCTTGAGTGGGGATTGTTTTCACTTCTTGGGGGATCGGGTTGGTAGTGTTTTGCCACCAGTGTATGATCTGTGAGGGTGGAGTGAGCTTAGTTGCCTTCTCGCTAACTGTATGAGTAGTGAGTGTGATGATACTCAGGCTGAGTTGCCGAGAGTGGTTCGTGAGTACTCGGACGTCTTTCGCGAGGATCTTGTTAGTTTACCACCTCATCGAGAGATTGAGTTCTCTATTGACTTAATGCCTGGCACGACACCAATTTCCATGGCACCGTATCGTTTCGCCCCAGCCGAATTGAGTGAGTTGAAGATTCAACTCCAGGAGTTGCTAGATAAGGGCTTTATCCGCCCTAGTACCTCGCCGTGGGGAGCACCGGCCCTCTTTGCTAAAAAGAAAGATGGGGCTTTGAGACTTTGTATAGATTACCGGAAATTGAATCGGGCTACAGTCAAGAACAAGTACCCTATGCCTCGTATAGATGATCTGTTTGACTAGTTGAAAGGGTCCCGTTGTTTCTCTAAGATAGACTTGAGATTGGGTTACCATCAGTTGAGGGTTAGGGGGGAGGATATCCCGAAGACGGCATTTCGTATGTGGTATGGCCATTATGAGTTTCTGGTGATGCCTTTTGGACTCACCAATGCACCAGCAGTGTTTATAGACTTGATGAACCAGATATCCCGGGAGTTCTTAGATTGCTTTGTGGTCGTCTTTGTGGACGACATACTGATTTATTCACCTTCGGAGGAGGAGCACGAGAAACACTTGAGAGTGGTGCTTGAGTTGCTTAGAGCCCATAAGTTGTATGCCAAGTTTGAGAAGTGTGAGTTCTGGCTAAGAGAGGTTAAGTTCTTAGGCCATATAGTCTCCGAGGAAGGGGTGTCCGTTGATACATCCAAGGTAGAGGCAGTACAAGATTGGGCACAGTCTAAGAGTGTTTTTGAGATCCGCAGTTTGCTGGGATTGGCTGGTTATTACCGTCGGTTTGTGAAAGATTTCTCCAGGCTAGCTTTGCCGTTGACTAGATTGACGCGGAAAGGGGTCAAATTTGTATGGAGTGAGACTTGTGAGAAGTCATTCCAAGAGCTTAAAGTTAGACTTACCACCGCTCTAGTTTTGGTTATTTCAGAGAGGGATTTGGGTTATGCTGTATATTGTGATGCCTCACGAGAGGGTTTGGGCTGTGTGTTGATGCAAGAGGGGAAAGTGGTAGCCTATGGCTCGCAGCAGTTGAAAACACATGAGAGAAACTACCCTACACATGACCTAGAGTTAGCAGTTGTGATTTTTTGCCTTGAAAATTTGGAGGCACTACCTTTATGGTGAGAGATTCGAGGTGTTCTCAGATCATAAGAGTCTGAAGTATCTGTTTACATAGAAAGACTTGAACTTGAGGCAGAGGAGATGGATGGAGTTCATTGAAGATTACGATTTCGAGTTGCACTATCACCCGGGGAAGGCCAATGTTGTGGCCAATGCCCTTAGTAGGAAATCCATTAGTGATGTAGCTTGTATAGCCATTCGGGAATGGGAAATATTGGGTGCACTTGGCGAGTTTGATTTGCTTCTGGGCGAATCTGTTGAGTCTGCGGCCTTGTTTTCTGTAGTTGCGGCGCCTACACTTGTGAATCGAGTATTAGAGGCACAGAGAAGTGACCTTGAGGTAGAATTCCTCTGGGAGAAGATCTCCAGTGGGAAGGTTGAGAAGGGTTTGACTGTATATCCTGACCTGAGTGTGAGATACCAAGACTGCTTGTTTGTGCTGGAGTCTTGCTGAGGGGAAGTATTTCGAGAGTTTCACCATTCGCGCCTTGCGGTGCATCCGGGAGGCACTAAGATGTATCGTGATTTGAGCCACCAGTTTTGGTGGTGAGGGATGAAGAAAGATGTGGCAGTTTTTGTGTCTAAGTGCCTTACTTGTCAACAAGTGAAGGCCGAGCATCAGAGGCCAGCGGGTTTGTTACAACCTTTGCCTATTGCCGAGTGGAAGTGGGAGCATGTTACGATGGACTTCGTTATAGGTCTTCCGAGGACTCAACGGGGTAGTGATGCCATTTGGGTGGTCGTAGACCGGTTGACTAAGTTGGCGCACTTTATTCCTATGCGCGTGAGAGATTCGGTAGATCATCTTGCCGACTTGTATATTCGGGACATAGTGAGGTTGCACGGAGTCCTAGTGTCGATCGTCTCAGATACAGATCCACGTTTTACTACTAGGTTGTGGTAGAGTTTGCAGAGTGCCTTGGGTACTAGGTTGACCTTTAGCATGGCTTATCATCCTCAGACTGACGGGTAGTCCGAGCGTACTATTCAGATCCTTGAGGATATACTTCGAGGCTGTGTCCTTGACTTTAGTGGTTCGTGGGAGAGGCACTTGCCCTTAATGGAGTTTGCCTACAACAATAGTTTCCAATTGAGTATTGGCATGGCGCCGTTTGAGGCCTTGTATGGCCGACCGTGTAGGTCTCCAGTGTGTTGGGCCAAGGTGGGTGATGCACCTTTGTTGGGCCCGGAGTTGGTGCGTGAAACGACGGAGAAAGTTGAACTTATCCGTAAGAGTCTTGTTACAGCCCAGAGTCGCCAAAAAAGCTATGCCGACCGTAGGAGGAGGCCTTTGTCGTTTGAGGTGGGTGATCACGTCTTTCTAAAAATATCACCTAGGCGGGGTCTGATGAGGTTTGGGAAGAGTGGGAAGTTGTCCCCTCGGTTTATTGGCCTTTTTGAGATCCTTGAGCGGATTGGAGAGGTCGCATACCATTTACCTTTACCGCCGCAGTTGTCCGGAGTGCATGACGTGTTTCATGTTAGTATGCTTTGAAAGTACGAGCCAGATCCGTCACATGTATTGGATTGGACCGACTTAGAGGTAGATGAGGATGCCTCGTATGAGGAGAGACCGGTACGGGTCTTCGATGGGCGAGATCAAGTCTTGCGAGGCAAGACGATACCCTTGGTGAAGGTTTTGTGGAAGCATTACAGAGTGGAAGAGGCCACTTGGGAACGTGAATTAGAGGCCCGTGAGAAATATCCGGACTTGTTTATTAATGTTTAACCATGTATTGGAAATTTTATGTCTTGATGAAATCTAAAAACATTGTATATGTTTTGATTTATGGAAGTATTGTTGAATATTCCCTAAAAATGGAAGTTTAATTTAACATTGTATATGTTGAATGTGTTGTAGAAGTACAAATGTATCATTAACACTGAATATGTTATTGAATTATGGAATATATGTGTTGAAATTGATGAATTTCAAGGGAATGCATGTTGATAATGCATGTTGAAAGTTATGGAGTAAGTTGCCTCTTGAAAAGAGATGGAATGACCGGTAATGGGTCAAGGTAATGAATGTTGAATTATAATGTGTTAAGAATTGGAAAAGATCACAATTTTGAAACTTATGTTGTTAATTTCGGGGACGAAATTCTTTAAGGGAGGAAGGTTATAGCGATCCCGATTTTCCTTTCATTTGTTTATTGTATTCCGGACTCGGTTCCGTTGATGTGTGTTGTTGTCGTATTCTCGTTTCCATCCTTTACTCTTTGTATTTGAGTTTTGGGTTGTGTTGGGCAAGTTTGAAACAGGTTGGTTGTGTTTAGAAACAATTGGTTTATGCCCAGATTTTGGCCTTCACGCTCGAGCGGGGCTTTTGATGCTTGAGCGGGCCCCTTTGCTTTTGCTCCTCTGCTCGAGCGGAGTTTGGCCTTTCAGCGGGATTCTTCATCTTGATTTTTTTCACCGAAGTCATCGGACGCTCGAGCGTCCACTTTCACGCTCGAGTGGGAACCTTCGTCTGCAGAACTTCTGGAAGTGTGCATTCGACGCTCGAGCATTGCTTTTCATGCTCGAGCGGGAGTCTGTGTCTGACGCTCGAGCGGACTGTGATGTATATCAGTCCGAGATGAAGCTTTTTGAACCACTTTTTCAACCCTCTCTCTCTCTAGCTTTTCAAAACCCTCATTTGAGAGCTCCTCTCTCTAGAATACATCTTCTCTCTACGAAATCATCTAGCTCTAGTGATCTTCCACCCTAGTCCCTTTGTAAAAAGTGTGGAGCTTGGTGTGGCCTTCGTTTTGATCTGAAAAAGTTGGTGATCGGAGCATCTTGAGTTTTGTCCTTCTTCTCCTTTGAGCTGCGAAATTTGAGGTAGGGATAACCTACTCTTTTTTATGAGTTTTGACATAGATGTTATGTATTTTGTATAGATGGTATTGTTTGGGTAACTTGGGAAAGTTAGGGTTTTGAAATTGAAATTAAGAAAGAGGGGTTTTCTATTTTTGGGGTTCCAAGTATATGAGTGGTCCCTAAAATGAAGTTATGGTGTTTGATTGATGAAATTTGGCCTTAGGAGCAATATTTGAGAAAAAGGGAAAAAAGCCCTAATTTATTGTAAATGATTAATTTGTATAATTAATTTGGGAAATGTGGAAATATTAAATTGAATTGAAAACCATGAAATTGGGAGATTATAGGATTGAATGGTGGAGTTGGATTGATTAATCACTCACCTTTGAAATTGTAGATAATTTATCTGTTTGATAACTTATTATCTGTTTAGAAATAACTGCTTTGGGCTATCTGTGGAGGATAGTCTTGATTGTTGTAGATACTGCATGATGATTAGGTGAATTAAAACTAATCAACTGAGTATGTTATTGCATATGACGGATGGAATAACACATTGAATATGTGCTTTGCTTGATCATTGAATATGATAAGCGTTTAAATACATTGCATATGTATGTTGTTTGGGAGGAGATAGGGGATATATTCCAAGGTTTGAGAGGAGATAGGGGATGCACTCTCAAACCTGTTTGGGAGGAGATAGGGGATGGACTCCATTGATAATTAAGTTGGCCGGAGTGTCCAGGGTGAAAGTCCCGAAATCTTGATTATGTTTGTATAACGTAGATAATTGAAGTAATGGAAGTGTTTTAATATGAGTTGTAGTCTCACTTGAATTGTGGATAATGGAAGTGTTTTAATGTGAGTTGTAGTCTCATTTAATTGTTTGGCTAGATAATGAGCCATGTTTATGAATTTGAACTGGATAAGTAAAGGAAAAGTGGAATGAAACACGGATGTATTTGTCATGAAACTGGAAAGTGTTGAAGTTGATTTACGAGTGTTAACCACTTATCGAATGTTAATGTCTTAGTTATTTCTCATACTTGGTTTAGTATATCTCTACTAGGCTTTGGCTCACCCTTTATGGGACATCATTTTCAGGTACAGATGTTATGCCACCTCTAAGGACGTAGCTTGGGAGGCTTTGAGACTGATAGATCTTTTGTTGTTCTCTTTTGGTATTACATGTAAATTCAAGCCAAGGGCTTAATGTGTATTTGAGTTAGTACTCTCTTTTTGTAACCAAGTGTTGGCTTGGAAAGTTGTAAGCCTGTAGGGCATTTACTTATGTTGTGAACATGTAATACTTTTGTAATAAACACTCTGATAAATGGAAATATGTTTTATTTTCTTATGTCTATGGATATCTTGAATGTTGGGTATATGTATTATTTTGAGGGCGTTATACCCCTCTTTTGATTTTTAACTCAAACCCTAGGTTTGTCCAACTTACTCGCAAATCCCACCATTGTTACACAACAACCAATAACTAAGCTAAAAACCATATGAAAGTATAGAAAAATCCCCACTTCAAAGTTAGAAGACCAAAGGAGAAGTGGAGAAACTCCAAAGATGCCGAAACTAAGGTTGATTCGGATCAAAATGTTGCTATTGATGTGCTCTACCTTTTTAACAATGGCCCGAAGGTGGAGAAATCACTAGATCTAGATGAAAAAGTAGAAAGAAGGTATGTTTTTGAGAGAGAGGGTCTCAACTTTATGTTCCAGAGAGAAATAGAGTTGAAAAAGTGATGTAAAAAGTCATTTTCGCGATCTGATATATGCAGAGTTTGCTCGAGCCCAAGAAGCGGCGCTCGAGCGTTAGACACAATAAGTTGTTTTGCTTGAGCGCAAGAAGTGTCGTTCGAGCACCAAGACACAAGGAAAGGGACACTCACCACTTGAGCGCAAGAAGTGACGCTTGAGCGTAGAAAACACATATCTAGTAGTTTTGCAGATAACAGACCAACGCTCGAACGTAAATAAGGCCGCTTGAGCATAGGAAACGCCTCTCGAGCTTAGAAAACACTCTCCCAGTAGTTTTGCAGACCTGCAAAAGTACTAAGAGTTCGTGAAGCCTACTTGAGCGCAAGAAGTGTCGCCCGAGCGTCAGACACAATAAGTTGTTTTGCTCGAGCGCAAGAAGTGCCGCTCGAGCGCTGTAGGCTCGACTTCTTCGCGCTCCCTTTCTGAGAGCTCGAATTGGTCCTATAGTTCGGACTCCTGTCACGGTTCTGAATCTAATCTCACTAAGTGTAATGTGAGACTGATAAACACCAAAGAGTCTAATCTGGCAAATTATTTTTGGAAAATCAGATTTCAAATAAAATAATGCCAAAACTGGACTGCTTTGCCAGATTACAGAGTCGCCACCTAAATATTTTATTTTGGGAAAATTTAGGAAACCCTGACTCGTGCCAAAGGCCACGTGTCGGTTATCACCAAAGTTGCTTCAGCTCAGGAACTTGGATACGAGAGGGGAAGGTCCTGAAATGAGCACCCCCGCTCGCCCGATCAAAGGATCGGCCTCTACTATCATGATATGTTGTTTGATAAACACATGTGTTCTTATTTTGATTATTAGCTAACTTTACTATGTGATGCACATAAGCAAATATAGACTAAAATCGCAAGAATTGGAACATTTTGACTCATGTTTGTTTTCGAAAATGGTTTGAAATTGCCATCCTCAAGTGGGCTTAAAACAGGATTTGCCACTTTGCAAAGTGGGCTTAAAACTTATAATCATCGAATTGTTCTAATTCAAGTAATCAAGCCTTCATCCACAGGCATTCAAGCAGTTAAGCAAATAAGCACATAGCCTCATGCCAAGCATGCTAAACATAGCAACACTTATACTCATGCAAGTATGCTAAAGCATAAAACTTACAGTGTACTCCAAGCCAAAACAAAAGCTAGTTAGAAATATGCATGATCCTAACTATGCAAAGATGCCTAATGCAACACATGCAAAGAATGCAATTAATAGGCTCGGCTATTTAATCATGGTATTTGCAACACTTTGATAGTAAGCTTTGAAACACGTATTTAAATAAGTATTGAATTGACAATGCAGCTTGAATGATGCGCCGAGCCTCGATGCATGCAAGACAAATGAATGGATGCAAACATGCGAGTATAAGGTATGCTAATTGAAAATGTGCCCTAATCTAACCATCGAAAGCGGATAAATAAAAGAGAGAAAGACGTGGGGTTAAAAGACATGCACACACACGCACACTTATTATAACATTACGCCTTCTCGAAGGAGGGTTCGAATAAATAAGCTAAGCTACACTAAGCTAAGCTAATTACTACAAAACGAACTAATTAACTATTCTAGCTAATTAATTAGTACAACACAATTGAATAACTAGCTGTGCTAAGCTAATTAAAATATTACAAAACGAATTGAATGATTAGCTACGCTAACTAACTAGTAAAGCAATTTAAACGGCCTCGAGGGACGAGGGATGCATGCATGTTCGGTTGCTTCCTCTCGAAAATGCTCTTGCCTTGCCATCGGATGCCTCTGTTTGCACTCATTTGATCTTGGAAAATTGCACCAACTTTCGGATTGCCTCTGCTTCAACACAGGAACACACTTGCACAAAAATTCACTGGTGGCCGGTCGGCCACAGAAAGTGGCTGTCGGCCACCTTAACTGGCCGGTCGGCCACCCCATTTTCTGGACTTTTGCTTTTGCTGCAACAGAGAGCAACAGAGGCAAAACGAAGCATTTTCAAGGAATGTGTGTACTGCTACACTCATTATTTCTCAAGCTCAAAGGAGTGTAGCTCTTGGCTCTCAAGCCATCAACAAAGCATTTTCAATGCATGATGGCCAAAAAACCAAGCTTGTACAAGGTCAATGAATGCACAAATAAGACTCGAAGGACCACTACCCTATCACGCATGATCAAGGGTGTCGGTGACCAAGAAAAGTGGCACGTTTCATCACTTTGAGTATGAAACATCCCATTTTTCTTGTGTTTGGATTAACGTCCGATCCAAACACATGCAATGCAATAGAACATGCTTATCTTGCTCAAGTTTTACTTGGTTCATTTTATTTACACATTTTACATTACCGATTAGTTCTTTAACCGATTAAGTCCAAAATGAGAGTCCTTTTATTGGAAAGAGGGCTTAAGCCACAAGTAGCTTGAGCATAAAAGAGGCCTCATGCTGTTGGTTAGTAGAAACCCTCAAGAGAGGATTAAAACCATTAGGCATGAGAGCCTCAATTTCACACTCAAGCCAACAAGGGGCTCATGGCCACTTTCAAAACAAAGTAAAAAGTGAAGAATTAAGTGAGGTTGCAGATATTTCATTGCTAAAATGGCATGCAAAAGGACACTAAATCATGCAAGTAACACATGCAAGTCATGCTAAGATCCTAAAGCATTAAGCTAGTAAAGATCACAACACTATAAGCATGCAACACAAAGCTCAACTGACCAAACCAACTCTGGACAGAGTTAAAACATGCCAAATCAATGGCTAAAGCATGCTGAGATTGAAGCATAAAAGGCTAGAAAAACATGCTCACATGCTAGCTTGCAAATAAGACTCAAAGCACAACTCTCAAAAACAATGAAAGAGTGAAATAAGTGAGAGTGTGACATAGCTATATACTCTGAAATCACATGTAAAATGATGCTACAACATGTAATCATCTCAAGCAAAACATGTTATAGGCCTTAAAGCACTAAGCTAGTGAAGGCATTTGCACTACAACCATGCAAGACAAGGCTCATATGACCAAGACAGCTCAAAACAAAGTTAAATCATACCAAATCAGAGCCTAAAACATGCTGAGATCAAGTCAAAAAAAGGTAGAAAAACATGCTCACCTGTTAGGCTATCTACATTTGCAAACAAGACACAAAGAGGGGAGGCTACCCCATCCTATTCTGGACTTCAAAACATGTTTTCCACCACTAAAATAACTCTAAATTTCAGTGGTTTAAAGGCCCAAAAAGTTTGATTTGAAAGCCTTGAAAGATGGCACAAAAAGCTATACAAGTTAAGGAACAAAAGGGAGAGACAACCCCCTAACTCAAAAAGGCCTTAAACCACCATTTTTAGGACTGAAAAATAGAGGTTTTTGTAGTTGAAAACCAGGCCAAAAACAGTACAAAAGATGGCAAAAACAAGTTATGCAAAACAAGTTTTAAAGGTGAGTCTTATACCACTTGAAGTCAAGCACACTTTAGGCACAAATGAGGCACCAAATTAAGCTAAAATCACCTTTTAAAGCCCAAAGAAGGTCCTAAGGAATCTCAGCCCAATGGTGATCAAGTTTGATCAAGGATGTCCAGGCAAACTAGAAGTGTTTCTCTACTTGTATGCACAAAAGGGCAAGAGAGAGAGACTTCTAGAGAGAGAGAGAGAGAGATTTTAGAGAGAGAGGCTCCCAAAATTTCTAACCTTGGAATATGAGAGATATGGCCTCTATATATAGAAAAATACAAGCCTTGGTCAAAAATATCTGAAAATGGGACAGCTGGAGCAGTGTGAAACAGCTAGAGGGAAAATATCTGCAAAAAATTTGAGTTTTGGACATCAGTGGCCGACCGGCCATCATCGGTGGCCGACCGGACACATCTGTGGCCAATTGTATGCATTTGTGGCCGACCAGCCACCAATGGTGGCCGACCGTACACACCCGTGGCCGACAGTAAAAATCTGCTTTCCAGGTCCAACTTCAAATGGGCATATCTCCTTCATCTGGACACCTTTTCAGGTCATTCTTGTGCCTAAATTGAACCCCCGGAAGAATTCTTTCCAATGGTGATAGCCTCACATCAAAATTCAAAGTGTACAAGATGTTATGCTCATTTTAGTGAAGACTACTCAGTTTCGTTCCAACCGGATTGATGCCTAACTTCAACGAGCCATATCTCCCTCATCTGGCCTCGGCTTGAGGAGATTCTTGAGTGTAAAATGAAGCCCCGGAAGTCCACTTTCCAATGGTGGTGGCCTCATAGCTGAAATCCAAGTGTACAAAAGGATAGGCTTGATTTAGCGAGGGCTGGTTGACTCTCTCTTAACGGTTCATTTCCATCTTTTTCCCCAACTTGGTTTCTTCCCTCTCCTCTTCTTTTCTTCAAATCCAAACCTCTAAAAAATATGTTTTAAAGATTATTTTCAAAGAGTTCACCTCTCTTTTATTCATTTCCACTTTGTCCTTGCTCTGTTTACCGAAAAGCACAACATTTATCAAAATGCGAGCCTCAGAACATCGTAGGGACTTTGTTTCAAAAATATTTTGAAAGAGAGGGTTTTAAGATCTAAAAATCATTTTGGTCAAAATTGTTTTGGTCCAAAAAAGGGGTGTGAGGTTTGGGATTTGACGTTCTCCTTGCCAAAGAAATTGAACCTTTGCACTGCACATCTTTCATCACCAAGTAAACAATCAGTGGCGCTCAAGTCTTAAGGGCAGTCAAAAATGGGGTGTCTACAAGCGCCAAGACACAAAGAAAGGGGCGCTCACTACTCGAGCGCAAGAAGTGACGCTTGAGCGTAGAAAACACATCCAGTAGTTTTACAAACAACAGACTAACACTTGAGCGTAAATAAGGCCGCTCGAGCGCTCATCTGCTCGAGCGTAGGAAACGCCCCTTGACCGTAGAAAACATTCTCCCAGTAGTTTTGCAGACCTGCAAAATTACTGAGAGTTCGCAAAGCCCGCTTGAGTGCAAGAAGTGCCACTCGAGCGAAAGACCAAAAATCTGGGCAACAAGAGTTTGGAAACTAGGCAACCACCCTATTCCATACACAACCACAACAATCCCAAAGCCAAGTTTAAGGAAAAAGAAGGTAAGTAAGACATGTTCAACAGTACGAAACCAAGAAACCTGTATTCCATATTACAACAAGGGTCAGATCAAAACCGGAGTCGCTATAGTTGAACTTGAGCAAGAGCTGATGACTCCAAATTTAACAGTACAAGAGCATATGTTATATAAAGAGCAAGTGTTTTATAAGCATAGGAAAAAGGTTTTCAACCTCACATTATAATATTAGTTTATGCTATAGTTAACACATTTCCAACCTCATGGCCTATACAAGATATTCATAAAAAAGTTAAAAAAAAAAAAAAAAATTCCAGACATGAGAGCACTAATAGTTACGTTGGAGGAAATTGAAAATTATATGATTTGTTTACCAGCATTGGATGAAGTGGAGCAACTCATTGGTAATGAAAATAATAAAGTAGAACAACAACAACAAAAAAACAATAGTTGTGAAGACAATGAAGTGGAGCAATAATGCAAAAATGAGAACAATTAAATCAACACTCCTCATAAGGTAATATACCTACTTTTTAAAAAAAAAAAGTTTATTTGTATGTAAAAAATGAAAATGCTTTTTTTTTTTCCTTCTTCTTCTTTTTTTAAACAGGTACTTTTTGGGGCATTCGGAGATGATAAGTGATATTTATTGAGTTTTAATTTATCAAATATAGATAGATTTGATTTATGACATTCAGTTTATTATTAGTTTTTTTAGAATATATATGTTTTAAACATTAGGTTTATTGAGAAACATCTTATTTATTGTTAATTTCATTAATTAGAAATCAAGTTTTTTATTTAAAGAAAAATATATCAGTTGGATGATTATAACATTTTGTGAATATTTGTTTTGAAGTATTATTGTCTTTGCTTATGAAATTTGAGAAGATGATCTATATGCATTATAATTATAATTTTATGATTTAAATTAGAACTTAATACATTATTAAAAAATTTATACGTTATTAAATCAGTCCTGTGCATAGCATGGGTTTACCACTAGTACTTTGGGTTCGTTTGGGATGTGGGTTGGCTTTTTTTACTTTTTGGCTATTTTAGCATGGGGTTAAAAAATCTCGTTTGTGTAACGCTCTCAAAATAATGAGAATAAACCAACCCAAGAGATTTATAAACATAATAGGAACTGTATTACTTTCATTCTTCAAAGTTATATTACATAAGAGATTATATGCATCATACTTTCATAAATATTCATTCTGAAACTACAACATGTAACACTAATTGATTACAACAAAATAAACGCCCTATGGGCTTCCATTTTTCCAAGATATCTCTTGGTTACAACAAAAGAAAAAGTCCTAGCTCTATACATTTAAAGCCCTCGGCCTGAACAAACATTTAACACAAAACGAAATAACAAAACGGAGCCTTCAGCCCCTAAACCTCCCAAGCTATGTCCTTGGAGGCGACATGTCACCTGTACCTGAAAATGGTTTCCCAAATAGGGTGAGCCAAAGCCCAGTAGAGATGTACTAAAACAATATATGAGATTTAACTAAGACATAAGCATTAGATAAATGTGCAATATTCCTAACCAACACATATTCTTTCCAAGACCATTCAATATGGATAACCATACCTCGATTCATTTTCATTCATCCATTTCGGGTAAAGCTATTAACCCAATTCATTATTATCTAATCAACCAAAATGAGATTACAACTCAATGGTTCACAATTCAATACATTCATCAATCCAACACTTCTATTTTCTTGCCATTTTACGGAATTCACATCCAAGGGGACCGGCACCCATATATATATATATATAAGATTTCGGGACTTTCACCCTAGACACTCCAGCCAACTTAATTTTCAATGGAGTCCATCCCCTATCTCCTCCCAAACAATGGAGTACATCCCCTATTTCTTCCCAAATAATGATACATATACAATGTATTTAAGAACGTGTCATATACAATGACTACCAAATTCACTTATTCAATAATTTAATCAAACCGTCATATTCAATGACATAATCTTCATGATTAGTTTCAATTTACCTAATCCTCATACAGTTTCTGCAACAATCATAGCTATACTCCACCGATAGCCCAAAACAAATATCTTTAAACAAATATACAATCTATCAAACAGATAATTTATCATATTTTCCATAGGTGAGTGATTTATCAAGTCTAACTATACCATTCATTCACACATCCTCCCAATTTCATATTCCCCATATCAATTTCATTATTTATGCAAAATAATTTATTTAACTCAAATTAGGGCAAATCTCCTATTTTCTCAAATTCAAACTAATGGCTAGATTCTACCATTTTTAGCACTAGAGAAATCTCATACACAAGGCCCCATAGTCATATTATAGATCAACAAGGAAAACCCCTCTTTTAAACTTTGAAACCAAGCCCTAGTTTACTCAAAATCACTCTCCATTCCCCTCATCTATACACAACAACACATATCTAGGTTAAAAGCCATATTAAAGTGTAGAATATCCTACCTTAAGAGATACAAGCTCAAAGGAGATGACGAAGAATCTCAAAAGTGCACAAAACCAAGCTTTGTTTGGTTGGAATGGAAGCCCACAAGATGCTCCACCTTTTTCTCAAAGGAAGTAAGGTAAGGATGCTTGGATCTTGGAGTATTTGTAGAGAGAGAGAGTATTTTAGAGAGAGTGTGTGCTGGATTTGAGTTTCAAGAAGAATAGATCTGAAAAAGTGATGTAAAAAGTGTTTTTTGCGATCTGATATAGGCGCAGTCCACTCGAGTAGAGAAGTGTATGCTCGAGCATAAGACACAACATTTTGTTCTGCTTGAGCGCAATAAAGGCTGCTCGAGCGCCAAGACACAACAACAAGGCACTACCCGCTCGAGCATAGAATACACACTTCCAGTATTTTGCAGTCAACAGAAAACCCGCTCAAGCGCAACGAATGCCGCTCGAGCGTAAGCCCACTAAAGCGTAGGAAACGCCGGTCGAGTGTGAAAAACACTCCTCCAGTACTTCTGTAGGCGTGCCAAGTGTTGAGAGTTTGCAGCTTCCGCTTGAGCGCAATAAGGCCCGCTCAAGCGGAGGACCAAAATTCTGGGCAATTAAGCTTGGTAAAAACAAGCAACTAACATGTTCCAAATGCAACCACAATAATCCAAAGGCCCATTTCAAAAGATATAAGTGAGGAAAGAGGCAAACAACAATATGGAAACATTAAACCCGAGTCCGAAACGCAACAAATGATGGGTTAAAACCGAGATCGCTATAGTTTGGGATATGTTTTTTTTGGCTTTTTTGACTTTTGTGAGAGAGAAAAATGAAATGATTATAGTTTGAATGTGACATTTTGTCTTATTGGACTAAAAATCATATTTTTATCTTTTTGTCGCTATTTTAACCAAAAAGCACCATCTATATATATATATATATATATATCTATACTATATATATAAGCAAATGCAGTAGAGTGTCACGCCCCGAAAATAATATAATAATCCAACAGTAAAGGCTAATACAAAATGACATAAACAGAGTATTAGGCTGTCATTAATCAAAGTCCATTTACAAAAGGGCACATGCATTACACATTCATAAGCTCTACCCTGAATCTATGGCATGTGGCACCAAACTAAATGATCAACGAAATAAATACCCTACGGGCTAATATTTTTCCAAGATAGTTCTTGGTCACAAAAAAAAATGAACCTAGCTCAACACAATTTAAATTCCATGGCTATACAAAAATAGATATAATAAAATAGAAGCTCTTGCTCCCGATCCCTCCAAGCTATTGCCTTGGCGGAAGCATATCACCGACACCTAAAAATGGTTTTTCCCAAATAGGGTGAGCCAAAACCCACTAGAAACAATCTAGCACAATATATGAACTTTAACAAGTTTATAAACATGATGTACATGGCCAATACTCAAAATAAAATCATTTACATCTTTTCTTTCCAAATCCACATTATGCCAAGTATGATATGCCAATCCATTTTATATCAATTCGTTTCATGTCATTTCATATCTTCTCAATTCATGAGTCATATCCATTGTTATCCAGACAACCCAACTGAGATTACAACTCAGTGGTTTTCTTACCAGACATCCATTACACATAAACACTTCAATTTGCCATTTTACGAAAATTTTGTCCACGGGAATTGACACCCATATATACACAACGTTTTCGGGACTTTCACCCTGGACGCACATGCTAACTTAATTCAATGGAGTCCATCCCCTTTCTCTTCCCAAACATCATACATATACAATGTATTAAACATAGTCATATTCAATGACAATCAATAAGAAATTAGTTTCAATTTACCTAATCCTCATGCAATTTCTACAACAATCATAGCTATCCTCTACCGATAGCCCAAAACAGATATTTCAAAACAGATATACAATCTTCTCAACAGATAAATTATTCAAATTTCCATAGGTGAGAGATAACACATATCTACTACATCATTCATATAAACGTCAATCCCATTTCACATTTCTTATACAATTTTCATTATTTACACAAAGTACTCATTCAAGGCATTATGGGGAGAAACTCTATTTTTCTTAATCTTATCCCATTCACAAAACTCAACAATTTTAACATAACCCAAAATCATATCCATCCTTATAACCATTTCTAAGACATCCATTATAAAACCCGTCTTTAGAATTGAAACCCTAAAACCCTAGGTTTGTTAAAAACACCTCAAAACCCAATGTTTTTCACATATAAAGAAATAATCAAGCTAAAACTCATAGAGAGTGTAAAGAATCCCTACCTCAAGCTTAGATGGCCAAAGCAACAATAGAGTAACGTCAACGACGCCAAAATCAACTTCTACTCAGATCAAAACGAAGCTCTTGAGATGCTCTACCTTTTTAACAAAGGCACACGGGTAGAGAAACCAACGGATCTAGGTGAAAATGTAAAGAAAAGGTAAGTTTTAGAGAGAGAGGTTCTAGATCTAGGGTTTTTGAAAAGCCTAGAGAGAGAGAGAAGTGAAAAAGTGATGTAAAATGGCCTCATTACGGACTGATATACGCGCAGTCCGCTTGAGCGCAAGAGTTGACACTCAAGCATCAGACACAACAATTTGTTCCGCTCAAGCGCATAATATATACATCCAGTAGTCTTGCAGACAGAAGAACATCGCTCGAGCACAAGAATGGCCGCTCGAGCGCATACCCGCTCGAGCGTAGGAAACTCCGGTCGAACGTAGAATACACTCTTCCAACATTTTGTAGGTTTTCAAAAATACTAAGAGTTTCAAAGCCCACTCGAGCACAAGAAGTGCCGCTCGAGCGGAAGAGCAAAATTCTAGGCAACAAGAGTTGAGAAAACGAACAACCAACCTGTCCGAAACACAATCACAACAATCCCAAAGCCAAATTGAAGGGAGAAAAAGGTAAGCAAGACATATTCAACAGTACGAAACCAAAAAACTAGCATCCAGATTACAATAAGGGTCAGGTCAAAACCGAAATCGCTATAACCTCCCCCTTTAAAGAATTTCATCCCCGAAATTTCAAATCAGGTTTTACAGTTATGTTTAAACCAACACAATAATGATAGATAACCAATTCCAATACCATGACCCATCAACCGATCATCCATTTTCGTCAACTTGATACACAAGTCCCAATATTGAAGTAAAATCCACATTTTTCCAAAACATTTACAATGTTTGCACTAAATTCGTGTTTCCAAAACATACACAACATATACAATGTTCTCATATATTCAAAACATATACAATGTCTTCATATTTTATTAACATAAAAAAATTCTATTACATGTTCAAACATCAATAAATAAGTCTGGATATTTCTCACGGACTTCCAACTCACGTTCCCAAGTTGCTTCCTCAACCCCGTGATGTTTCCACTATACTTTCACCAAGGGAATCGTCTTGCCTCGCAAGACTTGTTCCCGAGTATCCAAAACTCTCACCGGTTTCTCCTCATACGATGCATCCTCATCTACCTCTAAGTCGGTCTAATCCAACACATACAATGGATCCGGTTCATACTTCCGAAACATGCTAATATGAAACACGTCATGTACCTCGGAAAGTTGTGGCGGCAAGGCCAAACGGTAAGCTACCTCTCCAATCCTCTCAAGGATCTCAAAAGGCCCAATAAATCGAGGAGACAACTTCCCACTCTTTCCAAACCTCATCAAACTCCTCCTAGGTGATATCTTCAAGAACACATGATCTCTCACCTCAAAAGACAAAGGTCTCCTCATACGGTCGACATAACTCTTCTGGCGACTCTAGGTTATAGCCAATCTCTTACGGATAAGTGCAACTTTCTCTGTCGTTTTCCGGACTAACTCCAAACCCAACATAGGTGTATCACCTACCTCAGCCCAACACATAGGAGATTTACATGGTCGGCCATACAATGCCTCAAACAGTGCCATGCTAATGCTCGATTGGAAGCTATTATTATAAGCAAACTCCACTAAGGGTAAGTGTCTCTCCCACGAACCCTTGAAGTCAAGGACACAACCCCAAAGCATATCCTCAAGGATCTTAGTAGTACGCTCGGACTGCCCATCAGTCTGAGGATGATATGCGGTGCTAAAAGTCAATTTAGTGCCCAAGGCATTCTGTAGGGTTTGCCACAACCAAGCTGTAAAACATGGATCTCTATCCGACACAATCGTGATTAGGAACCCGTGCAAGCTCACTATGTCCTTAATGTAAAGGTCAGCAAGATAATCTATTGAGTCACTTATGCGCATAGGTATAAAGTGCGTTGACTTAGTCAATCGGTCAACTACCACTCAAATGGCATCACTACCCCGTTGAGTCCTCGGAAGGTCCATAGCAAAATCCATCGTGACATGCTCCCATTTCCACTCGGCTATAGGCAAGGGTTGTAACAAACACGCTGGCCTTTGATGCTCGGCCTTCATTTGTTGACAAGTAAGGCACCTCGATACAAACACGGCTACATCCTTCTTCATACCTCTCTACCAAAACTGGTGACTAAGATTGTAATACATCTTTATGCCTCCCGGATTCACCACAAGGCGTGAATAATGAAACTCTTGGAGTACTTCCTCTCGACAAGACTTCGGTACAAACAAACGGTCACAGTACCTCACACTCAAGTCGGGATACACATTCAAGTCTCTTTCTACCTTCACAATGGAGATCTTCTCTCGGAGGAATTTTTCCTCAAGGTCACCCTTTTATGCTTCTAACACTTGGTTCACAAGTGTAGGTTGTGCAACTACCGAAAACAAAGTGGCAAACTCGACAAACTCGCCAAGATGCTCGTTAAACTCCCCAATAGCACCCAACATCTTCCATTCTCAGATGGCAATACAAGCTACACCGCTAATTTCTTCTTTACTCAAGGCATCGGCCACAACGTTTTCCTTTCCTGGGTGATAATGTAACTCAAAGTCATAATCTTCTATGAACTCCATCCATGTAATGACCCCAAAATCCGTATCCGAAATTACTTTTATGCCCTTGCGGGTTAACGCATTTTAATTTATTGATATATGTTTGAATTGATGCATTATCTGTTGAGTTACGACTTTAGAATTGAAATTACCGACCTTTACGGGTTCAAAAATCGAAATTGAGTACTTGGGTATATTAATGGGAATTTTTAGAACTATTTGGGAAAATTAATTGAAAATCTAATTTGTTTGATTTGTTAATACGCATTTGGGTGGTTAACTTTATACTGCAAATTAAAGGCCTTAGAGGCTTCACAAACCAGAACAAAGGACATATTTATGATCAATACAATTTTTAGAGTCATCTGAAAAGTTTAATTGGAATTTGATTTCGTACGATTCGTAAGGCCACGTTTGGCTCTCCCTTGTGTTAAGCTTGTGTGTGTGATAGAATATATATATAGAGAGAGATATGCCATATGAGTTGTGAACTCATCTTTTGAAGTCAAAACAAAATCTCTGAGGGAGAGAGAACCGAGAGAAAGAGAGGCCAAAGGAGAGAGAAAGCTTCTCCAAGAGAGAGAGAGAGAGAGAGAGAGAGCTGAACATTGTTGGGAGCTTGAAGATAGCTTGAAGAGATTAAAGAGAGAAGAAGGAGATCAACCATGGAAGCTTGGGGAAATTAAAGGGGACCATGAGAAAGACGAAGAGTGAACTAAGGTATGATAATTTATCTTGAATCCTTATGTTTGAAGAATCAATTTCATGGAATCATGATAATTAGGGAAGATTTGAACCCATTTGAGTTAGGGTTCTATGTATATATTTGATTGAACCTTGATTTCTTAAGAGTTGTTTAATTGAAGAGTTAAATTCTTTGTATTGGTTTATCTTGAGGTTGATTATAGGAAGTTGAGCTCCTATCTTGAGGTTTTGCATAGTTAGCCATATATGTGAATGAAGATATATGTAAATAAGAAAGATGTGAGCTTTGAACCCCACACTATAGCTATTTTATGCTCTTGTGTTCTTGTGCTTGGGAATTGAATAATATTTTGAGGTTATAATGTTCAATGGAAATTAATAATGTGGAATTTAGCATGTATTAATGGGTTTTGGGCTTTGATTTGCATGAATTTGAGGTTTAACTTTGAGAATGAGAAGATCTAAATCAAAAAGCCATTTTCGGACTGAAAATTTTCCAGAGCCGCACGTGCGGCGGGTCTTCCCACACGTGCGGCAGTCTAGTCCCAAAACCAAAGTTGAATCTGCTAAAAAGGCACGTCGTCCCGCACGTGCGGCCCTATTCCCACACGTGCGGCTCTGTTTCCCGCACGTGCGAGAGACAGCTCTGTTCAGCCAACTTTGAATAAGCATATGTTTTGCCTCCGGACTCCGTTTTGAGTGATTCTTGAGCCTAAAATCAAGCCCCGGAAGTATAGTTTCCAATGGTTGTGGTCTCACCACCAAATTCTAAATACAGAAATAGTTATGCCCAAATTAGTGACGACTGTTCACTTTCTATCAACCAGTTTTGTACCATTTCTTCACCTAAACCATTTTCCCATCGATTCCTCCTGTTTTCTGAGACATGGATTATAACTTATCAAGGAATAATGAGCTTGGTACCACCATGGCTAATTGATTGAATGATCAAAGAGAATAAGTAAGGAATCGATTATAATCTCATATTATATGTTGTGCACTGTGCTTGTAGGTCGAGACGAGGACACCGTCCCATTACTACCGGGAGCCGATCACTGTGAGTAATAGTAGTGTAACGATATGTTTCACTTACTTCCTGTGATCATGATTTATGTATTGTCATTTGTGAATGGCCTATTCCATTAATATTGTGCTTTGCTTAAATTAATGGATATGATTGAATAACGACATTGGTATGGACCTAAGGCCATTCTGTCCCTATTAATAGAAGTGGGCCTGAGGTCGTTATGATGTGAATTGTTTTGTCCATTTTAATGCAGCGATACATTTGACTTCTGTTAATAGTTATTATTAATGTTCTGTTATCCGCAAGACAACTATGTCGATTTGTAATAAACCATGGGGAAATCTTTGTGCATTGTTGAGTAATAGTACTGTAGCAGTCTGTTTTGCTTACTGTTAATAGTTAATACTGACGTTCTGTTATCTGCAAGTTAACTATTTGATTTCATGATGAACAAATGGAACATATATGTATTATGGAATAACGATATCTTTGTGTATTTGGAATCATTCTGTTTTGCTAATGATGGGCCCGAGGCCAATCTGAGGATATCTGGGCTTTAAGCCGTTCTGTATCACTTCTAGACTTAAAGCCGATCTGTATTATGTCTGGGCTTACCGCTCGTCTTATATCCGGCTTACACCGACCAGATATGTATTATCTGGGCTTTACCGCTCGTTTATATCCGGCTTCTGACCGATCCAGATATATTTGGGCTTCTGACCGACTGGTTATATTTGGGCTCACAGCTGTTCTGTCTTATATCTGGGCTTACAGCCGATTTGTATTATATTTGGGCTTCTGACCGCCCTATATCATATCTAGCTAGCTACGCTCAGATATATATGGGCCTTAGGCCGTTCTGTGTTACACGTGGATCTAAGGCTGTTTTAAAATATGATTATGAATAAGATCTGTGTATGGTTTGATATGCATGTTTACGTTCTTTAAGCCTATACCCGTTTAACTCACCTCCTTACATTGCTATTATTCACCGAGCCTTGCTCACTCCGTTTTTATGTATGTTTATGTAGGTGAGCCATTAGAGATTGATACTAGAATGGTATTGAGGTCTACCTATCTGCCAAGCCGCCTGGGGTACGCCTCCGTGTTGAGGCCTTAATTTGGTTGGGAGTCATATAAATTATTAAGTCTTATGTAAGTGTGTGTGAGATCTATATAAATTCTGTGATTGTATGCGTAACTCTGGGAATGTATTTAAATGCTTGAATCTAATTAAACCATCATGTATGCACAAACTCAATAGATGTTGTCTTTTTTTGGCATTGCTTTCGCTTAAGGCCCCGTATGTGTTTAAATATTATTCTAAATTCTGTTTGAGGCCTATGTACGGGCCGGTCATGAACCAAACTTTTAGGGGCGGGTTTGGGTTGTGACAGGTGGTATCAGAGCACGAGTTAAGATCTCACACACGTGTCCATTGAGCATTAGAGTGTCTAGAATGCATTTAAGTTGCATGTTTCTAGTAACGAAAGGATATGATGTGCATTTTAAAAGATGAATGTGAGCTTGTACAATACGTTGAGTATTGAGATTAAGAATGAGAATTCTCATGGACTTTGAGGTAATAAAAGAAGATTCATATGTTTTGTTTCATAGACTGAGTTTTGTGACTAAGGAAAATTGGACAATTGTTATGAAGTGACAATGGGTTACATAATGCTAAAGTTTTGAAAGATGTGGAATATCGGTGTTCTTCGGCTATTCAAATTGATAAGTATAAGCATGTTTGTGGGAACGTAATGTGAAAAGAAATTAAACTTAGCTTTTATCTGTGTTATATGCTGTAGACGTCCCCGAACGTCCCGGGAGGGAATCCCGTTTTGTTCATTTAGGCTCACTACAGTTCAGGACTCAATGTCACGGTCTTGTATCTAATCTCGCAGAGTGCAATGCAAGACCGATGAATCATCAAAGAGTCCAAATCCGGCAAATCGTTTTTGAAAACAAATTTTTTTGAAAGAAGTGCCAAACATGGACTGCTTTGCCAGATACAGAGTCACCACCTAAATATTTTATTTTGGGGGAATTTAGGAAACCCTGACTCGTTGCTTAAGGCCACGTGTCCGTCATTACCAAAGTTGCCTCGGCTCGAGAACTTGGGTACGATTGGGGAAGGTCAGCTATGAGCACCCCCGCTCGCCCGATCAAAGATCGGCCTCTACTAACCATGATAGCTAGTTTTGAAAACATTATGCATTCTTATTCCGGTTATTAGCCTAGATTTACTATGTGATGCGCACAGCATAACAAGTATAGACTGAGTCGCCTGAATTGGAACAAATCATTTCATGTTTGTTTTGAAAACGGTTTGCTACTCGCAAGTAGGCTAAAATGCAGGTTTTGCCACCCTCAAGTGGGCTTAGAAAAGATGGTTTTGCCACTGTCTAGTGGGCTTAAAACTCATAGTCAATGCATTATTCTAATTCAGATAACCCAACCTTCATTCACAGGCATTCAGGCAGATATATCACATAAGCATATAGCCTCATGGTAAGTATGCTAATATGGCAACACTCACACGCATGCAAGATGCTAAAACGTAAGAGCTTACCTAGTACTCCAAACCAAAACAGAAACTAGTTAGTAATCAAATGCATGATCCTAGTTCATGTTAAGATGGCTAATGCAATACATACAAAATGCAACTAGAATAGGCTCGGCTAATCTAAGAATGCAATGTGAAATGCGACAACTCGATACACGTATTCAAGTTGGAATGGAAATACTATGCAGTTAGTATGATGTGTCGAGCCCGGTGCGTGCATTACGAATGAATGTATGCAAACATGCTATCATAAGTATGCTAATCAAAACATGCCCTAAACTAACCATTGAAAGCTAGTAAATAAAAGGGAAGAAAGACGTGGGGTTGGAAGACATACACACACTCACGCACACTTATTACAATTGAGCCCTCCCTCGGAGGGTCCGAATAAATAATACAAATTTAACTAATTAACTAGCTGACTAACTAATTAATTAATTACAAAACTTCTAATTAATTAACAAATTAAATGTAGAAAGACGGTGGCTGCAGCCCTGCCTTGGAATGCAGGGATGATGCATGCTTGACTCGCCCCGCTCGGAAACTCGCTGCCATAGCACTGTTGCCTCTGTTTACACTGCCTTGCTTCTCTGAAAATCATGAAAGTTTCTAGAATTGCTTTGAACTTTCTCTTGAGTGCTTTGGAGTGCCACCGGCCACAATTAAACTCCACCGGCCATGGGGATGGGCTTATCGGCTAAATGTTGGACCACTGGCCAGACATTGATGGTCGGTCGGCACTATAAGTGGCCGGCCGGCCATTGCTTCTTGCAGAATCCTGCAGTTGACAGCAGCAGAGGGAAAGCAGTGTATGGCATGGAATTTTCAAGCAAATGTGAGCATGGCCACACTCCCTATCATGCAATGGACTCAAGGGAGCATGACCCTCGACCCTTGGGCCATCAATTATGCATTTTGATGCATGATGGCCTAAGAGGCCAAGTTTGCCATTCAATGTAAAATGCATGCAACAAAAGAGATGAGTGCCTTATGCCCTATCATGTTTGAGGTCAAGGGCATTGGCGACCGAGGCGCGTTACGTCACTTTGAGTACGAACGCCCTCATCCCCATGCTTGGTTTGACACCCCAAACCAAGCAATGCAATGCATGTATACAAACATGGCTCAAGAATGCAACATCAGGCTAAGATGCAAAACATGCCAAATGCAATGCAATCTATTATGCAAGCATGCAACGTGCTAATCATGCAAGAGGCAATACAATGCAATTTAACATGTGATGCAAACATGGTACAATGCAAGCATGCAACGAGAGGCAACAAGTCAAACATACAACTATGTACAAGAATGGACTTAGACTGAAATGGGAGGCCTCAGCCACACCCTAAAACAGTGGCCAAAGGTGGTGCAAAAGGGGCCAAAATGTCAAACAAACAAGCATGCCAATTGGTCCAAGGTTCAAAGCTAGTCAAGATGCTTGAGCTAAGGCCATGTCAAACAAGCCCCGCAAGGCTAAGATGACTGAAAACAGTCTAGGGGCAGACCGAAATACAACTAGGACATGCATGAAACATGGTCAAATCATGCCAGGAAATGGGTCCAAAACAAAAGGCATGCAAAGCCACCAAGTGAAGCATTACTCTACACCTACCCCAACCACTCATGGCAGGGACTAAGCAACCAAAAATAGAGTTTCAACATGCAAAATGAGCCCCCAAAACCCACTGATATGGCAGTCTCAAAGACTTAAACACTTAAGCATGCACAATGCTCATTTCAAGGCACAACAAAACAACTCTTCAAGACATGAAAGGGATGATAAATGCAATCATACGAGCATGGGTTATGGACTGAAATAGCATGGGAAATGACTCCAAATCACTGAAACCACCCAACTCAAGCATGCTCATGACTCACACCCTCAAGGCTCACAAGCCAAAATGCAAAGAGGCTATACCAAATATGGAAAATATGGTCAAAACAGCACCCAACAGACCTCAAGCATGGTAAGACATGACTAAGAACTTCACAAAGTTAGGCCAAAACATGAGAGCATGGTAGGCTACATGCATGATGCATTTCTAGGCCAAAGAGAGGAATACAAAGCAAGTATATTAAGCATGAAAGGGGCCATTAATCTGACCGAAAACAGAGGCATAATGTGACCCAACAACACCCAAAAACCTCTGAAATGAAGTCAAGAACAACTAATCATACATGATACCCTTATAAGCCAAGAACATGCACAAAAGAGAGACAGGGAGATGGGTGTCCCTCCCCTATACAAGACTTCAAAACTCCTTCTTCACCACTGAAAATCCACTGGATTTTAGTGGTGAGAAGGTCAACACACAACAGTAACCAAAGCTTAACAAAGAGAGCACCAAAAGGGCCAAACAAGGCCTAAGAAGGGGAGGTCGATCCCCAACACCAAAACAACCTTAAATGAAGTATCTTAAGCGTGCAAATATAAGACTTTTTTCAGTTATACACAAAGTCTAAAACAGTAAGCAAGATAGGTTAAAGACTAGTGCAAGATTGGGGAATATAAAGCAAAAGTGTTACCCTTGAAAAACCCTTGAAGAACAGCAAGTGCAGCCCCCTTCTTCTGATCAAAATCAGTCCAAAACCTCAAGAACAAACCCTCAATGCCTCCCAAAGTCGAAGTACGGTGTAGTAGTGTGTGTCTTAGTGCAAAACTAAGAAGAAATCACACTTTTGGCCCTTAAACACACACACAATGAAGAGAGAGAGGGAGATATAGAGAGAGAAAGTGTATATCAGATATATATATACATATATGTATTTTGCTCTGGTTTTGCTGAACCCCACCCAAAGGGGGAGGAGGGGACTCTTATATAGGCCAAGGAAAAGGCTAAGCTTCCAAGAGAAGCTATCTTAAAGGGGTCAAGGCTTCCAAGGGAAGCTAAGCTAAGGGTGCAAGCTTCTTGAGGAAGCTAAGACAAAGGGTTAAGCTTCCTCAAGAAGCTTGAGCAAAGGGTGCAAGAAGTTGGATCAAAAGGGTCAAAGGTTTAAAACAGCCACATCCGTGCATGAGGGTAGGGTCTGTGCACTCCAGCTAGCACAGCTGGCATGCACCATGCCTGAAAAAGGAAAAAAGGTGGTATCGGCCAGAAAAGGAGACAATCGGCCAAATAAATGGTTGGCCAGCTAATTATTCTGGTCGGCCTGCTACTTTTTTGGCCAGCCGACTAAATTGATGGCTGGTAGGTGCTGCCAAGGCCAAAAAGTGGCCGGTGGGTGTCCAGATTGAAGCCCCAGAAGTTAGCTTTCCAATGGCGCAAACCTTGCATTAAAATTCCTCCTGTACAAAAAGTTATGCTCGTTTTGGTGAAGCCGCACAGATTCGATCCAACCGGATTGATGCCCTACTTCAACCAATCATATCTTCCCCACCCAAACTTGGCTTTAGGAGATTCTTGAGTGCAAAATGAAGTCCCGGAAGTAAGCTTTCTAACGGTGGTGGCCTCATAGCTAAAATCCAAGTATGAAGATGAATAAGCCTGATTCAGCGAGGGCTGTTTGACTCTCTTCTACCCGGATTCATGCCGAACTTCTCCCAAACTAGTTTTCTTCTCTCCTTTCCCCTTTTCTTCAACTCCAAACCCGTAAACAAAGTGTTTTGAAAGATTTTTCAAAGATTTCATCTCTCTTTCATTCATCTCCACTTTGTCCTTGCTCCGTTTATCGAAAAGTGCATCATTTGACAAAATGTGAGCCTCGAAACATTGTAGAAACTTTATTTCAAAAATGTTTTGAAAGAGAAGGTTTTAAGGTCTAAAAACCATCCAAAATAACTTTGGTCCAAAATGGGGTGTGAAGTTGAGATTTGACTCTCTCATTGCTGAAGAAATTGAACCTTTGCCCTGCACATCTTTTACCACCAAGTAAACCATCAGTAACACCCAAGTCTTAAGGGCAGTCAAAAATGAGGTGTCTACAGTATGCAAAATTAGACCATGAGGAATTTTGGGGAAACTAAGGTTGTTGCGAATCAATGAAGTGTGCGGCAATTGAGAAATACAATGATTAATAACGAGTATGGGACTTGAGAATGGTTTGATATAAGAAGTAGAGATAAAGGAATTGCCCCACTCATATCTTTGTATGCTTGTGTGTTATGGCTAAGTATGCGAAACTATGTGTCATGGAGTAATTAATGAATGATATGCTATGTGTTAAAAATCTGCATCTTATGACTCTAGGAGTAGGGATGAAATGGAATATTAATAAAATAAATACAAGTATCATGATCTGTGATCACATAGTATTCAATAGAATTTTATGAAAGTTTAGTGGTGCAGGGAAATTGAAATTTTGACTAGAATGTTGGTGGTGTTAAGTATGTTAATTTGTAGAGATAGAGTGTATGTTGAGGAAATTGAGATATGTATGCTGGCGAAGGAAAATATTATCTGAAATCTTGAACCATGGAGTTAAATGACTTGGTATGATCTTATGTATTAAGCTAATTTGTATTTTGTGGCTTGAGGGAAAGGTCGTAAGAATGAGGTGATGCTTATGTTGTCCTACCACGTGTAAGAATGCGAATGGGCATTGTTAACGTAGTGAGATGATGTGTTTGTTAATCAATTACTTGGGTTATTGAAGTGGATCATTAGTGAAAAGAAGGTCATATTGTGAATCTTTCTATGGGATGATAACTGAAGTTTTGTTCCTCCTTTCAGTACGAACATATGTTCTTGTGAATGAATGTGAATAAAAGGAAAATTGTGTTTCTTTTGTGGACTGCCATTTGTCTGAAAGACATAATGTTGTTTTGATATGTTTTGTTCTGAACCTAACATGTTGCTATCATAAACTTACCATTACTAATGAAGGATGAAATATTTGTATGAGAATTAATTTAAGGCTTGTTCCTTTATTGTGATCTGGAAATGAGTGCTCATTGGAAAGAAACTTATGCGATTTGTGTTATTTAGAGATGTCATACCATCAATTACATTCGGTACTTCCGACATAGGTGAATAATGTGTGATCTTGCATGAGTTGACTATAGACCTAAGTGAGTAATGTCCTTGTAAAGATACTTTCGTATAAATGATTTTGAAAATGGCTATGCTATACGATGTTTAATGTATATGATAAGTATTTTTTGAAATGATAAAATATGCTATGAACTTCTGACATGTTATGATATGATGAATTTACCGGATAATTTCCCCAAAATGATTAGATCTGCTACGAAACTCCGATTGTTTAGGATATGACAAGTTTTCTGAAAGAAATATTTTGCTATGCATGAATGAGTTTTCCATTTGATAATTTATTGTGGCCTGCTTGATGAATGCTCTATGTTGAACTTGAAGTCATTTTGTTTTATCTGTTATAAGTTGGACCAGAGGTTGTTCTGTCAAAGTTTAAATAAGTTTAATGCTATTGGGAATTATTCCATCATCTGATCATCTTTGAAAGGTCTGATAAGTTTCTGAATAATGTCTCTGATCAACGCATTGTGTGTAGTTATGAAAGGTTTGATGAACTTTATGTATTATATATTTTTGGAAAATGTTTTTGTCCATGATAAGAACGTTTTACTAAATATGGAACAAGAATATAATAGCCTTATGGTGAATGTATTCTGTGCTTGATGTCATGATGTTGACTTTAAGATCTTCCAAGCGAATATGTATTTTAAATGATTATTACCTTACTGTAATTTGGGAATTGTGACAATTAAGGTTTGATCTGTATTTGATTTTCTTAACAATTTATTTTGGAATTCGGGTTACTATTTGAAGTCTGTTAGGAATCTGATTTGAAGTGATAAGTTTAATTCTGATTAGTTGACCCTTCATTGAAGTTGAGGATTTGAGCCTGAATTTGAATATTAAAAAATTTAGACCTCACTTATCCTATTTGTTATGGAAGTGAAGTGCTTAAGGATACTTCAAAGTACTGAAACCATTGTTCTGAATATTTAATTTATCAGCGAGCAAGGGTTATAAAGTCGTTAATGTAGAACTCATTTGTTTATTCTGGGCCTAATTGTTGTTGTATGTTTATGCCATCGGGAACCCCGATTGAGTAGTGAATGCTTTCTTAACCTTTGAGGAATTATGATAGTGGGGGTTGTTTGTGAACCTAAAGAGTTTGAATTATGTTTGATAGCTTATGAGTCGCATACAATCGAATACTCGAAGTGAATTCATTTCTGAACACCCTTAAGTTATTATCAATTGGGTTACCAATTAGCCAGCAAAGATGAATTACTTGTGATTCTGGGAGCAAACTCCATTGAAATTGATTGTATAGGATTGTGAATGGCTAAATAATTGAGGAATGTTGTTTATCCAAGACGAAACTTGACTTGTGGCAGGGTGAATCAAGTTTGGAGGACCAAACCTCTTAAGTTGGGGAGAATGTAATGACCCCAAAATCCGTATCCGAAATTACTTTTATGCCCTTGTGGGTTAACGCATTTTAATTTATTGATATATGTTTGAATTGACGCATTATCTGTTGAGTTACGGCTTTAGAATTGAAATTACCGACCTTTACGGGTTCAGAAATCGAAATTGAGTACTTGGGTATATTAATGGGAATTTTTAGAACTATTTGGGAAAATTAATTGGAAATCTAATTTGTCTGATTTGTTAATACGCATTTGGGTGGTTAACTTTATATTGCAAATTGAAGGCCTTAGAGGCTTCAGAAACCAGAACAGAGGACATATTTATGATCAGCACAATTTTTAGGGTCATCTGAAAAGTTTAATTGGAATTTGATTTCGTACGTTTCGTAAGGCCACGTTTGGCTCTCCCTTGTGTTAAGCTTGTGTGTGTGATAGAATATATATATATATATAGATATGCCATATGAGTTGTGAACTCATCTTTTGAAGTCAAAACAAAATATTTGAGGGAGAGAGAACCGAGAGAAAGAGAGGCCAAAGGAGAGAGGAAGCTTCTCCAAGAGAGAGAGAGCTCACCATTGTTGGGAGCTTGAAGATAGCTTAAAGAGATTGAAGAGACAAGACGGAGATCAACCATGGAAGCTTAGGGAAATTAAAGGGGACCATGAGAAAGACAAAGAGTGAACTAAGGTATGACAATTTATCTTGAATCCTTAAGTTTGACGAATCAATTTCATGGAATCATGATAATAAGGGAAGATTTGAACCCATTTGAGTTAGGGTTCTATGTATATATTTGATTGAACCTTGATTTCTTAAGAGTCGTTTAATTGAAGAGTTAAATTCTTTGTATTGGTTTATCTTGAGGTTGATTATAGGAAGTTGAGCTCCCATCTTGAGGTTTTGCATAGTTAGCCATATATGTGAATGAAGATATATGTAAATAAGAAAGATGTGAGCTTTGAACCCCAAACTATAGCTATTTTATGCTCTTGTGTTCTTGTGCTTGGGAATTGAATAATATTTTGCGGTTATGATGTTTAATGGAAATTAATAATGTGGAATTTAGCATGTATTAATGGGTTTTGGGCTTTGATTTGCATGAATTTGAGGTTTAACTTTGAGAATGAGAAGATCTAAATCAAAAAGCCATTTTCGGACTGAAAATTTCCCAGAGCCGCACGTGCGGCGGGTCTTCCCGCACGTGCAGCAGTCTAGTCCCAAAACCAAAGTTGAATCTACTAAAAAGGCACGTTGTCCCGCACGTCGCCCCATTCTCTCGCGTGCGGCTCGCTTTCCCTGCACGCAAGAGACTTCTGTTCGTAACTTTGAATAAGCATATGTTTTGCCTCCGGACCCCGTTTTGAGTGATTCTTGAGCCTAAAATCAAGCCCCGGAAGTCTAGTTTCCAATGGTGGTGGTCTTACTCCCAAATTCTAAATACCGAAATAGTTATGCCCAAATTAGTGACGACTATTCACTTTTTGTCAACCAGTTTTGTACCATTTCTTCACCTAAACCATTTTCCCATCGATTCCTCATGTTTTCTGAGACATGGATTATAACTTATCAAGGAATGATGAGCTTGGTACCACCATGGCTAATTGATTGAATGATCAAAGAGAATAAGTAAGGAATCGATTATAATCTCATATTATGTGTTGTGCATTGTGCTTGTAGGTCGAGACGAGGACACCATCCCATTACTACCGGGAGCCGATCACTGCGAGTAATAGTAGTGTAATGATATGTTTCACTTACTTCCTGTGATCATGATTTATGTATTGTCATTTGTGAATGGCCTATTCCATTAATATTGTGCTTTGCTTAAATTAATGGATATGATTGAATAACGACATTGGTATGGACCTAAGGCCATTTTGTCCCTATTAATAGAAGTGGGCCTGAGGTCGTTGTGATATGAATTGTTTTATCCTTATTAATGCAGCGATACATTTGCCTTTTGTTAATAGTTATTATTAATGTTCTGTTATCCGCAAGACAACTATGTCGATTTGTAATAAACCATGGGAAAATCTTTGTGCACTATTGAGTAATAGTACTGTAGCAGTGCGTTTTGCACACTGTTAATAGTTAATACTGACGTTCTGTTATCTGCAAGTTAACTATCTGATTTCATGATGAACAAATGGAACATATGCGTATTACGGAATAATGACATCTTTGTGTATCTGGAATCATTCTGTTGTGCTAATGATGGGCCCGAGGCCAATCTGATGATATCTGGGCTTTAAGCCGTTCTGTATCACATCTGGGCTTAAAGCCGACCAGATATGTCCGGCTTCTGTTTCTATCTTATATCCGGGCTTCTGACCGACCAGATATATCCGGGCTTCTGACCAATCGTGTTATATCTGGGCTCACAGCCGTTCTGTCTTATATTTGGGCTTACAGCCGATCTGTATTATATTTGGGCTTATAGCTGTCCTATATCATATCTAGGCTTACAGCTGCTCTGTATTATATATGGGCCTTAGGCCGTTCTGTGTTACACGTGGGTCTAAGGCCGTTTTAAAATATGATTATGAATAAGATCTGTGTATGGTTTGATATGCATGTTTACGTTCTTCAAGTCTATACCCGTTTAACTCACCTCCTTACGTTGTTATTATTCACCGAGCCTTGCTCACTCCGTTTTTATGTATGTTTATGTAGGTGAGCCATCGGAGATTGATACTAGAATGGTATTGAGGTCTACCTGTCTGCCAAGCCCCCTGGGGTACGCCTTCGTGTTGAGGCCTTAATTTGGTTGGGAGTCATATAAATTATTAAGTCTTATGTAAGTGTGTGTGAGATCTATATAAATTCTGTGATTGTATGTGTAACTCTGGGAATGTATTTAAATGCTTGAATCTAATTAAACCATCCTGTATGCACAAGCTCAATGGATGTTGTCTTTTTTTGGCATTGCTTCCGCTTAAGGCCCCGTATGTGTTTAAATATTATTCTAAATTCTGTTTGAGGCCTATGTACGGGCCGGTCATGAACCAAACTTTTAGGGGCGGGTTTGGGTCGTGACAATCCACCTTGTCTGCCTCAAATTCAAGTCTTTTTGTGTAAACAGATACTTTAGATTCTTATGATTACAAAACACTTCAAATTTCTCACCATACAGATAATGCCTCCAAATCTTTAAGGCAAAGATCACCGCTGTTAACTCTAGGTCATGAGTAGGGTATTTCCTCTCATGTGTTTTCAACTGACCCGAGCCATAGGCCACTACCTTCCCTTCTTGCATCAAAACACAACCCAAGTCTTCCCGTGAGGCATCACAGTATACTGAATAGCCTAAATCCCTCTCCGAAATAATTAATACTGAAGCAGTAGTAAGTCTAACCTTAAGCTCCTAGAAAGACTTCTTATAAGTCTCATTCCATATAAACTTAACTCCTAGAGAAATCCTTCACGAACCAACGGTAATACCCGGCCAACCCCAAGAAACTGCGGATCTCAAAAGCATTCTTAGGTTGTTTCTAATCTTGCACTGCCTTTATCTTGGATGAATCTACAGTTATCCCTTCCCCGGATATCACATAGCCTAAGAACTTATCCTCGTTCAGCCAAAATTCACATTTCCCAAACTCAGCATACAGCTTGTGGGCTCTAAGCAACTTAAATACTACCCACAAGTGTTCCTCATGCTCCTCTTCAGAAGGTGAATAAATTAAGATGTTGTTCACAAAAACAACCACAAAACGATCTAAAAATTCACGGAAGATCTGGTTCATCAAGTGCATAAACACCGTTGGGGCATTGGTTAGTCCAAATGGCATCAGTAGGAACTCATAACGGCCATACAGCATACAAAATGCCATCTTCAGGATGTCCTCCTCCCTCACTCTCAACTAGTGATAACCCAATCTTAGGTCTATCTTAGAGAAGCAACAAGACCCCTTCAACTGATCAAACATATCGTCTATACAAGGCATCAGGTACTTGTTTTTAATAGTTACCTGGTTCAACGTCTGGTACTCTATACAAAGTCGCAAAGCACCATATTCATTTTTGGCAAAAAGAGTTGGTGCTCCCCATGGCGAGGTACTGGGATGGATAAAACCCTTATCTAACAATTCCTGGAGTTGAATCTTCAACTCACTCAACTCAGCATATGCAAATCTATATAGTGCCATAGAAATCAGTGTCGTGCCAAGCAATAAATCAATAGAGAATTCGATCTCTCAGTGAGGTTGTAAATTGGTAAGATCATCCGAAAAAACATCTGGGTACTCACAATCTACCCTTGGCAACTCAACTCGGTCTTCATCACACTCAGTACTCAGGAAGTTGGCAAGAAGGTAGCTAAGCTCACTCCGCCCACGCAGATCATATACCGGTGATAAGACTCTATCCACTTGGTCCCCTAAAAAGTAAAAGCAATCACCGCTCAGGGTACATATAGAAACCCTTTACCGGTAACAATCTATAACAACCCGATATGAAGACAACAAGTCCATATCCAAAATAACATCAAAGCTAGACATATCAATCAATACAAATGCAAAAGGAAGTCGGCGATCGGCAACCTTTATGTCATAACCTCGACACCCCTGCTTCAAAATAATCTCACCACCAATAGGTGACTCTACACAGAGAGAAGATGCTAACTGAGCCGACTTTAACCCCAAAACTGACACAAATGCAGACGAAATAAATGAATGGGATGCACACGTATCAATCAACACATTATTAACTGAATTGCAAAGCAAGAAGGTGCCTCTCACTACCGAAGGTGCTGGTACTAGATTTGGCATGGTAACAGCATACACACGCCCTGTTGGCCTCTAATCTACCTGTTCTCCTCTCAGAGCATAGGCCTGTTGCACTGACTAAGCCGAAGAGGCTCTCTAATTGGCCCTCGAGGCTTACGCTGATTGAGCTGGCTGGTGACTCTGTGTCTGTCTTGAGCTAGACGCGCCAGATGTGCCACCCAACTATGGGCAAAATCTCTTCATGTGCCCGCCTACCCATATTGATAACAAGTGTGCGGTTGCCCTCTCCTTTGACTCTGGTTCTGAGAACGAGCTGAAGATGGTGCAGACCGTTGCCCTCATCTTTTCTGCGGGCAAGCCAGAGACGTATGGCCCAACTAACCACATTTGAAACAGGTAATGTCTCCCTGACCACCCCTTCCAGAACTCATACTCGGCATTGGAAAAGTGGACCTCAATTGAGCTCCTTGGAACGGCTGTGGGTTAGAACCCTTCTGCCTCTTATTATCCCTCTGCACATCCTAACTCCTCTTGGAGCCCTTCATCATCTCCTCCTCCAGCTACATCACAGTCTCAAGATGAGCCGTTGCCTCCACAAGGCATTTATAATCTCTAATCATCGAACCGGTTACCTTGAACATTAGTCCGATCCTTAATCTCTTCTCAAACTCCAAATAACAGCGCTCCGCTGTTGCTACCAACTCCGGTGCAAACCTAGAGAGACTAGTGAACGTGGCCTCAAACTTGGCCACTAGCGTGTTCAACTGTACCAACTTGGAAAACTGGTCTCTCAACTTCTCCCTAATCGTGGGAGGTAGAAACTTGTTCTGGAAGGCACTGACAAAAGCCTCTCAAGCCCCTCTAATCCTCCTATGTGCATATTTCCACCACTGACCCGCATCTTCCTTCAATTGAAAGGATGCCAAGGTCACTCTCAATTCGTCGTCCTCGATGCCAAGCATCTTGAACGTCTTCACTATCTACTCTAGCCACTCATCTGCCTTCAGTGGCTCTTTGGGATCACCCACAAACTCATTCGGGTTTGCCTAGAAAAACTCTCGTTTTAGAAAAGATGGCCTTGCCTCAGCTACTTGGGCCTGGATTTGATTCTCAGCCCTGAGAATGTCCGTGGATTCCCTCAATGCTCTAGCCATCTCACGGGCCAAGGCACCTATGGCCTATTGACCAACTAGTTCAGCCACATTGGCCTGACCAACACCCTCTTCCTACTCCGGAATTTCATCTGGTAAAGGCACCTCATGCCTCCTAGGCCTACCACGTCTACCACCGCCACGTCTACGTCCTGACATCCTAATAAAGGTAACAAAAAGAGATTAGCACATTTACAAATGTGCAAAAGCTAATTCACTTACATCCTAACGTGGTGGACAATAGTAATTCACTCCACATAAGCACATAGTCACATAGACACATACAAATTTCATTCTTGGATAATGACCGTCACGTGGCGTTGCCAGAGTTCCAATTAGAAACAGCAGTGATCAAGTGCTCTTCTAATAAGACTTTTAGAAACCTGTAAACTCAATCAACATCTTATTAATTTAATCCTATACCCATATAATCACATAAGCATGTTATCATATAAGCACATATAATTCGTACTTAAGTCTCTAGTAAGCGACACAACCCCATTGTGGTACTAACCACATCCCACGTACCCAAAGTATTCAAACCCAATATGCTCTGATACCAAGTTGTCACGTCTCGAAAATAATATAATAATCTAATAGTAAAGGGTAATACAAAATGACATAAATAGAGTATTAGGCTTTATTAATCAGAATTCATTTACAAAAGGGCACATGCATTACACATTCATAAGCTCTACCCTAAATCTATAGCATGTTGCACCAAACTAAATGATCAACGAAATAAATGCCCAACGGGCTTACATCTTTCCAAGATAGTTCTTAGTTACAACAAAAATGAGCCTAGCTCAACACAATGTAAAGCCCTTGGCAATACAAAAATAGATGTAATAAAATAGAAGCTCTTACTCTCGATCCCTCCAAGCTACTGCCTTCGCAGAGGTATATCACCGACACCTGAAAATGGTTTTTGCCAAATAGGGTGAGCCAAAACCCACCAGAAACAATCTAGCACAATATATGAACTTTAACAAGTTTATAAACATGATGTACATGGCCAATAGTAAAATAAAATCATTTACATCTCTTTTTTCCAAATCCACATTATGCCAAGTATGATATCCTAATCCATTTTATATCAATTCGTTTCATGTCATTTCATATTTTCTCAATTCATGAGTCATATCCATTGTTATCCAAACAACCCAACTGAGATTACAACTCAGTGGTTTTCTTACCAGACAACTATTACACATAAACACTTCAATTTGCCATTTTACGGAAATTTCGTTCACAGAAATCGACACCCATGTATACACAATGTTTTCGGGACTTTCACTTTGGACGCACGTGCTAACTTAATTCAATGGAGTCCATCCCCTTTCTCTTTCCAAACATAGAGTACTTCCCCTTTCTCCTCCCAAACATCATACATATACAATGTATTAAACACGGTCATATTCAATGACAATCAATAAGAGATTAGGTTCAATTTACCTAATCCTCATGCAATTTCCACAACAATCATAGCTATCCTCCACCGATAGCCCAAAATAGATATTTCTAAACAGATATACAATCTTGTCAACGGATAAATTATTCAAATTTCCATAGGTGAGAGATAACACATATCTACTACATCATTCATATAAACGTCAATCCTATTTCACATTTCTTGTACAATTTTTATTATTTACACAAAGTACTCATTCAAGGCATTATAGGGAAAAACTCCATTTTTCTCAATCTTATCCCATTCACCAAAACTCAACCATTTTAACATAACCCAAAGTCATATCCATCCCCATAACCATTTCTAAGACATCCATTATAAAACCCGTCTTTAGAATTGAAACCCCCAAACCCTAGGTTTGTTAAAAACACCTCAAAACCCAATGTTTTTCACATATCAAGAAATAATCAAGCTAAAACTCATAGAGAGTGTACAGAGTCCCTACCTCAAGCTTAGATGGCCAAAGCAACAATAGAGTAACTTCAATGATGCGGAAATGAACTTCTACTCGAATCAAAACGAAGCTCTTGAGATGCTCTACCTTTTTAACAAAGGCACACGAGTAGAGAAACCAACGAATCTAGGTGAAAAAGTAAAGAGAAGGTAAGTTTTAGAGAGAGAGGTTCTAGATCTAGGATTTTTGAATAGCAAAGAGAGAGAGAGAGAGAGAGAGAGAGAGAGAAGTGAAAAAGTGATGTAAAATGACCTCATTACGGATTGATATACGCGCAGTCCGCATGAGTGCAAGAGTTGACGCTCGAGCGTCAGACACAACAATTTTGTAACACCCTCAAAATATGATATAAAGTAACCATTCATAAGATCTATAAACTTAATATGAATGTTATATTTTCATTGATCAGAGTTTTCTTTACAAAAGATATTACATGCATTACATTTTCATGAATATTCATCTTGAAACTATAGCATGTAACTCTAATTGATAACAACAAAATAAATGCCCTACGGGCTTACATCTTTCCAAGACTTTGCTTGGTTATAACAAAATTAACTCATAAGCTCTTTACAATTAAAGCCCTCGGCTTGAATACATATTTGACATCAAAGACAAAATAACAAAAATGGAGCCTTCAACTCCTAAACCTCCCAAGTTAAGACCTTGGAGGCGGCATGTCACCTGTACCTGAAAATGGTTTCCCAAGTAAGGTGAGCCAAAGCCCAGTACAGATATGCTAAAACAATATATGAGATTTAACTAAGGCATAAGCATTAGATAAATGTGTAATTTTCTTATCCAACATATATCCTTTCCAAGACCGTTCAATACACATAACCATATCTCGATTCATTTCCAATCATCCATTTCGGGTAAATCTATTTACCAAGTTCATTATCATCTAATCAACCAAAATAAGATTTCAACTCAATGGTTCACAATTTAATACATTTATCAAACCAACACTTCAATTTTCTTGCCATTTTACTGAATTCACATCCGAGGGAACCGGCACCCATATAGACATAAGATTTCGGGACTTTCACTGTGAACACTCTGGCCAACTTAATTCTCAATGGAGTCCATCCCCTATCTCCCCCCAAACAATGATACATATACAATGTATTTAAATACGTTGTCATATATAATGACTAATCAAATCATATTCAATGGTTTAATCAAACCGTCATATTCAATGACATAATTCACTTGATTAGTTCCAATCTTCCTAATCCTCATGCAACTTCTACAACAATCATAGCTATCCTCCACTGATAGCCCAAAACAGATATTTCTAAATAGATAAATAAATCTATCAAACAGATACTTTATCAAATTTCCATGGGTGAGTGATTTAACAAATCCAACTATACCATCCATTCACATAACCTTCCAATTGCATATCTCTCACATCAATTTCATTATTTACACAAATTAATTTATTCAACCCAACCTAGGGCAAATTTCCCCCAAATTCCAAAATGTCAACCATAAGTCTAAAATTTCACCATTTCAACACTAGAGAACCTCATGTACAAGCCCCATAGTTCTTTTGAAAACCCACATGAAAGCCCCTCTTTTACATATAGAAACCAAACCCTAACTTTATCCAAATTTTCCCAAATCCTACCATTTATACAAAATGACAAACACCTAGGTTAAAACTCATATCAAAGCGTAGAGCATCCCTACCTCAAATGTAGAAGCTCAAAGGAGATGATGAATAACTACAAGATGCTCCAAACTCGGCTTTGCTCGGATCAAAGGTAAGCCCTTGAGGTGCTCTAACACTTTAACAAAGGGACTAAGGTTGAGAGATGCTTAGATCTAGGGTTATTTGCACAGAGAGAGAGAGAGAGAGAGAGAGAGAGAGAGAGAGAGAGAGAGTATTTTAGAGAGAGATGGAGCTGTGCTAGGGTTTTGAGTGAAAAAGGAACCAAAAAGTGATATAGAATATCACTGCTGCGAACTGATATATGCGACCTTCGCTCGAGCGAAAGAGTTATCGCTCAAGCGACCGGACACAATAGTGACCTCGCTCGAGCGTGGAATGCAAAGCTTTAGGTTTGCCATAGACGCAGACGCACACGAGCGTAAGAAGTCTCGCTCGAGCGAAGAAACAAAATCTCACAAGGCTCGCTCGAGCACAAGAAGCCTCGCTCAAGTGATGCACTCTTACCTTCCCAGAAAAGCTGTATCTAGGAAAGAAACCTGAAGACCCTCGTTTCTCGCGCTCGAGCGCAAAAAACCTCGCTCGAGTGAAGAAGCAAATTATACAAGGCTCGCTCGAGTGCAAGAAGCCTCGCTAGAGCGAAGAGGCCAAAATCTGGGCAACAATCATTTGTACCAACTGACAACCACCATGTTCTAAACTCGCCCAACAAGTCCCAAAACACAAATTCATGGAATTATAGGAAGGAAACAAGACATAGAAAATAGCAAACAATCACGGAACCCGAGTTCGGAACACAACAAAGGTCGGGGTGAAACCGGGATCACTATAAATTTGTTCCGCTCCAGTGCAAGAAATGGCCGCTCAAGCGTAGAATACACACATCCAGTAGTTTTGCAAATAGAAGAACATTGCTCGAGCGCAAGAATGGCCGCTCGAGCGTATACCTGCTCCAGTGTAGGAAATGTCGCTCGAGCGTAGAATACACTTTTCCAACATTTTCTAGGTCTGCAAAAATACTGAGAGTTTGCAAACCTCGCTCGAGCGCAAGAAGTGCCACTTGAGTGGAAGAGCAAAATTTTGGGCAACAAGAGATGGGAAAACGAACAACCAACCTGTTCCAAACACAACCACAACAATCCCAAAGCCCGGTTTAAGGAAAAAGAAGGTAAGCATGTAATGCCCCCAAAATATGATACAATAATCCATACCATAAGATCTACGAACATAATGGAAATGATATATTTTCATTCATCAGAGTTCGTATTACAAAAGGGATTACATGCATTATACATTCATAAACGTCCATCCTGAATCTACAGCATGTAATGCAAGTGAATAACTACAAAATAAATGCCTTACGGGCTTACATCTTTGCAAGATAATACTTGGTTAAAACAAAAGAGAGTCATAAGCTCTATACATTTTAAGCCCTAGGCTTGAATAAACATTTAAATACAAAAAAATCCGAAACAGAGCCTTCAGCTCCTAAGGCCTCCCAAGCTATGTCCTTGGAGGAAACATATCACCTGTACCTGAAAATGGTTTCCCAAGAAGGGTGAGTCAAAGCCCAGTAGAGATATACTAACACAATACATGAAGTTTAACTAAGATATAAGTGTCAGATAAATATTCAATGTTTAAAAACCAACCTTCATCTTTTCTATGACCATTTAACATCGACATCCATTTCTCAATCCATTTCTATTCATTCATTTCAAGTTAATTTACTAATTAGATTCATTGTTATCCAATCAACCAAAATGAGACTACAACTCAATGGTTCACAGTTCAATATAACCATTACTCAAACACTCTAATTTTCTTGCATTTTACGGATTCTCGTCCGAGGGAATCGGCACCCATATATATATATATACAATTTTGGGACTTTCACCTAGGACACTCTGGCCAACTTAATTTAAAATGGAGTCCATCCCCTACCTCCTCCTAAACAATGGAGTACATCCCCTATCTCTTCCCAAGTAGTGATACATATACAATGTATTAAAAGCATCGTCATATACAATGACTATCCACAACGCACATTCAATGCTTCAATCATATCGTCATATTTAATGACATAATTTAGATGATTAATTTCAATTTACCTAATCCTCATACAATTTCTACAACATTCATAGCTATCCTCTACCGATAGCCTAAAACAAATATTTCTAAACAGATATACAATCTTTTAAACAAATAATTTATCAAATTTCCATAGGTGAGTGACTTAACAAATCCAACTACACTATTCATTCACATATCCTCCCAATTTCACATTTCCCATATCAATTTTATTATTTATGCAAAATAATTATCCAACACAAATTAGGGCAAAATCCCCCATTTTTCAAATATCAACCCCAATGCCAAATTTCACCATTTTAACACTAGAGAACCTTATATACAAAGCCCCATAGTTATTTTGTAAAACCAACATGGAAACCCTCTTTCCATTTTGAATCCAAGCTCTAACTTTAACCAAATCCTCCCAAATCTCACCATTTATATATAACAACAAATTTCTAGGTTAAAAACCATATTAAAGTGTAGAATATCCCTACCTCAGGTGTAGAAGGCAAGTGTAGACACCCCATTTTTGACCGACCTTAAGACTCAGACGTCACCGATTGAGCGCTCGGTGATGTTGCATACTGTGCTCGTTCAGAAGTCTTAGAGTTGCGTACCGCCTCCTCGCCTCTGAACCCTCTTTTCGTGCCTTGTCTCGGTTTGCGAACCACTCGATTTTCTCTGTTTTCTTTCTGAGGAAGAGTGGTCTGTAGGCTATCTCCCGGTGGCCGTGAACCACTTTTCGGGGCGAGGGGCCATTTTGCCCATTTCGAGCCGGTTCCGGTTTTGGGATCGTCGGTAGTGTGCCTCGGCTCGGGACCGCCCAACCATCTCCGAGTTCTCCGGTTTTTGGTTTGCACCTCTTTTTTATAGTTTCGAGAGACACTGGGGCCCCTGGTGCCCACTTCGGCAATTAACACCACTTCGGTGCCGGCCCATTTTGGGACCGGCTGCGCAGTTTTGGTCCCGAGCATTCATTTCGCATCGATGTCTGTTCATTTTTGGCGGAACACCTCTGCTTGGTCCTTCTAAGGACAGGGGTCTCGAAACCCACTTCGCGAACACCACTTAGGTGCGGCCCATTTTGGATCCCGAACCACGCGGTTTTGGCCGAGCATTCATTTTGCATCGATGTCTGTTCATTTTTGGCAGACACCTCTGCTTGGTCCTTCCGAGGGACACGGGTCTCTGAAACCCACTTCGACGAACACCACTTAGGTGCGGCGGCCCATTTTCGGGATCTCGAACCACGCGGTTTGGCCCCGAGCATTCATTTTGCATCGATGTCTGTTCATTTTGGCGACACCTCTGCTTAGTCCTTCCAGGGACACTGGGGGCTCAGAAACCCACTTCGCAGCCGAACACCACTTCCGGTGCCCGGCAGCCCATTTTCGGGATCCCGAACCGCGCGGTTTTGGTCCCGAGCATTCATTTTGCATCGATGTATGTTCATTTTTGGCAGAGACCTCTATTTTATCGTTCTGAGGAACACTGGGGTCTCAGAAACCCACTTCATGACGAACACCACTTAGGTGCGGCGGCCCATTTTCGGGACCCCGAACCGCGGTTTGGTCCCCGAGCATTCATTTCGCATCCGTTTTCTCTGGTTTTTGGCAGAGACCTCTGTTTAGTCCTTCCAGGACACTGGGTCTCTGATACCCACTTCGCAACCGAACACCACTTAGGTGCCGTGACCCATTTTGACCCCATGCGGTTTTGGTCCCCGAGCTTTCGTTTTGCATCGGTTTTGTTCAATTTTGGCGGTACCTCTGTTTCATCATTCAGGAACACTGCGGTCTCGGATACGCCATTGGCCGAACAAAATTTTTTTTGTTTGTCCTCAAAATATCTAGATATTTTGAGGAACATATTTCCATCTTTTGGCTTTTAAAACTAGCACTTTCCAGCTAAGAGGGTTACAAAATTTCTTGAAGAGCTCCTCTTCCAATTCCTTCATTTCCTTAGCCAAAATTCCAAGGATAACTCCAAGTCTTGGCCAATTCCTTCATCAACCCTTAGCTCCTTCATCCACAACACCATTCCAGCAGCAAAGAGATGATTTTCAGTGGTCAAGGATCAACAAATTCCAGCTAAGTTGCAATAATCGGATCTTCAAGGGTAAGTTCTCAAATTCATCTTTTGTAGCATAATCTTGAGTCAAATTTTTACCTTATTTCCTTTTGTTTTTGGGGCTCCGACCCATACTGGTTTTAGGCTTATTTTGAGCCCCTCTACAACTTTGTAGAAGGGCTCAACTTCATTTGGTGTCTCCATGATACACTTCCTTCAATATCCATCTTGTATGTCACCAATTTGCATGCTAGTTTTGGCCTATTTGCATTTGATTTTGGGGCTCCGACCCTACTGGATTTGTTCTTATTTTGAGCCCCTCTACAACATTGTAGAAGGGCTCAACTTCATTTGGCCATTCTATATACCACCTCTCTTGGAAATTCACTTTAGGCCCTAATTCTTGCATGCTTTGTTAGGCTTACTTGGATCCGGATTTCAGCCTTCATCAGGCTCAGAAATAGCCTTGTTTTTGTCTCCTTTTCATGTTATGTTGAGGGCCTTAAGCCATTTGGTGTATATTTTTGGTACTTCCTTTGAAATCCATCAAATTTACCGTAAAATTGCATGTTTGTTTAGGCCATTCTAGCTTCTGTTTCTGGCCTTCATCAGGCTTAGAAAGTGTCTTGTTTTGGTCTTTTCTTCAAGTTTTATTAAGGGTCTTAAGCTACTTGGTCATTTCTTGTGGTACCTCTCTTTATAACCTCTTTTGGGCTCCATTTTGTATAGAATTTATAGCATGTTTATGTTCTGTTTTTGGGGCTTCCATCTTCTGAAAATGTGCTTATTTTTAGGCCCTCTTCAATTTTGTAGAAGCATGTTTGTTCATTTGGGGTTTGTATATATCACTTGTCTCAATACCCCTTATTTCCCCCATTTTTGCAAACTATTGTTGCCATACTTGTGATCATAATTTGGCCTTGTTCTGTACTGAAAAATGCTATTTTTGGGGACTGTCTTGCCACTGGTTTTGCTGCCATAATCATATTTTGCATGTATAGTATGGCTATAGGCCATTTCGGGGCCTAATTTCACATTTTCGGGATGATTGCATGCTTCGGTTGTCATTTCGTATCATTTCGGGGCTGTCTTACATCGTTTGTGAGTGCTGAAATTCCTTTTCCATGCTTGCATATCATTTCCCATGTCATTTTATCCCTTAATGCATTGCCTCGGTTTGCGTGCCCGTGGGCACGCACTTCGAGGCGCTCCGTTCATTCATCGGCATCCCATGTGAGTGTGGCTGAGGCCCTCTCATGTTGGTATAAGCCCAATCTACATTTTCCATGTCATGGCATTGTGTATATCATCGCCTCGGTTTTGCGTGCGAGTGCACGCATTTCGGCGACTCATTTTATCCGACGGCGGCCTATGTGAGTGTGGTTGAGGCCCTCTCATGTTGGCGTAAGCCCAATTTGCATTTTCATGCTTGTAAGCCTTTGCCTCGGTTTGTGTGCTGTGTGCACACATTTTGAAACTATATTTTATCCGTGGCTTCCTATGTGAGTAAGTGAGGCTCTCTCATGTTGGTATAAGCCCATCATTGCATTCGTACCATTTTCATGCTTGTACATCATCGCCTCGGTTTGCGTGCGTGCTGCACGCATTTCGGCACTTCGTGCTTTATCCATTTCATCATCGCCTCGCGCCGAGGCACTTCGATTTATCCGATTTGCACTTCACATCATCGCCTCGGTTTGCGTGCGTGTGCACGCATTTCGAGGCACTGCCGATTTATCCGATTTGCACTTCATATCATCGCCTCGGTTTTGCGTGCTGCGTGCGCGCATTTCGAGGCACCGGTTTTATCCGATTTGCACTTCATATCATCGCCTGGGTTTGCGTGCCCGTGTGCACGCATTTCGAGGCACTTCGGTATTACCCGATTTGCATTTCATATCATCGCCTCGATTTGCGTGCCCGTATACACGCTTTTGGCGTCTCATTCATCTCATTTTCATAGCATTGAGCATGCTAGGTTGTATATTAGTTGCATTTCATGCATATCATGCATATCGCCACGGAAGCGAGGTACATTCCGTACTCGATTCCTCTACATTCATCCTACATTGAATTGTGCAATTCGGCTCCTCGGCCATCATGCATCGATATCGTGATTGGTGGCACGAGGTCGAGGCATGCATATATTTGTGAAATACACTGCTTCTGTGCCCTTTTCGCTCTCTGTTGCGGCAAAATTGAGTTTAGCAACTTTGGTCGGACGCGTATTTCAAGAAATATTGCAAGCGAGGCTAATTGGGGCATCGGTGGATTTCGCGCCAAACACTCCGGCGTACATCATTCGAAAGCGGCGGTCCACGGCTTGCACGCCCGGTTTTTATTTCTTAGTTAATTGATTTGTATTATTTCGGACTGTAATATTCTTTCATTTGGGTCTGTATTATTATTTTATTCGGACCCTCTGCGCGAGGGCATAAATGTAATAAGGGTGGGTGAGTGTGATGTATGTCTTCCAACCCCCATTTCTTTCTCCCTTTTATTTACCCGCTTTGAATGGTTAGATATAGGGCATATTTCAATTAGCATACAGCATGATAGCATGTTTGCATTCATTCATCTGTTTTGCATGCACCGGGCTCGGCGCATCATACAAACTGCATTGTATTTCAATTCTAAAGTTGAATACATGTTAGCTGTTGCATTCCATGTGCCATGTTTAGAATAGCCGAGCCTGCTATAGTTTGCATTTTTGCGTGTGTTGCATTAGGCATTTCAGCATATTTAGGATTCATGCATGATTTCTAATCGTTTTTCTGTTTTGGCTTGGAGTACTCGGTAAGTTTTATGCTTTAGCATCCTTGCATGCGTGTGAGTGTTGCCATGATAGCATGCTTGCCATGAGGCTAACTGCTTATGTGATATAACTGCCTTGAATGCCTGTGGGTGGAGGTTGAGTTATCTGAATTGGAGCAATTCATCGATTGTTTGTTAAGCCCACTAGACTGTGGCAAAATCTGTATTTTAAGCCTACCTGCGGGTAGCAAACCATCTCTCACAAACAAACATGAAATGTTTTGTTCCAATTCAAACGGCTCAGTCTATACTTGTTTGCTACGAGCATCACATAGTAATCCTAGGCTAATAATCGGAATAAGAGCATACAATGTTTTCAAAATCAGATATCATGGTTAGTAGAGGCCGGTCTTTGACCGGGCGAGAGAAGCTCACGATGTGACCTTCCCTAATCGTACCCAAGTTCCCGAGCCAACTTTGGTGTTGGCGGACACGAGGCCTTTCGGCACCGAGTCAGGGTTTCCTAAATTTCCCATTTTTAAAAATATTTAGGTGGCGACTCATTATCGGCAAAGCGATCCATGTTTGGCACTTCTTTCAAAAATCTGTTTTCCTTCAAAGCGATTTGCGGATTTGGACTCTTTGGTTCAAGATTGAGAACCGCAACAAAATCGAGTCCGAATCAGCGAGGCCCTCATGGGCGTGGTTCTGATTCTGGCGACTTCTGGGGATTTAGAGAACTTGACTCGAACTCTTGATATCTGGTTTTGACTACACTTGTGTGTTTCTTTGCATTGCATTTGCATTGGTGCGCCTAGGACACCGTGTTTGCCATCTGCTATTCTGGCGGTTTCTTGGGAGCTTGTCTTGTCAAGGCATGTCCATAAAATTTGATCGATTCTGAGCTCTGCCGATATGGGAACACAAACCCGGTTTTCTGGGGCACCCTTGACCATTCGACCTAGTGCATATTCGGATCCATAGTGACCATTCCAAACTAGGAGTTGCTTACCGTTTATAGGTTGTTTGAAGCATTGCGTGCGTAGTGAACCCCTAGTTCTGACGAAATAGGACAGAAACCCTACCCCAACATAGGGTGTTTTGGCTCTCACTTATCTCTGTTATGTGCTTGTTAGAGTGCGTCTCTACAGGAATGCATGTATCAGTCAACAAGTTTGAGCATCGAGCATGAGCACCAATTCATATTTTGGGTATCGAACTGCGGGCATCGAGATTTGGTGGAATCAGTTTTACGAGGGTATCGACTTCTGGTAATTTTGGGGCAGAATTCAGTAGAGGGCACACTCATTCAACTATGCTCGCATCTGTTCAGGTGAAATCAGGCTGAGATGCTGTCTGTTTTCTCTTTTGCTAGGTAGTCTTGGGAACCATAGCTTCAGAAGGCTTCGATATTCCCCGGGTACATTGGACTTGTGCTGATAGACTTTGTGAGGTCAGAAATTCAATTCAAGGGCAACCAGTGTTCTTTCGCTAAGGCAAGGCAAAGAAAGGCGGTCGAGGCTCTCTGTTCATCGATCCGTCGGTCACCGATCCACATCACCTTTGTTCGGACTCAACAGACCGTGATGGCACAAGGTTCGAAGAATTTGTGGCCGTGTAACAGCGTTGAATCGAGGAACGCCATGCGAGTTGAGACCGACATTGAACGCAGCGCCCATCTGGGGCGTCTGCCTCACATCCAGCTTTGGGACCCCAACCGAACTTTGACCCAATTCCGCCAACTGAAAATTTGCAGTGTCCAAGTCCTCGAGAAGGGTTGACTCAAGCCCAAGTTTTCAGACCCTCGGTGCAGCCTAACAAGAGGCGTTATCCCCTTGATGCTAATGACCTCGATCTGACCGCAGTGAAAATTGCGAACCTTGAGAAGCAATTCAAAAGGGCACATGGCCTTAACTCCATTCCCGACATTGAGGATGGGCACGCCGAGTCTGCTGTACAGCTCCCAGACGGATTCAAAATGCCATATATTGACCGTTTGACGGGTGCAGGGATCAATGATACATATCCGACTTTTCTTGGATGTCCTTATGCCGATGGGTCTGACTAAGCCACAAACACTCTCCTCAGATGGAAGAACCGTCGTGTAGCGACCACTTGGTACACTAGGTTGGAGGACAGTGAAGCAAAGCGGGAAGAATTAGCTGAGGCGTTTGGCGATCAACATTTCTACAATACCCAGGTTCAAATGACCATGCAAGGGCTTGGAGCAACCCGCCAGAACCCACAGAGTCTTTTGTGAAATTTGTTGCGAGATGGAGAGCAAAGGCCTGAGATAATGATCGCCGCCCTTCTGAGAGGGATCAAGTGCAGATGATGGTGCGGAACCTCGAGCATGATATGTTGCAGAAATTGATAGTCGCTCCGGTATTCACTTTCAAAAGTTTGCATGAACTGGGGGTTCAGGTCGAGAATGCGTTCAACAGCGGGATCATTCCCAGAACAAGTGAACCGACAAGGAGGGTGATTTCAAGGAGTACCAATGTCGGAAGTAGCACTATTCCCGAACGCACTGAAACCAATACAGTCACCACAGCCAACCCTTTTGCCAATTCAAGCTTGCAAATAGCCGACCCAGCCCGAGCTCAGGGCAGAACTTTCACCCCCCTCTATATGAGCTTGACTAGCGCACTAAAAGTCTTGATGGAAAGAGGGCATCTCAAACCCCTTGATCCTCAACCTCTTCCCAACCCACTCCCCGCCAGACATAACCCCTCCAAGTACTGTATGTACCATCAGCAGCGCGGTCATGGCACCGACCGTTGCTACCGCCTTCGTCATGAGGTCCAAAATCTCATCGACAACCAAACGATAGCTCCACCTTCGGACCCCAATGACCAAATACCTCATCCACATCTCAATCTAATCCACACATTGGCCGTCCCTTACGACCCCAGTGTATATATCACCCCAGCCCATTTGCCCAAACCGAAGGTGTTTATCCCAGAGAGCCTGGACTTATGCATGATGGGTGCATCTGAACCCCGATCATCTCAAACCCATGAACCCACTACTTCTGAGCTGATGAGGATGATTGAAGATCTTCAGAGAACTGTGGCAGATTTAACCTTTGGAGTTTTGGCTCCATCATCGACCACAGCACATGCTAAGAGTTTCACGACAAAAGGCTCCCCAGTCTTGGAGCGGGCTGCATTGGGAGAAGGCCAATCTCTTAGCAAAGTGGAGACCAGTGATAAGAGCAAGGCAGGGGCAGGCATCGGTCCCCATGAACACCTTCGGTGGGATATTGAGGCTTTGAAAGCTGAAGGACTAAACAAAGAGCAAGTCCTTGCGATTGTTGTAGAGGCTGTGGATGACACTTTCGCCAATCAAGTTGGGGGCAGTTTGAATCAAGGGGCAAGCCGGGAGAAGCGGCTTTGTACCAGGAATGTTCCTTTCAACTCTAGTCCCGTTCTCGGAAGAGACCAGCAAACCCAGTCAGCACCTGTCAATCCCTTTGCTGGTGCATCCAGCAAAAAGCCACAAACCTCAAAATACCCACCTCGGGGCGGAGGGTGTTTACCTTGTACATGTCACTATCGGTGGCCTTGAGGGTCTGATAAAAAAGGGTACAAGCCCCTAGAGCGCGGCCCCTACGGAAAAACTCCTCCTACCCATAATCCGGCCAAGTATTGTGCCTTCCATCAACAAGTTGGCCACGTCACTGATAATTGTTTCCGTCTTCGCCATGAAATACAAGATCTGATTGACAATAAGGTTATCGTCGCACCAGACCCTGCAAAGTCTATCGGCACTAGATCGGTGAACTTGGGGGATAATGTGATGTGATTGGGAGATGAACCACCTGCGGGCGACATTCAGTTTACTCTAGATATGGTGGATGGCACGCACTGTTTTGAGCAGTATGCAAATACTAGTTTTTGTACTTTTCGGCTTGGGTATTGAGCCAGTTCTATTGTTTTGTTTAGAGTCTGTCTTTTGGTTTTGAGTCAGTCTTTTTGGTTAGGGTCTGTCTTGTTGTTTCGAGTCAGTCCTTTTGTATAGGAGTCGGGTGATTCCGGGGGTGTTACCTCGGGCATCACCATTTTGTTTTACGTTTGTCTCTTCGTTTTCTTTTGAGTCTGTTTCTGCCAGGGAGCCAGTTGTCCCAACAGTTATGAATGAAACAGCAGTAATTTCCATGCTCTCGCATCTGCTTCTGCCGTGTGTTAGTTGTACCGAGATTTGAATGAAATGGCAGTGCATTCCACCTGCTCTCTTGTGCCTTGAAGTCATTGTAATGACCTGAGTTTTTCAAAACTTTTTGAACACTGCAGTGAAAACAAAGAGGGAGAAATTCCTCGGGGTTTGCAAAACTTTGATCAAATTGAGAGAAAGAGAGGCGTGCTAAGCCTTTAATGAATGAAATCATGCTTGTTAGCGTGAGTACTGAGAAGGACCCTGGCTTGATCCAGACTGGTTTCACACTATCTTCAGCGCGAGCGATTTGTCGCTTTCTTAAAAATTTTCAAAAACAAAATGTTTTGCGCAGTCCTGCGAAGACATGTGTGGAATCGCTCTTGAGATTGTGCAGCTTAGGATCGCTCTCGGCCTCGAGACTCAACCCCTTTGCTTCCAAACCTTGAACTTGAATTCAGAAGGTTCAACGGTTGACCACAATGTAAGACCTGTGTGGCCAGATTTGAAGCAGCCCTCGAACAAGAGGCACCAAAGTCAGATCAAGAAGGTTAGACCTCATCAGAAGAAGCTTGCAAGGCTAGAGCAGAAGCACCCCTCGAACTAGGGGCAAAAATATCCGATGTGCTCGAAGAGCCAAAGGTGGATCTTTCTGCAAGTCAATACAACAGCCACTCTCCTGGATATAGAGGGCTTCAATCTCAGAACCATTTGGCATGGACTGGTTACATTTTTTACCCTTTGAGAGGCTCGCTGGGCCGAAAACCCAAAAGGGCGACCCAGGCAAAAGTTAGAGCAAGAAAAAGAAAAAAAGAAAAATGCAAAAAAGAAAAGAAAAGAAAAAAAAAAGAGAAAAAGATGAAAAGAAAAGAAAAAAGAAGAAAAGAATTGAAAAGAAAAGAAAAACAAAGCTCGCAAGGTCGAAAACCTGCAATAGGCGCCTTGGCAAAAGTTAGAGCATAAAAAGGAGAGGTTAAATACCCGAGCGTACCTTAACCCCGAACTACGTAAGGCTTGATTCCCATGTTTGGGATACGTAGGCAACTTCATCCTGAAGTCCAGCCGTAAAACAATTCAAATTCAATTGTGTCCATGTGATAGTTTTGGTCATCTCTGCCTTCTCTGTATCCGAGAGTCTGGTTGTGTTCATCACTCTGAAGATTGATTACAACGTGCTGCAGTGCCATCCAAACAAGGGGCAACTTTCCGTTGCCATTCAACGCGACGCGGTGCCGTTCAAACAAGGGGCAACTTTCCGTTGCCATTCAATACGCCGCGGTGCCGTTCAAACAAGGGGCAACTTTCCGTTGCCATACCGCTCTCTTCAAGCACGGGGCAGTTTTCCTTGGATCCGAGGTTGTGCATCTCAGGAGTAGGTTTCATGCTCGTCGAGCAAGTGGCCGTGTGCAAAAATAGTTTTTGAGAATTTTTACTGAGGCTGACTAGTTCTCTCGAAAATTGTTCCATCTTTTCCAAAAAACTGAACCATTTCTTGGACCCAAAAAAGGGAAATTTTTCAGTACTCATAGCCTGACTTGCATGATTTCAAATAAAAAATTGAACAAGCATGTTAATCTAACTCTCATTTTGGTCAAATTTTTTTAGAAAGCCAAAAACAAAAAATGGTCAAAATGATGAACTAGGGGCACAGTTGGGTCAGGAGTTCTGTCTTTCCCCCTTTATCAACATACTTGCCAAGAAGGGTACTTTACCCGCCAGAAGAAGGCACAACTGAAGGCGACAACAAAATGGTCGAAAAGGCTCTCTCACCCTCCAAGCAGCGAGGTATCAAGCCAAGTGCGAAGCACGAACTGGAATGGATCAAGATATTCCACTCTATCATTTGGACAGATCTTATCGCGTCCAAACTCCCCAGCAAAGCATCATCAACCGATGCTAGCTGCAGATTTGCTACACACCCAGATGTAGCGCAACCCCTTTGTGGGAGGAATTCACTAGCTGCATGCAGAAGAAGAAGGATCTAGCTGAATGCTAGGGGCCTGAGCCCACAATTTGTTGTTTATCCATCAACCACCCAGGGGAGGGATTGAAAAATGAGAGATTGAAGAATAGAGAGATGTGCGATGAGAGAAAAAGTGAGAAAAGGCCTTTTTCAGAAAAACAGAGCTTGAGGGCCGAGTGATGTGAGAATCACAAATAAGAAAGGATGGGAAACCTACCCGGTGAAACAGGCTCCCTGTGCACGTCTGAGTGTCGTGTCTTTTTGTTTTATCTCGATCCTTGTTTTGAGTCGTCTCGAGTGTTACTCGATGTGTCTAGGTTGTGTGCCTTTTGTTTTCTTGTTGAGTCGTTTTGCTGTGTTCAGTTGTAGGCTCAATACCCGGTTGAGGATCCTTTTCTCATTTTCAAAAATAAAATCATTTTGTGCTCCGAGTCTTGGTCGTTCTCCACATTTGTGCAAAAGCAATTTGTTCTTTCGGAAAACTGCAGGGTTTAACCCAGGTCATATGAGAACAGTGAAACCAGGACCTATCTGAAGCTATGAGTTTCGGGCTGCAAAGAAAAAGAAAAAGAGGAAACTGTCGGGCATCTGAGTTTGTTCTAACTTCAGTAAGTTCCGAGACTATATTAAAGTGTACCTCTTTAGGTCTTGCCAATGCTCAAGTATGAGTGTGCTTCTACCTCAAGCTCAAGATCAAGTCTACTTCAAGCGAATATGGCGATCGAGCTCTCCGAGTACCATTCCTGGAGGCATCTTGGCCGTGTTTGCGATGAGTTCCTAGGAGACCAAGCTGCGACGGTGGAAACTAGAGTTCGAATGGCGTGGCCTAGAAGCATAAGGTTGGATTTCGAGACTAAAGTCTGGTTTAAATACCCGGAGGTGTGCCATCGGCTTGAAATCTGTATGGCGGCCCATAGATTGAGATAGCATGTGTATGCGCCTCGATTACGGATCTTGAACCAACCTAGTCTGTCACCCGTTGGAGAATAGGGAAAGTTGTGAGTATGATCGAGAAAACAAGCGGCGGCCGTGGCTCCCACATGCGAATATTGTTACTTGTCGACATTTTAGAACCTTTGTCTTTGTGAGTTGAAGGTAAGTGTTCAAGAGCACGAGGAGATCCCGTCGAGTAGAGCGGTTCACGCCACTCGCCTCATGAGGTGCTTTCTAAAAGCGCCGCTTTGTCCATTTATTGCTTTCCGTTAGCATCATGCATTGTATTGCATTGTACCTATCAAGTTTCTCTCTCATTTCACTTAGTGTATCAATCACGCCATGCTCATTACTCGCATTGTCATGCACACTTCACCTGCACTTGTTAGTGCACCTCAAATCCATCGCGCTATCTTGCGCACCTCAAATCAATCGCTATCTTGCGCACCTCAAATCCATCGCTATCTTGCACCTCAAATCCATCGCGCTATCTTGCGCACCTCAAATCAATCGCGCTATCTTGCGCACCTCAAATCCATCGCGCTATCTTGCGCACCTCAAATCAATCGCGCTATCTTGCGCACCTCAAATCAATCGCGCTATCTTGCGCACCTCAAATCAATCGCGCTATCTTGCGCACCTCAAATCAATCGCGCTATCTTGCGCACCTCAAATCCATCGCGCTATCTTGCGCACCTCAAATCCATCGCGCTATCTTGCGCACCTCAAATCCATCGCGCTATCTTGCGCACCTCAAATCAATCGCGCTATCTTGCGCACCTCAAATCAATCGCGCTATCTTGCGCACCTCATTTGTATCACATTGCGATGCATCCATTCGCCGACATTGCGTGTGTCGCACTTTCGGAATCATAGGAGTCACATGGAATATATGTTGTTAGCATATTGTTCTTGTTGAATTTCTCTATTTTGCAGGCACGATATTGTATGTACGGTTCATTTGAAAGTGTGCGACGAACGAATCAGCAGTATTGTATCTTCTCCGTGTGAGGCAATGAGAATTACATGATTCTCTGCATTCCTAACCGCATGAAATGTAGTTGTTTGCTTTGCATTCTTGCTTAAAATGTTGCATCTATTTGTCAATACCTACTTCATTCTGACTTGCCGCACTTGCATGATCATCGGCTTCTTGCATATCATTTGCATTTTGCCCCTTGCACGAGGCACGCTGCGAGCACATATCTTTGTTTATCTTGTATGATTGTCTAAGTCTTGACCTTGTCAAAAATGGGTCGTCTCGGGCTTTGACATTCACTCCGTCATTGTTATGACTTCCGAGTTACATCAAGAGGGGCAACTGTAGACACCCCATTTTTGACCGACCTTAAGACTCGAGCGTCACCGATTGAGCTTCGGTGATGTTGCATCTTGTGCTCGTTCGAAGTCTCGAGTTGCGCACGCTCCGCCTCCTGAACCCTCTTTTGCCTTGTCTCGGTTTGCGAACGGACTCGGTTTTCTCTGTTTTCTTTCTGAGGAAGGAGTGGTCTGTAGGCTATCTCCGGTGGCCGTGAACCACATTTCGTGGCCGTGGCCATTTTGCCCATTCGGAGCCCGGTTCGGTTTTCGGGATCGTCGGGCCGTGTGCCTCGGCTGGGACCGCCAACCATCTCCGAGTTCTCCGGTTTTGGTTTGCACCTCTTTTTATAGTTTCGAGAACACTGGGGCCCTGATGCCCACTTCGCAACGAACACCACTTAGGTGCGGCGGCCCATTTTGGGACCCCGCTTGCGGTTTTGGTCCCGAGCATTCATTTCGCATCGATGTCTGTTCATTTTGGCGAACACCTCTGTTTGGTCCTTCAAGGGACACTTGGGTCTCGAAACCCACTGCGGCGAACACCACTTCCGGTGCGGCGGCCCATTTTCGGGATCGAACCGCGGTTTTGGCCTCGAGCATTCATTTTGCATCGATGTCTGTTCATTTTTGGCGGAACACCTCTGCTTGGTCCTTCCAGGGACAGGGGTCTCTGAAACCCACTTGTGACGAACACCACTTAGGTGCCCGGCCCATTTCGGGATCCCGAACCACGCGGTTTTGGCCCCGAGCATTCATTTTGCATCGATGTCTGTTCATTTTTGGCAGACACCTCTGTTTAGTCCTTCTGAGGGACACTGGGGGCTCAGAAACCCACCTCGCAGCCGCACACCACTTAGGTGCGGCGACCCATTTCGGGATCCCGAACCGCGGTTTGGTCCCGAGAATTCATTTTGCATCGATGTATGTTCATTTTTGGCAGAGACCTTTATTTTATCGTTCTGAGGAACACTGGGATCTCAGAAACCCACTTCGCATCCGAACACCACTTAGGTGCCGGCCCATTTTCGGGACCGAACGCGGTTTGGTCCCCGAGCATTCATTCGCATCCGTTTTTCTGGTTTTGGCGAGACCTCTGTTTAGTCCTTCCGAGGACAGGGGTCTCGATACCCACTTCATAACCGAACACCACTTAGGTGCCGCGACCCATTTTCGGGACCCCGCGGTTTTGGTCCCCGAGCTTCGTTTTGCATCGGTTTTGTTCAATTTTGGCGGTACCTCTGTTTCATCATTCCGAGGAACAACTGCGGTCTCGAGATGCCCACTTCGTGGCGAACAAAATTTTTTTTTGTTTGCCCTCAAAATATCTAGATATTTTGCCCTCAAAATATCTAGATATTTTGAGGAAGATATTTCCATCTTTTGGCCTTTAAAACCAGCACTTTCCAGCTGCTAAGAGGGTTACAAAAAATTTCTTGAAGAGCTCCTCTTCCAATTCCTTCATTTCCTTAGCCAAAATTCCAAGGATAACTCCAAGTCTTGGCCAATTCCTTCATCAACCCTTAGCTCCTTCATCCACAACACCATTCCAGCAGCAAAGGGATGATTTTCAGTGGTCAAGGATCAACAAATTCCAGCTAAGAAGTTGCAATAATCGGATCTTCAAGGGTAAGTTCCCAAATTCATCTTTTGTAGCATAATCTTGAGTCAAATTTTTACCTTATTTCCTTTTGTTTTTGGGGCTCCGACCCATACTGGTTTTAGGCTTATTTTGAGCCCCTCTACAACTTTGTAGAAGGGCTCAACTTCATTTGGTGTCTCCATGATACACTTCCTTCAATATCCATCTTGTATGTCACCAATTTGCATGCTAGTTTTGGCCTATTTGCATTTGTTTTTGGGGCTCCGACCCCTACTGGTTTTGTTCTTATTTTGAGCCCCTCTACAACATTGTAGAAGGGCTCAACTTCATTTGGCCATTCTATATACCACCTCTCTTGGAAATTCACTTTAGGCCCTAATTCTTGCATGCTTTGTTAGGCTTACTTGGATCCGGATTTCAGCCTTCATCAGGCTCAGAAATAGCCTTGTTTTTGTCTCCTTTTCATGTTATGTTGAGGGCCTTAAGCCATTTGGTGTATATTTTTGGTACTTCCTTTGAAATCCATCAAATTTACCGTAAAATTGCATGTTTGTTTAGGCCATTCTAGCTTCTGTTTCTGGCCTTCATCAGGCTTAGAAAGTGTCTTGTTTTGGTCTTTTCTTCAAGTTTTATTAAGGGTCTTAAGCTACTTGGTCATTTCTTGTGGTACCTCTCTTTATAACCTCTTTTGGGCTCCATTTTGTATAGAATTTATAGCATGTTTATGTTCTGTTTTTGGGGCTTCCATCTTCTGAAAATGTGCTTATTTTTAGGCCCTCTTCAATTTTGTAGAATCATGTTTGTTCATTTGGGGTTTGTATATATCACTTGTCTCAATACCCCTTATTTCCCCCATTTTTGCAAACTATTGTTGCCATACTTGTGATCATAATTTGGCCTTGTTCTGTACTGAAAAATGCTATTTTTGGGGACTGTCTTGCCACTGGTTTTGCTGCCATAATCATATTTTGCATGTATAGTATGGCTATAGGCCATTTCGGGGCCTAATTTCACATTTTCGGGATGATTGCATGCTTCGGTTGTCATTTCGTATCATTTCGGGGCTGTCTTACATCGTTTGTGAGTGCTGAAATTCCTTTTCCATGCTTGCATATCATTTCCCATGTCATTTTATGCCTTAATGCATTGCCTCGGTTTGCGTGCCCGTGGGCACGCACTTCGAGGCGCTCCGTTTTCATTCATCGGCATCCCATGTGAGTGTGGCTGAGGCCCTCTCATGTTGGTATAAGCCCAATCTACATTTTCCATGTCATGGCATTGTGTATATCATCGCCTCGGTTTGCGTGCCCGAGTGCACGCATTTCGAGGCAGCTCATTTTATCCGACGGCAGCCTATGTGAGTGTGGTTGAGGCCCTCTCATGTTGGCGTAAGCCCAATTTGCATTTTCATGCTTGTAAGCCTTTGCCTCGGTTTGTGTGCCTGTGTGCACACATTTCGAGGCACTATATTTTTATCCGCTGGCTTCCTATGTGAGTAGGCTGAGGCTCTCTCATGTTGGTATAAGCCCATCATTGCATTTCTGTACCATTTTCATGCTTGTACATCATCGCCTCGGTTTGCGTGCCCGTGTGCACGCATTTCGAGGCACTTCGGTTTTATCCGGTTTCCATTTCATCATCGCCTCGGTTTGCGTGCCCGTGGGCACGCACTTCGAGGCACTTCGATTTTATCCGATTTGCACTTCACATCATCGCCTCGGTTTGCGTGCCCGTGTGCACGCATTTCGAGGCACTTCGGTTTTATCCGATTTGCATTTCACATCATCGCCTCGGTTTGCGTGCCCGTGTGCACGCATTTCGAGGCACTTCGGTTTTATCCGATTTGCACTTCATATCATCGCCTCGGTTTGCGTGCCCGCGTGCGCGCATTTCGAGGCTGCCGGTTATCCGATTTGCACTTCATATCATCGCCTCGGTTTTGCGTGCGTGTGCACGCATTTCGAGGCACTTCGGTTTACCCGATTTGCATTTCATATCATCGCCTCGATTTGCGTGCGTGTATACGCTTTTGAGGCGTCTCATTCATCTCATTTTCATAGCATTGAGCATGCTAGGTTGTATATTAGTTGCATTTCATGCATACCATGCATATCGCACGGGAAACGAGGTACATTCCGTACTCCGATTCCTCTACATACATCCCTACATTGAATTGTGCAATTCGGCTCCTCGGCCATCATGCATCGATATGCGTGATTGGTGGCACGAGGGTCGAGGCATGCATATATTTGTGAAATACACTCTTTTGCCCTTTTCCTGCTCTCTGTTGCAGCAAAATTCAGAGTTTAGCAACTTTCGGAGTCGGACGCGTATTTCAAGAAATATTGCAAACAGAGGCTAATTGGGGCATCCCAGTGTATTTCTGCGCCAAACAGCTCGGATACATCATTCTAAGAAAAAGCGGCTTGCACGCCCGATTCTTGCTTTCTTAGTTAATTGATTTGTATTATTTCGGACTGTAATATTCTTTCATTTGGGTCTGTATTATTATTTTATTCGGACCCTCTGCGAGGGCATAAATGTAATAAGGGTGGGTGAGTGTGATGTATGTCTTCCAACCCCATTTCTTTCTCCTTTTATTTACCGCTTTGAATGGTTAGATATAGGGCATATTTCAATTAGCATACAGCATGATAGCATGTTTGCATTCATTCATCTGTTTTGCATGCACCGGGCTCGGCGCATCATACAAACTGCATTGTATTTCAATTCTAAAGTTGAATACATGTTAGCTGTTGCATTCCATGTGCCATGTTTAGAATAGCTGAGCCTGCTATAGTTTGCATTTTTGCGTGTGTTGCATTAGGCATTTCAGTATACTTAGGATTCATGCATGACTTCTAATCAGTTTCCTGTTTTGGCTTGGAGTACTCGGTAAGTGGTTATGCTTTAGCATCCTTGCATGCGTGTGAGTGTTGCCATGATAGCATGCTTGCCATGAGGCTATGTGCTTATGTGATATACCTGCCTTGAATGCCTGTGGGTGGAGGTTGAGTTATCTGAATTGGAGCAATTCATCAATTGTTTGTTAAGCCCACTAGACGTGGCAAAATCAGATTTTAAGCCTACTGCGGGTAGCAAACCATCTTTCACAAACAAACATGAAATGTTTTGTTCCAATTCGACGGCTCGATCTATACTTGTTTGCTGCGAGCATCACATAGTAATCCTAGGCTAATAATCGGAATAAGAGCATACAATGTTTTCAAAATCAGATATCATGGTTAGTAGAGGCCGGTCTTTGATCGGGCGAGAGGGGGTGCTCACGATGTGACCTTCCCTAATCGTACCCAAGTTCCCGAGCCAACTTTGGTGATGACGGACACGTGGCCTTTTGGCACCGAGTCAGGGTTTCCTAAATTTCCCATTTTAAAAATATTTAGGTGGCGACTCTGTTATCTGGCAAAGCAGTCCATGTTTGGCACTTCTTTCAAAAAAATCTGTTTTCCTTCAAAACGATTTGCCGGATTTGGACTCTTTGGTTCAAGATTGAGAACCGCAACAAAATCGAGTCCGAACTGTAGCGAGGCCCCTCGCGGGCGTGGTTACAGCAAGCCAAGCAAGGATGGAACTTCAATAATGGCGAAACTAACTTCTACTCGGATCAAAGTGAAGAGCTTGAGGAGTTCTACCTTTTTAATGAAGGCACAAGGGTTGAGAAACCACTAGAACTAAGTGAAAATCTAGAGAGAGAGAGTATTTTAGAGAGAAAGGGTCTCACTTTAGGGTTTTGAGATGGATAGATCTGAAAAAGTGATGTAAAAGGTGTTATTTGCAATCTGATATACGCGCAGTCCGCTCGAGCGGAGAAGTGGACGCTTGAGCGTCAGACACAAAGACTTATCCTGCTCAAGCGCAAGAAGGGACCCGCTCAAGCATAGAATACATACTTCTAGTATTTTTGCAGACGACAGACAGCTCGCTTAAGCTCAAGAATGGACGCTCGAGCGCTCACCCGCTCGAGCGTAGGAAACGCCGCTCGAGCGTGAAAGTCACTCTTCCAGCACTTCTGCAAACATGTAGAGTACTGATAGTTTGCAGCTCCCGCTCGAGCGCAAGAAAGGCCGCTCGAGCAGAGGACAAAAATTTACATAGCCCGCTCGAGTGCAAGAATGGCCGCTCGAGCGGAGGACCAAAATCTGGGCAACACAATGTTTGAAAACTAACCAACCAACATATTTCAAACACAACCACAACAACCCAAAGACTAATTTCAAAGGTATACAAGGGAAGTAAGAGATATACAATTATGTGAAAGCATTAAACTCAAGTCCGGGATATCACAAGAGTCGGGTTAAAACATGGATCGCTATAAAGTAAGACATATTCAATAGTATGAAACCAAAAAACCCACATCCAGATTACAACAAGGGTCGGGTCAAAACTATAGCGATCCCGATTTTCCCTCTATTGGTTATTGTATTCTGGACTCGGTTTCGTGGATGTTTGTTGTTGTATATGTCGCATTTCCGTCCTTTGATTCTTTGTATTTGAGTTTTAGGACGTGTTGGGCAGGTTTGTAACATGTTGGGTGTGTTTTAAAACAAATGGTTGCTGTCCAGTTTTTGGTGTCTTCACTTGAGCGAGGCTTTTATCGCTCGAGCGAGTTGTGTGTTTTAGTTCCTTCGCTCGAGCCAGGGTTCCTTTGCTCGAGCGTGCATCTGCGTCTAAGTTTGGACCTAAAGGTTGTGTTTCTTGGCTCAAGCGAGCTTTCCTTCGCTCAAGTGAGCAAGGACTATGTTTTGGGTTTCTTCGCTCGAGCGAGCTTTTCTTCGCTCGAGCGTGCTTCTGGGTTGTAGACCTGAAGCTTCGTATTGTTAGCTCGAGCGAGGCTTTCTGTGCTTGAGTGAGGTTTCTTTGTGTTTGGTCGCTCGAGCGACCACTCCTTCGCTCGAGCGAGGCTCGATTATATCAGATCGCAGCAGCAGTCTTCTCTCTCACTTTTTGATTTCCTTTTCTTCTCAAACCCTAGATCGGCTGTCTCTCTCTCTACAATACACCTTCTCTCTACAAATATCCTTGGTTCTTAGGTGTGTCTACCCTAGTCCCTTTGTAAAAAGTGTGGAGCTTGGTGTGGGCTACATTTTGATCCGAAAAACATTGGGTTTGGAGCATCTTGAGCTTTCTTCATCTTCTCCATTGAGTCTCTTCATTTGAGGTAGGGATACCCTACTCCTTCTTATGAGTTTTGACATAGATTTTAGTCATTTTGTATAAATGGTGGATTATGGAAATTTTAGGAAGTTTAGGGTTTGTTTTCAGGTTATAAAAAATGGGTTTTAAATTGTTATACTCCATGTGTATGTGAGACCTTGAGAAATGAAATTATCGTTGTTAAATTGATGAAATTGAGCCTTAGGGTTGATATTTGAAAAAGGGAAAAATGCCCTAATTATGTTTGAATAATTAATTTGGGGAAACATGAAATTGAGTTGAGAATCATGAAATTGGGAAATTGTGAGATTGAATGGTGTAGTTGGATTGATTAATCACACACCCACGAAAATGTTGATAATTTATCTGTTTGATGAATTTATTATTTGTCTAGAGATAACTGCTTTGGGCTATCGGTGGAGGATAGTCTTAATTGTTGTAGACACTGTATGTTGATTAGGGAAAACTGAAACTAATCAAATGGTTAAGTCATTGAATATGACGGTTGAATTAACACATTGAATATGTGCCTGGATTGATCATTGTATATGATAAACTGTTTAAATACATTGCATATGTATCTTGTTTAGGAGGAGATAGGGGATGTACTCCACGGTTTGGGAAGAGATAGGGGATGTACTCTCAAACCTATTTGGGAGGAGATAGGGGATGGACTCCATTGATAACTAAGTTGGCCGGAGTGTCCAGGGTGAAAGTCTTGAAATCCTAATTACGTTTGCATAACATAGATAATTGAAGTATTGAAGTATTTTAATATGAGTTGTAGTCTCATTTAATTATTTGGCTAGATAATGAGCCATGTTTATGAATTTAAATTGAATAAGTAGAGGAAGGCAGAATGAAACATGGGTGTATTTGTCATGAAACTAGGTTGTGTTGTTAGTTGGTTTACAAGTGTTAACCATTTATCGAATGCTAATGTTTTAGTTATTTCTCATACTTGGTTTAGTATATCTATACTGGGCTTTGGTTCACCCTTTATGGGACATCATTTTCAGGTACAGATGGTATGTCACCTCTAAGGACGTAACTTGGGAGGCTTAGAGGCTGAAAGATCTTTTTGTTGTTATCTTTTTGCATTACATGTAAATCTAGCCAAGGGCTTATTTTGTATAAAGAGTTAGAACTCTTCTTTTGTTAAACCCAAGTGTTAACTTGGAAAGTTATAAGCTTGTAGGGCATTACTTTTGTTGTCAACATGTAATACTTTTGTACTTAATACTCTGATATATGGAATATGATATCTCTTTCTTGCATCATGAATGTATGATTTATGGGTTTATATTTATTATTTTGTGGGCGTCACAAAAACTGGAATCGTTATATAGAGTATGAGAATTCTCCAAACCCTTAATACTAAATTTTTATGGATTCTCTCTCCTACGTGTCACTTCTCAAGTCTCCCCTCCCACTTTTTCTAATTTTTAATTATTTGTCAATTATCTAAATCTCAAAAGCCAACAGGATTATATATATTTAAATAAAATGATAAATATTCAGATATGAACAACAAAGAGGTAAAGATAAAAATATAAAAAATAAAAAGATAACTATTCAAATTTCAACCACAAAAATAATATAAAGAGTCAAATAGAAGATAAAAAAATAACTAAATAAAAAAAATAAAAGGATTATATATATTTAAATAAAATGATAAATATTTAGATATGAACAACAAAGAGGTAAAGATAAAAATATAAAAAATAAAAAAATAAAAAGATAACTATTCAAATTTCAACCACAAAAATAATATAAAGAGTCAAATAAAAGATAAAAAAAAAAACTAAATAAAAAATATTATGAGTCAATTAATTTAAAAAATAAAAAGTTAACTATTTATATATGAACAATTAAAAAATATTTAAATAAAAAATATTATGAGTCAAATAATTTTTAAAATAAAATGGTAATTATTTATATATGAATAACAAAAAAAATAGAGATGAAAAAATATGCAAAAATAAAAATATAACTATTTAGATTTGAACTGCAAAATGAAAATTTAAATAAAAGATAACAAAATATTTAAATAAAAAAAATATTAAGATTGGGATATAAATATCCCAAAAAGATAATAATTTTTTAAACGATCTATATTTATTTTTTGTTAGTTTGTTATAGAATTTTCATATATTTCAGTTTAATCTTTTTAAAGTTTATCTTCACGTTGAATTTAATCTTCTATTTTTTGAAATCATCAATTAATTATACATACAAATTTTAAATATGATAAAATTCCATATATATCTTGGGAAATTTTTTTTAAGGACCCTGCTATTAAGATTTTATAGCATAATGGATACTCAATATTTTCATGATATAGCGATCTCGGTTTTCCTTTCCTTTGTATATTGTATTCCGGACTTGGTTCTGTGGTTGTGTTGTTGCCTCATTCTCATTTCCTTCCTTTACTCTTTGTATTTGAGTCTTGGGTTGTATTGGGCAGGTTTGAAATAGGTTGGTGGTGCTTTGGAACCATTGGTTAATGCCCAGAATTTGGCCTTCACTCTCGAGCGGGGCTTTTGACGCTCGAGCGGGCCCTTCGTTGTTGCTTCTCCGCTCGAGCGGGCGTTTTGACACTCGAGCGTAAATTTCCATCTCCCAGATTTTTATGCGAGTCTTAAATGCGCCGGCGAGTTTTGATGCTCGAGCGTGACCCTTTGTTTTTGTTCCTACGCTCGAGCGGGGACCATGTCTGCAAAACTTTTGGAAGTGTGCAATCGATGCTCGAGTGGAGCTTTTGGCCTTTCGGCGTGAGTTCAGGTTCCGACGCTTCGGCGGAGCGACTGGTATAACACAACGAGATTTCACCTTTTTGGATCACTTTTTCATTTCCCTTTCTCTCTCTTACTTTCCCAAAACCAGATTTGAGAGCTCCTCTCTCTAAAACCTTTCCATCACTCTAGGGATTGATCTAGTAGGAGTGATTTTCTCATCTTGGGCCTTTGTAAAAGTTGGGGGGATTGTCGAGGGCTATATTTTGATCCGAAAATCTTGGGATTTGGAGCATCTTCAATTTCTTCATCATCTTCCTTTGAGCTCCGAATTTGAGGTAGGGATTCTTACTCATTCTTATGTGCTTTAACATAGACATTGAGTTATTTGTATAGATGGGTTGATTTGGAAAGTTAGGATTTGAAATGTGTTATTTTCAAAAGAGGGGTTTTGTTATTTTGACTCATAAATGTGTATTTTGCGTCTTAAAATGATAGTTTTGATGTTGTTGATAATATTTGGACCTTTGGGTCAATATTGAGAAAAAGGGGGAAAAATGCCATGTTTAGGTATATTTGGGTCATTAGTGTAATTAATGACAATTGTTGTGGAAATGTGAAATTGAGTTGGAAATAATGGAATTGGCTCATTATGAGTTAGAATGGTGGAGTTGGACTTATTAATCGCTCACTTTGAAAATGTTGAGATTATATATCTGTTGAGGCATTTATTATTTGTTTAGAAATAATTGCTTTGGGCTATCGGTAGAGGATAGTCTTGATTGTTGTAGACAATGCATGATGATTAGGCAAACTAAAACTAATCAATTGGATATGTCATTGAATATGATGGTTGGAATAATACATTGAATTTATGTATTGATTAATCGTGTATATGATATGTGTTTATATACATTGTGTTGTGTGGGAGGAGATAGGGGATGTACTTCACGGTTTAGGGGAAGATAGGGGATGGACTCCTAAACCGGATGTTATGTGAGAGGAGATAGGGGATGGACTCTATTGATACAGCAAATATGTGTATCTATTAAATTATTGATACAGCAAATCTGTGTATCTACTGTGGCTTATGGAAGTGTTTTGATATGAGTTGTTATCTCATTTAAATTGTTGAAATGGAAGAGTTATTGATATGAGATATAATCTCATTTAAAGTATATGGCCAGGTTCTGAGCCAGGATTATGAATTGAGAAATTGGATAAATAATGAAAATGGAATGAAACATGGACGCATTTGTCATGTAATTGAAATGGGTTATGAATTGATTCATGTGAGTTAAACATTTGTAAAATGCTAATGTTTTAGTTATTGCTCATATTATGTTTAGCATATCTCTACTGGGCGTTGGCTCACCCTATATGGGACATCATTTTCAGGTATAGGTAATATGCCACCTCCAAGGGCGTAGCTTGGGAGGCTTGAGGCTGTTGGACTCTTTTGTTATTTTTGGTTATATTACATGTATATCAAGCCAAGGGCTTATTTTGTGTAGAGTTAGTACTCTCTTTTGTAACCAAGTGTTTACTTGGAAAGTTGTAAGCCCATAGGACATTTACTTTTGTTGTCAACATGTAATACATTTTGTAATGAATACTCTGATGAAATGTAATGATGCTTACTTCTTTTATGTCTAAGCATGTCTTGAATGTTTGATTGTGGGTTTATTTTGAGGGCATTACACATGATGTCTAAGGTCCCTCAATATCAATCTAGAGAAAATTCAATCTAGAGAAAATTCGATCCAGAGAATTTCTCTGGACAAATCACAGAGAAAATTTCGAATTTCTCTGGACATATCACAGAGAAAATTCCAAATTTCTCTGGACAACAATGAGGACTAGTGCTTTACTTAAGAGAAAATTGGGTTGGTCCAGAGAAATTCTTTGGTTTGGACTCAATTTTCTCTGGGTTGAACTAGTGCTCTACTTCAGAGAAAATTGGGTTGGTCTAGAGAAATTATCTGGGTTGAACTAGTGCTCTGCTTATTAAAAAATTGGGTTGGTCCAGGGAAATTCTCTGGTTTGGTCCAGAGAAATTCTTTAGTCCAGAGAAATTCTCTGGTTTCCAAAGCAATTGATTCAGAGCATTCTCACGAGCCTTCTTCGGATTCTGAGCTTGTTAAGCACCTCAAAGGCATCATCAAGGTCTACAATTTCATATATATATATATGTTTAATCTTGGTTCCTCTTTTTCCCCATTTGGTTTTGGATTTGCTGTTGTTGTCATAATGTCGATTCAATGTTTGCGGAAATGTATGTGTATGTGTGTCCATGAAAGCGAGTGTTTTGCTTTAGATTTTAATATGCACGTCTTTGTTTATAGAGATTCTAAGAAAAGAGAATGGCTAATTCAATTTCCATAAATGTCCCCAAATGTCTAAATAGCTTCTTGTTGCAACTTATTTATTTATTTTGAATAAGCTGGGAAGTTGAAGTCATGATTGGTGGTGGTATATGCTCAGTTCCGTGGTGGGCCAATCTCGGTTGCTGAGTACATGGAGGAAGTTTTGACAAATCCTTTCTGCGTCACCGCCATTGAAGCTATATATATATATATATATTTGTATGTATTCTAGAGAGAGAGAGAGAGAAGTGGGAAACTGAGGTTTGATTTTAGTCAAATTTCTCTGTGATATATGGGTGTGGGAGTTGAGGGACCTTAGACATCATAAAATAATATTGTGGATCTCTTCCATTACTAAAAATGAGAGAGGGACCTCAGACTAATTTTTCCATATATCTTTTGTTTAAGCATAATATTTAAATAAAGAAATATTATGAGTCAAATAATTTTTAAAATAGAAAGGTAATTATTTATATATGATTAACAGAAAAATAGAGATGAAAAAAATATACAAAAATAAAAATATAACTATTTAGATTTGAACTGCAAAATGAAAATTTAAATAAAAGATAACAAAATATTTAAATTTAAAAAAAAAAAGATTGAGATTGGGATATGAATATCCCAAAAAGATAATAATTTTTTTAACAATCTATATTTATCTTTTGTTAGTTTGTTATAGAATTTTCATATATTTCAGTTTAATCTTTTTAAAGTTTATCTTAAAGTTGAATGAAATATTTTATTTTTTAAAATCATCAATTAATTATCCATACAAATTTTAAATATGATAAAATTCCATATATATCTTTTGTTTAAGCATAATATTTTCAATATAAAAACAAATTCCTGCAAAAGAAACAACGAACAAAAGATTGGGGGAAACAATCAACATTGAACCATTTCTAATCCCTTTTTGGTGCCTAAAAATCTTAAATATTTGCTTTACATTTGAAATGTGTACTTGCATGAGTTTTTGCATTTGGGAGAAAGTGAGTTTATGTAAAAGGATATTATTATTTTATTTTTAATTTTTTTTTGTTACAATCTGTATTTTTCCTTATTTCTTTCTTTTGTTAATAATGTGTTATTTAATTGAGAATTTTTTTTTATTTTTTTATTTTTTTTATAAAAGTGCTACTATTATCAATTTGTAACTCTCTCACTTATTGATTATTTGTGTTTAATTTTTTTTGGTGTAGATGTTAGATGGAAAATGAAGAACATATCAAAATTTATTAGATATGGGCTTATACTTTAAATGTACTAACCTATCACCCGTGCTATGCATGAGATAATTATAGATATTTATATTTGTTTTAGATTTTTTTTAATATATAAATTATGTTTTTTAAGATTTTTTTATAAAAATAATTTAATAATCTTATCACTAACCACAGTGTATGGGAGAAGTTGAAAAGGGTACTGCAACAACTATACACGGATTGTATCTATAATTATTTGTATGAGGTATTTTAAATGCTGATTAGGAAATTTTGACCAAATCAATAAATGCAGGTATGTGGAAAGACATGTGGATTGAAAAAAATTAATAAATGCTGATATGGGAATTTTGATCAAATCAATAAATGCCGATTTTTTTTTAAATAAAAAATAAAAAATATAGAAAATTCAGATTGGGATATTGAAACTTCCACAGGCCTTGGGGGTTAAAAATCCCATTTTGCTTAATATATAGTATAGATATATAGATAGTGATAACTCGTGCTATGCACAGAACTTTATAAATTAAAAAAATATATATTATAATTATTAGATAAGCTTTAAAGATTTTCTTTTTAGTTTTTTTTAATTTTATGTTATAATATAATATATAAGATATAGATAAATATCTACAACTTTAATAAAAAATATTATCTAATTTTTTGGGGAAGAGAAAACGAATGCAAGTTAAAAATTTTTTTTTTTGAAATCGGTGAGAGAGATTAGGAGAGAGAGATTATAAAATATTTTTGTTATTAAACAAATAAATCAGTTAATATTTTTTTTAATCTGTTTTGTAAATAAAAAATTAATAATTTTAGAAAATTGATTAATTTGTCCCATTAAGTGATTTAAAATTTTTATAGATATATATATAAAAAAATACATAATTATATTACTAAATCATAATTTAAATTTAGATGTTATATTTTTTTGAGATCTATAGCTAAATTCTTATCTTCTTTATTTTTTTGTATAACCATAGTGTATGAGAGAAATTAAAAAGGGTGCTGCAGTAATCATGAGAGAAGTCAAAAGGGATTGTGGGTTGTGAGAAGTTAATAAATGTTGACGTTGGGTTGGGAGAAACAATAAATGCTAAGTTTTTTTTTTTTAAATCAAAAAATTAGAAAATTAGGATTAGGATATTGGATCTCTCACAAGGCCTATGAGTTAAAAATCCCCTTTTGCTTAATATATAGTATAGATTCATCAGTTGATTTTTTATTGTCGATTATCTTGTTGAAATGACTCATGATTAAATTTATTTTTAGGAACTCATTTCTTTTGAGAACTAAACCACAAATTTGTTCTTCTTTTTTTTTTTAATTTTTTTTTTTATTTAGATTCAGAGTTTGAGCAAATGGAAGATATCTCATATTAAAAATGTTAATTTTTTTGAATAATTTAAATATTTATATTCTTTATGTTTGTCAATTCAAGTTGAATGCATTTCCAAACCTTTTTTTTTTTTTAATCATTCCAAACCTATTTGTGTTTAATGAATCAATATAACAAAAAAACAAATAGCATGTAAAAAAATTTTAACCATATAATGGGAGTTAAAATTATTTTTTTAAAATTTATTATATTATATAGGATGATTAATGTAATATCTACTATTGATTAAACAAAATTAGTGTTGCTTTTATTTAATATATTAGTTGTTTTGATTAATTGCAATATGCCTTTGTTACTTTAGGTTGTCTGAAGTAATTCTTAGATAAATTAGCTATTATATATGTGATGATTTACTTAATGTATGATAGTTTTTAAAAAAATTCAATAATGTGAAATATTAAATATTTTTTAATGATGTGAAGTAAGTTTATATACACTGTAACGCCCTCAAAATAAAACTTATGACAATCATGCATAAGATCCATAAACATAATAGAAAAGTTACATTTCATTTATCAGGGTCTTCCATACAAAAGATATTACATGTCAGCAATAAAATAAATGCCCTACGGGCTACAGCTTTCCAAGCCATTACTTGGTTACAACAAAAGAAAAGTCCAAACTCTATACATGGAAAGCTCTCGGCTTGGATTTACATTTAACACAAAATACAAATAGCAAAACGGCGTCTTGAACTCCTAAACCTCCCAAGCCAAGACTGTAACGCCCTCAAAATAATACATATAAACCCAACATTCATGACATCCATAGACATAAGAGAATAAAGCATATTTCTATTTATCAGAGTATTCATTACCAAAGTATTACATGTTGACAACAAAAGTAAACGCCCTACGGGCTTACAACTTTCCAAGTCAACACTTGGGTCCAACAAAAGAAGAGTTCTAACTCTTTATATAAAAGAAGCCCTTGGCTTGATTTACATGTAATACACAAAAAGAAAATAACAACAAAAAGGTCCTTCAGCCTCTAAACCTCCCAAGCTACATCCTTGGAGATGGCATATCATCTGTACCTGAAAATGATGTCCTATAAAGGGTGAGCCAAAGCCCAGCAGAGATATACTAAACCAAATATAAGCAATAACTAAAACATTAGCATTTTGATAAATGGTTAACACTTGTAAATCAACTTACAACACTTTCCCGTTTCATGACAAATACATCCGTGTTTCATTCTACTTTTCCTTTACTTAACCAGTTCAAATTCATAAACATGGCAAACTATCTAGCCAACAATTAAATGAGACTACAACTCATATTAAGATATTTCCATCATCCATAATTCAAATGAGACTACAACTCATATTAAAACACTTCCAATACTTCAATTATCTACGTTATGCAAACGTAATCAAGATTTCGGGACTTTTACCCTGGACACTCTGGTCAACTTAATTATCAATGGAATCTATCCCCTATCTCCTCCCAAACAGGTTTGAGAGTGCATCCCCTATCTCCTCTCAAACATTGGAGTACATCTCCTATCTCCTAAAAAACAACATACATATGCAATGTATTTAAACACTTATCATATACAATGATCAAGTAAAGCACATATTCAATATGTTATTCCATCCGTTATATTCAATGACATAGTCAGTTGATTAGTTTTAATTCACCTAATCATCATGCAGTGTCTACAACAATCAAGACTATCCTTCACCGATAGCCCAAAGTAATTATTTCTAAACAGATAATAAATTATCAAACAGATAAATTATCTACAATTTCAAAGGTGAGTGATTAATCAATCCAACTCCACCATTCAATCCCATAATCTCCCAATTTCATGGTTTTCAATTTTAATTTCATATTTCCACATTTCCCGGATTAATTATACAAATTAATCATTTATATTAAATTAGGGTCTTTTCCCATTTTTCTCAAATATTGCTCCTAAGGTCAAATTTCATCAGTCAAACACCATAACTTCATTTTAGGGACCACTCATATACTTGGAACCCCAAAAATATAAAACCCCTCTTTCTTAGTTTCACTTTCAAAACCCTAACTTTCCCAAGTTACCCAAACAATACCATCTATACAAAATACATAACATCTATGTCAAAACTCATAGAAAAGAGTAGGTTATCCCTACCTCAAATTTCGGAGCTCAAAGGAGAAGAAGGACAAAACTCAAGATATTCTGATCACCAACTTTTTCAGATCAAAACGAAGGCCACGCCAAGCTCCACACTTTTTACAAAGGGACTAGGGTGGAAGATCACTAGAGCTAGATGATTTCGTAGAGAGAAGATGTATTCTAGAGAGAGGAGCTCTCAAATGAGGGTTTTGAAAAGCTAGAGAGAGAGTGGGTCGAAAAAGTGGTTCAAAAAGCTTCATCTCGGACTGATATACATCACAGTCCACTCAAGCGTGGAACGCCACGCTTGAGCGTCAAACACAGACACCCGCTCGAGCGTGAAAGATGATGCTCGAGTGTTGAATGCACACTTCCAGAAGTTTCGTAGACGAAGGTCCTCGCTCGAGCGTGAAAGTGGACGCTCGAGCGTCCAATGACCTGCAGGAAAAGTACTGAAGGTGGAATAATCCCGCTCGAGCGTCAAAAGCCCCGCTCGAGCGTGAAGGCCAAAATCTAGGCATAAACCAATTGTTTCTAAACACAACCAACCTGTTTCAAACTTGCCTAACACAACCCAAAACTCAAATACAAAGAGTAAAGAATGGAAACGAGAATAAGACAACAACACACATCCACAGAACTGAGTCCAGAATACAATAACCAATGAAAGGAAAACCGGGATCGCTATAACCTCCCCCCCTTAAAGAATTTCGTCCCCGAAATTAACAACATAAGTTTCAAAATTGTGATCTTTCCATTCTCAACAATATTACAATTCAATATTCAGCATCTTGACCCATTATCGGTCATCCCATCTCTTTTCAGGAGGCAATTTACAATATATGATACAACATGCATTATCAACATGCATTTCTCTAAAATTCAACAAGTCCCAATACACATGTTTCACAATTCCATAACATATTCAATGTTAATGATATAATTGCATTTCTACAACACATTCAACATATACAATGTTAAATTAAACTTCCATTTTCAAGGCATATTCAACAATACTTCCATAAATCAAAACATATACAATGTTTTATAACTCAAAACATATACAATGTTTTTAGATTTCATCAAGACATAAAATTTCCAATACTTGGTTAAACATTAACAAACAAGTCCGGATATTTTCCACGGACCTCTAACTCACGTTCCCAAGTGGCTTCCTCTACTCCGTGATGTTTCCACAAAACCTTCCCCAAGGGTATTGTCTTTCCTCGCAAGACTTGGTCCCACCTATCCAAGGCCCGCACTGGTCTCTTCTCATATGAGGCATCCTCATCAACCTCTAAGCTGGTCCAATCCAATACAATACATGTGACGGATCTGGCTCGTATTTTCGAAGCATATTAACATAAAACACGTCATGCACTCCGAACAACTGCGGCGGTAAAGCTAAACGGTATGCAACCTCTCCAATCCACTCAAGGATCTCAAAAGGGCCAATAAATTGAGGGGACAACTTCCCACTCTTCCTAAACCTCATCAAACCCTGCCTAGGTGATATTTTCAGAAAGACGTGATCACCTACCTCAAATGACAAAGGCCTCCTCTTACGGTCGGCATAACTCTTTTGGCGACTCTGGGCTGTAACAAGTCTCATACGGATAAGCTCAACTTTCTCCGTCGTTTTCTGCACTAACTCCGGGCCTAACAAAGGTGCATCACCCATCTCGGCCCAACACACTGGAGATCTACACGGTCGGCCATACAAGGCCTCAAATGGTGTCATACCAATGCTCGATTGGAAACTGTTGTTACAGGCAAACTCCACTAAGGGCAAATGCCTCTCCCACAACCCACTAAAGTCAAGGACACAGCCTTGAAGCATATCCTCAAGGATTTGAATAGTACGCTCGGACTGCCCGTCAGTCTTAGGATGATAAGCCGTGCTAAAGGTTAACTTAGTACCCAAGGCACTCTGCAAACTATAGCGATCTCGGGTTTTACCCCTTGTGTACAGTGGTTCCGTAGATGTTGGTAGTTGTTTAAATCTTGTTTACATCCTCTCATACTTGGTATTTGAGTTATAGGATATGTTGGGCAGGTTTGTTGCAGGTTGGTTGAACTTAGAACCAAAAGTAGTTGCCCAGATTTTGGCCTGTCCGCTCGGGCGGAGCTTTTGATGCTCGAGCGGGGCCTTTGTTGTAGCTTCTCCGCTCGAGCGGGAAAATCACCCTTCCAGTATTTCCTTTGCAGTGTTGTCCGCTCGAGCTGGGATTTGAACGCTCGAGCGGGAGTTTGTGTGTGACGCTCGAGCGGGGGACCTGTCTGCAAAAGTTCTGAGAGTGTGCATCCGCCACTCGAGCTGGGATTTGGACGCTCGAGCGGGGGTCTGTGAGTGATGCTTGAGCGGGGGTTTGGACACTCGAGCGGGGCAACGGGGTTAAAGCTCCGTGTTTTGACTTTTTGAAATCACTTTTTCATATCTCTTCTCTCTCTTACTTTTCCAAAAACACCATTGTTGAGCTTCTCACTCTAGAGCTCTACCTTCTGTCTAGGTATTGATCTAGTAGGAGTGATTTCTTCACTTTTGGCCTTTACAAAAAAGTTGTTGATCGTCGAGGGCTACCTTTTGATTCGAGAAATTTGTGATTTGGAGCATTTTCGTTTTCTTCATCTTCTTCATTGGGTGTCACCTTTTGAGGTAGGGATATCCTACTCCTTCTCATGGATTTTGTCTTTAAATTTTAGCATTTTGATATGTTGGAGGTTGTTGGGTAGTTTTGAAAAAGTTTAGGCCTTTTGTGTAATTTTACAAAAGTTAGGGTTTTGGTTTATAACAAACCTAAATGCAAGTTTGGCATAGAAAAATGAGACAGATGATGGATGTGGATGAAAATGGAACCTTAGGGTTGTTTTGTTAGTTAAGGGAATTTGCCCTAATTGACTTAATAAATTAATTCGTATAATTAATTTGAGAAAAGGAGGAATTGAATTAGAAATGTTGGAATTGGGAATGTATGGGATTAAAGGGTGTAGTTAAATTATTTATCGCTCACCAAATTGAAATGTTGATATATTATCCATTTTGTGCATTTATTTTCTGTTTAGAAATAACTGCTTTGGGCTATCGGTGGAGGATAGTCTGGATTGTTGTAGACAATGCATGATGATTAGGAAAACGAAAACTAATCAATGGAATGTGTCATGGAGCATGATGGTTGATAGAATACATTAACTTTATGTATTGGTTGATTGTGTATAGAACCTATGTGTTTATATGCATTGTATGTAGAGGAGGAGATGAGGGATGTACTTTGCGGTTTAGGGGAAGATGGGGATGGACCTCTAAACCGGATAGCGTTGGGAGGAGATAGGGGATGAACACCGTAGATACAGCTCATATGCTTATCTTTGAGAAGCGTAGGCACATCTCATATGCTTGTCTAGAGAAGTGTAGATATAGCTCATATGCTTGTCTTTGGTTGTATGATATAGTTCTTATACTTATCTGTTGAGATGTTGATATAGCTAACATGCTTATCTGTTGATGTATTGATTTAGCTAGTATGCTTACCTACTGAAAATGGGAAATGGAAAGTAACATAGATTTGTAAGTCATGTAATTGTAAGGTGATATATATATATATATATATGTGGATGTATCAGTGTCGGCCACCTATCAACTGTTAATCTTTTAGTCATTGTTCATAGTTGGTTTAGTATATTTCTGCTAGGCTGTGGCTCACCGTATATGGGAACATCATTTCAGGTACAGGTAGCATGTCACCTCCAAGGACATAGCTTGGGAGGCTAGGGGCGGACAGACTTTTTGTGTTTATGTTCTTTTGTTGTATTACATGTAGATTGAAGCCAAGGGCTTAATGTGTAATAGAGTTAGCACTCTTTTCTTTGTAACCATGTGTTAACTTGGAAAGCTGTAAGCTCATAGGGCATTTGCTTTTATTGTAACATGTAATACTTTTGTAATGGAATACTCTGATGAATAGAAGAAGGTTGGTCTTTTGTATATATCTATGCATGTCTATATTGATGGGTTGTATGTTATATTTTGAGGGCGTTATAACTTGGTATCAGAGCGTACCGGTTTCGAATGCTTTGGGTACGTGGGAAGTGATTAGGATCACAATGGGTTTGTCTCGCTTGATAGAGACTTAGGTGTAGAGTCATATGCTATGTGTTTAAATTGATAACATGCTTATGTGACTATGTGGGTATGGGATCTAATTTCTAGGATGTTGATTGGATCCTTGGGTTTCTGTGAGTCTTGTTGGAAAAGCACTTGATCAATGCTGTTTCTAACCAGAACTCTAGTAACGCCTCGGGACTATCATTATTCGGAAATGAAATTCGTAAGTGCTTATGTGTTTATGTGCTTATGTGGAGTGAGTTATAGTTGTCCATGCAATAAGACGCGAGTGTTTAGTTTCGGCACATTTATGAATGTGCTAATGTTCTTCGTTCCCTTTATTAGGATGTCAGGACGAGGAAGAGGTGGTAGGTGTGGTAGGCCTAGGAGGCAGGAAGTGCCTATACCGGATGAGATTCCGGCAATACAGGAGGGAGTTGGTCAGGCCAATGTGGCCGAGCAGTGGTCGACAAGCTATGAGTGCCTTGGCAGAGATAGCAGGAGCTTTGGGTATTCTCGGGCGAGAATCGAGTTCTTGGCGGGGCCTTCTTTTTTGAAGAGGGAGTTCTTCCGGTCTAACCCGGACGAATTTATTGGGGATCTGAAAGAGCCACTGAAGGCAGGCGAGTGGCTGGAACAAATGAGTAAGATGTTCGAGATGCTTGGCATCGAGGACGGAACAGTGAAGGTGACCTTGGCATCCTTCTAGCTGAAGGGAGATGCGGGTCAATGGTGGAAGTACGAGAAGGTTCGTGTTGGTGGTGCATGGGAGGCTTTTGTAGATGCTTTCCAGGAGAGGTTTTTATTTTCAGCTGCTAGGGAGAAGCTGAGGATCGGATTTGCGGCTTAATCGAGGGTTTATGCGTGGCGAGTTTGAGGCTATATTTACTAGCTTGTCCAGGTTTGCACTTGAACTTGTGGCGTCCGAGGAACGCCGTTGCTATGAGTTTGAGCGGAAGTTGAGGCGTGGCCTCAAGGGGAGGGTTGGTGGATCTTTCATTCAAGAGTATAGACATCTGGTAGATGCTACAGCTCATATGGAGCTCTTGATGCAGGAGGAGGAAGAGGAGAAGAACAGAGGTTCCAAGAGGAGCCAAGATGGCTAGGGTGATGGCAGGAGACAGAGGGGTTATAACCCTCAGCAGTCTCAGGGTGGTGTGGCTAGATCGACCTTTCCAGTGCAGGCTCAGGGAGAGGCAATCAGGGAGAGTTCACCTGTTACAAGTGTGGTCAGTTGGGCTACAAGGCTTCGATTTGCCCACAGAGGGGTGGAGGTCAGCGAGCTGCTTCTTCTTCAGCTAGACCTCAGGGTCAGAGTTTGGGCAGGGGCCAGCCCTTGTCTTGTTATCAGTGTGGACAGAGTGGGCACCTGAAGAGGTTCTGCCCACAGTTGAGTGCCACTTCAGGAGCGTCTGGTTCTAGGTAGACGCAGAGTTATCAGCCAGCTCAGTCTGTGCAGGCCTCGAGGGCCAATCCGAAGCTGGATCCCGTCATCAGGCTGCAGCGATGATGCTCCTAGAGGTGAGCAGGTTAATCAGGGGCCTACAGGGCGCGCGTATGTTGTTACCGCGCAGGACCTAGTACCGGCTCCATCAGTAGTGAGAGGTACCTTTCTGTTTTGCAACTCTGTTGCTAGTGTGTTGATTGATACGGGTGTGTCTCATTCTTTTGTATCTACTGCATTTGCATCTGTGTTGGAGTTGGAGTTGGCACTATTAGCATCTCCTATTTGTGTTGTGTCACCTATTGGGGGTGAGTTGATTTTGAAACACGGGTGTAGAGGTTGTGATATAGAGGTCGCTGACCATAGGCTTCCGTTTCCTTTTGTAGTTATGCCCATGAAGGGCTTTGATGTTATTTTGGGTATGGACTGGTTATCGTCAAACCAGGCAGTTATTGATTGCTACCGCTAGAGGGTCACTTGTTGTACCGTGAGCGGGGAGTGTTTCCATTTCTTGGGAGATCGGGTTGGTAGTGTTTTGCCACCGGGGTATGATCCGCGAGGGCGGAGTAAGCTTAGTGGTCTACTTGCTAGCTTTATGAGTAGTGAGTGTGACAAGACCCAGATTGTGTTGCCAAGGGTGGTTTGTGAGTATTCGGATGTTTTTCCCGAGGATCTTGTTGATTTGCCACCTTACCGAGAGATAGAGTTTTCTATTGATTTAGTACCCGGCACGGCGCCGATTTCTATGGCACCTTATCGTTTTGCCCCAGCAGAGTTGGTTGAGTTGAAAGTTCAGCTCCAGGAATTGCTAGATAAGGGCTTCATTCGCCCTAGTGTTTCGCCGTGGGGAGCATCGGCCCTCTTTGCTAAAAAGAAAGATGGTGCCTTGAGATTGTGTATCGACTACCGAAAGTTGAATCGGGCTACGATTAAGAATAAGTACCCTATGCCCCGTATAGATGATTTGTTTGACCAGTTGAAGGGGTCCCGTTGTTTCTCTAAGAAAGACTTGAGATCGGGTTACCACCAGTTGAGGGTCAAGGAAGAGGATATTCCGAAGACGGCATTCCGTACACGGTATGGCCATTACGAGTTTTTGGTGATGCCATTTGGGCTTACCAACGCACCGGCAGTCTTTATGGACTTGATGAACCAGATTTTACGGGAATTCTTGGATCGTTTTGTAGTCGTTTTCGTGGACGACATCCTGATTTATTCACCTTCTGAGGAGGAGCATGAGGAACACTTGAGAGTGGTGCTTGAGTTGCTTAGAACCCATAGCCTGTATGCCAAGTTTGGGAAGTGTGAGTTTTGGCTAGGAGAAGTCAAATTCTTAGGCCATGTAGTTTCTGGAGAAAGGATGTCTGTTGATACATCCAAGATTGAGGCAGTGCAAGATTGGGCACAGCCTACGAGTGTGTTTGAGATCCACAGTTTTCTGGGATTAGCTGGGTATTACCGTCGGTTTGTGAGGGATTTCTCCAGGTTAGCTTCACCGTTGACTAGATTGACTCGGAAGGGAGTCAAATTTGTATGGAGTGAGACTTGTGAAAAGTCGTTCCAAGAGCTGAAAGTTAGATTGACCACCGCTCCGGTTTTGATTATTCCGGAGAGAGGGTTGGGTTATGCAGTTTATTGTGATGCCTCACGAGAGGGTTTGGGTTGTGTGTTGATGCAAGAGGGGAAAGTGGTAGCTTATGGCTCACGTCAGTTGAAAATTCACGAGAAGAATTACCCTACACACGACCTAGAGTTAGCAGCAGTGATCTTTGCCTTGAAAATCTGGAGGCACTACCTTTATGGTGAGAGATTCGAGGTGTTCTCGGATCATAAGAGTCTGAAATATCTGTTTACATAGAAAGACTTGAATTTGAGGCAGAGGAGGTGGATGGAGTTTATCGAGGATTACGACTTTGAGTTGCATTATCATCCGGGGAAGGCCAATGTTGTGGCCGATGCCCTTAGTAGGAAATCCATAGGTGATGTAGCTTGTATAGCCATCCGGGAATGGGAGATGTTGGGGGCACTTGGCGAGTTTGATTTGCTTCTAGGCGAATCCGTTGAAATCTGACCTTGTTTTTGTTGTTCTTGTGACCTACACTTGTGACTCGAGTGTTAGAGGCACAGAGAGGTGACCTTGAGGTAGAATCCCTCCGAGAGAAGATCTCCAGTGGGAAGGTTGAGAAGGGTTTGGCGGTGTATCCCGACCTGAGTATGAGATACCGAGACCGTCTGTTTGTGCCGGAGTCTTGCCGAGGGGAAGTACTCCGAGAGTTTCATCATTCGCGCCTTGTGGTGCATTCGGGAGGTACTAAGATGTATCAGGATTTAAGTCGCCAGTTTTGGTGGCGGGGTATGAAGAGAGATGTGGCAGTTTTCGTGTCTAAGTGCCTTACCTGTCAGCAAGTGAAGGTCGAACATCAGAGGCCAGCGGGTTTGTTGCAATCCTTGCCCATTGCCGAGTGGAAGTGGGAGCATGTCACTATGGACTTCGTTGTAGGTCTTCCGAGGACTCAGCGGGGTAGTGATGCTATTTGGGTGGTTGTAGACCGGTTGACTAAGTCGGCACACTTCATTTCTATGCGCGTGAGAGATTCGGTAGATCATCTTGCCGACTTGTATATTCGGGACATAGTGAGATTGCACGGGGTCCCAGTGATGATCGTCTCAGATAGAGACCATCGTTTTACTGCTAGGTTATGGCAGAGTTTGCAGAGTGCCTTGGGCACTAAGTTGACCTTTAGTACAACTTATTATCCTCAGACTGACGGGCAGTCCGAGTGTACTATTCAGATCCTTGAGGATATGCTTCGGGGTTGTGTCCTGGATTTTAGTGGGACGTGAGAGAGGCACTTTCCCTTGGTGGAGTTTGCCTACAACAACAGTTTTCAGTCTAGCATCGGTATGGTATCGTTTGAGGCCTTATATGGCCGACCGTGTAGGTCTCCAGTTTGTTGGTCCGAGGTGGGTAATGCACCTTTGTTGGGTTCGGAGTTGGTTAGGGAGACGACGGAGAAAGTTGAGCTTATCCGTAGGAGGCTTGTTACAGCCCAGAGTCGCCAAAAGAGTTATGCCGACCGTAGGAGGAGGCCTTTGGCGTTTGAGGTAGGTGATTATGTTTTCCTGAAGATATCACCTAGGCGAGGTTTGATGAGGTTTGGGAAGAGTGGGAAGTTATCCCCTCGGTTTATCGGTCCCTTTGAGATCCTTGAAAGGATTGGAGAGGTTGCTTATCGATTGGCTTTGCCGCCGCAGTTGTCCGGAGTGCATGACGTGTTTCATGTGATTATGCTTTGGAAGTATGAGCCGGATCCGTCCCACGTGTTAGATTGGACCGACTTAGAGGTAGATGAGGACGCCTCGTATGAGGAGAGACCAGTTCGGGTCTTGGATAGGCGGGATCAAGTCCTGCGTGGCAAGACCATCCCTTTAGTGAAGGTTTTGTTGAGACATCACGGAGTGGAGAAAGCCACTTGGGAACGTGAGTTGGAAGTCCGCGAGAAATATCCGGACTTGTTTGATGATGTGTAATCATGTATTGAAAATTTTGTTGTAAAATTGAACCTAAAGAGTATTGAATATACCTTAGGTTGTAAGACATGGTATATGTTTTGGTTTATGGAGGTGTATTCTGAAACTTGCCTTATTATGGAAGTTTAATGTAACATTGTATACGTTGAATGTATTGTAGAACTGGAATTGTATCATGAGCATTAGTTATGATATGAAATTGCGAACCATGTAGGTTGGAAATGGTTGGAAATGGAAGAGAAATGCATGATAATGATGCACTTGTAATAGATGATGCTTTTACATATTGTGAGATGCCTCTTGATAAGAGATGGAATGACCGGTAATCGGTCAATTTGTTGAATGTTGTAATATAACGTCGTTTAAAGTGGAGAAAAACTTGCTTTTCCAAAAACTTACACTTAATTTCGAGGACGAAATTCTTTAAGAGGGGGAGGTTATAGCGATCTCGGGTTTTACCCCTTGTGTACAGTGGTTCCATAGATGTTGGCAGTTGTTTAAATCTTGTTTACATCCTCTCATACTTGGTATTTGAGTTATAGGATGTGTTGGGCAGGTTTGTTGCAGGTTGGTTGAACTTAGAACCAAAAGTAGTTGCCCAGATTTTGGCCTGTCCGCTCAAGCGGGGCCTTTGTTGTAACTTCTCCGCTCGATCGGGGGTTTTGGCACTCGAGCGGGAAAATCACCCTTCCAGTATTTCCTCTGCAGTGTTGTCCGCTCGAGCTGGGGTTTGGACACTTGAGCGGGAGTTTGTGTGTGACGCTCGAGTGGGGAGTTGGGCGCTCGAGCGGGGAACCTGTTTGCAAAAGTTCTGAGAGTGTGCATCCGTCGCTCGAGCTAGGATTTGGACGCTCGAGTGGGGGTTTGGACGCTCGAGCGGGGCGACTGGGTTAAAGCTTCGTGTTTTGACTTTTTGAAATCACTTTTTCACATCTCTTCTCTCTCTTACTTTTCCAAAAACACCATTGTTGAGCTTCTCACTCTAGAGCTCTACCTTCTCTCTAGGTATTGATCTAGTAGGAGTGATTTCCTCACCTTTGGCCTTTACAAAAAAGTTGTTGATCGTCGAGGGCTACTTTTTGATCCGAGAAATTTGTGATTTGGAGCATTTTCGTTTTCTTCATCTTCTTCGTTGGCTGTCACCTTTTGAGGTAGGGATATCCTACTCCTTCTCATGGATTTTGTCTTTAAATTTTAGCGTTTTGATATGTTGGAGGTTGTTGGGTAGTTTTGAGAAAGTTTGGGCCTTTTGTGTAATTTTACAAAAGTTGGGGTTTTGGTTTATAACAAACCTAAATGCAAGTTTGGCATAGAAAAATGAGATAGATGATGGATGTGGATGAAAATGGAACCTTAGGGTTGTTTTGTTAGTTAAGGGAATTTGCCCTAATTGACTTAATAAATTAATTCGTATAATTAATTTGAGAAAAGGAGGAATTGAATTAGAAATGTTGGAATTGGGAATGTATGGGATTAAAGGGTGTAGTTAAATTATTTATTGCTCACCAAATTGAAATGTTGATATATTATCCATTTTGTACATTTATTTTCTATTTAGAAATAACTGCTTTGGGCTATCGGTGGAGGATAGTCTAGATTGTTGTAGACAATGCATGATGATTAGGCAAACGAAAACTAATCAATGGAATGTGTCATGGAGCATGACAGTAGTTAGAATACATTAACTTTATGTATTGGTTGATTGTGTATAAAACCTGTGTTTATATGCATTGTGTGTAGAGGAGGAGATGGGGGATGTACTCCGCTGTTGAGGAGAAGATAGGGATGGACCTCTAAACCGGATAGCGTTGGGAGGAGATAGGGGATGAACTCCGTAGATACAGCTCATATGCTTATCTTTGAGAAGTGTAGGCACAACTCATATGCTTGTCTAGAGAAGTGTAGTGTGGGAGCCGAATAATTAAAAGAACGAAATCTGGAGCACCCGAAGAGCCAGGAACTTAACGGCTCCATTCCGCTCGATTGGGACGCTGAATACGTTCTTAGGGCCGAATGGATTTGAGGAGGCATATCAGGACAAACAAAATAATAATAAAAAATAAACTCTGGCCCCGAGGCACAGGGAATGTGTATAAATACAAGAGCTTCAGATACGAGAGGGGATGACTTTTAGAACTCAATCAACAAGCTTTCTGGAACAGAGGAACTGACTTGTTCGCCAGAGAGCTAATTCCGGCATCCTCGACCGGAGTCTTTGTATCTTCTCAGGTGACTAGTTAAGGATCATTGGCGTCTTCTAGGATCTGAAGAGTATTTCCAATCCACTCCCCCACAATTGGCGCCGTCTGTGGGAATACTCAAATATATCCATGAAAGGCGTGACTGCAGATCCTCCGGTAGCCACCGACGAGATCGCACCAAGAGACGACTCCACTCCAGAATGCGCCCGAAGGAAACCGTCCAAGACCGACGCCGAACTCTAACTCACCAACGACTTCAACAAAGGCGATGATGCAAGCGACCATAGAACGAGCCAGATAGACCCAACAGAATTTGGATAACATCATCGCCGAGAACGAACGCCTTCGCCGCGATCTGGCCTTAGAAAAAGCAAAGTCCGGACGGGCAGGGCTCAAGGTCCTTGAGCGACTCCCAAGGAGAGGTCTCAGACGACTCGGTTAATAAAGATAACGCCAACGGCCGCCGCCTTGACCGATTGCCTTGAGGAGGTGATGAGGACGACGTCGCCCAAGAGGCGCCCCAGCGACATCAGACATATGATATACACTACCGCTAGCCCCGATCAGACATGCAATTCAATCACTTCCGAGCCCCCAAATACCACACCAACTAAGCGACCCGACTTTGTGAAGTGCCAAGCATTACCTTCGACGACCGATTTGCGCGCGTAACACTCCCACACGAGATCCTTCGTTGTTGCGCCACGCGTGAACAAGTTTACCGTCGAACGCGTCCTTATCGAGTGGAAGCACTTCGGTTATGTACTATAAAACCCTCATCAAACTCGGGTTCAACGATTCGGATCGACTCAGCTCCTTATCCATTATTCGCTTCAACGCCAACCCGAGTACCCATTGGGAAAGATCACCACCCGCTCGAAATGGCTCCATAACGGTGGATGTGGAGTTTTTGGTCGCCGTTACCCGCCGCATAATCTCATCATGGGGGTGTCAAGGTTGCACACCCTGCAGGCCATCCCAAGCACTTACCACCAGCTGTTACGTTTCTCGACGGAACACGGCGTTGAGCAGATCCGTGGCTCTCAACAGTCAGCACAAGCATGTTACCTTCTCGCTGATAAGCCCGAAGAATCGCAAGTCAACTCCATCGAACGCCTAATCGAGAAATCACGGGCGGCGCCGACGTCAACCGATGAAAAGGCCACGGAAGGTTTGGACCGAGTTGACATCAATGGAAGCCCGGAAAGTTTTTTATGATCGGCGCCTCGAGCCAGTCGACCGACAAGAATCGATCACTTTTTACTCGGCAATCTCGACGTCTTGGCGTGGACTCCATACGAGATGCCGGGAATAGACCCGTCAGTCTCCCAGCACCATCTAAATGTCGATCCCCGGCGCAAGCCGATCATCCAAAAAGGCCAGCGATCCTCCGCAGAACACCGCTGCGCCGTAGAAGAAGTTGACAAATTGCTAGACGCCGGGCAACTAGGAGGTCACCTACCCCACGCGGGCTCTCCAACACAAAGGTGGTGAAAAAGAAAAATGGAACTTGACGAGTGCGTCGATTTCACGGATCTGAACAAAGCTTGCCCCAAAGATTGCTTCCCCTTACCGAGAATTGACCAACTCGTTGATGCGACAATGGCGCCCGACGTATGAGTTTCCTCGACGCCTCTGAGGCTACCATCGGATCGCCATGAATCCGGATGATCGGGACAAAGCGCATTCCTTACTCCAAGAGGGACCCTCTTTCTGAGGTTATGCCTTTTGGACTAAAGAATCGAGGCAATTACCAAAGACTGGTCACCACGATGTTCAAAGAACAGCTCGGACACACTATGGAAGTATACGTTGATGACATGGTGGTCAAATCCAAAGAAGAACAAAATCATATAGCCAATCTGGAAACGACATTCGACACCCTACGCAAATACAGAATGAAGTTAAACGCTTCTAAATGCGCATTCGGGATCGGCTCCGGCAAATTCCTGGGTTATATCGTCAACCACCGTGGAATCGAAGCCAACCCGAGGCAAGTCACAGCAATTTTGGAACTGAGTTCCCCCCGTTTGGTCAAAGAAGTCCAAAAGTTGATGGGAATGGCTGCTGCACTCAACAGGTTCATTAGTCGATCTACAGACCACTGCAGACAATTCTTTCAGACATTACGCCAGGGCAGAGCTTTCGAATGGTCCGCCGAATGCGAAGCAGCTTTTAACGGGCTCAAGACATATCTCCGGACAGTACCTCTTCTAACAACACCGCCACGGTGACCCCTCATTCTATATCTGGCGATCTCCAGCCGTCGGCCGTATTACTAAAAAGAGGAGGAAGGGCGACAAACGATGTATTATGTGAGCAAGGCAATGGTGGGCCAAACACGTTATCTACCACTTGAAAAACTTCGTCCTAGCCTTGGTCATGGCGGAAAAAGCGATGCATTACTTCCAAGGACCTGAAGATTAGGGTCCTAACAGACTATCCTTCGATCGGTATTAAGGAACGCGAAGCATCGAGGCGTGTTTGAAGTGGGCTCTTGAACTCGTATCGACATTCGTTTTACCCAAAAGCGCAATCAAGGCGGTGCTTGCCGACTTTGTCGCCGAATTCACAGGAGGGCTTGCCGACCTCAAGCTCGATGACGCCCCGCCAAAAGCGGCGAAGTTCAGTCAACCCAGTTGGAGAATTTATGTTCGGGACATTTGGCAGTTATATTGTGATGGAGCGTCTAACCAACGGGGCAGCGGCGCCGGCGTCGTACTCATGTCTCGAGGCAGCGATAATTGAGCAGCCGTCAAGCTCGGCCAAGCATCAAATAACGGCCGAATCTGAAGCCTGATGGCGATCATGAGCCGGATGCACATGCCGTTGGTATTTGCGACTCAAAATTGGTAATCAACCACCGGTGAAGAAGTCTGTGACAAGAGACGCGGCGTATGGCGGCCTATATGAAGACGCCTAACACCTTGCTAACGAAATTCCACCCTCATGAACTAAACCAAATAACACGCGACCAAAACACACACGCGGATGCCCTGGCATGCTTAGCCTCCGCCATGAACTCCGAGCTCAAGCGTACCATAGAAGTAGGTTTCGTCCCAGAACCAAGTATCGCCCACCGGAGAAACCCACATCAACATTATAGAATCCGCTCCAAGTTGGAAGGATCCCATTCTTCGCATTCCTTTCTTCCCGAGCAACTCCCGGAGGACAAGAAAGAAGCACATAAAGCTATAAACAAGGCCTGCGGTACTACTTAGATCCACAAGGAGGGCTTTACAAAAGTCCTCTCTGGTCCATACTTGGAATCGTGCACCGGACAGGTAGAGGCTGCTCGAGATACATGAGGCGGTTGTGGTGCCCATTCGAGGACGCTCCTCGCCCACGGCGATAACGTAAGGATATTATTGGCCGACGATGAGAGAAGCCTTGAAAATTATGTCAAGAAATGCGAACAATGCCAAAAGTTCTCCCCACTAACCCATCACCGCGAAGCTTTGAATTCAATTACAAGCCCGCCGTTTGCTCACGGGACTTGATATCGTAGGACCATTGCCGAGGGCCCGAGGAATAAGCGATTTCTAATCGTGGCAACAGACTACTTCACAAAGTGGGTCGGCGGAGGCTCTAACCCATATCAGGATTCCAACATCAAGCGCTTTGTGTGGAGGAACATCATTACACGATTCGGCATTCCAAGAACCGATCTCGGATAATGGTACCCGATTCGATTGTGGCGATATCTGAGAATTGTCGGCAAATGCGGTATTGAACCCTACTTCTCTACGCCAGCCTATCCCCAAAGTAACGGTCAAGCGAAAGCTTCAAACAAATCCATCTTAGACGACATCAAAAAGAGGCTGGAAAATGCCAAAGGCAGATGGGTTGAAGAGTTGCCGAGTGTACTGTGGGCCCACCGCACAACGCCGAGACGATCTACCGGAGAAACGCCGTTTGCATTATGCTTCGGGACCCAGGCAATCTTACCCCTAGAGATTGGCTTACCAACTTTGAGATCGCAAGCCCTTAACACGGGCCGAAACGACATAATGCTCACCTTGGACCTGGTTCTTATTGAAGAACGAAGAGACCGTGCCTTAGCATCCATGGCACGTTATCAGCAGCAGCTCGCAAAGTCATACAATCGGCGAGTTCAGTTGCGCCGCTTCAATCCAGGAGAATTGGTCCTAATGAAGGTATTACCAGCCGACCGGAGGCCGTCCGATGGAAAACTTGGCCCGATCTGGGACGGTCCCTATCAGATAGATTCCGTTGCAGGCGTAGGTGCATATCGGCTCTCAGACATGTCAGGGAGAAGCCTGCCCCGGCCGTGGAATGCAACACATCTACGTAAATTTTATCAATGACCCGACCTGTGGGCTTGATAGTTGTAAACATTTCGTTGTAATGAAAGATCTCGTGTTTTTACGTGTTTGAGCTCAACATCTTTGGCCAAAACAAGTCTCCGAATTCGGAGCCCCCTTCGGTGCACGACACCCTAGGGCCGAACAAGTCTCCGGATTCGGAGCGCCCTTTGTGGATGTCACGATTGGCCAAAACAAGTCTCCGGTCGGGCCCCTTGATGCCACGACACCCTAGGGCGAACAAGTCTCCGGATTCGGGCGCCCGTGAATGTCACGATTGGCCAAAACAAGTCTCGAATTGAGCCCCCGGTGCCACGACACCCTAGGGCGAACAAGTCTCCGGATTGAGCGCCCGCCGTGGATGTCACGATTGGCCAAAACAAGTCTCCGAATTCGGGCCCCTTGATGCCACGACACCCTAGGGCGAACAAGTCTCCGGATTGGGCGCCCCCGTGGATGTCACGATTGGCCAAAACAAGTCTCCGATTGAGCCCTTCGTGCACGACACCCTAGGGCGAACAAGTCTCCGATTGGAGCCCTTGATGCACGACACCCTAGGGCGAACAAGTCTTGGATTCGAGCGCCCGCCGTGGATGTCACGATTGGCCAAAACAAGTCTTTGAATTGAGCCCCTTGATTGCGACACCTAGGGCGAACAAGTCTCCGGATTCGAGCGCCCTTCGTGGAGGTCACGATTGGCCAAAACAAGTCTCCGGTCGAGCCCCTTGATGCCACGACACCTAGGGCGAACAAGTCTCCGGATTCGAGCGCCCGCCGTGGATGTCACGATTGGCCAAAACAAGTCTCCGTGAGCCCCCTTGATGCCACGACACCCTAGGGCGAACAAGTCTCCGGTCGGAGCCCCCTTCTCTTCACGCTCGCGCCAAAGCAAGGGCAGATGATAATCTTGGCGGCCCATTTTACTCGGCCACATTATCTAAATGCCTCGGCCCACAGTATGAACCATTCGGCTCTTCACGCTCATACTGGCCAAAGCAAGGGCAGATTTATTAATCTTCTTACATTATCTGAATGCCTCGGCCAGCCCACGAGTATGAACCATTCGGCTCTTCACGCTCGCGCCCTGGCCAAAGCAAGGGCAGATTTATTAATCTTGGCGGCCCATTTTTACTCGGCCACATTATCTGAATGCCTCGGCCAGCCCACGAGTATGAACCATTCGGCTCTTCACGCTCGCGCCCTGGCCAAAGCAAGGGCAGATTTATTAATCTTCTCACATTATCTGAATGCCTCGGCCAGCCCACGAGTATGAACCATTCGGCTCTTCACGCTCGCGCCCTGGCCAAAGCAAGGGCAGATTTATTAATCTTGGCGGCCCATTTTTACTCGGCCACATTATCTGAATGCCTCGGCGTTTAACAGTATGAACCATTCGGCTCTTCACGCTACCGCCAAAGCAAGGGCAGATTTATTAATCTTCTCACATTATCTGAATGCCTCGGCCAGCCCATGAGTATGAACCATTCTATCTTCACGCTGGCTACGCTAAAGCAAGGGCAGATGATAATCTTGGTGGCCCATTTTACTCGGCCACATTATCTGAATGCCTCGGCCAGCCCACGAGTATGAACCATTCGGCTCTTCACGCTCGCGCCCTAGCCAAAGCAAGGGTAGATTTATTAATCTTCTCACATTATCTGAATGCCTCGGCCAGCACACGAGTATGAACCATTCGGCTCTTCACGCTCGCGCCCTGGCCAAAGCAAGGGCAGATTTATTAATCTTGGCGGCCCATTTTTACTCGGCCACATTATCTGAATGCCTCGGCCAGCCCACGAGTATGAACCATTCGGCTCTTCACGCTCGCGTCCTGGCCAAAGCAAGGGCAGATTTATTAATCTTCTCCAATTATCTGAATGCCTCGGCCAGCCCACGAGTATGAACCATTCGGCTCTTCACGCTCGCGCCCTGGCCAAAGCAAGGGCAGATTTATTAATCTTCTCGACCCATTTTTTACTAAGGCAAAGACATTATATATCCATCAAGAAACATCCCCATAAAATTATGGAAACATCAGCACATTGCGCAGAATTCATAATATTTTATAACTTTCTGTATCATAACTTTTATAATATCAACCCGCATTAAAAATGTCGGATAAACATATACAAAACAACAAAAACAAGCGAAACAGAAAATAAAATACTTTCTCGAGCTCATAACAATTGTGTATGGTAAAGATCAACCCTCCGAATCAGTCTCCAACGGATCGATGTCAACTTGTTCATACGGTATTGGCATATTCAGCGAAACTCCAGCTGGAGCAAGGGCCTTGTGCCAACCATGTTTGAAGCCCCGATTCTCAAACCGAGAGACCTGGTCCACATATTCGGCGAGGCCAGCCTTCTTCCCGGCTTCGAATCCTTTTGAATCGGCAATCTCCTTCGCCGCCTTCATTTCGGCCAACTTAGCCTCTAGGCTCAAGAATCGCCTTTTGGGTCAAGCCAATCGCAGCTTGCATATCGTCGACCTTCTTGTCGGCTCTCGCTCTTAACTTATCCGCGTGACGAGCTTTCTCTACCTCGTCTCGCCTGAGAAGCTTCGGTTTGTCTTAAAAATTCGCCCTCGGCTTTTTCCTCGGCCTCGGCTTGCTTCGTAAATGACTAATCTGCTGGCGTCGAGATGGCCGAGATGACCTCGTCGGCTATCCTACCAACGGTCCGCAAAAGAGGAATTCAAAATACGACGAAAAAGGTAACGCGAATAGCGTTTGGATGAAGCGAAGGAAAAGTCAAAATCGCACCAAAAAGGGCCGATCGCGGCTAACATTGTCGCATTGAATCCGATTCCAACCGAAAGCCTCCATATCACACGGCAGCAGAGACGTTGCACGCTAACGCGACCTCTAGGTCCTAAGCGCGAGGCATCCGGCGAACCGCATATTTCTTGCGATCGTTTGAATCACGAAGAGTGAGCCTTACTCGATCCCCCACTCGGGGGACGTTATGGCCGTGATCATCAATCGACCTCACGATCCCTGGCGCGTTTCTCCGCCTTTGCCTCAACATCCTGAAGGGCCTTCCCAACCAACGCAGATTCGGCATTCTTATTTGTTGCCGCCTAAACAACTCCCGATCGCTTTGATTCGAACCAAATAGGAATGAGATTCACTCGTGGTCGGTTCAGCCGAAAGGCCTTCCGCTCTCCGTCGTGCAGCTAACCTCTCCGCATTCGCCTTCTTGGCGAGCTTTGTCAGGCTCAACTCAGCCATGTCAGTGGATACCGAGATGGGAGGATCGTCTGTGCATAGAGGAACGTCGGCAGAATCCAACATTTCCTCAGATTCGGCCTCAGACTGATCCGATTCGGTAGTATCGGATACTTCAGTATTCTCCGAATGAGACCTTTCGAAACCTATCTGTCTCAAGTTTTTGAAATCAGAAAAAATACGAGCTATGAGAAAATTTTCCCCCTTCGGAATCGGTATGTTTTCCGTGGCCGAAAAGGTCGTGTATGTAGGCTCGTAGCAAAGCAGAACGTGAGCCGCCCTTCCCTGCTTATGGAGACTGCGACGGCCAAAGTAATTCAGAGCAATCCTGATGTCCGAAAGAACGGCGTCGACAGTTGAAGCTTGGATTTTCTTTAGATCGTTCCCTGCGCAAGACAAGCCGTAAGATTCAGGAAAACAGGAAAACGGGGTGTGGTAAATTTAAGAGAGCACTCGGCGACCTGGCTCGCCCCTACGTCTAGGGATAGGATCGACATGACCTTCCCCTTTGCCGAACTCCCAGTTGCCGCGGACAACGACCATGACATCATCAACTTGTTTCCCAGAGCTGGAAAGCATAGTGATTAACTGATGGTCTGTGTCCTTAGCTCTGAGGAAGTAACGCCCATGCCGGCCAGAGGATTTGGCCAGAGCATAATGATCTTAATGGCGAATGCCAAGATTAATCCCGAGGCAACGGTTCAGCGCTATGACGCCCATTATAATCCTATAGAAATTCACATTGGGTTGGGAAGGGATCAAATCCCAGTGGCGAAGAACAGCCCTCAGAAACGGGTGAAGTGGAAAGCGGACTCCACCCTCTACAATCGACAAAAGGGGAAAGACAATCGTGGTTCTATCCTCCCTCTCCATGTCAAGAGTGCCGTCCGCCACGAACGACAGGTGGACATCGTCGGGAATAGAGAAATGGCGTCTAAAGCCAACAATTCGATCCGATGAAAGGAGGTCTCTCAAGTGTTTCGCCATATCCTATTGTCTATAAGAACATGCGACGGAACAAACAAGCTAGGAAAAGCTTCGGAGCAGGAGGGAGGAAAACTTACAAAAAATGAAGATGTGAGACCATGAATTATCCTCTCACATGGATGTTGTGGAGATCCAACGAAGAGAAGAGCTTCACCCCTGTAGATCTGCAATGATGAACATAGTCGGTGCCACCCAACCGGGGTTATCGGCCGGGGACTCTCCGATGATGAAGTCAGTCCTTGTATTAAGGAAGAAATAGTATATGCATTTGAAGGGGTGTGTGTTGTGTGTCGAGAGATGAGAACATACCTGTATGTTATGAGGTCCCTTCCTTTTATAGACGGGGGTGGGCCGAATAGGCCCAATAGTTGGGGCTTTAGCAAGCCTTGTTTGGGTTAGGCCCAATAAGCTGGTACCTATAATTTTCTGGCTCCCACAGAAGATTATCGCAGACGAAAGAGTTGCAAGAGCAATTCGAGGAGCGATCCAGTAGCCAGCGTCATAGAATACGGATTCGAAAAGACATCAGATTTTAAATCATAGTAAATGGGCGTGCTCGAAGGGTAGGGAAGTTGAAGCATCGATTAAAAGGGCGGGTAATTAAACCCCCACGTGAAAATTTTCGACCCCTAACTTCGGTTCAGAGTATTTGAAAAACGGAACCAAGCATTTCACCCAACTGTCATTGGCAAAATGCTTGGGGGGCAATTGTGGGAGCCGAATAATTAAAAGAACGAAATCTGGAGCACCCGAAGAGCCAGGAACTTAACGGCTCCATTCCGCTCGATTGGGACGCCGAATACGTTCTTAGGGCCGAATGGATTTGAGGAGGCATATCAGGACAAACAAAATAATAATAAAAATAAACTCGCCCCGAGGCACAGGAATGTGTATAAATACAAGAGCTTGAGATCTGAGGGGATGACTTTTAGAACTCAATCAACAAGCTTTCTGGAACAGAGGAACTGACTTGTTCGCCAGAGAGCTAATTCCGGCATCCTCGACCGGAGTCTTTGTATCTTCTCAGGTGACTAGTTGAGGATCATTGGCGTCTTCTAGGATCTGAAGAGTATTTCCAATCCACTCCCCCACATGTAGATATAGCTCATATGCTTGTCTTTGGTTGTATGATATAGTTCTTATACTTATCTGTTGAGATGTTGATATAGCTAACATGCTTATCTGTTGATGTATTGATTTAGCTAGTATGCTTACCTACTGAAAATGGGAAATGGAAAGTAACATAGACTTGTAAGTCAAGTAATTGTAAGGTGATATATATGTATGGATGTATCAGTGTAGGCCACCTATCAACTGCTAATCTTTTAGTCATTGTTCATAGTTGGTTTAGTGTATTTCTGTTGGACTGTGGCTCACCCTATATAGGAACATCATTTCAGGTACAGGTAGTATGCCACCTCCAAGGACATAGCTTGGGAGGCTAGGAGCGGACAGACTTTTTGTGTTTATGTTCTTTTGATGTATTACATGTAGATTGAAGCCAAGGGCTTAATGTGTAATAGAGTTAGCACTCTTTTCTTTGTAACCAAGTGTTAACTTGGAAAGCTGTAAGCCCGTAGGGCATTTGCTTTTATTGTTAACATGTAATACTTTTGTAATGGAATACTCTGATGAATAGAAGAAGGTCGGTCTTTTGTATATATCTATGCATGTCTATATTGATGGGTTGTATGTTATATTTTGAGGGCGTTACACAAACTCTGCCACAACCTAGTAGTAAAGTGCGGATCTCTATCTGAGACGATCGACACTAGGACTCCGTGCAACCTCACTATGTCCTGAATATACAAGTCGGCAAGATGATCTACCGAATCTCTCACGCGCATAGGAATAAAGTGCGCCGACTTAGTCAACCGATTCACAACCACCCAAATAGCATCACTACCCCGTTGAGTCCTCGGAAGACCCACAACGAAGTCCATCGTGACATGCTCCCATTTCCACTCGGCAATAGGCAAGGGTTGCAACAAACCCGCTGGCCTCTGATGCTCGGCCTTCACTTGTTGACAAGTAAGGCACTTAGACACAAAAGTGCCACATCTTTCTTCATCACTCTCCACCAAAACTGGCGACTCAGATCGTGATACATCTTAGTGCCTCCTAGATGCACCGCAAGGCGAGAATGGTGAAACTCTCGGAGTACTTCCTCTTGGCAAGACTCCGGCACAAATAAACGGTCTCGGTATCTCACAGTTAGGTCAGGATATACAGTCAAACGCTTCTCAACCTTCCCACTGGAGATCTTCTCCCGGAGGGATTCTACCTCACGGTCACTTCTCTGTGTCTCTAACACTCGATTCACAAGTGTAGGCTGCGCAACTACAGAAAATAAGGCCGCAGACTTAATAGTTCGCCTAGAAGCACATCAAACTCGCCAAGTACACCCAACATTTCTCATTCCCGGATGGCTATACAAGCTACATCACTAATGGATTTCCTACTAAGGGCATCAGCCACAACATTGGCCTTCCCCTGATGGTAATGCTACTCGAAATCGTAATCCTCAATGAACTCCATCCACCTCCTCTGCCTCAAATGCAAGTCTCTCTGTGTAAATAGATACTTCAGACTCTTATGATCTGAGAACACCTCGACTTTCTCACCATACAGGTAGTGCCTCAAAATCTTCAAGGCAAAAATTACAGCTGCCAACTCTAGGTCGTGTGTAGGGTAATTTCTCTCATGTGTTTTCAACTGCCGCGAACCATAAGCTACCACTTTCCCCGCTTGCATCAACACACAACTCAAACCCTCTCATGAGGCATCACAATATACAGCATAACCCAAACCCCTCTCCGGAATAATCAAAACTGGAGCGGTGGTAAGTCTAACTTTAAGCTCTTGGAATGACTTTTCACGAATCTCACTTCATACAAACTTGACCCCTTTTCGCGTCAATCTAGTCAATGGCGAAGCTAGCCTAGAGAAATCCTTCACAAACCGACGGTAATAACCAGCCAATCCCAGAAAACTGCGGATCTCAAAAACACTCTTAGGCTGTGCCCAATCTTGCACTGCCTCTATCTTGGATGAATCTACGGTCACCCCTTCCCTGGATACTACATGCCCTAAGAACTTAATCTCTCTTAGCCAGAACTCACACTTTCCAAATTTGGCATATAGCCTATGGGCTCTAAGCAACTCAAGCACCACTCTCAAGTGTTCCTCGTGCTCCTCTTCAGAAGGTGAATAAATTAGAATGTCATCCACGAAAACGACCACAGAGCGATCTAAGAATTCCCAGAAGATCCGGTTCATCAAGTCCATAAATACTGCCAGTGCATTGGTGAGCCCAAAAGGCATCACCAGAAACTCATAATGGCCATACCGCATACAGAATGCCGTCTTCGGGATATCCTCTTCCCTGACCCTTAACTGATGGTAACCCGATCTCAAGTCTATTTTAGAGAAACAACGGGATCCTTTCAACTGGTCAAACAGATCATCTATATGAGGCATAGGATACTTGTTCTTAACCGTAGCCCGATTCAATTTTCGGTAATCGATACAAAGTCTCAAAGCCCCATCTTTCTTTTTAGCAAAGAGGGCCGGTGCTCCCCACGGCGAAGTACTAGGGCGGATAAAGCCCTTATCTAGCAATTCCTGTAGTTAAATCTTCAACTCACTCAACTCGGCTGGGGCAAAACGGTACAGTGCCATAGAAATCGGTACCGTGCCAGGCACTAAGTCAATAGAGAATTCAATCTCATGGTGAGGTGGTAAACTAACAAGATCCTTGGGAAAGACGTCCGAGTACTCACAAACCACTCTAGGCAATTCAATCTGGGTCTCATCACACTCACTACTCATAAAGCTAGCGAGAAGATAACTAAGCTCACTTCGCCCTCGCGGATCATACACTGGTGGCAAGACTCTACCAACCCGATCCCCCAAGAAATGGAAACAATCCCCGCTCAAGGTACATATAGTAACCCTCTGGCGATAGCAATCAATAACAGTTCGGTATGACGATAACCAGTCTATATCCAAAATCACATCAAAACGCGACATAACCATTACTACAAAAAAAAATGAAAGCCGGCGGTCAGCAACCTCTATATCGCAACCCCTACCCCTTGTTTCAAAATCAACTCACCCCCAACAGGTGATACAACACAAATAGGAGATGCTAACTGCGCCAACTCTAAACCCAAAACAGATGCAAATACAGCAGATATAAAGGAATGGGATGCAACCGTATCAATCAACACATTAGCAACTGAGTTCCAAAACAGAAAGGTGCCTCTCACAACAGATGGAGCCGGTACAAGATCCTATGCTGTAACAACATACACGCGCCTTGAAAGCCTCTGATCTACTGCCACCTCTTGAGCAAAAGATCATTGCAGATCGAGCCAAAGAGGTTCTCGATTGGCCTCGAGGCTCGAATCGACCGAGCTGATAACTCTGCCTCGACCTAGATGCACCAGATGTGCCACTCAACTGCAGGCAAAACCTCTTCAGGTGCCCCGCCTGACCAAACTGGTAACAAGAGAGCGGCTGGCCTTTGCCCTGACTCTGACTCTGAGGATGAGCCGAAGATGAAGCTGCTCTCTGTCATCCTCCCCTCTGTGGGCAAACTGGAGACTTGTGGCCCAGCTGACCACACTTGTAACAGGTAAAGTCTCCCTGATTGCCTCTTCCAGAGCCTGAACTTGGCACTGGAAAGGAAGATCTCGCAAATGCACCCTGGGACTGCTGAGGGTTAGAACCCCTCTGCCTCCTACCATCCCCCTGACCATCCTGACTCATCTTGGAGCCCCTCATCCTCTCCTCCTCCTCATGCATAATAATCTCAAGATGGGCCGCAGCATCCACAAGGTGCCCATACTCCCAAGTCATAGACCTCGCAACCCTAAACTTGAGCCCGGTCCTTAACTTCTTTTCGAACTCAAGACAACGGCGTTCCTCAGACGCCACTACCTCAGATGTAAACCTCGATAAACTAGAAAATGCAGCCTCAAACTCGGCCACTGGTGTATTCAGCTGCTTGAGCTGACAGAACTGATCCCTCAACTTCTCCCTAACAGTGGGAGGCAAAAACTTCTCCTGGAAGGCATCAACAAAAGCCTCCCAAGTCCCTCCAATACGACCTCGAACAAACTTCCACCACCGACCCGCGTCTCCATTCAGCTAGAAAGACGCCAAGGTCACCCTCAAGGTTTCGTCTTCGATGTCTAACAGCTCAAATGTCTTCATCATCTGCTCAAGCCACTCATCAGCCTTAAGTGGCTTTTTAGGATCCCCCAGAAACTCATTCGGATTGGACCGAAAAAACTCCCTCTTCAGAAAAGAAGGCCCTGTCCAGCCACATGGGCCTGGACCTGATTCTCAACTCTGAGAATGTGCATGGATTCCTTCAATGCTCCTGCCATCTCGCGGGCCAAGGCGCCCATGGCTCCGACTCCATCGGTTTGGCCACATTGGCTCGACCTACCTCCTCACAGGCTTTGGAATCTCATCCGGTATAGGCATCTCCTGCCTCCTAGGCCTACCTCGCCTACCACCACGTCCTCGTCCTGACATCCTAATAGAGGTAACGAAATATTAGCACATTCACAAATGTGCCGAAGCTATTTCACTTATATCCTAATACATGGACAACTATAATTCACTCCACGTAAGCATATAATCACATAAACACTTACGAATTTCATTTCCGAATAATGACAGTCCCGAGGCGTTGCTAGAGTTCCAGTTAGAAACAGCATTGATCAGGTGCTTTTCCAACAGGACTCCCAGAAACCCAAGGATCCAATCAACATCCTAGAAACTAAATCCCATACCCATATAGTCACATAAGCATGTTACCACATAAGCACATAACATCATACATAAATCTCTAACAAGCAAAACAAACTCATTGTGGTACTAACCGTTTCCCACGTACCCAAAGTATTCAAACCCGGAACGCTCTGATACCAAGTTATAATGCCCTCAAAATAATACATATAAACCCAACATTCATGACATCCATAGACATAAGAGAATAAAGCATATTTCTATTTATCAGAGTATTCATTACCAAAGTATTACATGTTGACAACAAAAGTAAATACCCTACGGGATTACAACTTTCCAGGTCAACACTTGGGTCCAACAAAAGAAGAGTTCTAACTCTTTATACAAAAGAAGCCTTTGGCTTGATTTACACGTAATACACAAAAAGAAAATAACAACAAAAAGGTCCTTCAGCCTCTAAACCTCCCAAGCTACGTCCTTGGAGGTGGCATACCATCTGTACTTGAAAATGATGTCCCATAAAGGGTGAGCCAAAGCCCAGCAGAGATATACTAAACCAAATATGAGCAATAACTAAAACATTAGCATTTTGATAAATGGTTAACACTTGTAAATCAACTTACAACATTTTCCAGTTTCATGACAAATACATCCGTGTTTCATTCCACTTTTCCTTTACTTAACCAGTTCAAATTCATAAACATGGCTCACTATCTAGCCAACAATTAAATGAGACTACAACTCATATTAAGATACTTCCATCATCCATAATTCAAATGAGACTACAACTCATATTAAAACACTTCCAATACTTCAATTATCTACGTTATGCAAACGTAATCAAGATTTCGGGACTTTCACCCTGGACACTCTGGCTAACTTAATTATCAATGGAGTTCATCCCCTATCTCTTCCCAAACAGGTTTGAGAGTGCATCCCCTATCTCCTCTCAAACCTTAGAGTACATCCCATATCTCCTTGAAAACAACATACATATGCAATGTATTTAAGCACTTATCATATACAATGATCAAGCAAAGCACATATTCAATATGTTATTCCATCCGTCATATTCAATGACATACTCAGTTGATTAGTTTTAATTCACCTAATCATCATGCAGTGTCTACAACAATCAAGACTATCCTCCACCGATAGCCCAAAGCAGTTATTTCTAAACAGATAATAAGTTATAAATAGATAAATTATCTACAATTTCAAAGGTGAGTGATTAATCAATCCAACTCCACCATTCAATCCCATAATCTCCCAATTTCATGGTTTTCAATTTCAATTTCATATTTCCACATTTCCCGGATTAATTATACAAATTAATCATTTATATTAAATTAGGGCCTTTTCCCATTTTTCTCAAATATTGCTCCTAAGGTCAAATTTCATCAGTCAAACACCATAACTTCATTTTAGGGACCATTCATATACTTGGAATCCCAAAAATAGAAAACCCCTCTTTCTTAGTTTCACTTTCAAAACACTAACTTTCCCAAGTTACCCAAACAATACCATCTATACTAAATACATAACATCTATGTCAAAACTCATAGAAAAGAGTAGGTTATTCTTACCTCAAATTTCGGAGCTCAAAGGAGAAGAAGGACAAAACTCAAGATGCTCCGATCACCAACTTTTTCGGATCAAAACGAAGGCCACGGCAAGGTCCACACTTTTTACAAAGGGACTAGTGTGGAAGATCACTAGAGCTAGATGATTTCATAGAGAGAAGATGTATTTTCTAGAGAGGAGCTCTCAAATGAGGGTTTTGAAAAGCTAGAGAGAGAGAGTGGGTCAAAAAAATGGTTCAAAAAGCTTCATCTTGGACTGATATACATCACAGTCCGCTCGAGCGTGGAACGCCCCACTCGAGCGTCAGACACAGACTCCCGCTTGAGCGTGAAAAGTGACGCTCGAGCGTCGAATGCACACTTCCAGAAGTTTTGCAGACGAAGGTCCCCGCTTAAGCGTGAAAGTGGACGCCGGCGTCCGGCGACCTGCAGAAAAATCAAGGTGGAATAATCGCCGGCGTCAAACTCCCGCCGGCGGAGGAACAAAAGCAAAGGGGCTCGCTCGAGCGTCAAAAGCCCCCCTCCAGCGTGAAGGCCAAAATCTGGCCATAAACCGATTGTTTCTAAACACAACCAACCAGTTTCAAACTTGCCTAACACAACCCAAAACTCAAATACAAAGAGTAAAGGATGGAAACGAGAATAAGACAACAACACACATCCACGGAACCGAGTCTGGAATACAATAACCAATGAAAGGAAAACCGGGATCGCTATAAAGACCTTAAATGCGGTGTCATGACCCGAACCCGCCCCCATGGGTTGAGGACATAACCGGCCAGTAATCATGAAATTACCTATAGCCTCAAACCAAACCAAATGCTTGTTAACAGAGTTAATGGGGGCCAAATGGAAGCAGTTTAAAACTTTGTCCATAGGGTTGTGCTTACATGTCACATCATAACAAATCATACATATGCATATTAATAACTCACAACCAAAATATGTACTACACAAGGATCTGTACATACAAGATCATATATGTCTAAGTCAACCCGAGAAAACTATATACAACATATTCAAAGACTTTGCCCACATGACAAAATAAAACAGAATGGCAAAAAGGCAAAGACGGGTCTCGTGCGTGAGACGTAAGGGCTGACTTTTCAAAACCTGTGTTGTTCCTCACCGACTTCACTGGGGCTGGGTTTGGACTTCTCTTGGCTCACCTACAAACACACGAATGAGTGTGAGCGAAAGCCTAGTGAATAATATCAAATAAAGGAGTTATACAAACGGTATGTAGAATAACATGCTTCAAACGGCCTTGGGCCCAATTCAAATTCTCATTTATGTCAAACTAGCCTTTGGCCGATTCATTTATTCGTATCAAACTGGCCTTTGGCCCATTCATTTATTCATGTCAAAACGGCCTCTGACCCATTCATTCATTTGTGTCAAAACAGCCTTTGGCCCATTCATTCATGTCAAAACGGCCTCTGGCCCATTCATTCATGTCAAAACGGCCTCTGGCCCATTCATTCGTGTCAAAACAGCCTCTGGCCCATTCATTCCTGTCAAAACGGCCTCTGGCCCATCCATTCATTCTTGTCAAAACAGCCTCTGGCCAATTCACTCTATCATTCAGATCAAACTGGCCTCTGGCCCATACATTTGGCATAGCAACATTGTCTACCAATCAAATCAACGAACTTATAAAACTTACATAGAAGTAAGTAATTTGGACAACAACATATTTCAGATATCTTTGTTAAGATATTACTCACAGTGATCGGTTGGTTGGTTTGCCCTGGAGCTCGACCCTACACATTCCATGAACACAAAAGGGTCACAAACAATTCAATCCGTTCTAAATTCACATTTTCCTCTTTAGGCTTCATTCTTGTAACGCCCTAAAAAAAAATAACATTCAACCCAACAATATTGACATGCATATATATATAAAAGATCAACATCCTTCTATTCATTTGAGTATTTCCTTACAAAAAGTATTACATGTTGACAACAAAAGTAAACGCCCCATGGGCTTACAACTTTCCAAGCCAACACTTGGTTACAAGAAATGAGTACTAGTTCATATACACATTAAGCCCTAGGCTTGAATTTACATGTAATACATCAAAAGGAAAATGACATCCAAAAAGTCTAACAGCCTCTAGCCTCCCAAGCTATGTCCTTGGAGGTGGTATGCTACCTATACCTGAAAATGATGTTCCCATATAGGGTGAGCCACAACCCAGTAGAAATACACTAAACCAGCTATGAACAATGACTAAAAGATTAGCAGTTGATAGATGGCCAACACTGATACATCCACTTATACCACGTTATAGTTTTATGACATACAAGTCCATATTACTTTTCATTTTTCTATTTCTTATTCATTTTCCAATTCTTAACCATGGCTCAGAACCTGGCCAATCAACACATACGAGACAGTAACTCATATTAGACATTTTCCCATTTCACAATAGATAAGCATATTAGCTATACCAACACATCAACAGATAAGCATAAGAGCTATGTCACACTTCCAGGGATAAGCATAAGAGCTGTATCATCATAATAGTAGATAAGCATGTGAGCTGTATCTGTGGAGTCCATCCCCTATCTTCTCCCAAGCAACATCCGGTTTAGAGGTCCATCCCCTATCTTCCCCTAAACCGTGGTGTACATCCCCTATCTCCTCCAACACAACACAATGCATATAAACAATTATTATACACATTACCAATCAGTACATAGAGTTAATGTATCCTTTCAACCGTCATACTTAATGACACATTCCAGTAATTAGTTTCCGTTTGCCTAATCATCATGCATTGTCTACAACAATCAAGACTATCCTCCACCGATAGCCCAAAGCAGTTATTTCTAAACAGAAAATAAATGCATCAAATGGATATAAAATCAACATTTCAATTTGGTGACCCATACATTCCAAATCCCAACATTTCCAATTCAATTCCTTATTTCTCAAATTAATTATTTGAATTAATTTATTAAACCAATTAGGGCAAATTCCCATAATTAACAAAACAACCCTAAGGTTCAATTTTCATCCGTAATCCATCATCTATCTCACTTTTCTATGCCAATCTTGCATATAGGTTTATTATAAACAAAACCCCATCTTTTGTAAAATTACACAAAAGACCCAAACTTTTGTAAAACTACACAACAACACCCAACTTATCAAAAAGCTAAAATTGAAAGACAAAGTCCATAAGGAGGAGTAGGGTATCCTTACCTCAAAGTTTGAGCTCCAACGGAGATGAAGACCAAAAATCAAAATGCTCCAAATCACCAAATTTTCAGATTAAATCAAAGCTCTCAACACCTTCTACCTTTTTAACAAAGAACTTAGGGTAGATTCACACTAGAAAGAGATGAAAATTTAGAGAGAAGGCAAGTCTAGAGAGAGAGGGTCTCAGATCTAGGGTTTTAAAATGAAAAGTGATGAAAATGTTATGTTTAAAATCGCCGATCACGATATAAAAACAGCTCGCTCGAAGCGAAGACTTGGTCGCCGAGCGACTGAAAAACCTCGCCGAGCCAAGAAAGTCTCGCCGAGCCAACAACCAGAAGCTCGCTCGGCGACAAAGCCGCCGAACCAACAACTCGAACCTCTGTGTTCAGCAGACAGACGCTGAAGGCCGCCGAGCGAAGAAAAAATCGCCGAAGCGAAGAAAAGCTCGCCGAGCCAAGAAATGCAACTCGTGTCCAGAACCAGACGCAATCGCTCGCTCAAGCGAAGTCACTCTGGCTCAACCCACCAGACACAAAACACACCTCTCGCTCGAGCGACCAAACCCTGGCTCGAGCAAAGGTCCAAAACAAAGAGCTCGCTCGAGCGAAGGTCCGCAGTGCAGCAACACTTGGCTCCTGCACACAACCAACTCAGAATAAACTCGCCCAACACATCCTATAACTCAAAACAAAGTGTGAAAGGATGTAAACAAGAGAATAACAACTGCTAATGTCCACGGACTCAAGTCCGGACCACTGTACAACAAGGGATAAAACCCGGGATCGCTATAATTCTTATCTCTTTAACTTAATTACAATGCTCAATGCATGCCTAAGAGTACTTAGAAGTGAAAGAGGACAAAAGACGAAACTCAGAATGCCTTTACAAAATTTCAGAAAACAGGGTCCCCGCTCGAGCGGACCTATGAGGTTTGCAAAAATGCTGGATGCATCAAAATTACACTCGAGCGTGAAGTCTAGCGCTCGAGCTGAAGGTCTGTCTACATAGCTCCCCGCCGAAAGGCACTTCTCGCCGAGCGGACATCCAAGTCTGCAAAAAAACTGGGAACACGAAATTCACGCTCGAAGGCGGTTTCTCGGCCGAGCGACATCAAATTTTCGGGTTTTCGTAACATGTTCTTGAGCTCCAATTCGACATTCAATGGTTCTAGATGCATGCTTTTGGCTCAAGCTTCACATAATCATATACTAACATGGTACCAACACCAAATTACAACACAATGGAGCTCAATTTCACAAATTAATCACATGCATGTCCCAAGCTACACCAAATTCACTTTCAACATAACAATTTCATGCATTTAAGCTCATACTTCTTATGAATGGTACATGCATGTGAGATATAACTTCCATTTCAACTCAAATTGTACAAATGGTGGTCACAAGCATGGATTCTAGCCACAATTCTACATGGATCATATTTTTCATGCTCAACTATACAGATTCGTGGCTATTATGCACATGCATGCATTCCATGACTTCAAATACAACAAAATCAACTCAATTTCCTTTTAATGAATTTAATCCATGTTCTTGACCATTATTTCAAACTTGAATTCAAGATCAATTACCTACCTAGAGGCTCAATTTCTCCAATTAATAGCAAATTCTTGAGTATATCTTCAAAGTTATCAAGCTTCAAGGCAAAAATTGCACAATTCTCCCTTCTCTCTCTCTATAGCTGGCCTTCTCACCCTCACAAATGTATATCTCAGATTTTGAGCTCAAAAGGAAACCATGAGAGTGTATATGGCCCTTTATATAAAGCCCCACTAATTCCAATTTAATAATAATAAATAATTAGGCACTAATTCATCAATTTAATCTGGTCCGAATCAATTTTTCAATTAAACTTCACCGTAGGCTCTAAAAATTATGCCAATCACAATGGCGCGACCAATTTCTGTTTCGTTGGCCGATAGGGCCTTCAATTTAATTTCCAAAGTAGACAATCAAACAGATATTCCTACGGTGAACAAATAGAAATTCAAAATCACATATTTTCACATAATGGCACACAAAATCATATCAAACACATAATAATATTCATGTTAAGGAACAATTAGCATACTACAGAACAAGGATATTACAGGCGGCATGTCCCCTGTACTTGAAAAATGGCGTCCCAAGTAGGGTGTGCCAATGCCCAGTAGAGATATGTTAAACAGTATATGAGAATTAACTAAAATATTAGCATTCGATATATGTTTAACACATGTAAACTAACGCACATCTTTTCCATAAGCAATCAACACTTACATCATATTTCGATCCACTTCCATTTATTTATCCAAGTCAATTTATTGACATAGTTCATTAATATCTAAACATTTCAAAATGAGACTACAACTCACATTATCAACACTTCAATCATAAGCATCATTCATACACTTCCATTATCTTGCCATTTTACGGAACTACGTCCGAGGGAACTGGCACCCAAATATATATAAGATTTCGAGACTTTCACCCTGAATACTCTGGCCAACTTAATTATCAATGGAGTCCATCCCTTATCTCGTCCTAAACAATGGAGTACATTTCATATCTCCTCCCAAACAAATATACATATACAATGTATTTAAACACGTTGTCATATACAATGACCAATTCAATCATATATTCAATGTTTATATCCAACCGTCATATTCAATGACATATTCTGATTGATTGGTTTCAATTCACCTAATCATCATGCAATTTTTACAACAATCATGGCTATCCTCCACTGATAGCCCAAAATAGATATTTCTAAATAGATAAATAAATCTATCAAACAGATAAATTATCGCATTTTCCATAGGTGAGTGATTCATCAATCCAACTACACAATTTAATCACAATTTCTTCCAATTTCACAATTTCCAAACCAATTTCATATTTCCACAATTGATTTCATTATTTAAACAAGTAATTCATTTAATCCCAATTAGGGTATTTTTCCCCTTTCCAAAAAATTGTACCCAAGGCCAAATTTCATCAATTATATACAAGAGAGCCCAAACTCAAGACCTCACATACACAATGAACCCAAAATTAGAAAACCCCTCTTTCATGATTTCAAACTCAAACCCTAACTTCACCCAAACTTCCCAAATACCACCATTTATACAAAATGACCAATATCTATGTCAAAACTCATATAGGAGAGTAGAATATCCCTACCTCAAATGGAGAAACTCAAAGGAGATGAAGAGTGAAAATTGAAGATGCTCAAAACTTGAATTTCTTCGGATCAAAGTGAAGCCTGCACAATGCTCTACCTTTTTAACAAAGGGACTAGGGTAGAGAGACCCAAGATCTAAGTGTATTTGTAGAGAGAGAGAAAATTTAGAGAGAAACACAGCCGGATTTAGGGTTTGGAGTGAAAAGGAGATGAAAAAGTGATAAAAATCACGTTACTGCGAACTGATATATGCGAGGCTCGCTCGAGCGAAGGAGTTGTCGCTCAAGCGACCAGACACAACAAAGGACCTCGCTCGAGCGCATGAAGCATTGCTCGAGTGAACAATGAGAAGCTTCAGGTCTGTAACCAATGCAGACGCACGCTCGAGCGAAGGAACAAATAACATAAAGCTCGCTCGAGCGCAATAAAGCTTGCTCGAGCAAAGAATACCAACCTTTAGGTCTTACAGAGACGCAGACGCACGCTCGAGCGCAAGAATGCTCACTCGAGCGAAGAGACACACCATACAAGGCTCGCTTAAGCACAAAAAGCCTCACTTAAGCGAAGCGACCAAAACCTGGACAGCAACCCCTTGCACCAACTCATAACCAACCTGTTCCAAACTCGCCCAACATATCCCAAAACTCAAATACAAGGAATTAAAGGATGAAAACAAGATACAGACAACAACATACAACCACTAAACCTGAATTCGGACATAATGAAAGTTGGGGAAAAACCTGGATCGCTATATACACAAACTAAATAAAATATTAAGAAATAAAATCAAATAGCAATTTTTTTAGTGATTATTGACTTTTTAAAATCCCGTGCATCGCACGGGTGACCACTAGTATTATATAAGGAAAAGGTGGTTTCAAACCCACAAGCCTTGTGGGAGCTCAAATATTCCAATCTTAATTTTCTAATTTTTTGATTTAAAAAAAAAGATTCAGCATTTATTCACTTCTCCCAACCTACAAACCTTTTCGACTTCTCCTATACCTATTGCTACACCATTTTCAACTTCTCCCATATACTATGGTTAATGATGAGATTGTTAAATTATTTTTATAAAAAATCTAAAAAAATAATTTATATATTAAAAATATAACTAAAACAAATATAAATATTGTTGCACTTGTGCCCTTTTAAAACTTTTGGGAAGTGTATTTGAATCATTTATTTTATTTTGGAAATCTTTGATGTTGGTGTATGTTGGTTTTGGAGGAGTATAATCCGATCTAAACTCGTTGGGTTTGGTTGTTCGCACTTGTTCTTGTCGAAAAGTTGTTTGGGAACTTAGAAATTCTATTATAGGGTCAACACCAGCCTTCCTAAGGGTCGACCTTAACCTGTTGGTGAAGTTTCTGGAAGTGTTGCTGGAAAATAGGGTAGACACCAGCCTGGGGAAGGTTGACCCTCTTATGTCTGTGTGTTAGTTGCTGGAAAATAGGGTCGGCCCCCTTGCATGCTGTCAAACATAAGTTTCTTCATAGCGTCGACCCCTGTGTTGCAAGGGTTGACCCCTGCAAACTTTTTTCCAAATTTTAGTCCGGTTTTTGGCTGTACTTTTTGGGGATTTTGACTTGATCTTTGGGTTGACTTTCGGATTTAATTTTACTTTGACCTAGCACTATAAATAGGTCCCTCACTTAACCTTTTCTTTACTTTTCTTCTCTTTTTCCCTCTCCAAGCCGTAAGTCTCTCTCTCCCTCTCCAAAATCACTTTTTGCTCAAAGATCTTTAGATCTACTCACTTAGAAGCATCTCCTTGCCTTGCTCCATTGAGATTAAGTGTAGAGCTTGTCAAGAGCTTCGTGTTGATCCAAGTAGTTCGTGATTTCATCGCCAGTGATTTTTGGGTTGTTTTCCCTTCGCTTCAAGAGGTAGGGATTTCTTTGATCTTTTTCAATACCTTTTTTTTTATAGATAGACATGTGGTAAGTTTTTATTGCATAAAAACGGTGTTGTTATGAATTTTTCAAAAATCATGATAGAGGATCTAAGAGGTGGCAGTTCAGATTGAAACTTTGTGAACTTGGTTGTTGTTTGGGTTAAATTGGGTAGTGGCTAACATATTTATGTTGAGAAAAAGGTGAAATCCTAAATTTTCTTTTTTCTATAATGCTTAATGGATAAAGAGGGTTGAAATTGTGAAATGATCATGTTATAAGTTAAGAAATTTGATTAATGATTTGGTAAGTGATTTGAGATTAAATTGGGTCTTATGATTTGAGCATTAAATTGTGTTGGGTTGATTATATTGAAATATAACAAATTAAAAACTTGTTAATTGTTAAAAAAGGGATCTAGGATTTGATAATTTGTGATTGGAGCTGTTAAATTGTTGGTTGCTGGGTTATTTGGGAAAATGATTTGTTATGTTGTGAAGAAAGGGAGGAAAGCCCTAATTTAATATTATTGATATAATGGATCTAAAAGGGAAGAAGTTGAATAATCTTTATATTTTGCTAATATGAGTTGTATAATTGTGTTTATATAAAAAGCAAATAAAAAGAGAAGTAACCACGGTGTTGGTATTATTTTAGACTAATCATGGGAAGTTGAGTTGAGTTATGGTTTCGATAACAATGGAATTGGTTTTGTAAAATAAAGAGAATGCATTTGGAATTGGTTTTGTAAAATGACGAGAATGAATTCTTAGAAAATGGTTGGAGTTGTGTGGATTGGAAAATAAAGAAAAGTGATCTTTTTGAAAGAAAATGAAATCATCACCCTTTTTTAATTGATAATGAACTTGAGGTCGGATTTTGGAACCTTTACAAAATATCATTGTTATTGGACTGAAAGTCTTGCAAGAATTGAATTGTTGTTTTACGAGTATGTAATACATTTACTTAGAGGTTTTGTCCTTGGTCATCGGTGAAGGATGGCATTGTTGTGTTGAATAATATTGTGTATGTATTACACTTGTGTTATTATGCATTATAGTATGTTAAGATGGTTGGGAATGTGCTTGCGCTTCGAATGAGAGGTACCATTACCCAGCTAGCGCTTGGAAAATTGGCCGCGCTTCGAATGAGAGGTACTAGTACCTTCTAGCTAGTGCCTGGAGAACTTGGCAGAGGTACAATTACAATCCAACGGTGTCTGGTAAATTGGCATTTCGTTATAGAAAGGTGTATCCTTGGCTTACCATGCTTGAGGCAGGTAGAGCAGAATTCATTTATCATTATTGTCTCAATGTATCTGGGTATATCATGGGTTATGATGTTTATTGTTCTGGAAGGTCGTATTGCCTCAATTGTTGAAGCAGATAGTTATTGATTGCTTGTTGTTTTCCTTTTGTATTAAAGGCATATTTGTATGGCTATGAATGTGTTGGAAGCAAATGTAAGCACTGTGTTGAGATTGTGAAAAATGTGAAAGACTTTGAATAGTTATGAACATGTTTTGAAAAGGCAAATAGGTGTAAGTCTGGAAAGTGAGTGAAAACGTAATCGACTTGGTGAAATTGTTTTTCTTCAGAAACTTGTTATAGTCATGTGAATTTTGGAAAAAGGTATCAAGAACGAAGAAAAGAGAATTGCTTATGTTATTGAATGAAATGAATGACTTTGAGAAAATTTCTTATATACGTATATTTCTGTATAAACTGTCACATTATTTATACAGTATGAGACTATGCATTCATGATCATAGCTATCTGTAAGTTGCTATTGTTTAGGATCATGTTGAGATCTCTTATGGACTTTATGTTCATCCCACGTTGCTAATCCTTTTTTAGGTGAACGTCAAGAAGGATTTCAAGATCGAGGATCTTCTTTATGTGTTGGCCACGGGGCCTTTTATTTGTAGGCAGAATGCCATTGATGTAAAAAGGTTAAACCCTTTCTTTTAATTTAAAAGATGTAAGCCTACGGGCAACTTATTTATTTTTATCTCATGTTGCATTCGTTTCATATTCAAATGAGAGAACCTTTAATAATAGTATTCATTATTGTATTGAATTTCCGCACATGATCTTTGAAATTGTATTATAATAAAGGATTTGGTAATGATAGTCGTTGGCATAAAAAGTGGGGCGTGACAAATACCTATATCTATCTATATATTATATAAGGAAAATGGGGTTTCTAATGAGAAGCCTCCTAAGAACTTCAAACTCTGATTCTAAAATGATTGATTTTTCAATTTATAAAATAGATTAAAAAAAACTATTGGTAGATTTATATATTTAATTATTTTAGAAATAATAATTATCCATTAATTTATAGATTTGAAATGGAAAGATAACAAAAATATTTCATAATCTCTCTCACCAATTTTCAAAAAAAAAAAAAAAAGAATTAAAACTTGCATTCCTTTTCTCTCCTCCAAAAAATTAGATAATATTTTTTTATTAAAGTTGTGGATATCTATTTATATCTTATATATTATATTATAGCATAACCAAAAAAAAAAAAAATTAAAAATCAGACATACAAACAGATAAAATTAATAAATGTGATTTTTATTTATTCAGTTAAAATATTTTTTTTGCCTCTTAATATCCAACTTTAAATTTTAAAAATCTATAAAGTCTATCTAAACAAATTTGATTTGAAAAAATACCACCCACTATCATACCTTAAATCAATAAAACTCACATATCTATCACTTATTTAAGTTGCATCATAACTTTCTAAAAAAATAATAATTAAAAAAATGGTAACCACAAATAAATTAAATTTTAAAAACAAAATAGAAACCACACAAATAAAAAAGATAAGAATTTAGATATGGACCTCAAAAGATATAACAATATCTAAAGTTGAATTATAATTTAGTAATATAATTATTTATGTTTTTTATGTATATCTATCAAAATTTTAAATCACTTAATGGGACAAAATAATCAATTTTCTAAACTATTGATTTTTTTAATTTATAAAATAGATTAAAAAAAACTATTGACTAATTTATTATTATTTTATAAATAATAATTGTTCCTTAATTTATGGATTTCAAATGGAAAAATAACAAAAATATTTCATAATCTACCCATTCTAATCTCTCTCACCGATTTTCAGAAAAAAAATAAATTAAAACTTGCCTTCCTTATCTCTTCCCCAAAAAATCAGATAATATTTTTCATAAAAGTTATGGATATTTATCTATATCTTAGGATCATGTTGAGATCCCTACTAGGCTTTATTTTCATCCCATGTTGCTAATCCTTTTTTAGGTGAACGTCAAAAAGAATTTCAAGACCGAGGATCTACTTTATGTGTTGGCCACAGGGCCTTTTATTTGTAGGCAGAACGCCATTAATGTAAAAGGGTGAAACCCTTTCTTTTAATTTAAAAGATGTAAACCTACGGACAACTTATTTATCTTTATCTCATGTTGCATTCATTTCATATTCGAATGAGAGAACCTTTAATAATAGTACTCATTATTGTGTTGAATTTCTGCACATGATCACTAAAATTGTATTATAATAAAGGATTTGGTAATGATAGTCATTGGCATAAAAAGTGGGGCGTGACAACTTGTTATCAGGGCGAGCCAGGTTTGAATACTTTAGGCTTGTAGGGAGTGGTTCTTACCACATTAGGTTTACTATGCTTGGTGAGGACGTTGCATATAGTTAGGATAAGTGTTAGGATTTATATGTTGCATTTAGGTGAGCATGGGATTAAATTTATTGGATAGTACTTATAGCCGGTGAACTTGTTTTGAGATCTTATCGGAAACACGCCTGATCAACGTGGTTTCTTATAGGAATTCCTTGAGAGTTTCAGGATGAGTGTCTATCTTTGAGAACTTTATTCGATTATGTGTTTAGGTGTTTAATTGTTTATACGCAATAGAAATTGTATGTTTTGGTAAGTAAGTGTGTCTTGTAGCCTAGAGGTGGCGAGTGCATGCCTTAGGAAAGGTCTTTGTGTTGAGTACTAAGCTCGGTTTTGTTTTTGGGATTTTATAGGATGTCTACACGAGGGAATAGAGGTTGAGTTGGGAATAAGAGTGCCGGTAGGGGCACAACAATTCCTTTAGCACCTGCCGTTGCAGCATCGGCTGTCGGTAAGGAAGTTGCACACGAGATTATAAGAGCAGTGCAAGAGGCTCTAGCTCGCAATAAGGGTGACAACAGGCATACCCTCAAACTTACTAAGGAGTTTCTTCGCTCCAATCCGCCGGAGTTTTTGGGGGAGGCTAAACCGTTGGAGGCAGAGGATTGGTTGGAATAGATTACCAAGACTCTCAACATGCTCAAAGTCAAAGATAAAGGACTGAGGGTCTCTTTGGCAACTTTTCAATTGAGAGAAGATGCGAGTTATTGGTGGAAGTATGCTAAGAACACAATAGGTAACACTTGGGTTGCTTTCACGGAGGCCTTTTGGGCCAAGTACTTCCCTCCTTCCTCTCGGGAGAGGTTGAGGGAACAGTTTGTTGAGTTGTGCCAGGATGCTACTCCTTTGGCACAGTTTGAGATGCGGCTCACTAGTTTGTCGAGGTTTGCTCCAGAGTTTGTGGCAACAGAGGAGCGACGTTGTTATGAGTTTGAGAGGTGGTTGCGTGATGATATCTGGGAGAAGGTAGATGGATCTATGTGGAAGAATTACTATGCTCTAGTTGAGGCAGCGGCCCATGTGGGGGCTGTGGTTATGAGTGTTGGTCGGGTTAGGAAGGAGGCCACTTTGGTGACTCCCGCGGTTCATAAGCATTCTAGGCTCAGTAAGAGGTGGAGGCGAGTGTATGCTTAATCACAGGCTCAGCCCTAGTCTTCGTCTGGGGTTTTAGACTTGTCAGTTGGGAGGCCGAGTGAGATTCAGGCTTTAAGTCAGTTGCAGAGTAGGGAGTCTTCTGTTTGTTTTGATTGTGGTCATCTGGGCCATGTTAGACGTTTTTGCCCTTTGCGTGTAAACGCTTCAAGTGTTTCAAAACCTAGTCGGACTCAGTCTCTTCAGTCCAGTCAAGGGCGGTACCGATACTACACTTCGTGTAGGCTAGGCTTCGAGAGCTCCGCGATGGTCTACTTTTCAGCCAACACAATAGTATTACCCTAGAGAAAGACTTTTGTATTAAGAGGCCAGTGATTTAATATGTGAACCTTTTGTTGTTAACTAGTGTATTGGTGGGTGTTGATGAACCGCGATTATGTATGTACATGTATTGTTGTTTGTTTACTCTCATGTGTTTGGGCCACGCAGTGAATCTCGAGCACTCTTTTATATGTGTAATGAGAAATGGTTCATGGATTGATAATCTTAACAGTGTTGTATACGTGTTATTGTCTTATGAGGTGGTTATGTAACGGCCTGTGAGCCTTGTTTTATTTGGGAGTTAACTGTTGAGAACAAGTAACCCGTGGATTGTTGTGATTAATGGTGTTGTACGGTGAGAATGAAATATAAGGAGTGAATGTGTTAAGTATAGAGGAATGTGAGATTTGGATTCCTGGGTAGTGAGGATGGTTCTTGTGAGTGTGGTTTAGTGTTTTAGTTTGTTGGTCAATGAGTTTGTTGTGATCCTATAGATCTTGTTAAGGGTAATGTTTGTGTTGTGGTTGTTATGAGTTGGTATGGGTTTGCGGTGTTATTAGATATTGGATGGAGCTTATGAATGTGAGAAGAATTTAGTGGGTAGACGCTAGAAATATTCTTTGGAAGGAAGTAAGGTTGTGTGCTCGGGTAACGAGTGTAGCATTGGTGAAAATTCTTTTGTGTCCAAAATTGGGTGTTTGTCGTTGACCATATAAGTCTCATGTTTAAAAGGTGAAGGAGTATTTGCCACATAGGCATATGAGTGGTGGTTTCCTTAGAAACGATGGTGGTTTGGCCAGATCTCGAGGAATCCGGTGAGATTCAAGGAATATGAGAACTTGTGTGTGGAACTCTGTCTTGGAGCAAGTGGTGTTGGGTAGCATGTCGGTGTTTGGTATCGAGTGTAAAGTTTTAATCGAACTAGTTAGTTAGTTGGTTGATATCGGGGTTTGGTTAACACGTGGTCACCTTGGGAATACCTTGGGCTGGTGTGCGAGGTTTTAAGGTTGTGGGTGCATTGGAGTGGTTTGGCAAGCAGTATGTCTCGTATAAGTGGTTGCAAAGCTTGTGTAAAGACTGCCTTGAAATTGTGGAAAATCCCCTGGTTGGGGTAACGTATTGTGAACTCTTCATTTTGCATGTGCTGTATGCCTCATGTAACTAATAATTTATGATGATGGTATGATGGAATGGAATTGCAAGATTGTGGATTCCTTGGTTTTGTGTTTGTGCCTCATTGTGTTGATAGCACAGTTGTAATTTCTATTAATTGTTATTATAGAAATATTATGTTTATGTTGGTTGTGAAAATCACTATAAGGGTGATGGGAGTTGTTGGGTGACGGTGGAGGTTCACTAATTGTCTTACGTTGATAAACAAACTCGAAAGATGAATTCTTTCCTTGTGTTGTAGCCTCGGATGGCAATGTTGAATTCTAATGTTTTGGATTTGATCCAAGTGTTAATAAAGGATTTCGATGCATAGTTTATTTGATCCAATAAGCGTTGAATTTAACAAAGTATCATAATGTGAATAATTCGGTGTTCGGAGTAACACATTATTTTATTGATGGAAGATGGTTACAAAAATTTTATGAATTTACTTGGAAATCGAGAACGTATTTTGGTTGTGGAAACTTTCAAAGAAAATGAGAAAATGTGAAAAAAATAAATAAAAATTACATGCTTTTGTAAATAATGTCATCTTTTTGTGGATGGTTCACCTCGAGTTACGTTGTGTTCTTAATTTCGGGGACGAAATTTCCTAAGGTGGGGAGGTTGTAGCACTTGTGCCCTTTTAAAACTTTTGGGAAGTGTATTTGAATCCTTTATTTTATTTTGGAAATCTTTGGTGCTGTTGTATGTTGGTTTTGGAGGAATATAATCCGATTTAATCTCGTTGGGTTTGGTTGTTCACACTTGTTCTTGTCAAAAAGTTGTTTGGGAACTTAGGAATTCTATTCTAGGGTCGACACCAGCCTCCCTAAGGGTCGACCCTTACCTGTTGGTGAAGTTTCTGGAAGTGTTACTGGAAAATAGGGTAGACACTAGTCTGGGGAGGGTCGACCCTCTTATGTCTGTGTGTTAGTTGCTGGAAAATAGGGTCGACCCCCTTGCATGCTGTCAAACATAAGTTTCTTCATAGCATCGACCCCTGTGTTGCAAGGGTCGACCCCTGCAGACTTTTTTCCATATTTCAGTCCGATTTTTGGCCGTACTTTTTAAGGATTTTGACTTGATCTTTTGGGTTGACTTTGGGATTTCATTTTACTTTGACCTAGCACTATAAATAGGTCCCTCACTTAGCCTTTTCTTTACTTTTTCTTCTCTTGTTCCCTCTCCAAGCCGTGAGTCTCACTCTCCCTCTCCAAAATCACTTTTTGCTCAAAGATCTTTAGATCTACTCACTTAGAAGCATCTCCTTGCCGTGCTCCTTTAAGATTAAGTATAGAGCTTGTCAAGAGCTTCGTATTGATCCAAGTAGTTCGTGGTTTCATCACCGGTGATTTTTGGGTTGTTTTCCCTTCGTTTCAAGAGGTAGGGATTTCTTTGATCTTTTTCAATACCTCTTTTATAGATAGACATGTGGTAAGTTTTTATTGCATAAAAACCATGTTGTTATGGATTTTTCAAAAATCATGATAGAGGATCTAAGAGGTGGTAGTTGAGATTGCAACTTTGTGAACTTGGTTGTTGTTTGGGTTAAATTGGGTAGTGGCTAACATATTTATGTTGAGAAAGAAGTGAAGTCCTAAATTTTCTTTTTTATATAATGCTTAATGGATAAAGAGGGTTGAAATTGTGAAATAATCATGTTATGAGTTAAGAAATTAGAATAATGATTTGGTAATTGATTTGAGATTAAATTGGGTCTTATGATTTGAGCATTAAATTGTGTTGGGTTGATTATATTTAATTATAACGAATTGATAACTTGTTAATTGTTAAAAAGGGGATCTAGGATTTGATAATTTGTGATTGGAGTTGTTAAGTTGTTGGTTGTTGGGTTATTTGGGAAAATGATTTGTTATGTTGTGAAGAAAGTGTAACGCCCTCAAAACAAACCAATGAATCATGCATTCATTACATCCATAAACATAAGAGAAATAAACATATTTCCATTCATCAGAGTAATTAATCCAAAAGTATTACATGTTGACAACAAAAGTAAATGCCTTATGGGCTTACAACTTTCCAAGCCAACACCTGGTTACAAAAGAGAGTTCTAACTCAAAACACAAAATAAGCCCTTGGCTTGAACTACATGTAATACACAAAATAATTACAAAAGTAAGCCTTCAGCTTCTAAAACCTCCCAAACTAAGTCCTTGGAGGCGGCATATTACCTGCACCTAAAAATGATGTCCCATATAGGGTGAGCCAACGCCCAGTAGAGATATGCTAAACATAATATGAGCAATGACTAAAACATGAGCATTTGATAAATGTTCAACTCATAACACACTTCAGTTCCATGACACATATGTCCATGTTCATTTTACTTTCCTTTACTTAACAAGTTTTCAATTCATAAACATGGCTCAGAACCTGGCCAACAATTAAATGAGATTACAACTCATATCAACGATACTTCCATTTCAAATGAGATAACAACTCATATCAAAACACTTCCATACTTCATAATAGATACACATATTCGCTGTATCAATATCATATTAAAACACTTCCATACTTCATAAATGATACACAGATTTGCTGTATCAATGGAGTCCATCCCCTATCTCCTCCCAAATAACATCCGGTTTAGGAGTCCATCCCCTATCTTCCCCTAAACCGTGGAGTACATCCCCTATCTCCTCCCACACAAAACAATGTATATAAACAATTATCATATACACGATCAATCAATACACAGATTTGATGTATTATTCCAATCGTTATATTCAATGACATATTCAACGTGATTAGTTTCAGTTTTCCCTAATCAACATATAGTATCTACAACAATCGCGACTATCCTCCACCGATAGCCCAAAGCAATTATTTCTAAACAGATAATAAATGCATCAACTGATAAATTATCAATATTTTCAAAAGTGAGCGATTAATCAATCCAACTCCACCATTCTTTCTCATAACTTCCCAATTTCACTATTTCACAATAAAAGTCATTAATTACACTAATGACCCAACAAAACCCAAATATGGCATTTTTCCCATTTTTTCCAATATTGACCCAAAGGTCCAAAAATTATCATTAAACATCCACAATCTCATTTTAGGACCCAAATACACCTGTATTGGCCAAACAAACCAAAACCCCTCTTTTCATGTTTGAAACCCTAACACCCACAATTACCCAACTTCAACATTTCATCAAAATGATAACAAGTTTATGTCAAAAACCATAAATATGAGTAGTTATCCCTACCTCAAATTCGGAGCCCAAAAGAGAAGGTGAAGAAAATCGAAAGTGCTCCAAATCCCAAGATTTTCGGATTGATAGATAGCCCAAGCCAAGCTCTACACTCTTTGCAAATGAACTAAGGTAGAAGATCACTCAAACTAGATCAAACCTTAGAGAGAAGGTGAAATGTAGTGAGAGAAGCTCTCAAAACAGGTTTTTGAAAAGTAAGAGAGAGAGTGAGAGTTGAAAAAGTGATCTAAAATGACCCAGCTGCCACCGATATATATTTATGACCCGCCGAGGAGAATAGAATGCTCGAAACCAAACACAAAACGGACCCGCTCGAGCACAAGGATACCCACTCGAGCGCCAAGACACAACTGCAAAACTCCACCCGCTCGAGCATAGATTACACTCTTCCAATACTTTTACAGACATCGAACACCCGCTCGAGCGCAAGGATACCCGCCGAAGCAACTCGCCGAGCATAAGGAAAAGCCGAAGCGAAAACCACACCTGCAGTACTTTTGCAGATGAACAAACTACTGAAGATATGCAAACTCCACTCGAGCGCAGGAAGACCCGCTCGAGCGGATTACAAAAAATCTGGGCAACAAGAGTTGGGACAAAAGCTCAACCAACCTGTTCGAAACACGCCCAAGGCAATTCTAAACTCAAATACAAAGAGTTAAGGGACGGAAATGAAATACAGACAACAACAACTATCAACAGAACCAAGTCCGGAATACAGTAAACATGAGAGGAAAACCGGGATCGCTATAACCTTCCCCCCTTAAAGAATTTCGTCTCCGAAATTAGATACAAATTTTCAAAAACAAGTTTTCTCAATTCTCAACAATATTACGATTCAATACTCAACAACTTGACCCATTACCGGTCATCTCATCTCTTTTCAAGAGGCCAAATACAACATATGTTACAACATGCATTATCAACATGCTCTCCTTTGAAATTTACCAATTTCATCACATATTCCGCCATTCAATTTCATATTCAATGCCAATAATATATTTGCATTTCTAAAATAGAATTAACATATATAATGTTAAAATAAACTTCCATTTCAAGGTAGGTTCCATAATACTTCCATAAACCGAAACATTTACAATGTTTTACAACTTAAGACATATTCAATGCCCTTAAAGTTTATCAATACAACAAAATACACAACATATGCTCAAACATCCACAAATAGATCCGGATATTTCTCACGGACCTCCAACTCACGTTCCCAAGTAGCTTCTTCCACTCCGTGATGTTTCCACAAAACTTTCACCAAGGGAATGGTCTTGCCTTGCAAGACTTGATCCCGCCTATCAAAGACCCGAACCGGTCTCTCCTCATACGAGGCATCCTCGTCTACCTATAAGTCGGTCCAATCCAATACATGGGACGGATTCGGCTCGTACTTCCGAAGCATACTAACATGGAACACGTCATGTACCCCGGGCAACTGCGGCGGTGAAACTAAACGGTATGCGACCTCCCCAATCCTCTCAAGGACCTCAAAGGGACCAATAAACCGAGGGGACAACTTCCCACACTTCCCAAACCTCATCAAACCCCGCCTAGGTGATATTTTCAGAAAGAGATGATCACCTGCCTCAAATGCCAAAGGCCTCCTCCTACGGTCGGCATAACTCTTTTGGTGACTCTGGGCTGTAACAAGCCTTCTACGGATAAGCTCAACTTTCTCCGTCGTTTCCCTCACCAACTCTGGGCCCAACAAAGGTGCATCACCTACCTCGGCCCAACAAACTGGAGACCTACACGGTCGGCCATACAAGGCCTCAAACGGTGCCATGCCGATACTCAACTGGAAACTGTTGTTGTAGGCAAACTCCACCAAGGGCAAGTGCCTCTCCCACGTCCCACTAAAGTCAAGGACACAACCTCGAAGCATATCCTCAAGGATCTGAATAGTACGCTCGGACTTCCTGTCAGTCTAAGGATGATAAGCCGTGCTAAAAGTCAGTCTAGTACCCAAGGCACTCTGCAAACTCTGCCACAACCTAGCAGTAAAATGTGGATCTCTATCTGAGACAATCGACACTAGGACCCCGTGCAATCTCACTATGTCCCGAATATATAAGTCGGCCAGATGATCCACCGAATCTCTCAAGCACATAGGAATAAAGTGCGCCGACTTAGTCAACCGGTCTACAACCACCCAAATAGCATCACTACCTCACCGAGTCCTCGGAAGACCTACAACGAAGTCCATAGTGACATGCTCCCACTTTCACTCGGCAATAGGCAAGGGTTGTAACAAACTCGCTGGTCTTTGATGCTCGGCCTTCACTTGCTGACAAGTAAGGCACTTAGACACAAAAACTGCCACATCTTTCTTCATCCCTCGCCACCAAAACTGGTGACCCAAATCACGATACATCTTAGTGCCTCCCGGATGCACCGCAAGGCGTGAATGGTGAAACTCTCGGAGTACTTCCTCTCGGCAAGACTTCGGTACAAACAGACGGTCTCGGTATCTCACACTCTGGTCGGGATACACAGTCAAACCCTTCTCAACCTTTCCACTGGAGATCTTCTCTCGGAGGGATTCTACCTCAAGGTCACCTCTTTGTGCCTCTAACACTCGAGTCACAAGTGTAGGCTGCGCAATAACAGAAAACAAGACCGTAGCCTCAACGGATTCGCCCAAAAGCAAATCGAACTCGCCAAGTGCACCCAACATCTCCCACTCCCGGATGGCTATACAAGCTACATCACTAATGGATTTCCTACTAAGGGCATCGGCCACAACATTGGCCTTTCCCGGGTGATAGTGCAACTCAAAGTCATAATCCTCAATAAACTCTATCCACCTCATCTGCCTTAAATTCAAGTCTCTCTGCGTAAACAGATACTTCAGACTCTTATGATCCAAGAACACTTCGAATCTCTCACCATAAAGGTAGTGCCTCCAAATCTTCAAGGCAAAAATCACAGCTGCTAACTCTAGGTCATGAGTAGGGTAATTCCTCTCGTGAATTTTCAACTGACATGAGCCATAGGCTACCACTTTTCCCTCTTGCATCAACACACAACCCAAACCCTCTCGTGAGGCATTACAATAAACCGTATAACCCAAACCTCTCTCTGAAATAATCAAAACCGGAGCGGTGGTAAGTCTAATTTTCAGCTCTTGAAACTACTTTTCACAAGTCTCGCTCTATACAAATTTGACCCCTTTCCGCGTCAATCTAGTCAACGGCGAAGCTAGCCTGGAGAAATCTTTCACAAACCGGTGGTAGTACCCCACTAATTCCAAAAAACTGCGGATCTCAAAAACACTCTTAGGCTGTACCCAATCTTGCACTGCCTCAATCTTAGATGTATCAACAGACACCCCTTCCCCAGAAACTACATGGCCTAAGAACTTGACCTCTCTTAGCCAGAACTCACACTTCCCAAATTTGGCATACAGCTTATGGGCTCCAAGCAACTCAAGCACTACTCTCAAGTGTTCCTCGTGCTCCTCCTCCGAAGGTGAATAAACCAAAATGTCGTCCACGAAAACGACCAAGAAACGATCTAAGAATTCCCAGAAGATCTAGTTCATCAAGTCCATAAACACTGCCGGTGCATTGGTGAGCCCGAAAGGCATCACATTTGAAATGTCCTCCTCCCTGACCCTCAACTGGTGGTAACCCGATCTCAAATCTATCTTAGAGAAACAACGGGACCCCTTCAACTGGTCAAACAGATCATCCATACGGGGCATAGGGTACTTATTCTTAACCATAGCCCGATTCAATTTCTAATAATCGACACAAAGTCTCAAGGCACCATCTTTTTTCTTAGCAAAGAGGGCCGGTGCTCCCCACGGTGAAGTATTAGGGCGAATAAAGCCCTTATCTAGCAATTCTTGGAGCTGAATCTTTAACTCACTCAACTCGGCTGGGGCAAAACGATAAGGTGCCATGGAAATCGGTGTCGTGCCAGGCACTAAATCAATAGAGAACTCAATCTCTCGATGAGGTGGCAAACTAACAAGATCCTCGGGAAAGACTCTCGAGTACTCACAAACCACTCTCGGCAATATAGTCTGGGTCTCATTACAGTCAGTACTCATACAGCTAGTGAGAAGACAACTAAGCTCACTCCGCCCTCGCGGATCATACACCGGTGGAAAAACACTACCAACTCGATCCCCCAACAAGTGGAAACAATCCCCGCTCAAGGTACGTACAGTGACCGTCTGGCGGTAACAATCAATAACAGCCCGGTATGACGATAGCCAGTCCATACCCAAAATCACATCAAAACCCGACATAGCCATGAGTACAAAAGAAAATGGAAGTCGGCGGTCGGCGACCTCTATATCACAGCCTCGACACCCTTGTTTCAAAATCAACTCACCCCCAACAGGTGATACAACACAACTAGGAGATGCTAACTGCGCCAACTCCAACCCCAAAACAGATCCAAATGCAGTAGATATAAAGGAATGGGATGCACCCGTATCAATCAACACATTGGCAACCGAGTTGCAGAACAAAAAGGTACCTTTCACCACAGATGGAGCCGGTACAAGATCCTGCACGGTAACAGCATACATGCGCCCTGAAGGTCTCTGGTCTACTGCCACCTCGAAAAGATCAAAGATCTGCATTGCCGAGACAATGAAGCCTCTTGATTGGCCCTCGAGGCTGAATCGACCGGTTGGAAAACTTCTGCGTCTGCCTCGAACCAGACGCAACAGATGTGCCACTCAACTGTGGGCAATACCTCTTCAGGTGCCTCGCCTGACCACACTGGTAGCAAGAGAGCGGCTGGCCTCGCCTGACTCGGCTCTCGAGGTCGAGTAAGATGAAGGCCTCTCGACCTCCTCCTATGGGTAAGCTGGAGCCTTGTGGCCCAGCTGACCACATTTGTAACAAGTAACGTCTCCCTGACTGCCTCTCTCAGAGCCTGCACTCGGCACTAGAAAGGTTGATCTAGCAAATGCACCCAGGGACTGCTGAGGATTAGAACCCCTCTGCCTCCTCCCGTCCCCCTGACCATCCTGACTCCTCTTGGAGCCCCTCTGTCTCTCCTCTTCCTCCTGCATAATAATCTCCATATGGGCCGCAGCATCCACTAGACGTCCATACTCCCGAACCATGGACCCCGCATCTCTAGTCTTGCGTCCATGTCTCAACTTCGTCTCAAATTTCAGACAACGGCGTTCCTCAGACGCCACTAGCTCTGGTGCGAACCTGGATAAACTGGTGAATGCGGCCTCCAACTCGGCCACTGGCATACTCAGCTGCTTGAGCTGACAGAACTGGTCCCTCAACTTCTCCCTAACAGCTGGAGACAAAAACTTCTCCTGGAAAGCATCTACAAAGGCCTCCCATGTATCACCAACACGACCCCTCATGAACTTCCACCACTGACTCGCATCTCTCTTCAACTGGAAAGACGCCAAGGTCACCTTCAAAACCCCGTCTTCGATGCCTAGCATCTCAAACGTCTTCGTCATCTGTTCGAGCCATTCATCAGCCTTAAGTGGCTCTTTCGGATCAACCACAAACTTGTCCGGATTAGTCCAGAAGAACTCCCTCTTCAGTAAGGAAGGCCCTGCCTCAACTGCATGGGCCTGGGCTTGATTCTCAGCCCTGAGAATGCCCATAGATTCCCTCAAAGCTCCTGCCATCTCGAGGGCTAAGGTACCCATGGCTTGCTGACCTACCGGCTCGGCCACACTGGCCTGACCGACACCCTCCTGCTGTGCCGGAATCTCGTCCGGTATAGGCATCTCCTGCCTCCTAGGCCTACCTCGCCTACCACCACGTCCTCGTCCCGACACCCTAATAAAGGTAACGAAGAACATTAGCACATTCATAAATGTGCCGAAGCTATAACACTCGCATCCTAATGCATGGACAACTGTAATTCATTCCACGTAAGCACATAATCCCATAAGCACTTACGAATTTCATTTTCGGATAATGATAGTCTCGAGGAGTTACTAGAGTTCCGGTTAGAAATAGCATTGATCAAGTGCTTTTCCAACAAGACTCACAGAAACCCAAGGATCCAATCAACATCCTAGAAAGTAAATCCCATACCCATATAGTCACATAAACATGTTATCACATAAGCACATAACATTACACCTAAGTCTCTAACAAGTGAGACAAATCCATTGCGGTACTAACCACTTCCCGCGTACCCAAACTATTCGAACCCGGTACGCTTTGATACCAAGTTGTAATGCCCTCAAAATAAACCCATGAATCATGCATTCATTACATCCATAAACATAAGAGAAATAAACATATTTCCATTCATCAGAGTAATTAATCTAAAAGTATTACATGTTGACAACAAAAGTAAATGCCCTACGGGCTTACAACTTTCCAAGCCAACACTTGGTTACAAAAGAGAGTACTAACTCAAAACACAAAATAAGCCCTTGGCTTGAATTACATATAATACACAAAATAATTACAAAAGTAAGTCTTCAGCTTCTAAAACCTCCCAAGCTAAGTCCTTGGAGGCGGCATATCACCTGCACCTGAAAATGATGTCCCATATAGGGTGAGCCAACGCCTAGTAGAGATATGCTAAACATAATATGAGCAATGACTAAAACATGAGCATTCGATAAATGTTCAACTCATAACACACTTCAGTTCCATGACACATATGTCCATGTTCATTTTACTTTCCTTTACTTAACAAGTTTTCAATTCATAAACATGGCTCAGAACCTGGCCAACAATTAAATGAGATTACAACTCATATCAACGATACTTCCATTTCAAATGAGATAACAACTCATATCAAAACACTTCCATACTTCATAATAGATACACATATTCGCTGTATCAATATCATATTAAAACACTTCCATACTTCATAAATGATACACAGATTTGCTGTATCAATGGAATCCATCCCTTATCTCCTCCCAAATAACATCCGGTTTAGGAGTCCATCCCCTATCTTCCCCTAAACCGTGGAGTACATCCCCTATCTCCTCCCACACAAAACAATGTATATAAACAATTATCATATACACGATCAATTAATACACAGATTCGATGTATTATTCCAACCGTCATATTCAATAACATATTCAACGTGATTAGTTTCAGTTTTCCCTAATTAACATATAGTGTCTACAACAATCGCGACTATCCTCCACCGATAGCCCAAAGCAATTATTTCTAAACAGATAATAAATGCATCAACTGATAAATTATCAATATTTTCAAAAGTGAGTGATTAATCAATCCAACTCCATCATTCTTTCTCATAACTTCCCAATTTCACTATTTCACAATAAAAGTCATTAATTACACTAATGACCCAACAAAACCCAAATATGGCATTTTTCCCCTTTTTTCCAATATTGACTCAAAGGTCCAAAAATTATCATTAAACATCCACAATCTCATTTCAGGGCCCAAATACACTTGTATTGGCCAAAAGAACCAAAACCCCTCTTTTCATGTTTGAAACCCTAACACCCACAATTACCTAACTTCAACATTTCATCAAAATGACAACAAGTTTATGTCAAAAACCATAAATATGAGTAGTTATCCCTACCTCAAATTCGGAGCCCAAAAGAGAAGGTGAAGAAAATCGAAAGTGCTCCAAATCCCAAGATTTTCAGATTGATAGATAGCCCAAGCCAAGCTCTACACTCTTTGCAAATGAACTAAGGTAGAAGATCACTCAAACTAGATCAAACCTTAAAGAGAAGGTGAAATGTAGTGAGAGAAGCTCTCAAAACAGGTTTTTGAAAAGTAAGAGAGAGAGTGGGAGTTGAAAAAGTGATCCAAAATGACCTAGCTGCCAACTGATATACATATGACCCGCTCGAGCGGAGAATAGGACGCTCGAGCGTCAAACACAAAAACTGGACTCACTTGAGCGCAAGGATACCCGCTCGAGCGCCAAGACACAACTGCAAAACTCCACCCGCTCGAGCGCAAAGGAACACCCGCTCGAGCATAGATTACACTCTTCCAATACTTTTACAGACATCGAACACCCGCTCGAGCGCAAGGATACCCGCTCGAGCGCGACCCGCTCGAGCGTAAGGAAAACCACTCGAGTGTGAAAAACACACCTGCAGTACTTTTGCAGACGGACAAACTACTGAAGGTATGCAAACTCCGCTCGAGCGCAGGAAGACCCGCTTGAGCAGATCACTAAAAATTTGGGCAACAAGAGTTGGGACAAAAGCTCAACCAACTTGTTCGAAACACGCCCAAGGTAATTCTAAACTCAAATACAAAGAGTTAAGGGACGGAAGTGAAATACAGACAACAACAACTATCAACGGAACCGAGTCCGGAATATAGTAAACATGAGAGGAAGACCGGGATCGCTATAGAAAGGGAGGAAAGCCCTAATTTAATATTATTGATATAATGGATCTAAAAGGGTAGAAGTTGAATAATCTGTATATTTTACTAATATGGGTTCTATAATTGTGTTTATATAAAAAGAAAATAAAAAGAGAAGTAACCACGGTGTTGGTATTGTTTTAGTCTAATCATGGGAAGTTGAGTTAAGTTATGGTTTTGATACCAATGGAATTGGTTTTGTAAAATAAAGAGAGTGCATTTGGAATTGGTTTTGTAAAATGACAAGAATGAATTTTTAGAAAATGGTTGGAGTTGTGTGGATTGGAAAATAAAGAAAAGTTGCCTTTTTGAAAGAAAATGAAATCATCACCCTTTTTTAATTGATGATGAACTTAAGGTCGGATTTTGGAACCTTTACATAATATCATTGTTATTGGACTGAAAGTCTTGCAAGAATTGGATTGTTGTTTTACGAGTATGAAATACATTTACTTAGAGGTTTTGTCCTTGGTCATCGTGGAGGATGGCATTGTTGTATTGAATAATATTGTGTATTTATTGCACTTGTGTTATTATGCATTATAGTATGTTGAGATGGTTGGGAATTTTCTTGCCCTTCGAATGAGAGGTACCATTACCTTCCAACTAGCGCCTGGAAAATTGGCCGCGCTTCGAATGAGAGGTACCAGTACCTTCCAGCTAGCGCCTGGAGAACTTGGCAAAGGTACCATTACCTTCCAGCGGTGTCTGGTAAGTTGGCATGTCGTTATAGAAAGGTGTATCCTTGGCTTACCGTGCTTGAGGCAGGTAGAGCAGAATTCATTTATCATTATTGTCTCAATGTATCTGGGTATATCATGGGTTATGATGGTTATTGTTCTGGAAGGCCGTATTGCCTCAATTGTTGAAGCAGATAGTTATTGATTGCTTGTTGTTTTCCTTTTGTATTAAAGTCATATTTGTATAGTTATGAATGTGTTGGAAACGGACGTAAGTATTGTGTTGAGATTGTGAAAAATGTGAAAGACTTTGAATACTTGTGAACATGTTTTGAAAAGGCAAATAGGTGTAAGCCTGGAAAGTGAGAGAAAACGTAATGGGATTGGTGAAATTGTTTTTCTTCAGAAACCTTTTATAGTCATATGAATTTTGGAAAAAGGTATCAAGAAGGAAGAAAAGTGAATTGCTTATGTTATTGAATGAAATGAATGACTTTGAGAAAATTTCTTATATACGTATATTTTTATATAAACCGTCACATTATTTATACAGTATGAGACTAAGCATTCATGATCATAGCTATCTGTAAGTTGCTATTGTTTAGGATCATGTTGAGATCCCTACTGGACTTTATGTTCATCCCACGTTGCTAATCTTTTTTCAGGTGAACATAAAGAAGGATTTCAAAATCGAGGATCTTCTTTATGTGTTGGCCACGAGGCCTTTTATTTGTTGGCAGAATGCCATTGATGTAAAAGGGTTAAACCCTTTCTTTTAATTTAAAAGATGTAAGCCTACGGGCAACTTATTTATTTTTATCTCATGTTGCATTCATTTCATATTCGAATGAAAGAACCTTTAATAATTGTACTCATTATTGTATTGAATTTCCACACATGATCTCTGAAATTATATTATAATAAAGGATTTGGTAATGGTAGTCGTTGGCATAAAAAGCTGGGCGTGACAAATATCTATATCTATCTATATATTATATAAGGAAAATGGGGTTTCTAATGAGAAGCCTCCTAAGAGCTCCAAACTCTCATTATAAAATTATTGATTTTTCAATTTATAAAATAGATTAAAAAAAACCTATTGGCAAATTTATATATTTAATTATTTTAGAAATAATAATTATCCATTAATTTATGGATTTTAAATGGAAAGATAACAAAAATATTTTATAATCTCCCTCAGCAATTTTTTTTAAAAAAAAAATAAATTAAAACTTGCATTCCTTTTCTCTCCTTCAAAAAATCAGATAATATTTTTCATTAAAGTTGTGGATATCTATTTATATCTTATATATTATATTATAGCATAACAAAAAAAAAAATTAAAAATCAGACATACAAACAGATAAAATTAATAAATTTGATTTTTATTTATTCAGTTAAAATATTTCTCTTGCCTCTTAATATCCAACTTTCAATTTTAAAAATCTATAAAGTCTATCTAAACAAATCTGATTTGACAAAAATACCTTCCACTATCATACTTTAAATCAATAAAACTCACATATCTATCACTTATTTAAGTTGCATCATAACTTTCTAAAATAATAATAATTAGAAAAATGGAAACCATATATAAATTAAATTTAAAAAACAAAATAGAAACTTACAACTCCATCTAAAATAAATTGGAAAAAAAAAAAACAAATAGAAACCACACAAATAAAAAGATAAGAATTTAGATATGGCCCTCAAAAAGATATAACAATATCTAAAGTTGAATTATAATTTAGTAATATAATTATTTATGTTTTTTTTTTTTTTGTGTGTATATCTATCAAAATTTTAAATCACTTAATGGGACAAAATAATCAATTTTCTAAAATTATTGATTTTTCAATTTATAAAATAGGTTAAAAAAAACTATTGACTGATTTATTATTATTTTAGAAATAATAATTATCCCTTAATTTATGGATTTCAAATGGAAAAATAACAAAAATATTTCATAATCTGTCCATTCTAATCTCTTTCACCGATTTTCAAAAAAAAAAAAAAAAACAAATTAAAACTTCCCTTCCTTATCTCTTCCCCAAAAAATCAGATAATATTTTTCATAAAAGTTATGGATATTTATCTATATTATATATATATATATATATTGTAATGACCCAAAATATATATATATATATATATTTTAAATAGTCAGTGCATAAATTAATTGAGTGATAATTGGATTGAAGTGTTGTGTAAAGTTATGCGCGAAAATGGTTCAATTTTATAATATATTTTTTTTAAATATAATTTTCGATCTTAGAAATTATGAAATTTTTATTATGTTGTTCTTATAAGAGTCTAGCATGTTTTATAAAAATTTCAGAATTTAATGGTGAATATTTATTTTATGAAAATTCGAGGACTGATTGGTATTCAGTTTAATTTATAGCGGAATTTGAAATTGAGTTTTGGGTGTTTAGACCATGACTTGAGATAAAGTTTGTTGAGTCTACTTTGATATATAATTGGGTGATGTTTGGTTTATGAGTGAGAATTTAATTCAAGATCCATAATTTAGATTTAATTTAATTTGAGTTTGTTTAATAACTCATGTTTAACTGTTTGGTTCTTTTAATTGTATGACTGATAGTAACCACATTGAGAGTTGTTATTATTTATTATATACGATTATAATTATTTGATAGTTGATTTTATGGTGTGTACCATATGGTGAAAAATTGTATATTTTTTATAGTGAATAAAATGGGTGTATATTTCATACTGAGCAAAGGATTATGTTTTGTAGTGTGCAAAAATGTTATATTTTGTGGTGAAATTTTTTTTATCATTTATAATTTATGTTATAAAATTTTAAGATATTATTACAAAAAAATTATATTTTTTTGGGAGACCAAACTTTGAGAAGCAAACCCACGTGGGTTGCCACCCACTTTTTCCTTCCATCGTTTCAATCCCTTTTCCATTCATTTATTTTTTGGCTTGGAGCAGAGAGCTCCTTCTTCTCTCTCTCTCTCTCTCTCTCTCTCTCTTGCCTCCGTTGTTGGCTTAAGCTTTTAGCTTAGAGTGGGAGTCTTTAAAATGAGATTTTGCAAAAGTTTTGTAAATGAAAATCGGAGAGCTTTGCATTTTCGGATTTGTTTTTCTTCATATTTTGAGGTAGAAACTTTCTTCATATTATTACATTAAAGCTATGTTAGGGATATTTTGAGAAAATATATCATTATTGGAGGTATTGCATATATATATATATATATATATTTTTCATATTTTTGTTTGGTTAATTTTTGGAGGAAAAATTATGTTGAAGTGTTAAGGACATTGATATTTTGAAATTGATTTGGAGAAAAAAAATCTTTTTGTGCTAGTCATATTTGTTAAAAAATTCAAAAATGAAATTAATAGTTGTATGAGTTGTATCTACCTCGTATTATGGTTAGATAATTTATTTTGAGAAAATAATGTTGAAATATTTATCTCATCTTTGAGTTTTGAAATTTATTTTTGAGAAAAAAATAAATTGATGTTGATGAATATTGTGTAAATTGCTAAGTTGAGATTATAGAATTGTTTTAGGATTAAAAACTCTAAAAGTGTTATATTTGTGATATTTTATGAAAGGTGATGTGTTGATGATTTAGTTTTGTTCATTTTTTTGCGAAAATGAAAGTATGAAATGAGGACTTTTGAACTCTCAATCTTAAAAGTGTACTCTTAGGCATATTTCAAATTTTTGATGTAAATATTATATTGATTAGTTAACTTTAGAAAGGTTGTGAAAATTTTTATTTGAAGAGAATTTGGGAAAGAGTGGCTATTTGAGTAGCTTGGAATGAAATATAATTATGTTTGAAAGATGAGTTGGATTAAGTTATGTTTGGTATTATTTCTTTTAGAAAAATGTGAATATAATAAAATTACTAATTTAGTGTGTAACGAGTTGAATCAAATTGAATTTATACTTTAATCTCAGTTAGAGATTTATTTTAAATTATTAAACTCCATTCATTTTGGACCAAATTGATTGAATGGTGACCCGTTAGTAACCATGTAATAGTGTTGTGGTTTTATTATTATTATTTGATTACCATAAAAGATTTGTGAATATTTATAGTGTGTGCCATTAAACGAAATATATTTTGTGGTGAGAAAATATTATTTTTACTTTTGTCATTAAAGATGTTGAAATGCATTTTTAATTGATATATATACATATATATATATATATAGGTGTGTGTATATATATAGTTAGATATTTGTGGTTAGATATTTGTTTAGGTGTATATATCTATAACTAGTAACCAAAAAGGATTTTTTGTTCAAATTTTGGGAGAATGCTGTGAGTGTAACGCCCCCAAAAATAATACAATAAATACAACTCAAACATTTATAAATAACAACACGAATCAGAGTAAATAGTCCATTCATTTCATGAAATTAATAATACAAAAGAATTTAACACAATTAAATACCCTACTGGCTTACATCTTTCCAAGTCTTGACTTGGTTACACAAAAGGAGACTAGCTTGTATACATTTAGCCCTAGGCTTTTCAAAAATATACAATTCAACTAGCGAAGCTCTTGCTCCCAAAATGTTCCTCCAAGCTATTACCTTGGTGGAGGCAAGTCACCAACACCTGAAAATGTTATTCCTACATAGGGTAAGCCACAACCCAGTAGAAATCATTTAGCACAAAATATGAAACTTAGCAAAGGTATAAGTACACTATGCATACACAATGTCAGTGCCCACAGTTTATATAGTCATAAAGTACCAATTTCCATTCATTTCATTTCATGAACCGGTTTCATCATCTTGTAACAATTCAAATGAAATTACAACTCATAAGTTCTACAATCACACCAACAATGCACAAACACTTCAAACTTCTCTTTCACGGAAATTTCATCCGTGGGCAACAGTCAAACGGGACCCATGTAAACATAGGCTTCATAAGCACTACCATTGCCATTTTACGGATATTTCGTCTGCAAGCTAGGCACCCATGTATAGTTTTAGGACTTTCACCCAGGACACTCTGGCCAACTTAATTATCGTGGAATCCAACCCCTTTCTCCTCCCAAACAATCATCCATACATATGCAATGTATATAAACATGGTCATATTCAATGACAACCATCAAGGATTAGTTTCAATTTACCTAATCTGCATGCAATTTCTACAACACTCAAAGCTATCCTCCACCGATAGCCCAATACAGTTATCTCTAGATAGATATTCAATCTCATACAAATAGTTTATTCAAAACTTCCAAAAGAATGAGTTAATACATAACCAATCCCACCATTTATATCAATACTCTCTCAATTTCACGTATTCAAATGTCAATTCCAATTATTTGCGTAAAATAATAATTTGATCAATTAGGGCAATTTCCCCCTTTTTCCCAAATATTAGTCAAGTGCCAAAATCATCAAATTAAACATAACACAACATCATTTTCAACCCCACAAGTATTTATTTCATCTACAGCCCAAAATCCCTCTTTCCATTTTGTGCTCAAACCCTAGGTTTGTTTAAAATATCCCCAAATCACACCATTGTTACACAAGAGACAATATCTAAGATAAATATCATATGAAAGTGTAGAAAGAATCCCTACCTCAAAGGAAGAAGATGACCCAAATAAGAGAAAAACTCCAAGAACGCCGAAACCCACTTCTATTTGGATCAAAATGTAGATCTTGACGAGCTCTACCTTTTTCTCAAAGGCACTAGGGTGAAAAGATGGATGAATCTAGATGAAATCCAAGAGAGAAGGTTATTTCTAAAGAGAGAAGCTCAAGAACAAGCTTTTTGGAAAGTTCTAGAGAGAGAGAGAGAGAGAGAGAGAGAGAGGAAAAGTGACTCAAAATGTCACTTTCTTAGACTGAAATACACGCAGTCCACTCGAGTGTAGAAAGCCCTGCTCAAGCGTCAGACACAAAGTTCCGCTCGAGTGTGAAAGTTGGCACTCGAGTGTAAAATACACGTTTCCAAAAGTGCTACAGACGAAGGTCCCCGCTCGAGTGTGGGACTAGACACTCGAGCATCCAAAGCACTTTCCTAGTATTTTCAGAACTGTAAAAGAAATACTGAAAGTTGACGAATCCCGCTTGAGCGCGAGAATAGCCGCTCGAGCGTAGAGGCAAAATTTGTGAAGCCCGCTCAAGCGCAAGAATGCCCGCTCGAGCGGGGAGGCCAAAATCTTGGCATCATAGGTTTAAAAAAGAAATACAACCAACCTGTTCCAAACACCCAACCCCAACCCGAAAGCCAATTCCAAAAGGATACAAGGGAAATAAGAGGTAAACAATAATATGAAAGTATTATACTCGAGTCCGGAATACAATAGATGATGGGTCAAAAATCGGAATCGCTATAGTGAGGAAGAAAGAAAAAAGGGTTCCAATGTTGCTTTTTCATGGGTTTGATCTAGTGTAAGTCATTTTTGATCCCTAGTGCTTTGGATCAAAATGTAGATGACGGAAAAGGCGTCGTTTGGCTCCGAGTAGATTTAATTTCTGTTGCCAAAAAATTTGAAAGCTTCTTGGCTTGAGGTAGGGATTTTTCCTACACTTCTTTATGCACTTTTACTTGATTATATGGATCTTAGAGTTATATATAATTTAATTAGAATTTTTGAAAAATTTGTGATTTATTTGCTTAAAAGAGAAATTTTGAGAAAAATAAAGAGTTGATGCCCAAATTGTGAAAGTGTAAACTTGGAATATGTTTGTAAGGTTATGAAAAAGCTATGTTTTAAATTTGACCAAAACGGATTTCAATTCGATCGATTTTGAAATTTTTACCAGTTTGCGACCAAGAGAGCATTTTTAAAGAAAATAAAGGAATTATGTTTAACTTTTGGGGCTTTTGATCAAAATAGGATGTCATAGTTGAATAATGCTTGGAGAATGAGTTTGGAAATAAAATGATTTTTTCTTGGGCATTAACTGTATTATTTTACTTAATGTATCTGTTGGAATAAAACCGACACGGTTAGAAATGGATCTTGCGAGGTTACCAGATGTGATTGTGATATGAAAACTAGTGTAGTTGTTCATATTTGATGAGATGTGGAATAGATTGTATTTATCAAAAATTTTGGAATTTAATTGTCTAAATATCTGTTTAGAAATATCTGTTTTCGGCTATCGGTATAGGATAGCCATCATTGTTGTAGAAATGCATGAGACTTAAGTAAATTGAACCACATTCCTCATTTGTTGCATTGGACATTGCATTACATTCAATTCATTGGAAATGAATCTATTTTTGAGAAATGTTAGGAAATGTATCTGTTGCGAAAAGATGAATACTTAGTGAATCTAGGTAGGGGTGTAGAATCGCGTGGTTAGGTGTCGACCCTTCCAGTTTACTGGTAAAAATGACAGTGTTAGTGCATTAGGGCCTACTTGCAGACATTCACCTAGAGATTCACAAAGCCTATATTCATGTAACAGATATGGTTTAAAATAGAAATGGTTTTATATCTGTTGTTGCATCTCAACATTGCATGCTTTATCAAAAGAGAGATAAATTATTTTATCATGAGCATGGCATGAGCATGCTCCTCTTTAGTCTTGTCACAGTCCATATGTTGTGTAGTGTATCTCTACTGGGTTGTAGCTCACCCTATAAGGGAAACCATTTCAGGCATATATGCTATGCCTCCACGAAGGCACTGACTTGGGAGGACTCGGAGCTGAGGCTTCATTTTTGTTTTATGGTTATTTATTGAATGTAAGCCCAGGGTTGTATTTGCGTTGAGTTGAAACTCCATTTTGTGTAACTAAGAATGTTCTTGGATAAATTTGTAAGCCTATAAGGTACTTATTATTTGTTTGGCTTCCATTTCATACTTGTTGTAAGATGCATGCTTGGGATTAGAACTGGGGCTTTGAGATGTGAACATCATGTATTTGGCATTTGGGATTAAATGGAAATCGATGTATGGAATAGTTAGCTATATATATGTTTTTGTCTATCAAGTGGGTTTGTTGTACAAATAGATATATCCTGCCCAATTTTTCGGGGCGTTACATAGTGGATTAAATTAGTTTGGTTAAAAGTTTATATCCTTTATGGTTAAAAGTGTGTTATTGAGATTATAGCATAACTTTTAATATAGTAGGATGGAAATGTTAATATTTCATAAGTATGAGATTTGGAGAAAATGAGTGAAATGAAGTCGTTTGGTGTGAAACAAAGTTGAACTAAGATTATTAGTTGAGTTGAGGTGATTTAGTTTTGGGTTCCTAGTTTTACTGGTTGAGTAATGTTATAATAATAATTTCATACTTCAAATTTTTTATGAGATATTTGAATTGTTTGGCGGTTTTTTTTTTTGACAAGAAAAGAAAAGAATGTGATTTTAGCTCGTTTGGAGCAAATGGATGAATTGGATTAAAACAAGAATGAGTTATCAAAACTTTTATTTATTTATTACTTTTTCTTGGTTTAATTCGATGGGGTGGATGTTGATAATTGGAAAGTGAACACTTGTGTTATGTTTTATAATTATAGTCAAGAGAAGATTTTGATATAATTGATTAAGTGTTGGAATATTCACTTATGCTTATTGAGAATTATGATTGAACTTGAAGATCCCGAGATTTCACTTGCATGAGAAAAATGAGAATTTGATTCTATTTAATGTTTGGGATGGGGATGAGTTTTGCAAAGATTGTAATTACATTTCATTGATAAAGTATGTGAGTTAGAAATTGATTAAACCTTGAACCCGCTTTACTGTTATATGTTATTGCTATAGATGAACCTATTGTTTAAAAGTTTTGGTTTTGGTAACCGGTAGAGGATTACCATGTTGCAATTTAAATGAGAAGATTCTTGGAAAGGTAAGAAAATGTTTGATTTTGGAAGTTTGTTTTATATAAATAACATTGTTGAATTGTCTTAAAAAGACTAAGTTGGAAGTTGTTAATTTACATGTGGTAAATACATGAACATTGACGTCATTATATTATCTCTTGGGATTGTATCATGATATTACATTGATAGAGATATGGAATTTAATCACAATTGAGCATTGTGTGGTGGAAATTGAAAATTGGAACTATTCTAATGCATTGTTACATATTGCATTGCCATTCCATTTCATTATTATCATGGATTTCGAATTTGCAATTGAAAACTACTGTTTTGAGAAAGGAATTGCTTTTGTGAGACAAGATCATTTTGACTTGTTTAAGGTAAATACGTTGGTAAGTCCGGATAGGGAGTGTAGTTTGATATTGGTTAAGTTGGCTTGAGTGTCCATGGTGAAAGACTAAAAACACACTCGGAGGAGGTACCACGTGCCTTCCGGTAAGAGACCGGTAAAGTGAGAATTTGGTAGTGCTCGATATGTCTATTTGCAGACGCCAGCCTAGGGATTACCTGAGTCGTATTTACCACTTTGAAGATATATTGAAATTGTTGGATTAATGTGTTTTCAAATTGACAGTGTGCACAAGATTTTCAAAAGATGAGAAAAATATTTTGAGCATGACATGGCATGTGCATTCATCTCATAAGATTGTATAAAATGTATTTGATGCTTTGTTAGATGTCATTATGAATTTGTTTAATTATTTGATTAATTGACAATGGGGTAATTGAATAAATTGAAAGGGATGTCTTGTAGCTATTAGCGCATGTTTATTTATTTAAGTTAACTTGTTGTGGTTAATTAAATAAATTGGATTTAAGAGATTATGTAATAAAATCATATGGTTTTTAAAATGATATGATTTCACGTATATGTATGCATATCTTTGTACTCGCATATCTTCTAATATTATAATATGAGATTGTTTGGTGAGCTAGTGGTTGCTCACCCCCTACCTGTACATGTGAACAGGGAATGTTTTTGGATTTGAGGATTAAACAACTTGGCTTGATTATAAAGTGGTGACGAGCCATAGTGCTTTTAAATTGTTTCTTTGGTTGAGTTCTATGCTTTGTAAAGGGCAACACTCTCTTATTTATTGTAAGCCTCAGGACATTTCTTCTATTTGTATGTAAATGACATTGTTGTATCACGAGAGGGAACATGTATATTTAATTATTCATCATTTCGTCAAAGAATGAATTGACATTTGTAAATGGACTTAATTAATGAATATTGGTAATGTTATCTGAGTAATAAAATACAGGGCATGACATATATATATATATATATTTATATTTATATACAAACAAAAAAATTAATAAATTTGATTTTTATTTATTCAGTTGAAATCTTTCTGTTGCATCTCAATATCTAATTTTAAATTTTAAAAATCTTTAAAGTTTATCTAAACAAATCTAATTTGAAAATATTTTCCACCATCATACTTTAAATCAATAAAACTCACATGTCTATCACATATCTAACTCACATCATAACTTACCTAAATAATAATAATTAAAAACAAATAGAAACCATAGATAAATTAAATTTAAAAAAATAATAGAAACCCACAACTCCATCTTAAAAAAATTGAAAAAAAAAACTAAATAGAAACCACACAAAAATAAAAAAAAGATAATAATTTATATATAGATCTCAAAAAATATGATAATATCTAAATTTAAATTATGATTTAGTAATATAATTATTTATTTTTCTGATGTATATCTATTAAAATTTTAAATCACTTAATGAGACGAATTAATCAATTTTTAAGTCTTAATTTAAGACTAATCTGATTTGTGATAACCAGGTACGTAACCCGTCTCTTTCTCCTCTAATTGTGTTTATCTTGCTCATAGTGGAAGTGTCGGGAATTAATCTAAGGTCTCATCGACCGTTTGGGTTCATCATTCTTGAAAACCTTTCAATAATTCCTTTTCTTGGTCCTATTTTTCCCAGGTTTGAATTTTATTTGTCTCGGAGAGCATGAAATTTGGTTTGGGGTGTCTGGGACTCATTAGTGCAGTTTGGGGATGAAAAGGCAAAATTGCACGTGCGGGGCACGTGCGGGAAGTGTGAGCGCACGTGCGGAAATGTGGCTGCGCATGCGGGAAGTGAGGCCGCACGTGCGAGAAGTGAGAAAGGGAAATTCTGGGTTGGCTACTGCATTTTATGCACGTGCGGGAGGAGGTGTGGGAGAGAGTGCCGCACGTGCGGGGGTGAGTGCCACACGTGCGGGAAGTACATGCCACACGTGCAGGAAAAGGTGCGCACGTGCGGGAAAGCGTTGAGTCTGAATTTTTTTTCCTTTTCTTCTTCTTGGGTTGAGTGTATATCACTTTTTCATCATCCCTCTCTCTCTAAAAACGCTTTTCTCTCCCTTCTCTCTAAATTTCCTACACCAAACTAGATTGAATCCTTGATTTCTTCAAATCCATTAGAGTTTTGATCCTAATCCCTTCATCAAAGTTGGATAACTTCTCGAGGGCTACGTTTTGTGCAGTGGAGATCAAGTTTCAACACCGTTGATTTTGGGGGTTTCATCTCACTTCTTCTTCAAAATTTGAGGTAGGGATTTTCTTAGAGTTATATATATATTTTTGCAAGATTATGTTGATTTGGACCTCTTATGGGAAGTATGGAAACTTTGATTTTGGCTCATGTGTTGTGAATGATTTTAAAGGTGGGTTTCCGTAATGTTTTTTTAAAAAAATCCTTGAGATTGTGAGTTATATTCTTGTAGAGAAGCGTTAGCTTGAAATAATTTCTTTCAAAATGAGGAAACCTAGTTTATGGAAAACCCTAGAAATTTGGAAAATTTTGAGAAAATGTGGTGATGTTATGAAATTGATATTTGACTAATATTATGACAAGTGTTGACATAAGGAATTTCATGGTATATGAGAATTAGTGGGTTTGGAAGTTTGTTGTTCAAAATATTAATATAGTCATGAAATGACAAAGTTGATGGAAATACATGAAATGTGGAATGTGTTGCTCCTTGATAGAGATTGATGAGCATATATTTATCTTGTGAAATTTCATTGAAAGAGAGTTGGGAATTGTGACCATAAATGGAAAAATTGTGTGGAATGATATTTATGAGAAATTGTGTGGAAGGATAAATGAAAAAATTTCATTGAAAGAGAGGTCGGGGATAGGGCTCTACTTGGACCTGAAATTGTGCAAGACACTTATGAGAAAATTAAAGTCATCCAACAAAGGCTCAAGACAGCACAGAGTCGGCAAAAGAATTATGCGGATGTTCGAAGAAGACCTCTTGAATATGAGGTTGGTGACCATGCATTTATTAATGTGATTCCAATGAAAGGCCAGATAAGATTCGGTAAGAAGGGTAAATTGTCACCTTGCTACATTAGGCCGTTTCAAATTCTGGAAAGGCTCGGTCCAGTTGCTTATAGGGTTGCTTTGCCACAGGGATTCGAACAAATGCACAACGTATTTCATGTATCGATGTTAAGGGGTTATCTTCGAGATCCATTCCATGTAATTGATTACCACCGAATAGCACTTGATGAAAATATGGAATATGAAGAATAGCTAGAACAAATCATTGATCGGCAAGTGAAACAGTTGAGAAATAAGTCCATCCCAATGGTGAAAGTAGAATGGAAAGAACACTATGGGAAGGATGCTACATGGGAAAAAGAAGATGAGATGCGACTATGCTATCCACATTTGTTTCCTAACGAAGGTAAAATAAGTTTGGAGGACCAAAGTTCCTAAAGGAGGAAAGATTGTGATAACCTTGTCTCGTGTTATGTTAATTAATCTTAATTATGATTGTGATTATGTGCCTGATATCATTTGAGTGCCATTTATATGGTCATATGTGTTTTTAAATTTCTATCTGTTCACCATCGGAAAATCTGTTTGATTTTCTGCTATAAAATTTAATTAAAGGTTGTTGTAATGCCCTCAAAAATATGATATAAATCAACCATTTATAAGATCTACAAATAGATAAAAATGTTACATTTTCATTCATTAGAATCTACATTACAAAAGATATTACATGCATTACACTTTCATAAATGTTCATCTTGAAACTATAGCATGTAACTCTAATTGATAACAATAAAATAAATGCCCTACGGGGCTTACATCTTCCCATGACTTCGCTTGGTTACAACAAAAGAAGTGTCACGCTCCTGAAATAAACCCCGCATGTATAGTACATCAAGCCATATTCATTAATTAAATGTAACCATTTTCCAACCTTTACATCATAAGCTTCCAAGGTTTTATACAAAAGTTCCACAAGCGAATATACATTTAATGATAAGAAAACACCTGAATCTATAGCATGTGAAACATCTAGTCTCAAATAATCAAAATGCCCTGAAGGGCTTACATCTTCCAAGGCAATAGGCCTGTTTCACAAAATGGTCTCTCGGACCCATACATGTTTAGCCCTTGGCTTACAAAAATTTACAACAAAATAAAAGAGCAATCTACTCTTCTCAAAAAAATGTCCATGCCCTCAACTCGACGGGATCACCACATCCTTTCCTGCACCAAAATCCCATAGGGGTGAGCATAAAGCCCAGTAGAGAAAACCTTAACAAAGTATATACATTTATGTAAGATATTCGATATTATATGCAAATGCAAATGCAAATGCCATACAATGCTACTTTAAAAAAAAAAAAAAAAAACTCTATTTCAAGCTCTTCTCGAAAATTACCATGTTTCAAATAACCGTTACGATGTCAACAATTTCAAACTTCCAATATCTTTCTTTTTAAACAATAGGGGCGGTAAATACGACTCAGGTAATCCCTAGGTTGGTGTCTACAAGTAGGCTCAACAAGCACTACCAATACCCCACTTTACTGGCTGCTAACCGGAAGGGAAGTGGTACCTCCTCCGCGCGTGTTTTCGGTCTTTCACTCCGAACTCTCAGGCCAACTTATCAAATTCATCTACACCTCCTAACCAGACTTACCAACGTATTTACCCCATAACATTAAGACATTTCTTATTCAAAATAATCTTTCTCAATGTAACATTTCCAATTCAATTTAAAATGCAACGATAATAATGACAATAAAGAATTGAATGAGTGCATAATGTAATAGCGAATGCCTTAGCATTTCCCATCTCCCTCCATCTAATCTTGTTTCATAAACAATCATTTACACAACCAAAGCCATCAACACATAGCAATGTTCTCTCATTATGCACCAATTTTAGCATTTTAGTCCCCTCGAGACTTTATAATGTTTCGAGCATCAATTCCAAGATTCCCATTTCTCATAATCCATGGCACACAATAACTTATCATTTCCACAACCATACATGTTCAAGCATTTAGAAATAGCTTTAGAACAAATTATCCATTCTCATACATCCATAGGGTTGCTATTTTGCAAAACACATTATGAAACCTACATGCTCTTTTAATGAATAGTAAGGAAAGAAATCCATAGATATTTCCATACATTTTCAAAATCCTCAAATTTTCTAGGGTTTTTCATCAAAATCAAACACTTTCCATTTTCTTTGTAGAGTCCCATTTTACCCCTTAATCTCAACCCATGTTGCCCAAAATTTCAAGAAAATCGTTAAAGGAATACAATATAGAGTTATTTTACAAAATCAACAATCTCTTGAGCCACACACAAAGGAAACCCTACCTCAAGGTTTTGGAGAAGATAGAAAGATAGAAACCCTAGAATCAAAAGATGAGAGATCTCTGACTTCCACCACACCAAGTGAAGCTCTAACTCTTGGTCTTCAAGATTAGTGAGAGATGATGATGATCTAGATCCAAAGGATTGCAAGATTCAAAGAGTTTGAGTGTTTTAAAGGGTTTTCTAGAGAAAGGGGAGAACAAAAATGACCTTTAGAGTGAGAGAAAGAAGCCCCAAAATGAGATACAACTCGGCCAAAAGAAAAAAAAAAAAGACAGAATTTCAGACTCAGGCCGACCGCACGTGCGGAGCATGCCTCCCGTACGTGCGGCTATCACTCTCGACGCGGCTCGTCTCCGACCTCCTTCACGACGCAGCATTTATTTCAAGATAACCGCCCTAGCCTCCCTCGCTTCCCAGACATGCGCCCTCGCCCAAAGACCCATAAATTTTTAGTTCAACCCCTGGGCACTCCGAACCCAACCGTGCACGCCTCGAAACCGGTGAAATTCAACACCGAACAAAAGCAGAACAAGAACTTGATTTAGAGAACTATTTCTGTACGTTTCAAATCCAACGGAAGTAAAAGGAGAATGGAGTAATGAAAGAAAAAAAGAAGAAGAAAAAGACCGGGTCGCCACAACCTCCCCACCATAGGAAATTTCATCCCCGAAATTTAAACACACTAATCAAACCAAGGGGGCTCCAACAATTGTGACCATTCTAACAACATTTACAAGTCGCAACATCAATATTCAACTAACATTTACAATTTTCTTCATCATCATTTCATCACAACCACAATTTTTATACTAGACATATGAGATAAAACATCTATAGCAAAACATCATTCCTTCACAACCTCATGCTCAAATTAACAATACGTACAACAACATGTGACTCTCAATTCAACACTTTTTCCCTTCAACACTAGGGAATATTACAAATCAAAATAAACTAAACATCTTCGAATAAATCCGGATACTTGGAGCAGACTTCCACCTCCGTTTCCCATGTTGCCTCTTCAACCCCGTGGTGCCTCCACAACACCTTCACTAACGGTATAGTCTTACCTTGTAACACTTGCTCCCGAGTATCTAGGATTTGAACCGGTCGCTCTTCGTAGAAGGCATCCTCATCTACCTCCAAATCAACCCAATCTAACACATGAGAAGGGTCGGGTTCGTACTTCCTAAGCATAGACACGTAAAACACATTATGAACCCTCGAGAGTTGTAGCGGTAAAGCTAACCGGTATACCACTTCCCCGATTCTCTCCAATATCTCGAAAGGTCCAATGAACCTCGGAGACAACTTACCACTCTTACCGAACCTCATTAGACCCCGCCTAGGTGAGATCTTAAGAAACACATGATCACCCACATCAAAGGACAAAGGTCGTCTCCTCTTATCGGCATAACTTTTCTGTCGGCTTTGGGCTGTAGCCAACCTTTTTCGAATGAGAGCAACTTTCTCTGTTGTCTCCCTAACAATTTTCGACCCTAACAATGGTGCATCCCCTACCTCGGCCCAACAAACTAGTGATCTACAAGGTCGGCCATAGAAGGCCTCAAACGGTGCCATCTTGATACTAGCCTGATAACTATTGTTGTAGGCGAATTCAATCAACGGTAAATGCCTCTCCCAAGACCCCTTGAAATCTAGGACGCAAGCTCTAAGCATGTCTTCCAAAATCTGAATGGTGCGTTTCGATTGCCCATCGGTTTGAGGGTGATAAGCGGTGCTAAAAGTCAACTTAGTTTCTAATGCCTCTTGAAGGCTTTGCCACAACCGGGCAATAAAACAAGGATCTTTATCCGACACGATGGTCATAGGAACTCTGTGAAGCCGAACTATCTCTCTAACGTACAATACCGCCAAGTGCTCAACTGAGTCACTAGTACGCATTGGAATAAAATGTGTGGACTTAGTTAACCTATCAATAATTACCCAAATGGCATCATTGCCCCGCTGTGTTCTAGGAAGCCCAACTACAAAGTCCATGATAACGTGCTCCCATTTCCACTCGGCTATCGGTAAAGGTTGTAACAAATCTGCTGGTCTCTGGTGCTCGGCTTTCATTTGCTGACAAGTAAGGCACTTCGACACGAAAGATGCGACATCCCACTTCATACCCCTTCACCAAAACTGACGGCTAAGGTCACGATACATTTTGGTGCCTCCCGGATGTACCGCAAAGCGTGAGTGATGGAACTCCCGAAACACTTCCTCTCTACAAGATTCAGGCACAAACATACGATCTAGATAACGTACACTCTGATCCGAGTGAATGTTCAAACCTTTCTCTTCCTTCCCATTAGAGATTCTATCAGGAATTAACTCTACTTCACGGTCTCCTTCTTGTGCCTTTACAACTTTACTAATCAAGACAGGTTGAGCACTCAAAGTAAACAATGTTGCACCCTCTTCGGACTCACCCAATTGCAATTTAAACTTGCCGACTTCACCTAACATAACCCACTCCCAAATGGCCACACTCGCCAAACTACTCACGGTTTTTCAGCTTAGGGCATCAGCCACTACATTGGCCTTTCCCGAGTGATAGTGTAACTCGAAATCATAATCTTCTAAAAACTCCATCCACCTCCGTGGACGTAAATTCAAATCTTTTTGGAAAAACAAATACTTCAAGCTCTTATGATCGGAGAAGACTTCAAACTTTTCACCATACAAGTAATGCCTCCAAATTTTCAAGGCAAACACTACTGCAGCTAACTCTAGGTCGTGGGTAGGGTAATTCTTCTCATGAGTTTTCAATTGTCGTGAACCGTAAACTACAACCTTTCCCCCTTGCATCAAAACACAACCAAGCCCATCCCGAGACGCATCACAAAAGACGATGTAATCCAAACCTCTCTTCGAAATGATCAACCCCGGTGCCATAGTCAACCCGGCTTTAAGCTCTTAGAAAGACTTTTCACATGTTTCACTCCACACAAACTTAACCCCCTTTCTAGTCAACCTCGTCAAAGGCGCGGCTAGCCTAGAGAAATCCCTCACAAAATATCGATAGTACCCCACCAATCCCAAGAAACTCCAGATCTCAAAAACATTTTTAGGTTGCTCCCAATCTTGTACCGAATCTATCTTCAAAGAATCTATAGTTACTCCCTCACTTGACACTGCATGACCCAAAAACTTCACCTTGGTGAGCCAAAACTCGCACTTCTCAATTTTGGCATACAGTTGACGCTTCCTAAGTAGATCAAGCACTACCCTTAAGTGAGCCTTATGTTTTTCCTTAGAAGTCAAATAAATTAGGATGTCGTCCACAAAGACGACTACAAAATGATCCAAATACTTCCTAATAATTCGGTTCATCAAATCCATAATGGAAGCCGGTGCATTAGTCAACCCAAATGGCATTACAAGGAACTCATAGTGGCCATAACGCGTACGAAAGGCCGTTTTTTGGATATCTTCCTCCTGGACTCTCAACTGATGGTACCCCGACCTCAAGTCTATTTTGGAGAAGCAACAAGACCCTTTAAGTTGATCAAACAAGTCATCTATTCTGGGTAAAGGATATTTGTTCTTAACGGTAACTTGGTTCAACTTGCGGTAATCGATACACAACCGCAATGACCCATCCTTCTTCTTTGCAAAGAGACTCGGCGTTCCCCAAGGTGACGTACTAGGGCGAATAAAGCCCTTGTCTAAAAGCTCTTGGAGTTGAATCTTCAACTCATGTAACTTCGCGAGTGCAAATCTATACGGCGCCATAGAAATTGGTGCTGTTCCAAGCACTAAGTCGATGGTGAACTCAATCTCCCCGTGGGGTGGCAAACTAGTAAGGTCCTTAGGAAATACATCCGGGTATTCACAAACTACCCTTGGCAACTCCACTCGAGTCACGTCACTCTCACTATCCAAGAGAGTAGCAAGAAGACCACTAAGCTCATTCCTACTACAAGGATCAAATACTGGCGATAAGACCCGATCAACCCTGTCCCACAGAAAATAAAACAATCACCACTCGAGGTGCACACGGTGACCCTCTGACGAAAACAGTCAATCACTGCCCAATACGAAGACAACCAATCCATGCCTAGAATGACATCAAAACTCGACATGTCTAGCAACACAAAAGCAAACGAAAGTCTACGCCCGACAACCTCTATCTCACAATCACGACACCCCCGATCCAAGTCAACTGTACCCCAAACTAGTGACTCTACTCTGAGCGGAGACACTAACTGTGCCACATCTAAACCTAATGCAGATGCGAATGCAGCAGATATGAATGAATAAGACGTCCCATATCTATCAACACACTGGCCAAAGAATTACACACAATAAAAATACCTCTCACAACCGAGGATCCTGGCAATTGCTCTGGCGCGGTAACAGCATACGCACCCCTGTGGCCTCTGATCAACCTGCTTGTCCCTCGGAGCATAGGCCTGCTGTACTGACTGAGCTGAAGTGGCTCCCTAATGAAATCGTGAAGTCTGAGCTAAGTGAGCCTGTTGGTGGCTCTAAGTCTGTCTCGACCCTGATGCGCCAGATGCGCCTCCCAACTGCGAGCAAGCTCTCTTCATGTGCCCTAATTGACCGCACTGGTAGTAAGTAGGCCCCAGACCCCTACTTTGAGACTAACTCTAAGATCGGTTAGGTGGTGGTGGTGGCAACATCTGCTGCCCTCCTCCCTTCTGTGGACAAGCAAAGGCTTTGTGACCCGGTTGGCCACACTTGAAGCACAAAAACCCACTAGGTGCACGCTTTCCTGGGCCCGCACTAGGCAAGGGGAAGGTGGATCTAGACTACTGCGGCTGGGATTGGGATGAAACGGTGTTTCTACTCTTCTTGTTGGGCCTATAGTCCCCTTGTGACCCTTGGCCCCTAGACCTCAAATTCTGAAGTCTCTCCTCTTCGGCCTCCACAGTAATCTCTATATGTGCGGTCGCCTCCACAAAATGGTCATAATTTCAGATCATGTTCCCGGCAACCTTGACCAAGATCTTGGTTCTAAGCTTCTTCTCAAACTCGATGCAGCGGTGCTCTTCCGTCGCTACCAACTCCGGCGTAAACCGGGACAAACTAGAAAATGCCGCCTCAAACTCGGTCACAGACATGCTAAGTTGTTTAAGGTCTTGGAACTCCTGCCTCAACCTCTCCCTAGCAGTGGGGGGTAAGTACTTGTCTTGGAAGGCCACCACAAACGCCTCCCATGTCGGTTCTATTCGGCCTTTAGCATACTTCCACCATTGGCCCACGTCACCCTTAAGATAGTAACTTGCAAGGGTCACCCTCAACTCACTATCCTTAATGTGAAGCATCTCGAAAGTCTTCACGGTTTGTTCAAGCCATTCATCCGCTTTCTTTGGCTCGGGGACACCATAAAATTCATCCGATTTGGCCTGCAAAAACTCCCTCGTAAGGAAGCTCGCCCTTGTCTCTACGGCGTTCTCCCTATCTTGGGTCTCCGCCCTAAGTATTTTCATGGACTCCCTCAATGCCCCCGCCATTTCTTGGGCTAGGGCCCCTATTGCGGCTTGACCCGCTTGCTTTGGTATCTCAGCTTGCCCCACTTGCTCGGCCATGTTAGCTTGGCCTAACCCCTCCTCTTGCACTAGAACCTCATAGACCGGTATCCCATGCACACTCCGGCGGCCCCTACCACACCTTCCACCTCTACCATCACTAGTTCAAACCCTTCCTGACATCCTAATTAAGGGAACAAAATAAGCAACTTAGCACGTAATTCCAAATGTGTCCACAACTTGCCCCACACGTCAAACTATAACAATAATATATATTCTATCACACAAATAATTCAATTCACTCCACGTAAGCACTTAATCACATAAACACATACGAATTATCCTTTAGTGATGAAATTCGTCCCATGAAAAACCAACAATTCTTAGTAGAATGAGTATTGATCAAGTACCCTTCTAATAGGACCTCAAGGAATCTAATAGGCACAAATAACATCCCAAAAGTCCAATCCCATACTCACATAGTCACATAAACATACTATCACATAATCACGAAAAGAAAAACATTTCCTAATCATGCGAAATGAGCCCATTGTGGTAAAACAACCACTTCCTACGAGCCCCAAGTATTTAAACCCGGTAGCTCTGATACCAAGTTGTCACGCCCCGAAATAAACCCCGCATGTATAGTACATCAAGCCACATTCATTAATTAAATGTAACCATTCTCCAACCTTTACATCATAAGCCTCCAAGGTTTTATACAAAAGTTCCACATGCGGATATACATTCAATGATAAGAAAACACCTGAATCTATAGCATGTGAAGCATTTAGTCTCAAATAATCAAAATGCCCTTAAGGGCTTACATCTTCCAAGGCAATAGCCCGGTTCCACAAAATAGTCTCTCGGACCCATACATGTTTAGCCGTTGGCTTACAAAATTTTACAACAAAATAAAAGAGCAATCCACTCTTCTCAAAAAAAATGTCCACCCCCTCAACTCGGCAGGATCACCACGTCTTTTCCTGCACCAAAATCCCATAGGGGTGAGTATAAAGCCCAGTAGAGAAAACCTTAACAAAGTATATACATTTATGTAAGATATCCGATATTATATGCAAATGCAAATGCTATGCAATGCCACTTTAAAAAAAAAGACTCCATTTCAAGCTCTTCTCGAAATTTACCATGTTTCAAATAACCGTTATGATGCCAACAATTTCAAACTTCCAATATCTTTCTTTTTAAACAATAGGGGTGGTAAATACGACTCAGGTAATTCCTAGGTTGGTGTCTGCAAGAAGGCTCAACAAGCACTACCAATACCCACTTTACCAGTTGCTAACCGGAAGGGAAGTGGTACTTCCTCCCCGTATGTTTTCGGTCTTTCACCTCGGACTCTCTTATCAAATTCATCTACACCTCCTAATCGGACTTACCAACGTATTTACCCCATAACATTAAGACATTTCTTATTCAAAATAATCTTTTTCAATGTAACACTTCCAATTCAATTTAAAATGCAACGATAATAATGACAATAAAGAATTGAATGAGTGCATAATGTAATAGCGAATGCCTTAGCATTTCCCATCTCCCTCCATCTAATCTTGTTTCATAAACAACCATGTACACATCCAAAGCCATCAACACATAGCAATGTTCTCTCGTTATGCACCAATTTTAGCATTTTAGTCCCCTCGAGACTTTATAATGTTTTGAGCATCAATTCCAAGATTCCCATTTCTCATAATCCATGGCACACAATAACTCATCATTTCCACAACCATACATGTTCAAGCATTTAGAAATAGCTTTAGAACAAATTATCCATTCTCATACATCCATAGGGTTGCTATTTTGCAAAACACATTATGAAACCTACATGCTCTTTTAATGAATAGTAAGGAAAGAAATCCATAGATATTTCCATACATTTTCAAAATCCCCAAATTTTCTAGGCTTTTTCATCAAAACCAAACAATTTCCATTTTCTTTGTAGAGTCCCATTTTACCCCTTAATCTCAACCCATATTGCCCAAAATTTCAAGAAAATCGTTAAAAGCATACAAGATAGAGTTATTCTGCAAAATCAACAATCTCTTGAGCCACACACACACACCATTTTCAAAATAGCAAAGAGGAGCTCACAAGGCCAACCAAAACTTACATAAACATATATATAACTCAAAGGAAACCCTACCTCAAGGTTTTGGAGAAGATGGAGAGAAGAAACCCTAGAATCAAAAGATGAGAGATCTTTGACTTCCACCACACCAAGTGAAGCTCTAGCTCTTGGTCTTCATGATTAGTGAGAGATGATGACGATCTAGATCCAAAGGATTGCAGGATTCAAAGAATTTGAGTGTTTTAAGAGGGTTTTCTAGAGAGAGGGGAGAGCAAAAATGACCTTTAGAGTGAGAGTAAGCAGCCCCAAAATGAGATACAACTCGGCCAAAGAAATAAAAAAGACAGAATTTCGGACTCAGGCCGAAGCCCTCGCATGTGCAGAGCGTGCCTCCCGCACATACGGCTATGACTCCCGCACCTCCTTCACACACGTGCGTTTATTTCAATATGCATTACCCTAGCCTCCCTTGCTTCCCGCACATGCGTCCTGGCCTCCCGCACGTATGGCCTAAGGCCCCGCACGTGTGGCCCTGGCCCAGCAGCCCAGAAATTTCTAGTTCAACCCCCAGGCACTCCGAACCCAACCGTGCACGCCCCGAAATAGGTAAAATTCAACACCGAACAAAAGCAAAACAAGAACTTTATTTAGAGAACTATTTCCAGATGTTTCAAATCCAACGGAAGTAAAAGCAAAACGAAGCAAAGAAAGAAAGAAAGGAGAAGAAAAAGACCCGGTCGCCACACGAAGAGTCCAAGTCTCTATAGAAACAAAGCCCTCAGCTTGAATAAACATTTAACACAAACAAAACAACAAAATGAAGCCTTCAGCTCCTAAACCTCCCAAGCTATGTCCTTGGGGGCGGCATGTCACCTGTACCTGAAAATGGTTTCCCAAGTAGGGTCTACCAAAGCCCAATAGAGGTATACTAAAATAATATATGAGATTTAACTAAGATATAAGCATCAGATAAATGTGCAATATTCTTAACCAACACATATTCTTTCCAAGACCATTCAATATAGATAACCAATACCTTAATTCATTTTGGGTAAATCTATTAACCAAATTCATTATTATCAAAACAACCAAAATGAGACTACAACTCAATGGTTCACAATTCAATACATTCATCAATCTAACACTTCTATTCCTTGCCATTTTACAGAATCACATCCGAGGGAACTGATACCCACATGTATATAAGATTTCGGGACTTTCACCCTGGACACTCTGGCCAACTTAAGTTTCAGTGAAGTCTATCCCCTATCTCCTCCCAAACAATGGAGTACATCTCCTATCTCCTCTCAAACAATGATACATATACAATGTATTTAAACATGTTGTTATATACAATGACTGATCAAATCATATATTCAATGGTTTAATCAAACCGTCATATTCAATGACATAATTCAATTGATTAGTTTCAATTCACCTAATCCACATGTAATTTCTACAACAATCATAGCTATCCTCCACCGATAGCCCAAAACAGATATTTCTAAATAGATATACAATCTATCAAATAGATAATTTATCAAGTTTTCATAAGTGAGTGATTTAACAAATCCAACTACACCATTTAATCATACACCCTTCCAATTTCATATTTCCCATGTCAATTTCATTATTTATTCAAAATAGTCATTTAACACAAATTAGGGCAAAACCTTCCCCTTTTCCAAATATCATCCCCAAGACCCAATCTCGCCATTTATTTTCTTATAGTACCATAATCAAGCCCTCATCTACATATATGAAGCCAAATATTGGAAACCCCTCTTTCAAAATTTAAACCCAAACCCTAACTTCACCTAAATCTTCCCAAATCCTACCATTTATACAAAATGACAAATATCAAGGTTAAAACCCATATTAAAGAGTAGAATATCCCCACTTCAAGCTTAGAAGAGAAGGTGAGCCAAACAAGGTTGAAACTCCAAAGATGTCGAAACCAACTTCGACTTGGATCAAAGCGAAGCTCTTGACAAGCTCTACACTTAATCTCAAAGGAGCAAGTCGAGGAGATGCTTCCAAGAGAGTAGATCTAATGATCTTTGAGCAAAAAGTGATTTTGGAGAGGATGAAACAGTCTCACGGCTTGGAGAAAGAAAAAGAGAAGGAAAAGTAATGCAAAGGTTAAGTGAGGGGCCTATTTATAGTACTAGGTCAAAGTGAAATAAAGTCCCAAAGTCAAACCAAAAGATCAAGTCAAAATCCCCAAAAAGTAGGGCCAAAAACCGGACTGAAATATGGAAAAAAGTCTGTAGGGGTCGACCCTTGCAACATAGGGGTCAACCCTATGAAGAAACTTATGTTTGACAACATGCAAGGGGGTTGACCCTTAGATAGGAGGGGGTCGACCTTATTTTCCAGCAACTAACACACAGACATAAGAGAGTCGACCCTCTCCAAACTGGTGTCTACCCTATTTTCCAGCAACACTTCCAGAAACTTCACCAACAGGTAAGGGTCGACCCTTAGGAAGGCTGGTGTCGACCCTAGAATAGAATTTCTAAGTCTCCAAGGAACTTTTGGCAAGAACAAGTGCAAACAACCAAACCCAACAAGTTTAAATCGGATTATACTCCTCCAAAACCAACCCATAACAACACCAAAGATTTTCAAAATAAAAAAATAAAGGATTCGAATACACTTTCCCATAAGCTTTGAAGGATACAGGTGCTACAGCCGTAGAGGCGACTGAAACTGAAATTGACTGTATTTTTGCAATTAGCATAATTTTTAGAGCCTATGGTAAAATTTAATTAAAAATTGATTCCAATCAAAATAATTAGATTAAACTGATTGAATTAGGCACAATTAATTAGCCTTAATCAATTTTGATTAGGCAAACTCATATAAGAGCTTAAATACACTCATACACACTCTCTTTTGAGCTCATTTTCATAGCTTAGTTGGAAATACACTTTGGAGAGAGAGAGAGAGAGAGAGAGAGAGAGAGAGGGAGCATAAAATTGGAGATTTGAACTAAGAACTTGGGAATTTGGAAACTAGGCTCAAGAATTAGCCATAATTAGATGGGTTGAAGTTTCTAGGTGAGTAATTGAACTCAAATTCATGAGTTTAAGTTTATAAGTTGGTGAATCCAAGCATGATATGTGACGAAGAATAAGGATTGAGTTGAATGTAATGAAATTGGAGCTTGTGTATACATGCATGTTTACACTCACCATGATTATATTCATTTGAGCATGAAACATGAAGAATTGAGTACCAAATCACACATGCATGCATGATTTTGTTGAGCTTTATGATTTTAAGCATCATTTGTACCATTTGAAATAGAATTAGAGTTAATGATTTACATGCATGCATGAGTCATGAAGGTATAGAACTTGATTGCATGGATTTTGAAATGGGCAAGAAGAATTTGGGATGATTTTGGAAATGGGACATGATTTTGGATAATTGGTTTCAAATTACCTAAGTTTTATGTTACTCAATGTTTTTCTATGTTTTGGCATTAATTTGCAAACCTTGGAGCCTTTGGGTTGTGTTTTGAAGCTCAAGCAGCTTGCTGGAAAACCCAGAATTCGATCAATCTGCTCGAGCGAGGAAAGTCTCGCTCGAGCATGAAAATTTAGCTCCCATAAGTTTTTCAGAGATTTACACGGTGGCTTGAGTGGCAGATTTTATGCTCAAGCGGACCCTGTTTTGCAAGACTCGTCACTCGAGTGTTAGAAATCTCGCTCGAGCGTGAAATTCATGCAACCAGTACTTTTCAGAGTTTTGCAATCCGCTCGAGCGACCAAAACTGCGCTCGAGCAGAGAACCCTGTTTTAGAAATTTTGAAAAGTTATTTTGTATTTTGTTTTCCGTTTTCTTTCATTTCTAAGCACTCTTAGGCATGCATTTAACATTGTAAATGAACAAAAAGGATAAGAAAGAGGCCTAAGAGAAGTAAATAAATTAAGAATGGATTGAATCTCTTGTGACCCAATATGTTATGTAATGTGTAGGGTCAAGAGCAAGGACAAATCCATCGGCAGAACACTGTGCGTAATATCTTAGTAAGAATGTGTTGAAGTATGCTATTTTCCAAATGCTTACTTCTATATGAGTTCTACGGATTTGTTAATTTGAATCGAATATTCGTTATGCCAATGATTGAATAAGGCCGTTGGAATATGATTATGCTTATGATCTCAAGTATGAAATGCGCATAAACATGAACAATTGGGCCAAAGGCCGTTTGACATGAATGATTAGGCCAAAGGCCGTTTGACATGAATGATTTGGCCAAAGGCCGTTTGACATGAATGATTGGGCCAAAGGCCATTTGACATAAATGATTGGGCCAAAGGCCATTTGATGTATTAGATAGAAACATGAATGGGCCTAAGGTCATTTGATATGTCTGTTACGAATTTTATTCATGTAACTTCTTTATTCTAATATTATTCACTGGGCTTTCGCTTACTCTTATTTATATGCATGTAGGTGAGCAAAGAGATGTCCAAACCCAGCCTCAGTGAAGAATGTGAGAGGAAGTCAGTTTTGTGGAGTCAGCTCGTATGTCTCATGCACGAGACTTTGTTTTTGTTCTTTTGTTTACTCTATTTTTGCTATCTTGGTGAATACATTGGATCACCTATGTACATAAGCTTTTGTTTGGCTGACTACATGTTTGAAGTTCCTAGATGTACAAGATGTTAATTCTGTCTATATGTGTGAGTTATTTTGGAATGCTTTTGGAATAATTCTGCTATGCCATATAAGCACAGCTCATTGGACGAAATTTTTAAGTCTGCTTCCGCTTTGGCCCCTTGGTTCTATTGAAACATGTTTAATCGGGCTTCAGGCTGTAGGTAATCTCATGATTACTAGTCGGTTATGACCTTAACCCATAGGGGCAGGTTCAGGTCATGACATCAATTTTTCATTGAGCATGATGGTTTTCGAAAAGATGATAACATGACCTTCTTTTAAAAGCATGGTATAGGATATGCATTTCATCTTGCGAGAATTGTACAAAATGTATATACTTTGTTAAGAATTTTCTACTGGGCTTTATGCTGACCCTATTGGATTTTGTGCAAGAAAAGATGTGGTGATTCCACCAAACTAAGGGCGTGGATGTGTATGTTGAGAGCACAAGGCTCCTATTTTGTTGTGATTATATTTTGCAAGCCAAGGGCTATATTTGTATGGGTTCGAGCAACCATTTTGTGTAACCCAGCTTAAGCCTTGGACTTTATAGCACTTGACGGCATTTGTTTATTTTTGACTGGTTGTTTTACATGCTATAGATTCATGTACTAGAGTCGTTGAATGTATATTCGCATGTAGAACTATTTTGTAAATCTCTTATGATTAAATATGCAAGTGTTGGAGATTTATTTTTGGTCTATTGTACGGAGCGATGATTGGTGTACTTTTATTATGTATTTTGTGGGGCATTACATGATTAGTCATCCCAACTCCTAAACTTCGCGGGCATTGGCAGAGGAGCTAATGGATTGGGTTAGGTGAGGTCTAAGTTGTTGGAGGTAACATTCTCCCACTCTATTTATTTGTTTTTTAATTTTGTTTTTTTTTCCTGTGTGATTCTCTTTCTCTGCTATTGGTGATGGGTCGTTTCACACACCAAAAATAAACACTAAACTATACCAAATTCCTTAAAATAATGGTAAGTCCAGGTATCGATCCACAGGGACAATTGGGAAAATAAACTAATTTAATTATTAAACTCCTAAATTAATTTTGATAAAAAGATTTATTGTTCATAACCTAATAATAATTAAATTAAACAAACGAATAAACTAGCAATTATAAATAAAGATGAATTTACTGATTTGGGGAAAAACCTAGGGCAATGAGTTCACAACTAATTACGTAAATAAGGTTTCAATTTGAAATCAATTATGCTACGGTTCGAACATAATAATACTTTGCAACTACAAGTTCGAAGCATTTATCAAGAAAATCATCACGTTCAATGTACAAGCATGAACCATCTCAAGTAGTACGAATCGTTCGCTCTAAACTAGGGTAGCGACACGACTCATCCCCCTAGTATGGTTCGTCTCAAATCTTGAATATGAAATAATAGAAAACTATTGTATGGAAAGCATTCAACAATCACAGAAAGCCAAATACTTGAAGAAATAGTGAAAAATATATATATGAAACTTCTAAAACACCATACAATTGTTCAAACCTTTACATAATCAAAAACCCAAAAGAAAACCTAATTACATAGCTAGGATTTCATCAAAACCCTAGAAAAGAAGAGCCTAGCCACTCATGGAGGAGTGGAAAGAGGTGGAAGAGATGGAACCCTCCATGGGAATTTGCTTTGAAGATTGAGAAATCACCTTTTTCCAAACCCTAACCTCATTTTTCTCCTTTAATTTTTCAGAACCCTAGGTTGGCCTATTTTTCTTCCTTTTATTCTCAATAGAACAAACCCAAAATTCTGTGCACTCATCCCTAGGTGGGCCGCTCGAGCGGTGGTGGGCCGCACATGCGGTGAAGCTTAGCTGCACATGCAGTGAGGAGGTTGGCTCGGATTTTTTGCTTCTCACACGGATAATCTGCTTTCACGCCCTTTTTAATTAAATTTGCATATTTCCTGCCAAATCGGTACAAGTGCACAAAACACATCATCTCCACCAAATAAACAAAATTGAAAGATTATAAATGTAACTTAAGCGACCTCAATGTGGTACCTCTCGGCCCACATCACATCCCCTAACTTACATTTTGCTAGTCCTTGAGAACAACAAAAGAAATAAGAGAAGTAAAATAACTCTAAGCCACTTTCGTAGGAATCACGATTGGATTTAGCATATGCAACAAGCCTTTCAACCACAAGGTTACCCCAAGTGGACGAGTATAGTCTTGTGAGGGTTTCCAGAAATGATAACCACAAACATTAACTTATTCATATCTGCTCCACAACAATTAACCACACCATTTCACCTAACAATCAACTTATGTGCCACTACAGTGTGATATTAAGACATGATGAGTCATTGAAGGCACAGTGGACAAGCATGAATGAATCTATTGAGCCAAAACCACAATTCAGTTAATATAAAAGTAAAGTCCCCTATATTTGTGAATGCTAGTAGACACATCATCAGTACCTTTGGTGTAAAGTGCAATCTCCATACTAGTTAACTGTCCACTATAATAGCCCAGTGTAACTCATAATAACCCTCAACATATACAAACAAGATTAAACTTTTGTAACCAGGATTCTCAAAATGTTTTTATTTATTTATTTAATTATTTTTATTTTTTATGAAAAGACTATGCAATGTCCTGATCCGTTAAGCTTTCTAATCAATCCATGTAACAAGCATTGGGCCAATGACTCCCAAACCAGATGGTTTTAGGGCACTGGGTGAGAAGACACCCCTACGGGCTTAAGAACTTGAGCTGAAAAGGCTACGAATCTGAACAAGTCATTTTCCTTATTTTTCCTTAACTGTGAAACATCTAAGTCCCTTAAGCTTTCTAATTAACCCATGTAGCAAGTATTAGGCCAATGATTGCCAAACCAGACAGTTTTAGGGCACTAGGTGTAGAGACACCCCTACGGGCTTAATAACTCAAGTTAAAAAGCTTACGAACCTAAACAAGTCAATCGTTTTTTTTTTTTTTTTTAATTTTATTTTATTTTGAGAATCAAGGCTAGTCATTTATTCTTTTCTGCAACACTAGCAATTATCAATGATGTACACCAGGAATTAGAATAGAGAGGTCACCCCTATGAAAGTGTGTCTATATGAATCAAGGCATGCTCATGACAAGTGTATCAATACCACAAACACAAAATACTATCCTAGTACAAACATTACTTGCGAGTATTTACCCAATAAACCCTTTTTATACAAGTCCACTATGTTCCCCAATTAACATATGCTTATATCACTACCATACTGGCACAAAGTGAACATCAAGTGAAGTGGTGCAATCAAGTGTAGCAAGTACAAACATGAATTTTTTTTATAAATACCCTCACTCCCAACTGGAATACAACATTGTCTTCAATGTATGCAACGATAAAGAAGATAGTAAAATGAGAGAGAGAGGATCTTACAATATGGTGTAAGCGCACATCCAGCGAGCAAGGACGAACCAAACACACACACACACACGCACACACACTATTTTTTGTTTTTTATTTATTTATTTATTTATTTTTACAAACCCAATTACAACCCAAAAAAAAGATTTCAAACCATTTCTACCTTCATTGTACATCTGAAATAAAAATAGCACTTTGAAAACATCTAAATGCTCAACAAATGTATAATCTTCACGCGAAAACCACGAGTACTACTTTTCTCCCTAACAATGCTTGTAACTTTCCTTATTCTCCAACAGGATGACAGACTAGGTTGATTCGGTATCCAAAATCGAGGCGCATAAAGCTAACTCGACCTATGGGGCTGCCATATAGAGTTCAAGTTGGGGTGGTTTTGAAGCAATCTCCACACCCCTGGGTATTTAAACCAGACTTCAGTCTCGGAAATTCCAAACCTTTGTGTTCTAGGCTTTGCCATTCGAACTCTAGTTTCTACCGTCTCAGTTGGTCTCCTAGGAACTCACTACAAACACAGTTAGGTGACTATACCAAACTGTCAGATGCCGTTCGGGCACGGCTAACACCAAAGGAATTACACCTCTAGAGGATTTAAAGTCTCCTAGACACGAAACGCAATCACGCACACTACACAAAACACTATTTTTGTTCTTTTTTTAAATTTATTTATTTTTTAAGACAAAAACAATAGCACGCAATATATTTAAATATTTGTTAAAAAAAAAAAGCATTTCCCCCTAACTTAAATGGCAATGGCCTTAATGGCATATACCAAAAAGGACCGACAAGAACAGTAAAAAGAAAGGGAATTAAAACACAATAAAATATACATCCCTGAAAGGTAGAGAAAGATGCCCCCCAACTGGAAGGAAACTATACCTGCAAAAGGGTTAGAAAATGAACACAATAAATTATTATTGTTATCATTATTATTTATTTATTTTCCCAGGCTTCATGTTGATCTTCCTTTAAGTAATCTACCTCAAACCAAATTTGTTAGGTCGTACTCAGCAGTTCCATTCAAAGGTGTACTCATCTATTTGGCCCTGACATACCACACTGAAAACATACAAAATAATAAATAAATAACTAAAACTAAAATGCTCAGGTTTCTTCCTGAGAAGAGCTAAATACATTGTCTTCAACCAAATATCAACACAAACTTATTTTTGCCTTTTCTTCCAATTTATGAGATATGGGTCCCTGTAACGAAAATAAATCAACCCGTCCAAGAGTGTGAGACTAGTTTGTAATTGACTTGTGGGAGGATGATTAATGGAGTGGAGAAATATATGTGTGAAAAGTAAAGTGTGTAAAGAAATCTCACAGGTGGAAATTGTTAGGTCCCTACTTGTTGCCAATTCTACGAACAAGCTTGGGTTAAATGCTTTGTAATTTTCCTTGTGTTTTGGTCTTCCCACTCGAGCGGAGGTTGTACCTTCTCAGTAGTTTGGCTTGTTTGTAAAACTACTGGGAGGCGTGTTTTTGTGCTCGAGCGTGAGTTTCAGCGCTTGAGCATACACCTATTTTATCGCACGCATTTTAGTGACTTTGCTCAAGCGGCAAGTCATGCGCTTGAGTTGGGTTCACGACCCTTGTTTTCTATATATATGTGTTTAAGTCTGATTTATGTTTAAGGCTTCCAGATCTGTTTTGAGGGCTCTAGGGTTTTCTTCTGGGGCTATTTTACTAGTTTTCCTTTTATGTTTGCTTGAGTATTAAGCTCACAAGCTTTGACAATTCACATCAAAGGGTTGTTTGAGTGATCATCTTCATGAGTGTTCTTCTTCAATGGAATTCAGAGATTCAAATGTGGAGTGTTTGAAGGTGTTCGAAGCTGTGCGCAGTCGTTGAGTCGACGTGGATGTTGTGGAATCAACATCAATTTAATCAATTCTGAGACGAAGGTTGCGGTGGAAGAAACACAAATCATTGAAGACAAATTGACAGAGTTTGGGTAATTTGTGTGGTTGTTTTGTATTCTTTCTTTCTGTCATAGTGGATTGATCTATTGTGTTTCGCCCGTGGTTTTTTAATCACAATTGGAGTGCTCCAATTGTGGTTTTTCTACATAAAAATCATTTTTGTCGATTTATTGTTTTTGAAGCAACAATCTAAATCACTTTTGTACGTGCTTGATAATTTAGATTGTTAGGTTTAATTGTTTGGGAACTAGTACAATTAATCTTAAACCGAATCACAAATCACTTAGGTTTTTCAATTGGTATCAGAGCGGGTCACTCTTTGTTTTTATCAAAACTATAGGAGTGTGCTTTTGTGTGCTTGGTGATATGGATTCAATTCGTGAAGGTAACTTGACCCATAGACCTCCGTTACTTGATGGTACAAACTATTCTAATTGGAAAGCTCGTATGAAAGTGTTTTTAAAATCTATCGATGAGAAAGTTTGGCACTGTGTGATCTATGGGTGGAGTGAACCTATTGTCACCAATGATGGTGTTGATATTCCCAAACCTCTTAATAAATGGGACACATTCAATTATCAAAATTTGAGTTAGAACAATAAGGCTCTCAATTCCCTCTTTTGCTCTGTCACATCTGAAGAGTTTCGTCGTATTTGCACTTGTGAGGTAGCAAAAGAGGCTTGGGATATTCTTGAAACTATTCACAAGGGTACTACTTCTGTTAAAAGGTCAAAACTTCAATGTCTCACCTTCTCTTTTGAAACTTTTTTTGTGTGTGATGATGAGACATTTGATGATTTTTATGCTAAACTTAGTGACATCATGAATTCCTATTTCACACTCGGTGAATAAACCCCTGAAGCTAAGGTTGTTGGAAAAATTTTGAGACCTTTACCAGAGCGGTTCCAATCAAAAGTTACAACTATTGAAGAGGCTCAGGATGTTGATACCCTCAAGCTTGATCAGTTGGTTGGAAACTTACAGACTTATGAAGCCCACCAGATTTCTAAGAAAAAACAAAAAAGATAGTGTGGCTTTTACTAGTGCTCATGAGACTACTAAGACCCCTGAGATTGAGATTGAGTTTGATCTAGAGTCCGAAATGACGGCTATGTTTACCAAATAGTTCAAAAAAAATTTAAAGAAAAAGAAGCCTAATTTCAAGGATCCTAGTTCAAGAGATAAGGGTAATGAAAACCCTAAAAATTTTCCACCAAAAGTTGCTCCAAAAACTTTAAAAAAAAAAAAAAAAACGACTATGAAGGGGCAAGGTGTCAAGTGTTACGAATGTCAAGGGTTTGGTCATATTGCTCTTGAATGTCCATCGAAAAAGAACCGGAAGAAAGATTATACAGTGACTTGGGATGATGAAAGCGGGTCACAACAAGAACCCGAAGAAACCAAATCCGGTGAAGACGGAGATAGTACCTACATGGCATTCTGGTCTACTGTCACTCAATCATCTCCAAAGCTAGTTGAGTTTGCTCGTGGTCAGAATTTTCACCATGCTCTTACCTTTGATGAGAGTAATTACTTGTTTCAGAATATCAGAATAAGGATGTTTCTGAGAGCTCACGACCCTGAAGGCTGGCAAGCCATTGAAGAAGATGTTGAAAGCTCTGACAATCCGAGAAATCACAGAGTTCTGACTACCATCCGTGAAGCAATTTCTGACGAAGAACAGCAATGGATTGCTCACTACACAAAGGCCACAGATGCATGGGACATTCTGAGTCAATTCTATGAAAGAGGAGAGTCATCATCACCACCATCCACCAACTTTCATGCCTTGGTTGCTCGACTAGATGAGGTCAAGGAGAAAGAGAAGCAAAAAGAAGATGAAGATGATGAAACCTTGGAAGATAATGATGAGATCGATGGTGATGATCTACAACAAGCCTATGAAAAGATTTACAATGAATCTCTAAACTTGTCCAAAATCAACAACAAATTGACTTGCAAGGTTAAAGCATGTGAAAGTGAGAATGTCAAACTAAAATGAGAGATTGCAACAGCAAAGCAGAATGTCATCAAGATCTCTAATGACAGGCAAGACCTATGTGGAAAACTTCTATCTTGTGAGATCGAAAGAAATGAACTTCTGAAAATATATGCCACATATGAAGAGAAGATTGAAAATCTTGAGATGTCACAAGCTGCATTGGAAGAGATGGTTGGTCAGAAAGATGAAAAACTCATATTTGCTAGAGCCACAATTGCTATGTGGAATAAAGGGTCAAAGACATTAGAAGACATCCTCGGGTCTCAACAAATGGGTTGTGACAAAAGTGAGCTAGGCTATGGTAATGCGACACTTCACAAATGACAGTCCTCTACATTACATAACATCAAGACTCAAACAAAGGAAAAGTTGAAGGTGCAACAGGGTGATCCCTCTTTTCATCCACCTAACGAGGGTAAGATCAACAAAATAAAGGTAAAACCTATTTTTGTTTGTCATCATTGTGGTAGGCATGGCTACATTCGTCCTTACTATTTTGAGTTGTTTGGTAAGGTGTCTCAAAAATTTAGAAATTCTAATACTTTTTGGGTTAGCAAACAACCTTACATGTCTAGGTAGAACACCAAAATTCATGAGGGTGTTCACAATGCTAAGACATTTACCAAGACTGCCAGTCCTGATTTTGCTAAGACTAAGAAGATATGGGTGAGAAAGGGTGATTTGACTTGTTTTGTTGTTCACACTGCTTTGAAAGCATGTGATTCACACATGTGGTATCTTGATAGTGGGTGCCCTCGTCATATGTCTGGTGACAAATCCTACTTCACTTCTCTTGAAAAATATGAAGGGGGAATTGTTACTTTTGGAGTTGGCGGCACTTCTAGAATCATTGGTAAGGGCTCTATAAGTGTGGCTGGTTTTCCCAAGCTCAAAAATGCATTACTTGTAGATGGCCTTAAAGCAAATCTTTTGAGCATTAGTCAAATGTGTGATTCCCACCATGAAGTATTATTTTCAAAAAATAAATGTGAAATTTTAGACAAGAAGGGAAATACTGTCATGCATGGGGTTCGCACATCTGATAACTGCTATGGAATTGTTACCACTAATGATCTCACTTGCCATTCAGCCATCATAAGTAATATTGATCTGTGGCATCAAAGATTAGGTCACATGAATTTCAAAGACCTAACTAAGATAGCCAATAAAGAGCTTATGAGAGGAGTACCTAAAATGGGTAAGAATGTGAACCATGTGTGTGGACCATGTCAACTTAGGAAGCAAACCCGTGCCCCTCATAAAAAGGTGAACAGCTTTACAACCAAATGTCCTCTTGAACTGGCTCATATGGATCTAATGGGACCCACTCGCACTGAAAGCATTGGAGGTAAAAGATACATTTTTTAAACTGTGGATGATTACACTCATTTTTCATGGGTTAATTTTTTTACGAGAAAAATCTGATAGGTTTAATGCTTTCTAGACTTTAGTCCTCAAAATCCAAAATGAATAGGGTGTTTTTGTTGGGCATATCATAAGAATCCAAACTGATTATGGTCGTGAGTTTGAAAATAGTTCGTTTTTGGATTTTTGTGATATGCATGGAATTAAGCATGAGTTTTCTGCTCCTATTACTCCACAGCAAAATGGAGTTATTGAGAGGAAAAATAGAGTTGTTCAAGATATGGCTAGGGTCAGCTCCTTAGCAAAAAAGTTTCTTCAAAGTTTTGCGGTGAAGCCTTAAATACTGCGGTTTATGTTCTGAATTGTGTGTATTTAAGATCCGGCGTTTTGCAAACTCTATATGAATTGTGGAAGGGATTGAACCTAATGTAAAATACTTTAAAACTTTTGGGAGTAAATGTTACATTTTAAAAGATAGACGAACTTTGGAAAAATTTGATTTCCTGTAGACATCCCATTTTTGATGGCCCTTGCGACTTGGACGTCCTTGCATGCATACCCGATGATGAGTTTATATGCTTGCTAAGTACTTGAAGTCCTCAGCGGAACGCCACAGCTTTGAGCCTTTCTTGCACACCTGCTGCCTCATTTTTGGACCAGCCTTGGCTTTTTAAGCCTGCAGCCTCTAGTGGCCTGCCGGCCACCCCTTTTAGGCTGCCGGCCATTGATGTGGCTTACCGACCACCGATGGCGATGGCCGCCACCTTCCTTTGAAGATATTTTATGCCTATGCCCATTTGTTTGCCTGAATGTATGCATCTGCACCCACGTGTAGGGCTGGATGTCCTTGAAGGAATTTTATGTTTTCTATATATAGAGAGCCTCCCATTTGGCCATAAGGTTAAAAATTTTAGAGATCAAAATTTTTCCTCTCTCTCTCTAGCAAATCTCTACAATTTTGCTTACAAGTCCTTAACCTTTTGCCTTTACACCCTTAACCAAATCTTCTCATCTTTGAGCTGAGGTATTGTTGAGCCTTGTTGGAGCTACAGAGGGTGTGTTTACTTGGTTTTGTTGTTTCGAATTGCTTTCTTCTTCAAAAGGTATAAGGCTTTGTCTATTAGCTTGCTTTCTCTACTCTTATTCCTACCGTTTTTCCACTATTTTTAGGCTATAAAAACTCTATATTTTTGGGCTAAAGCTTGGGTTTAAGGCCATTAAAGATTGAGGGGTGTTCCAACATTCTTTGTACTTTGTTTTAAAGGCCTTTGCCCTTGTGTTTTCCACCCTTGCATCATGTTTTTTTGAGCTTTAAAACACTGATTTTCAGAGTTATTTCAGTGGCCAAAATCATGTTTTGAAGTCCAAATTTGGAGGGGTTAACCTCCCCTCCTTGTGTCTTGCTTACTGGCCTAATTGGTGACATGTTTTAGCATGTTAATTTAGCTTTTTTTAGCTCAATTCCAGCCTGTTTTAGGTCTTATTTTAGATTGTTTTAGCACTATTTTGGGCTGTTAGTTGCATTTGAGCTTTGTTTTGCATGCTTGTAGTGTAATAGTCCTCATGAGTTTGGTGTTCTAGGCCTTAGCCACCATCTTGTTTGAGTTGATAGCATTTATTTATGCTTTTCTCACTTATTTTCAGCACTAATCATCTCTGCAACCTCCCTCCTTTCTTGGCTTTTGTTTTGCTTTGAAAGTGGTTCAAACAACTTATTTGTTTAAAGCATGAGATTGAGGTGTCATGCTTAATGGTTTAATCCCTTAGGGGGTTCGTTACCAACGGTATGATGTCTCTTTCATGCCTAACACAACTTTTGGTTTGAACCTTCTTTCCATTTAGAGGACATAAACTCACCATTGGACTTAATTCACTAAAGAATGATTGGTAATTTAAAATGGAGTAATTAAAACTTGGGATTAAAATGATACAAGATAATAACTTGTTGTGTTCAATCGGACGTTAATTGAACACATGAAAACTTGGAGCATTTCATACTTATTAGTGATGAAATAATTCAAGATTCCAAGGTCACCACTTCCTTTGATCTTTCATGAAAGGGAGGGTGTTTGTGTCTCATTTTGTTGCATTTATTGAAATTGCACACTTAGGTTCACAAGTCATCATGAATGAAATTGTTTGAGTTGGTGGTTTGTGGCTTAAGTTCACTTCTCCTTGGATTTGTTCACTTCTCCTTGCAAATAACCCTTGAAAATACCCTGTGCATGCTCTATTTAACCTCTATTGCAACAAGGTGAACTGGGCAGCAGTGGCTGACAAGCCACTTTCCATGGCTGGCAGGTGGCCGGCAACATTCATCACTGGCCGGCCAACCACTGATGCAAAATTCAACAGTGTGTTCCTTTGGCAGGGCAAAGTTATTCTGGAAGTAGGCAACAGTGTATGTGTTCTATTGTGCAACAGAGGCTCTCCGGAAGCAAAACAGTGGCTTTTCTGGTGGAAACTGAGCATGTGCATGAGCATTCCTCACGTGCCGAGCATGTTTTAAGTTTAAATTGTTGTAATTAATTAATTGTAGCTAATTAATTTTGTAAAGTGTTGTAACAAATTAGTTAGTTAATTAGTTATTCCATTTCATTTTTGTAATAATTAGCTTAGCTTTAGTTAGCTAGTTAGTTCATTTAGACTCTCCTTCGTGAGAGCAAAATGTTGTAATAATGTGTATGTCTTCCAACCCCACGTCTTTATCCCTTTTATTTACTAGCTTATGATGGTTAGTTTAGGGACATCATGTTTTGTTTACCATACTTCATGGTTGCATCCATTTGTATTGCATGCACTGAGGCTCGATTCATCATTCTAATTGCATTGTCGTTTAAATACTTCTTTAAATACATGCTTAGACTGCATGCTCTCCAATTGTTTCATATGCCATGTTAAGTAGCCAAGCCTTTTAGTTGCATATCACTTGTGTTGCATTAGTCATATTGCATAGTTAGGAATCATGCATTTTTCTAACTCGTTTCTTTTTTGGCTTGGAGTACAAGGTGAGCCTTTACTCACTTTAGCATATCGCATGTGTGTGATTGTTACCATGAGGCTAATTGCGTAAGTGTTAAACTACTTGAATGCCTATGGATGAAGGCTTGTTGCTTGAATTGGAATAATTTGAGTAATGTTTATATGTGATCACCTTTTTCAAGTGATACATATTTTGAAACGATTTTCAAAACAAACATGAATCAAGTGTTCCAATTCTTGTGATTTAGTCTATACTTGTGTGTGTGCGCATCACATAGTAATGCTAGCCTAATAACTGGAACAAGAACATATAATGTTGATAAAAATCATATCATGATTAGTAGAGGCCGATCTTTGATCAGGCGAGCAGGGGTGCTCAATTCATGACCCTCCCCTCTCGTACCTAAGTTCCTGAGCTAAGACAATCTTGGTGATGACGGACACGTGGCCTTTGGCATAAGTCATGGGTTTTCTAAATTTCCCAAAAATAAAATATTTAGGTGGTGATTCTATATCTGGAAAAGCAGTCCATTTTTGGTATTTTTTATTCAAAATCGATTTTCCAAAAAGATTTGCCCGATTTGGACTCTTTGGTGTTTATCAATTTCACATTGCAATTAGATTCAGAACCGCGAGAGTCCGAACTATAGGGCATATTTTGAACTTCTAAAAGGGGGCACGAAAAAGCCGAGCTACACTTCCAAAGTGATGAAGGTATTTTTCTAGGCTATTCAACCACTAGTAGAGTTTTTCATGTCTATAACTTATGAACTTTGTCTTTAATGGAATCGATCATTGTGGTTATAGATGACACAGGTTCTCCTACTTCAGCGATAAATGAGGAAGAGAATGGTGAGTCACCAATCCTGGATACTGAACCACAAAGTCAAGGAGAAGCAGAGGTCCAAGCTCAAGAAGGTGAGCTAGCACCAACTTCTAAGGTTAAGTCCGAGTCCAAAGAGTGCACAAAGAGACACCACTTCTGAAGCTCCTATCACTGCAAGTCCATAGTTCAAGCCATCAGCAAGGGTAAAATTGAATCATCCTACTCAACAAGTGATTGGAAGTGTCTTAGATCGAATGAAAACCCGAAGACAAATTCGGGAAGAGGTATCTCATATGTGTTATGTTTAATTAATTGAACCTAAGAATATAAAAGAAGCCTTACTAGATAATAGTTGGGTCAATGCTATGCATGAAGAGTTAGGTCAATTTGAACGTAACAAAGTTTGGACTCTTATTCCCAGACCTAGAGACATGAATGTGATAGGTACCAAATGGATATTTAAAAATAAATCTGATGAGAATGGTACTGTGGTTAGAAATAATGTTAGGTTGGTTACTTAAGGCTATACACAAGTAGAGGGTGTTGATTATTACGAGACGTTTGCCCCTGTTGCATGTCTCGAATCTATTCATATTTTACTTGGTGTTGCATGTTTTCTTGGGTTCAAATTGTTCCAAATGGATGACAAAGTGCCTTTCTGAATGGGTACTTGAAAGAAGAGGCGTATGTTGAGCAACCAAAAGGGTTTGAGGACCCAAAATGTCCACAGCATGTCTACAAGTTAGACAAGGCATTATATGGGTTGAAAAAAGCCCCTCGAGCTTAGTATGATAGACTTACTACCTTTCTGCTTGATAATGATTTTCAAAGGGGTAGTGTGGACAAGACCTTATTTGTAAAACATACTAAGTCTCATATACTTATTGCTCAGATTTATATTGATGACATTGTGTTTGGATCCACTGCTGATTTTCTTGTGAAATATTTCTCAGATTGCATGACACATGAGTTTGAAATGAGCATGATGAGGGAGTTGTCTTACTTCTTGGGTCTTCAGATTAAATAGTCTTCATCGGGTATGTCTGTTTCTTAGACTAAGTATGCCAAAAACCTTGTGTCAAAGTTCAGTCTAGAGTCAGCCAAACATGCTCGTACTCCCATGAGCACCAGTCTTCACATTTCCAAATATTCATCTGGTACTGATGTTGATCCTACCCTTTATAGGAGTATGATAGGGAGTCTTCTTTACCTCACAGCCAGTCGACCTGACATTGTATTTAATGTAGGTCTCTGTGCCCGTTACCAAGCCAGTCCTAAAGAGTCTTATCTTCTTGCGGTCAAAAGCATCATTAAGTATGTTAATAGGACACTGAGGTATGGGGTTTGGTTTTCTACCAACACTACAGCCAAAATTACTAATTTTTTTTAATGCTGACTGGCCAGGGTGTGCTGATGATAGGAAGAGTACATCCGAGGGGTGTTTTTACCTTGGAAATAATCTGGTTGCATGGCATAGCAAAAAGCAAAATGCTATTTCTCTCTCGACCGCTAAGGTTGAGTACATTGCTGCAGGGAGTTGTGCACAAATATTACGAGTAAAGCAAATGCTTCGTGATTATGGTATAGACCAAGACACTCTCACCCTTTTCTGTGATAACACAAGTGCCATTAACATTTCTAAAAATCTTGTCCAACACTCTCGCACCAAACACATTGACATTCGTCATCATTTCATTCGAGAGTTAGTGGAAGAGGGCCTTGTTGTTCTTGAATATTTTTACAAAACCTCTTGATCTTCTTAGGTTTGAGTTCCTTAGAAAGACCTTGGGTGTAGTGCTCAGTCACTAGGGTGTGACTTGTTACTTGAGTGGGTGAGCATGATTGGCTTTATGTTTACTTGGATGCTATAATCTCATTGTCATTTATGCCTGTCATCTCAGCATTTAGACTCATATAAACACCACTCATGCTGCTTGCAAGATTTCGTTCTTCTTTGTTCATAGCTCATTTTGAATGCCCATGCTCATTGACTTCATGATCTCATTCTGTACACATCCTTGAGACAAACTATTGTAGCGATTTCCGCACAAGTGATCAAAGTCCTCTATGGATCACTAACAGTGTCTCTTTTACATTAACAGAGGAATTGACCTATACTGGCACATCATGGGTGATGTTGAGTCTCTTAACCATCTACCATCATTTTTCACTTTCACGGTTCCTCCCTCAATTCATTGAAGTCTGGGCATTAGGAAAAGGCTACCTCAGAGGCACCAACCAGGCCATCCTTATTGATTTCATACTTCTCTGGTTTGGTCTCCATACTCTTGAGCGTGCATGCACCAGTGAGTGCCCACAAGCAAGAAAAGTCAAAAATTAAATAATAAAAAAAAGGAACTCATTGATTGAGGGGGAGCCTTCGCTTTTACTCAACAAATAAACCTTGATTTCTAGTGGTTTGACTTTTCTCAATGATGTTTAGTTACTCTTGCTAGAGGTCCAGCCATCCGATCACTACGAGGATTAACTCTAGCTCTATGGCCTCTCAAGGAGTGCACACACATACATTCATTATGTGAGCTCTCATGTTTGTCTGTGAGTTGTGTATTTTCATGTAGCTTATGCCCATTGATCAATATTTATCTGATTTGCTCATGATATTGTGTTTCATATTGTCAAATTGTGAGTTAGCAAGCTTCATGGTTTGTGGATTATCTCTTCGTAGTGTCACATTCTTGCTATTTTGCTCACCTCTGTTTGTTTCAGGTCCCACTTGACAGCGTGAGTTGGTTTTAACTGCTCAGAAGGGTGTTTCTTGCCTTTGGTGTTTTTTTCTGTTTCGCTCAAGTGGCAAACATCGCGCTCGAGCATATTTGTCCATCATCCAGTACTTTTGCAGTAGTGAGCGAGATTCTGAGAGGTTATTTTTTCCGCTCGAGTGAAGAGACGTGCATAAGTGAGTTCACTCGAGCGTTGAGTCTCACGCTCGAGCAGTAAGCCCTAGTATAAATTCTACCACCCGTCGATTCAGTCTCTTTTTTCCCTCTTTTTGCACTAGTCTCTCTCTCTCTCTCTCTCTCTCTCTCGCCTAGGGTTTCGATTGCGACTCGCTTAGGCTGTGATTTGGTTTGATTTCTTCCTTTTCCTCTTCTGGTTCATCTCTGGTAAGTTTCTCACCCCAATTTTTTTTATTTTCTTTACTTTTTCTCTCTCTCTCTCTCTCTCTCTCTCTCTCAGTATTTTTTGGGGTTTGTTTTTGTGATAAACTGTGATTTGGTCACTTGTTCACACATTTTCACAAAAGGTTTTTGAGAATGTTGATTATTCTATGCTATTGGTGAGATTGGGCTTGTTATTTTTGGTCCATGTTATGCTGTTCACACACTTGTCTCTCTATCCAATTTTTTTTTTCCTTTCATCTGTGTACTCCAATGCTGCTATTGTGTTATTTTGCTGGGCATTTGTCTTATGAATGGGTTACTAATGACTTATGCTTTGTTTGGGTTTTGGAATTTATTTCTACTGCTTTAGTTATAGTTCTTGATTTTTGTTCCTACTACTATCTGTTACTAATGATTTTTTTGTCTTCCTGTTTTGATTTGTTTTTTTTTAGGGAGGGGGGGGGGATCTGTCTAATTAGTGTTGGTTTTTTTCTTTTTGTTTTATGATGTCTACCTCTAAACGTCGCAAGTTCACCGCTAATCACCTCCAGTTCAATTTTGCCCATTTCCTTTCGTCTGACAAAGCCAAAAACTTTAGGGAAGCCTTTATCTCCCGGACTGTTCACCTTGAGCGTTATGTATAGCCTAAAACTTTTGAGTCCATCCCAATTAGGTCTGTCTTTAAGCCTTTAGGAGGTGACCTCGTTCTTTTCTTCTCAGGGCATCAAAACTTGGATTGGGTCAGGGAGTTTTACTGTAACATCGACAGTGTTGATGATATAGGGCCGTCTTTCAAAACCTGCATTCAGTCTAAAGAGATTTTTGTCGACTAGGACCTTATCCGCTCTCTCCTCGGCATTGGGCCAGTTCTTCACTCTCAATTCCCATTCTTTGTTTACCCCGATTATGATTTTAACGAGGTGGCCATTGAATTCTATGGTACCTCCCGAACTTGGATCCAGGGTGCTCTCATCTAACAGAATGAACTTCTTCCTAAGTATCGATTACTGAATCTCATTGTTTGTGCCAATCTTATTGTCACCACCCATAGTTCTAAAATAAACCAAGAGCAAGGTTATGCCCTATATTGCATTGATCACCAATTGCCCATTAACCTTGCCACCCTTATTCTCCACAAAATGATTGCTGTTATTGGGAACAAACAGTTAGGGTTGCCCTATGGTTTTCTAATCAACCATCTTCTGTCTAGACTTGAGGTCCTGGTCTTCGAGGACGATGAGTATGCCACTCCCATTAAACCCTTTACTAAGAAAACTATGTCTCAAAGTTGTGCTCATGTTAAGGGGGAGTCCTCTAGAGCAGGTCTTTCTTCTACACTTGATGCTGATCTTATGGCAGACGAAGCCGAGATTGATGCCACTGCAGTAGGCACAGAGGAGCCAGATGTTCCTCCACAAACTATGCGTGACCAGCTTCGCCATTTTGAGCAATCCATGACTCAGCGGTTGGTTCACATTGATGCTCGGTTGGATGCCTTTGATAGTCGGCTTGTTCATCTTGAGCAGTCCACTGCACAGAGTACTTTTCAGCTTGCTCATATTCTTTCTTTGCTTGAGTTGCAGCAGCCACATCCCCCACCGCCAAATCCTTGATGTTGTTCCTTCTTGGACAGTATTTTTCTTCACTTTTGGATAGTTTTTCTTTTTTTTTTCTTTTTTTTTTCTTTTTTTGGTCTCCTGGACAAAAAAGGGGAGTCTTAATTTTTTAATTTTGTTTGGGATATTACTGGGTGGAATACTGCTATGTAAACACACACATACATTATATTGGCATGGATAATTGTGAAATATCTTTTGGCTTATTTCTTTCTATTGATCTTACTATCCTATTTCCATAGTTTTGGTTTGTGTGTTGTTTCACCATGTGTTTTGGTCACTGGATTGGCTTGAAGTTTTTTTGTTTGTGTTCTTGAGTGTGTCTAGTGCATGTGTTTTGTTTAGGAAAATTGTTAGACAGTTTTGTCCGGGAATTGACAAAGGGAGAGATTGTTAGGTCCTTACTTGTTTGCAATTCCGCGAACAAGCTTGGGTTAAATGCTTTGTAATTTTCCTTGTGTTTTTGGTCTTCCCGCTCGAGCAGACAAAGATGCGCTCGAGCGGAGGTTGTACCTTCTCAGTAGTTTGGCTTGTCTGTAAAACTACTGGGAGGCATGTTTTCACACTCGAGTGTGAGTTTCAATGCTCGAGCGTAGACCTATTTTATCGCATGCATTTTAGTGACTCCGCTCGAGCGGCAAGTTCTGTGCTCGAGCGGGGTTCGCGGCCCTTGTTTTCTATATATATGTGTTTAAGTTCATTTTTAGGTTTAAGGTTTCTAGATCTGTTTTGAGGGCTCTAGGGTTTTCTTCTGGGGCTATTTTACTAGTTTTCCTTTGATGTTTGCTTGAGTATTAAACTCACATGGTCTGTCAATTCACATCAAAGGGTTGTTTGAGTGATCATCTTCAAGAGTGTTCTTCTTCGATGGAATCCGGAGATTCAAGCATGGAGTGTTCGAAGCTGTGCGCAGTCGTTGAGTTAATGTGCATGTTGTGGAATCAACATCAATCTAATCAATTTTGAGACGAAGGTTGCGGTGGAAAAAATACAAATCATTGAAGACAAATTGACAAAGTTTGGGTAATTTGTTTGGTTGTTTTGTATTATTTCTTTCCTTCATAGTGGATTGATTTGTGGCGTTTCGTCCATGGTTTTTTAATCACAATTGGAGGTGCTCCAATTGTGGTTTTTCCACGTAAAAATGTTTTTGTCGATTTATTGTTTTTGAAACAACAATTTAAATCAGTTTCATACGTGCTTGATGATTTAGATTGTTAGTTTTAATTGTTTGGGAACTGGAACAATTAATCTTGAACCGAATCATGAATCACTTAGGTTTTTCAGAAATTATAAGATCAAAACCAAAAATAAAATTCCACCCATGCTGATTTACTTTATCACTATAATTTTCTACAGTTAAATCCCTATCAATTTCATCTACATGAGAGGCCAAAACTATGGGTAGAGTTTCTATCATATCTATGGGTGCAATGGTAGGCTCAAATGACAAAAATACTAACTCCATATCAGTTGTTGGATCACTAGAGAGATGTGTTGTGGCTTCACTAAGTTCAATTTCCAACTTTTTTTCAAAAATCTCACAGCATCCACTCTTATGAAAGTCTTGAACGAGTTGGTCAAAAGAAATCTATACCTTAGCTGGGAGCATCTCAAAATTTTTAGTTGGCCACATTGTGTCTACAAATTGACTTGTTGGAGAGTTTAACCCATTGTAAAAGAAAGCAATGAGTTGAGTCATTTTGTTGCCATGTTGTGGACAAGCATCTACATAGCTTTTGTATCGTTCCCAACAATGACAAAATAACTCATCCGCTTCTTAAGTAATATTTAATACTTCTCTTTTGAGAAGAGTGAGGTCAGATGGAGGATGTGATTCTTTCCATTTAAAATAAGCCAACATATTTACGCAATTCAGGGCGGCAAGAACGACGCCTGTGCATATACCACTCACACACACACACACACACTAGGTTCTTGCTCTTGTGTGCTAAGTTATGAAAGCAAAATACCAAAGGAGAAAAATACTCACATCAATTTAACAAAAATGCTTTACTCTTCTTGCGAGTGCTTGACGTGTAATCCGTTGTCTCCAATCTCCACTTGAGCTCTCTATGTTTAGTACTTTGGTGTGTTGCTTGTGAGTATTTTCTTTTTCTTTTCTTTTCTTTTTAAACACTTTAGTGCTACGGTTTGTTTTTAAAGCTCAGTTGCGCTCCGCTTGCACTCCAATGATAGCTCCACTTGCAAAAACTCTACATACTTAGCAACACGAAAGCATAAAATCCTAAACTAAAAATTAAAATAAGAATGTGACTTTAAATTAACTAATTTTGCCGGAAGTCCCCGGCAACGATGCCAAAATTTGATGGGTTGTTTCACACACCAAAAATAAACACTAAACTATACCAAATTCCTTAGAATAATGGTGAGTCCACGTATCGGTCCACAAGGACAATTGGGAAATTAAACTAATTTAATTATTAAATTCCTAAATTAATTTTGATAAAAAGATTGATTGTTCATAACCTAATAATAATTAAACTAAACAAACAAATAAATTAGCAATTATAAATAAAGATGAATTTACTGAGTTGGGGAAAAACCTAGGGCAATGAATTTACCACTAATTACGTAAATAAGGTTTCAATTAGAAATCAATTATGCTACGGTACGAACGGAATAATACTTCGCAACTACAACTTCGAAGCATTTATTAAGAAAACCATCACGTTCAATGTACGGGCACGAACCATCTCAAGTACTACCAATCGTTCACTCTAAACTAGGGTAGCGACATGACTCGTCCCTCGTAGTATGGTTCATCTCATACCTTGAATATGAAAGTGAAAAACTTAAGTGATTCATGATTAGATCAAGATTTAATTGTACCAGTTCCCAAACAATTAAAACTAACAATCCAAATCATCAAGCACGTACGAATGTGATTTAGATTGTTGTTTCAACAAACAATAAATCTACACAACCGATTTTTACGTGAAAAAACCACAATTGGAACACCTACAACTGTGATAAAAACTCACGAGCGAAACACCACAAATCAATCCACTATTGAAGAAACAAAGATTACAAAGATGCCAAACAAATTACCCAAACGCTTCTAATTTGTCCTCAAATCTTCTGTATATCATTCACCGTAACCTTCATCTCGGAATTGATTAGACTGATGTTGAATCCACAACATCCATTATCGAATCTACGACTGGACACAACATCAAACTCCTTCGATTACTTTGTGCTTGAATCTTCGAATTCCACCGAAGAAGAATACTCTTAAAGAAGATCAACCAAACTCCTTGTTGTGTGCTTATCAAAACATGAGTTCAATACTGAATCAAACATCAAGGAAAACCAGAAAAACATCCCCAAAAGAAAACCCTAAAACCTTTAAAGAAGATCTAGAAAACGTAACCCTAGATTTGGAGCAACTTGAGGTTTTATAGAAGCTGAAATCGCGAGGTCCGCTCGAGCGTAGGAATGGACACTCGAGCGGGGATTCTACAACGCGTGTTCCAAACTAGGGTTTATGCTCAAGCGTAGCAACTTACGCTTGAGCATAAAATCACACCACTCAGTATATTTGCAGACAAGCAAAAAATACTGCAATAGTGGAAACTCCGCTCGAGCGCCACGTTCCCCGCTCGAGTGGAAAGACCAAAAACACAAGAAAATTACAACTCAATGAAACCCAAGTTTGTCCACGAAATTTGACAAGAAGTAGGGTCCTAACAATCTCCCCATTTGTCAATTCCCGCACAAAACTTTTCTAACAATTTTCCTAACAAACAAACCCACTAAACACACTAACTAACAAAAAAAATAAAAAATAAAAAATAAAAAAATAAAACCTTGATTTTAACAAAAGCCAAAACACAGCAAAACTACTACAAACCACAAGAGCTGAATTCGAATATGGAACACTAAATCCTTGAACAATCCACCTATGGAAACAGCCATACAAACCAAAATTGTGGAATTGGATAAAATGAATGGATCAAAAGAAGCATAATATACATCTAACATGATCTATGTCAAACATATCCCAATATTCATGTATCCAAACTAATCCATACCCAAAACATATCCATGCCCAAAAATCCAAACTAATCCATACCCAAAACATATCTGTGCCCAAAAATCCAAACTAATCCATACCCAAAAAAAACTTATCAAAAAAAAAAAATATCTCCAAAAATCTACTCCCTCTTTTTGTCAGGGAGGAAAACACAAGTGAAAAATAAATAGAAAACAAGAGAAAAAATTGTGCAAAGAATATACTAGCCAAGAAAACAAGCATCACGGAGCTGGTGGCTCTGGAGGTGGCTGCATCTGAAGGAGAGACAATATCTGGAAAAGATGAGAGGAGGACTGAGCAACTAACTCCTCAATGCACCTAGAAGAGACCTCCAAGGCAGTGACCGGGCATCAGTGGTACTCCAAGATCAGTAAGCCGGGCCTCAAAGATATCCATCCGGCCCTCTAAGCGATCAAAATGTGAAACCATGGACTACTCGAACTGACGTAGCTAGCCTCGGATAGTACGAGCCAGAGAAAGCTGCTCCCCCTTACCGACAGCCTCACCTGCAGTAGCAGCATCTTACTCGGCCTCCTCGGCCACAGCAGCATCCCCTGCACCGGCACCAGAACTACCTACTCTAGAAGGGACTCCCCTGACATGAGACTGACTCTAAGAGACAGTCTTTTTGGTGAATAGGTGAGTAGGAAAAGCAAAATCATCCTCATCAAAATAAGGCACCTCAAATTTGGTAAGAAGTCAGTTAATGAGGCAATCGTAAGGAAGACCTAGGTTATTTCGCTCAAAAGCCGCGACCATTTTTTGAATAATCAAGGTGGCAAGGTCGATAGAACAGTGGTGAGTAATGTAGTAAATGACAAAACCTTATTCTTGATTCATTTCAGAGCTGTGAGTGGTCACTATGATATTGGCACAAACAATGAGATTGAGTAAACGAAACTGTGGAAGAAGCTCATTTTGTTTGATCAAAGAACCTTGGATCCACGAACAAGGCGTACCACAGAAAGCAGTGGCCACCTCGTCGAAATCACAAGTGGGTCGAACAGGGAAAGGATAATAACAAGGAAAGACTTGACCAATACCCAAAAGCTCACGAATAAGATCAGGTGTAATAGTGATAGACTTAGACCTGACCCAAGTCTTAAAAGAAGGGCCAACATCATCAATCTCCTCAATATTACAATAAAATTCCCGCACCCAATCAAGATTTTGACGGCCGAAGAAGGAAAGAACCAAATATCCCCCCAGAGGATCAAACAAAGATCGAATGTGGATGGACTCGAAGGTGTTTGGCTAGACAGAGCATTCAAGATAGACAGCCCTAGAGGGGTAAGACTCTCTATACAACTTGGCTTTTTCGGCAGATCGAAACCAGTCCATATTATAAGAGGGACAAGTGGCAGTGGACTTCTTACGTTTAGAGGTGGACATGACTGAACCAAGGATCCCCAAAGGAAACAACCACAAAACCCCCAACCCAAGACAAGAATCAAATCAAAAAACACAGCCAAAACATTAGTAAAAGAGTCCAAATATATAAGAACCAAATAGCCAAGAGCAGTATTAAAATCAATATGATCAACCCTCACATAACACAATAGAACAGGATCCAATTTTAATAGCCAGTGAGATCATAGTTCCCATGAAGAGCAAAATAAAATCCAAAGAGACATAGTAAAAATCACAATAGAATAGAGATCAATGATAAAACGAATCGACATAGCCCAATATCCCACGACCCATTAGAGCATAAAACCAAAGATTCCAGAGAATGACAAAATATCATCACGTTGCATACAAAAATGCCCAAACCATTCCCATATGAAACTCAACAAGTACAACCCACTGTGAAAAGTGTGTGAACAAGTGATGAACAGCAACTAACCATAGAGGCAAAGATATCTCATCAAATACCTCAATCAATCGAGAGAAAACAAAACAATACCAAAAACAAGATAAAGAAACAAATAAACAAATAAACAAGAGGAAGAAAGAGACAAACCTGAGATGGAAGTAGAGCACATAAAACCAAGGAAAATCACACACGCGAGGCAATCCAAGACATAAGAGGAAGGCAAGGAACCACCAACGAAACCTTAGGAGAAAGGAAGAAGTTTTGGGAAAAAATGGACTGAAGAGTCGATGATGAGGTTTTTAAAGCAAACCAGTCCTCTCAAGTGAGGGTTTGGACGCTCAAGCACATGCCTGAATACGCGTGGCTACGCTCGAGCAAGGAATCATACGCTCAAGAGCCAAAAACAACCGCTCAGAAGTTTGAAAAACTCTGCAAAAATGCTGGAGGAGGGAAATATAAGCTCAAGTGTGAGAGTTTCCACTCGAGCAGGGACTAAAAACATCAATGACCAAAACACCTTTTCTGAGCAAATAAAACCAACTCGTACTGGGAAGTGTGACCTGAAACAAAACAGAGGTGAGCATAATAGCAAGAATGTGACATTCAGATGGGATAATCCACAAACCATGAAACCCACAAACTTGCAAAGCTAACATTATGAAGCACAAAATCATGAGCAAATCAAATAAAAATTAATCAATGATCATAAGCTACATGAGAATACAAAACTCAAATGTAATCATGAGAGCTCACAAAACGAATGTGTGTGTGTGTCCAATCCTTGAGAGGCCACAGAGCTAGAGTTAATCCTCGCAGTGATTGAATGGCAGGACCTCGAGTAAGAGTAATAAAACATCACACAGAAAAGTCAAACCACTAGGAATCAAGAGGTATTTGTTGAGTAAATGCGGAGGCTCTCCCTCAACCGAAGAGTCCTTTTTTTTAATTATTTTTTTCTTTTGTGACTTTTCTTTTCTGTGGGCACTCACTAGTGGCTTACACACTCAAGAGTATGGAGACCAAACTAGAGAAGCATGAAATCAGAAAGGATGGCCTGGTTAGTGCCTCTGAGGTAGCCTTTTCCTAATGCCCAGACTTCAATGAACTAAGGGAGGAACCGTGAAAGTGAAAAATGATGGTAGATGGTTAAGAGACTCAACATCAACCATGATATGCCAGTATAGGTCAATTCCTCCAATAATGTAAAAGATACACTGTTGGTGGTCCATAGAGAACTTTGATCACTTGTGCGGAAACCCCTGCAATAGTTTATCTCAAGAATATGTACAGAATGAGATCATGAAGTCAATGAGCATGGGCATTCAGAATGAGCTATGAACAAAGAAGAATGAAATCTTGCAAGCAGCATGAAAGGTGTTCATAAAAGTCTAAATGCAAGGATGATAGGAATCAATGAAAATGAGATTATAGCATCCAAGTACACATAAAAGCAATCACTCACACCCACTAAAGTAATAGCTAATACCCTAGTAACTGAGCACTACACCCAAGGTCTTTCTAAGGAACTCAAACCTAAGAAGATCAAGGGATTTTGTAAAAATGTCAGCTTTTTGATGCTTAGTGGATACATGCTCAAGAACAACAAGGCCTTCTTCCACCAACTCTCGAATAAAATGATGACGAATGTTATTGTGTTTGGTGCGAGAGTGTTGGACAAGATTTTTAGAAATGTTAATGGCACTTGTGTTATCACAGAAAAAAGTGAGAGTGTTCTAGTCTATTCCATAGTTATGAAGCATTTGCTTCATCCACAGCATTTGTGCACAGCAACTCCTTGCAGCAACGTACTCAGCCTCAGCGGTCGAAAGAGAAATGGCATTTTGATTTTTGCTATGCCAGGCAACCAAATTATTCCCGAGGTAAAAACACCCCTAAATGTGCTCTTACGATCATCAGCACACCCTGCTCAGTCGGCATCAGAAAAACCAGTGATTTCAGTTGTAGTGTCAGTCAAGAACCAAATCCCATAACCCAACGTCCCATTCACATACTTAATGATGCGTTTGACTGCAATCAGATGCGACTCTTTAGGACAGGCTTGGTAATGGGCACAAACATCTACACTAAATGCAATGTCAGGACAATTGGCTGTGAGGTACAAGAGACTCCCTATCATACTCCTATAAAGGATAGAATCAACATCAGTACTAGAGGAATCTTTGGAAAGGTGAAGATTGGTGCTCATAGGAGTGCGAGCATGTTTGTCCGACTCAAGACTGAACTTTGACATGAGGTTTTTAGCTTACTTAGTCTAAGAAACAAACATACTCGAAGGAGATTATTTAATTTGAAGACCTAAGAAATAAGACAACTCTCCCATCATGCTCATCTCAAACTCATGTGTCATGCAATCTGAAAAGTATTTAACAAGATGATCAGCAGTGGATCCAAACACAATATCATCAAGATAAATCTGAGCAACAAGTATATGAGACTTAGTATGTTTCACAAATAAAGTCTTGTCCACACTACCCCTTTGAAAATCGTTATCAAGAAGAAAGGTAGTAAGTCTATCATACCAAGCCCGAGGGGCTTGTTTCAACCCATACAAAGCCTTGTCTAACTTATGGACATGGTTTGGACATTTAGGGTCCTCAAACCCTTTTGGTTGCTCAACATAAGCCTCTTCTTTCAAGTACCCATTTAGAAAGGCACTTTTCACATCCATTTGAAACAATTTGAAACCAATAAAGCATGCAACACCAAATAGATTTGAGACGTGCAACTGGGGCAAATGTCTCATCATAGTCAACACCCTCTACTTGTGTATAGCCTTGAGCAACCAACCTAGCTTTATTTCTAACCACAGTACCATTCTCATCAGATTTATTCTTAAAGATCCACTTGGTACCTATCACATTCATGTCTCTAGGTCTAGGGACAAGAGTCGAAACATTGTTATGTTCAAATTGACCTAATTTTTCATGCAGAGCATTCACCCAACTATCATCTAGTAAGGCTTTATATTCTTAGGTTCAATTAAAGAAACATAACACATATGATATACCTCCTCCCGAATTTGTCTTCGGATTTTCATTCGATCCGAGACACTTCCAATCACCTGTTGAGCAAGATGATTCAGTTTCACCCTTGCTGATGGCTTGAACTCTAGACTTACAGTGACAAAGGCATCAAAAGTGGTGTGTTTTTGTGCACTCTTTGGACTCTGACTTACTTGAGAAGTTGGTGTTGTCTCACCTTATTGTGCTTGGACCTCAGCTTCTCTTTGACTTTGTGGTTTAGTATCCTGGATTGGAGACTCACCATTTTATTCCTCATTTATCGTTGAAGTAGAAGAACCTATGTCATCTATAACCACATTGATCGATTCCATTAAAGATGAAGTTCGCAAGATATAGACACGAAAAGCTCCACTAAGGGTTGAATACCCTAGAAAAATGCCTTCATCACTTCGGGAGTCAAATTTGCCCAACGGCTCTCTCAATCTTTGAAAATGTAACATTTACTTCCAAAAGTTTTGAAGTATTTTACATTAGGTTTCAATCCCTTCAACAATTCATATGGAGTTTGTAAAGTGTCGGGCCTTGAATACACACAATTTATGACATAAACAGCAGTATTTAGGGCTTCAGCCCAAGACTTCAGAAGAACTTTCTTACTAAGGAACATGACCCTATCCATCTCTTGAACAACTATGTTCTTCCTCTCAACAAATCCATTTTGTTGTGGAGTAATCGGTGCAAAAAATTCATGCTTAATTCCATGCATATCACAAAAATCTGAAAACGAACTATTTTCAAACTCACGACCATGATCATTTCGGATTCTTATGATACGCCCAATAAAAACACCCTGTTCATTTTGGATTTTAAGGACTAAGGCCTTGAAAGCATCAATGTATCATATTTTTCTCTTAAAAAATTTACCCATGAAAAACGAGTAAAATCATTAACGGTTAAAAAAATGTATCTTTTACCTCCAACGCTTTCAGTGCGAATAGGTCCCATAAGATCTATAAGAACCAATTCAAGAGGATGTTTGGCTGTAAAGTTGTTCACCTTTTTATGAGGGGCACGGGTTTGCTTCCCAAGTTGACATGGTCCACACAGATGGTTCATATTCTTACCCAATTTAGGTACTCCTCTCACAAGCTCTTTGTTGGCTATCTTAGTTAGGTCTTTGAAATTCATGTGACCTAATCTTTGATGCCACAAATCAATATTACTTATGATGGCTGAGTGGCAAGTGAGATCATTAGTAGTAACAATTCCATGGCAGTTATCAGATATGCGAACCCCATGCATGGCAGTATTTCCCTTTTTATCTAAAATTTCACATTTATTTTTTGAAAATAATACTTCATGGTGGGAATCACACATTTGACTAATGCTCAAAAGATTTGCTTTAAGGCCATCAACAAGTAATGCATTTTTGAGCTTGGGAAGACCAGCCACACTTATAGATCCCTTACCAATGACTCTAGAAGTGACACCATCTCCAAAAGTAATAATTTCTCCTTCATATTTTTCAAGGGAGGTGAAGTAGGATTTGTCACCTGATATGTGACGAGTGCACCCACTATCAAGGTACCACATGTGTGAGTCATGTGCTTTTAGAGCAGTTGTAGACACCCCATTTTTGGCCATCCTCAAAACTTGGACGTCATCGTTTGAACACTCGATGATCATCCATGTTCGTGTTCGTTTTGAGTTCTCGAAGGCCTCGGCCGCGTGCCTTGCCTCAGGATCTCTCAATTTGCCTGTTTTGTGCTTGGTTGTGGACCAAACACTTGTGTTTTTGCTTTGAGGGAAGAGGGTGGCTTGTTTTTCATCCCCTCAACCCATCGGCCAAGGCTTGAGGGCATCGGCCTTGTTTTCTTTCCATCGGCCAAAAGTGTTAGCCGATCGGCACTATTTTTGGTCAGACGGCCCTTGTGTTGGTCGATCGGCCATGTTTTCTGGCCGAACCCTGTTCATCTGCTTTATGCAGATATTTTATGCCAGCTGTCACAGCTGGCATGCACAATTGACCCCCTCCATATATTTGTATGAAGGGATTTGCACCCTTTGCTTAGCTTCTCCTAGAGGCCTTGGAATTGAATTCCTATAAGAAGGTAGCTCCTCCTCCCTTCTTAGAGGTTCTGAAATTTAGGATTAGAAGAGTTGTATCTATCTATCTCTATATCTCCCTCTCTTTACATTTGTGTGTGTATTTGTGCTCTAAAGTGTAGTATTATCTTACTATTGTACACAAACACACACTAGAACACCATCCTCTTGTTACTGAGTCACTAGGGAGTTGATTTTAGAGTTTTGGGGTGGTTTAGGCTTGAAAAAGTTGCTAGAGCCTTGTTCTTGAAAGTGTTCTTCAAGGGTGAGCATTCTTGCTTTTAATACCCCATTCTTGCTTAAGCTTAACTTATAACTGATAAAAGTTCTATTTTTACTTTCTTTAGATCTTTGTTTAAGTTCTCTTTTTGGTTTGGGGTTGTTTCCCCCCTCTTAGGCCTTGTTTGGCCTTGTTTTAGGCCATCCCTTTTGGCCGTTGTTCTTGGCTTTGCATGACCTTTCTACCACTGAAATCTAGAGGATTTTTAGTAGTGGAAAGGTGGTTTTGAGGTCTTAAATAGGAGAGGGCCATCCCCTCTCCTTGTTGTCTTGAATGCTTGCATAAATGGCTTGTGTTGGTAGCTTGTATGCTTAGCTTGTTTTACCTTCATTTCAGTATATATAAGGCTTTGTTTTTCCATGATATAGCACTATTTTGACTTGGTTTGCACATGCCATGTATGCTTCATGTACTTGCCTTGCAATCCTCTTATTTGCCTTAACATGCATCATGCTTTAACATGTCTTTTTAGCATGATTTTGGTTCAACTCCATGAAGCTTTTAGCCTTGTTATAGCATGCTAGAGCTCTGATTTGAGTTGTTTTAACCATGTATGGCATGCTTTGTATAGCCACCATGCATTTTAGCTTGTTAGCTTTAAGTGTCCGAGTCCCTAGCATGCATTACTTGGCTCATTTCAGTGATTTGGCATCACTTGTTATGCTATTTCAGTCCATATAGTATGCTCATATACTTGCACTTATCACTCCTTTAATGTTTTAAAGAGTTGATGTTTTATGCCTCATGAATGGATTATTGTGTATGCCATCATGTTTAGGTCTTTGGGATGCCATCTAAGTGGGTTTTTGGGCTTACTTTGACATGCCATAACTCTGATTTTGGTTTCTTAAAGCATGCCATGTTTGGTTTTGATAGGTGTAGTGTAACACCCCTTGTACAGCCTTGCATGCCTCATGCTTTTGGCGTTGTGTTCTAGCTTGTGTTGGCTAATTTCGAGCTTGCTTTTGGTCTTGTTTGAACCTGCCTTGGGACTGTTTTAGGTCCCCTTGGCCCTTTGGGGCTTGTCTTGCATAGCCATGGTTTGAGTCCCTTGGCTAGCCTCAAGCTTGGGGCCTTCTCGCATGCTTTACTTGTGTAGTTTGATTGGTTTGGCACCTTTCCATGCATGATTCCAGAGCCTAACATGTTTGTTACATGTCAAAATTTGTCTCTTTTAAGTGTGCTTAAGAGTTGCCCTTTTATGCCTAGGTGATGGGCCATTACATGTGCATGTTTGTATGTGTATTTCACGCTTTTTGTTTCATCACTTTGGCCACTGATTTGGGCCTATTTGAGAGCTGTCCATTTTGGTTTAAGTCCATCCTTTGCATGTTGTTGCATGCTTGCCTTGCATGTTATCGCATGCTTGTTACATATTTAGTACCTTGCATGTTGTTGCATGCTAGTATGTTGCATGCTTGTTGCATGCTTATCCCTTTGTCATGTTATCACATGCTTGTCTCATTTTGTATGTTGTTGCATACTTGTCCACCTTTGCATGCCTTGCATGCTTGAATGTTCATGTTGCATCTTGCATACTTGTTTAGGTTACATTGCATTTGGCATGCTTTTCACCATTGGCCTTGTATGGCATTGTCATTAACATGCTTATGTTGCATTAGATTTGTATCATGTTTGAGCTGTTTGCATGCTTGCTTGCATGCTTAGGTTTCATTGCATTGTGTGTGCATTCCCTTGCCTCTTGATCAAGCATGATAGAGGTTGGGGTCCCTTATGTGTTTTGTTGTGCATTTCATTCCATATCGAATTGTACACTTGGCTTCTTTGGCCATCATGCATTGAAATGCGTGATTGATGGTCCAAGGGTCGAGAACCATACTCCCTTGAGCTCATGACATGATAGGGAGGGTGGTTGTGCACATATTGTCTTGCAAATGTATTGCCATGCTCTTTCTGTCCTCTGTTGCAACAAAAGAAGCAGTCAGCAGGAAGGGATGGCCGGTAGGCCATCTTCAGTGCCGGTCAGCTACAAATTGTTGGCCGAGAGCCTAATTTTTGGTCGATGACCAGTTTTCCTTGGCCGATGGACTCTCAGAATGTCCCGAAGGTAGTTCAGAAATGTCACAGGAGCTGGCACAGTTTTCAGAGGTACAAAGCAGTGTAAACAGAGGCAACATGAAGCATGGCGATGGATTTCCGAGTGAAGCCGTCCGAGCATGCATGCATCCCTCGTCTCGAGGCCATTTCAGTGTTTTAATAACTTAGAATAGTTATTTATTTCGATTTGGCTATATAATTAATTAATTAGCTTGTTAGTTAGTTAATTATTTGACTTGTATTATTCTTTCAGTCCCTCTGTCGAGAGGACGCAATTGTGTAATAAGCGTGTGTGTGTGTGATGCATATCTTCCAACCCCACGTCTTTCTCCTTTTTACTTAACCGCTTACGATGGTTAGTTCTAGGGCACGTTTCATTTAGCATCCTTATGCTCACATGTTTGCATCCATCCATTTGTATTGCATGCACCGGGCTCGGCGTATCATACTAACTGCATTGTATTTCAATTCCAAGTTGAATTCATGTATCGAATTGTCACATCTCACATACCATTTTAGATTAGCCGAGCCTACTCTAATTGCATTTTGCATGTGTTGCATTAGCCCTTGCTAACATGAACTAGGATCATGCATTGATTACTAACTAGTTTCTTGTTTTGACTCGGAGTACACTGTGAGTGTTTATGCTTTAGCATCTTGCATGTGTGTGAGTGTGAACATGACAGCATGCTTGCCATGAGGCTAATTGCTTATATGATATAACTGCCTGAATGCCTATGGGTGAAGGTTGGATTACTTAAATTGGAACAATTCATTGGAATCCGCATTTTAGCCTACTTGCGAGTAGCAAACTTCAAACCATTTCCAAACAAATGGGTATGCGATGCTTTGTTCCAAATTAGGCGATCTAGTCTATACTTGTGTGTTGTGCGCATCACATAGTAATTCTAGCTAATTAACCGGAATAAGAACGCATATGTTTTCAAAAATAAGATATCATGTTTAGTACAGGCCGATCTTTGATCGGGCGAGCGGGGGTGCTCATAGATGACCTTCCCTAATCGCACCCAAGTTCCCAAGCCGAGGCAACTTTGGTGATGACGGACACGTGGCCTTAGGCACAAGTCAGGGTTTCCTAAATTCTCCCAAAATAAAATATTTAGGTGGCGACTCTGTATCTGGCAAAGCAGTCCATGTTTGGCACTTCTTTCTTAAAAATCAGTTTTCCAAAACGATTTGCCGAATTTGGACTCTTTGGTGATTTATTGGTCTCGCATTGCACTTTGTGGGATTAGATTTAGAACCGTGACAATTGAGTCCGAACTGTGGTAAGCAAGGCCCTCGGGGCGTGTCCACAGCAGTGTGAACAACAAAACAAGTCAAGTCATCTTTTCTCACCCATATCTTTTTGGTCTTAACAAAATCAGGATTGGCAATCTTGGTAAATGTCTTGACATTGTGAACACCCTCATGAATGTTGGTGTTCTGCCTAGACATGTAAGGTTGTCTCCTAACCTAAAAAGTATTAGAATTTCTACCCTTTTTGAGACACCTTACCAAACAACTCAAAGCAATAAGGACGAATGTGGCCATATCTACTACAATGATGACAAACAAAAATAGGTTTTACCTCCCTTTTGTTGATCTTACCCCTATTAGGCAGATGAAGAGGGGGCTCGCCCTGGTGCACCTTCAGCTTTCCCTTTGCTTGAGTCTTCAAGTCATGTGATGTAGAGGCCTATCCCTTATGAGCTGTCGCATTACCATAGCCTAGCCCACTTTTGTCACAACCCATTTGTTGAGACCCGAGGATGTCTTCTAATGATTTGAAACCTTTGTTCCACATGGCAATTGTGGTTCTAGCATCTCTGAGTTCTTCATCTTTTTGATCAACTATCTCTTCCAATGTAGCTTGTGACATCTCAAGGCTTTCAATCTTCTCTTCATATATGGCATATATTTCAAAAGTTCATTCCTTTCGGTCTCATAAGATAGAAGTTTCCCACATAGGTCTTACCTATCATTAGAGATCTTGATGACATTCTGCTTCACTGTTGCAATTTCTCCTTTTAGCTTGACATTCTCGCTTTCACATGCTTTGAGCTTGAGAGTGAGTTTGTCATTGATCTTGGACAAATTCAGAGATTCATCATAAAGCTTTTCATAAGCTTGTTGAAGGTCATCACCATCAATCTCATCATTGTCTTCCAAGGTCACATCATCTTCTTTTTGTTTCTTTTTCTCCTAGACCTCATCTAGTCGAGCAACTAAAGCATGAAGATAGATAGATGGTGGTGAAGATGACTCTCCTCTTTCATAAAATTGACTCAGAATGTCTCATGCATCTTTGCCCTTTGTGCAGTGGGCAATCCGTTGCTGTTCTTCATCAAAAATTGTTTCACGAATGGTAGATAGAACTCTTTGATTGCTCAGATTGTCAGTGCTCTCAACATCCTCTTCAATGGCTTGCCAGCCCTCAAGGTCATTAGCTCTCAGAAACATCCTCATTCTGATCTTCTAGATCAAGTAATTACTCCTATCAAAGGTAGGAGCACGGTGCAGATTATGACCACGAGCAAATTCCACTGGCTTTGGAGGAGGTTGAGTGAGAGTGGACCAGAATGCCATGTAAGTCCTATCTCTGTCTTCACCGGATTCGGTTTCTTCAGGTTCTTGCTCTGACCGGCTTTCATCATCCCAAGTCACTGTATAAACTTTCTTCTGATTCTTTTTCGATGGGCATTCAAGAGCAATATGTCCAAACCCTTGACATTCATAACACTTGACCCCTTGCTCCTTCACAATCTTCTTTTCAGTTTTGGAACAAGTTTTGGTGGAAAAGTTCTGGGTTTTTCATTTTTGAAATCAGGTCCTTGAAATTAGGCTTCTTTTTTTTTAAATTTTTTTTTGAACTGTTTAGTAAACATAATCGTCATCTTGGACTCTAGATCAAACTAAGTCTCAGGAGTTTTGTAGTCTCATAAGCACTAGTGAAAGCCACACTATCTTTTGTTTTTTCTTAGAAATCTAGTGGGCTTCATAAGTCTGCAAGTTTCCAACCAACTGATCAAGCTTGAGGGTATCAACATTTTGAGCCTCCTCAATAGCTGTCACTTTTGATTGGAACCTCTTGGGTAAAGACCTCAAAATTTTTCCAACAACCTTAGCTTCAGGGATTTTTTCACTGAGTGTGAAACAGGAATTCACGATGTCACTAAGTTTAGCATAAAAATCATAAAATGTCTCATCATCACGCATAAAAAGAGTTTCAAAGGCTGAGGTGAGACGTTGAAGTTTTGACCTTTTAACAGAAGTAGTACCCTCGTGAATTGTTTCAAGAATGTCCCAAGACTCTTTTGCTACCTCACACGTGCAAATATGATGAAACTCTTCAGCTGTGACGGACCAAAAAAGGGAATTGAGAGCCTTACTATTCCAACTCAAGTTTTGATAATCGAATGCGTCCCATTTATCAAGGGGTTTGGGAATATCAACACTATAAATGGTGACAATAGGTTCACTCCACCCATAAATCACACAGTGCCAAACTTTCTCATCGATAGATTTTATTAATGCTCTCATACGAGCTTTCCAATAAGAATAGTTTGTACTATCAAGTACCGGAGGTCTATGGGTCGTGTAGCACTTGTACCCATTTAAAACTTTTGGGAAGTGTATTTGAATCCTTTATTTTGTTTTGGAAATCTTTGGTGTTGTAGTATCTTGGTTTTGGAGGAGTACAAATTAATTTAAACTTGTTAGGATTGTTCGTTCACGCTTGTTTACGTTGAAAAGTTGTTTGGGAACTTAGAAATCTATTCTAGGGTCGACACCAGCCTTCCTAAGGGTCAACCCTTACCTATTGGTGAAGTTTCTGAAAGTGTTGCTAAAAAATAGGGTAGACACCAGTCTGGGGAGGGTCGACCCTCTTATGTCTGTGTGTTAGTTGCTGGAAAATAGGGTCGACCCCCTCCTATCTCAGGGTCGACCCCTGTGTTGCAAGGGTTGACCCCTGCAGACTTTTTTTCTAGATTTCAATCCAGTTTTTTGCCCTACTTTTTGGGGATTTTGACTTGATCTTTTGGGTTGACTTTGGGACTTCATTTTACTTTGACCTAGCACTATAAATAGGTCCCTCACTTACCTTTTCTTTACTTTTTCTTCTCTTTTTCCCTCTCCAAGCCGTGAGTCACTCTCTCCCTCTGCAAAATCACTTTTTGCTCAAAGATCTTTAGATCTATTCACTTAGGAGCGTCTCCTTGCCTTGCTCCTTTGAGATTAAGTGTAGAGCTTGTCAAGAGCTTCATATTGATCCAAGTAGTTCATGGTTTCGTCGCCGGTGGTTTTTGGGTTGTTTTCCCTTCACTTCAAGAGGTAGCGATTTCTTTGATCTTTTTCAATACCCCTTTTATAGATAGACATGTGGTAAGTTTTTATTGCATAAAAACCATGTTGTTATGGATTTTTCAAAAATCATGAGAGAGGTTCTGAGATTTGGTAGTTGAGATTGAAATTTTGTGAACTTGGTTGTTGTTTGGGTTAAATTGGGGAGTGACTAATGTATTTATGTTGAGAAAGAGGTGAAGTCCTAAATTTTCTTTTTATATAATGCTTAATGGATAAAGAGGGTTGAAATTGTGAAATAATCATGTTATGAGTTAAGAAATTTGATTAATGATTTGGTAATTGATTTGAGATTAAATTGGGTCTTCTGATTTGACCATTAAATTGTGTTGGGTTGATTATATTTAAATATAACAAATTGATAATTTGTTAATTGTTAAAAGGGGATTTAGGATTTGATAATTTGTGATTGGAGTTGTTAAGTTGTTGGTTGTTGGGTTATTTTGGAAATGATTTGTTATGTTTGTGAAGAAAGGGAGCAAAGCCCTAATTTAATATTATTGTTATAATGGATCTAAAAGGGAAGAAGTTGAATAATCTTTATATTTTGCTAATCTGGGTTATATAATTGTGTTTATATAAAAAGAAAATAAAAAGAGAAGTAACCACGGTGTTGGTATTGTTTTAGACTAATCATGAGAAGTTGAGTTGAGTTATGGTTTTGATACCAATAGAATTGGTTTTGTAAAATAAAGAGAATGGATTTGGAATTGGTTTTGCAAAATGACGAGAATGAATTCTTAGAAAATGGCTGGAGTTGTGTGGACTGGAAAATAAAGAAAAGTGGTATTTTTGAAAGAAAATGAAATCATCACTTTTTTTTTAAATTGATAATGAACTTGAGGGCGGATTTTGGAACCTTTACATAATATCATTGTTATTGGACTGAAAGTCTTGCGAGAATTGGATTGTTGTTTTACAAGTACCTAATACATTTACTTAGAGGTTTTGTCCTTGGTCATCGGTGGAGAATGGCATTGTTGTGTTGAATAATATTGTGTATGTATTACACTTGTGTTATTATGCATTATAGTATGTTGAGATGGTTGGGAATGTGCTTGTGCTTCGAATGAGAGGTACCATTACCTTCCAGCTACTGTAGACACCCCATTTTTGACCGTCCTCAAGACTTGGACGTCACCGCTCGAACACTCGGTGATTATCCATGTTTGTGTTTGTTTGGAGTTCCCGGAGTTCTCGGCTACGCGCCCTGCCTCAGGACTTCCGAACTTGACTGTTTTGTGTTTGGTTTTGCACCAAACACTTGTGCTTTACCTTTGAGGGGCAGGGAATGCCTTCTGAGGCATCCCCACATACCACCGGCTGTGGCTAGAGGCCACCAGCTGGCTGGTGTTGCCATCGGCACTATATTGTGCCGGTCGGCACTATTTTGTGCCGGTCGGCACTCTTTTTGGCAAAATGACCATTTTGCCCTGCCGACTGCTTTACAGCTGCTTTATGAGATATTTTTAGACAGCTGTTTAGCTCTTGTTTCCCCTCCATACACGTGTATGGAGGGATGAGCCCTTGGATGACTTAGTTTGTAAGTCTTGGTTACCTATAAGGAGAAGCTCTCTTCTCTTGGCTCAAGGGTTAGAAAAATTTAGAGAGTTAGAGAAAAAAAGGGAAAGAGAAGCTCTGGTTTTTCTAGGGTTTGAGTTGCATACACATTCTATCTCTATCCTTCTCTTGTGTGTCTAGGTGTTTTGTGCCTTACTATTGCACACAAACACCTAGTGTTTCACCTTCTCCTTGCAACTGAGGTTCTAAGGGCTGGTTTTTGAAGTTCTTAACAGATTTTGAGCCTAAGGAAGCACCAACTACATCTTTGTCAAAGAGGTCAACAAGGGTGAGACACTAACTCTCTTTTTACCCCATTTTTGTACCTCATTTTTACCTAGTTTAGAACTGTTTTTGTGCTTAGTATATAATACATAAAAGTTCTGTTTTTTAAGCCTCTTTATTGTTCATTAAGAGTGTTTTGTGGTTTGAGCAAGTTTGACCACCCTTAGGCCTTGAAAAGGGTACTTTTTGTGCTATTTTGTGGGAGATCCGAGACTTTGGTGATAGGATCTCCTCACCACTGAAATCTTGAGGGATTTCAGTGGTGAAGAGCATGCCTTAGAGTCTCAAGAAGGAGAGGGCCATCCCCTCTCCTTGATGTCCTTGAAAAGGGCAAATTTTGCTCTCTTATGGAGCTTCATGCTTGAGTGTGTGTTGAGCATGTTTGACTTGTTTTCCATGCTTATATTGCCATGTTATAACATGATTTCAAGATTGGTTTAGGTCCCTTATGCATGCTTAGCATAGTTGCCTTGTAATCTCTCTTATTGCCTTAATATGCCTAGGTTGTGTGCCTTCATTTCTAGCATGTTTTAGGCCTAGATCCATGAAGCTTGTATGCTCATTTTGCCATGATCTAGCTCTGTCCATAGCCATTTGGGTCGATCTCATCATGCGTTACATAGCTCCTTTGCATTTGGCTTGTTGGCCTTGAGAGCATGTAAGTGTAGCATGACTTGCTTGCTTCATTTTCAATGATTTGAAACCATCTAACATGCCATTTCAGACCTTATGATGTGCTTGTTTGATTGCCTTGCATGCATCTTTAACACTTTAAGAGTATGTGCTAAATGCTCCATGTTTTGGCTTTAATGCATGCTTTTGGAATCATGTCATCTAGATGCCATCTAGGTGGTTATTTAGGCTCAGTTTTATGCGTTAAAACTCTGTTCTTAAGTGTTTAAGTATTGCCACATATGGTTGTGTTAAGTGTGGTTCAACGCCTCATTGACTTGCTTTGAACCTTAGACCATTTGTATGTCTTGTTTGGCTCGCTTTATTAGTGGATTGGGCCTCATGTTTTGCATGGATTTCAGAGCTTTTCATGTATGCTAATGGTCCATGTTTATGCCTCTTAGATGTGTTTAAGAGTTGCTTGATTATGCTTAAGTGTTGGTGCCGTAACTTGTGCATGTGTGCATGTGTGTTTGGCCTTCTTGACTTAGCATTTGGCTACTGATTTTGGGCCTTTTGGGGCTGCCTAGATCATGCCTAAGCCCATCCCCCATGTGGTTTGCATGCTTGCCATGTGTGCTTACTTAGGTTTGCATTGTATTGCCATATTGCATGCTAGTTGCCATGTCTAGGAGTGCATCACATTGGCATGCATATTAGGCCTCTTGACCAAGTCATGATAGAGGTTTAACACCTTTGTTTGCTTGTTTGCATTGCATGCATCTGAAATCAAAGTTGCATTCTTGATCCTTGGGCCATCATGCATGGAAATGCGTGATTGGTGGTCCGAGAACCAAGGCACACCTTCCTTTGAGTCACCAACATGATAAGGATTGTGCTTAGTGCATACATGCTTTGAATTACATTGCCATGCAAGTTGTTGCCCTCTCTTGAGTTTGCGAGTTTGCGAGCATTTTGTGCCGGTAAGGCACTGTTTAGTGCCGACCGGCAGTAAGTTTTCAGCCGATAGCTTCATTAAGTGCCGGTGGCCACATTCTTCAGCCGGTGGTGTTCTACTCCAGCCGGTGATGATCTCCAGTGCCCAAGGAAGTGTTTCTGAGACTTTGGCAGCCTTCAGAGGAGGGTAGCAGGGAAAACAGAGGCATACTTGCATGACAGTGCGATTCCGAGCGAGTCCCGGACGCGCGACGCACTTGAGCTCTCTTCCCGAGGCATTTATTGTTTAATTAGATTAATTATTTATTTAATTAATTTAGTTAATTTGTAATAATTAATTAGCTTGCGTAGTTAATTAGTTATTCGTTTCTGTATTATTCTTTCGGTCCCTCCGAGTGAGGGCGAATTTGTAATAAGTGTGGGTGAGTGTGTGTATGTCTTCCAACCCCCACTTCTTTCTTCCCTTTTATTTACCTGCTTATGATGGTAGATTAGGGCATATTTAAATTAGCATACCTTATGCTATGCATGCATCCATGCATTTGTTTACATGCAGACTCGAGACATCATACAAACTGCATCGTACTTTCAATTCCAAATTGAATACGTGATAGTTATTGCATTTCATGTGCCATGCTTAGGATAGCCGAGCCTGTCTAGCTTACATTCCGTATGTGATGCATTAGTCACTTAACATAAGCTAGGTCATGCATGTTGTGCTAACTGGTTTCTTGTTTTGGCACGGAGTACAATGTGAGTTTTACGCTTTAGCATGTCGCATGCGTGTGAATGTTAACATGACAGTATGTCTACCATGCGGCTAAGTGCTTATGTGATAAACTGTCTGAATGCCTGTGGGTGGAGGTTGGATTGCCTGAGTTGGAACAACTCATTGAGATCCGTATTTTAGCCTACTTGCGAGTAGCAAAATCTGACACGTTTTTCGAGACAAAACGGATATGCAATGTTTATTTCCAAATTAGGCAATCTAGTCTATACTTGTTTGCTGCGCGCATAACATAGTAACTCTAGGTTAATAATTGGAATAAGAGCATGTAATGTTTTCAAAAATGGATATCACGGTTAGTAGAGGCCGGTCTTCGGACCGGGCGAAAGGGGGTGCTCATAGCTGACCTTCCCCGATCGTACCCAAGCTCCCGAGCCAAGACCACTTTGGTGATGACGGACATATGGCCTTCGGCACCGAGTCAGGGTTTCCTAAATTTCCCATTTTAAAATATTTAGGTGGCGACTCAGTCCGCAAAGCAAAGCAGTCCATGTTTGGCACTACTTTTTCAAAAAATCTGTTTTCTCAAACGATTTTCGGATTTGGACTCTTTGGTTGATGAACCGCGGACACAAAAGTCGAAGCTGTCCGAATCAGATATTCTGTCCCTGGCGACTCTGGCATTGGGGAGTTTAGAGAGCTTGAGTCGAACTCGTGATATCTGTTTTGACTACACTTATGTGTTTCTTTGCATTGCATGTGCATTGGTGCGCCTAGGACACCGTGTTGGCCATCTGCTATTCTGGCGGTTTGCGGAGGCTTGTCTTGTCAAGACATGTCCGTAAGGTGACGGTTCTTGAGCTCTGCCAAGATGGGAACACAAACCCCGGTTTTACCGGCACCCTTTGACCATTCGACCTAGTGCATATTCGGAATCCATAGTGACCATTCCAAACTAGGACAGGTTGCTTACCCGATTTTAGGTTGTTTGAAACCGCTGTGTGCGTAGTGAAACCCTAGCTCCTGACAAAATAGGACAGGAAAACCCTACCCTAACATAGGGGTGTATTGGTTCTCATCTACTTGCTATGTGCTTTTAGAGTATATCTCTACAGGGAATGCATGTACCAGTTTGCAAATCTGGGTATCAGGCTTGAGGGCACCAAGATGTCGATTCTCGAGAATCGATTATATCTGCGTATCGATTGATTTGGGGCAGTGATTTTGGGGAACAGTTATCAGTAGTAGAGATCAGTTGATTGACTACGCCTGTGTTTGATCTGTTTTGGAGCTGAAATGCTATCCGTTTTTTTCTTACAAGGGGTTCAGGAGAGTTCAGAAAGTTGATACAAAATAGTCAGTATTTCCCCTTCGCTGAAGCAGGACTAGGGATGACGCAGAGTTCGGAAGAAATAGTGGTTATGACAGCCGCACTAGATCAAGGGATTACCTTACAGGGTGAGACCGGCGTTGATATGCCGCATCCTCCAGTGCTTTCTTGCCACCAATCTGGACCCCCCAGTTCTATCAGGCTCGGGAGCCCACTACATTCGAGTTAATGGGGATGATAGGTGATCTCCAGAGGTCCGTGGCGGATCTCGCTTACGGAATGTCAACCGCCACGGTTGCACCATATCTTGAAATTTGAACCCCAAGAGCCCCGCTCTTGGGCGGATTGTGATCGAGCTCAATCACGGAGATGACCTCCACCCACATGATGATGTACAGTACCAACCCAAACCTCTCATCGGTGAGGCGAGGCAAAGACAAAGTAAAGGCGGAATCGACCCAGGTGGAACAAGCTATGGGCGTCGAGGCTTTGGCCGGGAATGAGCAAACAACAGGTATCCGCGATTGTAACCAAAATTGTGGATGATGTTTTCCCCACTCTACCAGAGGGTAGTCCAAGTCGGTTAGAAAATCGGGACAGGCCCCGTCATGCCAGAGTAGCTCCTCCCATTCCCAATCCTGCACCGGGAAAGGATCAGAAATCCAAGCCCGCGCCTGCCGATCCGTTCGCCAGTACGTCAGGCAAGAACACTCAGAATTCCAAGTACCAGCCCCGGGGGCATAGGGCCTTTCATGCTCTCTACATGCCCTTTGTCTAGGCGCTTCTCATTTTGGCCAGAAGGGCATCTTACCTCTGGAGCCGCGACCTCTAGAAGAACCTCCGGAGCCATGGCCTTCTGATCTTGTCGTACCATCGCCAGATCGCCATGCCACCGACAATTGTTTCCGCCTTCGGCATGAGGTACAAGATCTGATTGATAACGAAGTTATCCTCCCCCCCACCTCAGCAAAGTCCGTCACCACTCAGTTGTTGGATTTTGAGGACACCGATACTGCAAGTATGTAATTAGGATTCAACCGCCTGCGGGCAGTGTCTGGTACATTTTTGGATATGGCGTTTGGCGCGCATTTTTGAGTACCTGCCGATGCTAGTTTTGTAAATCCTGACTTGGGTGTCGAGTCAGTCTTTTGTTTTGTTTTTTGAGTCTGTCTCTCTGTATTGAGTCAGTCTTTTTGCTTACAGGGCCTGTCTTGTTGTAACGAGTCAGTCCCTCTGGTATAGTATACCAAGTGATTTCGGGGTTGTTGCCTCAAACACCGTTTTGTCTTTCAACTAGTTGCTTTTGCTGTTCGAGTTTGTTTCTGCTGAGGAGCCAGTTACATCAACAAATCTGAATGAAATAGCTGTGGTTACCGTGTTCCGTACTTGTTGCTATTTGAGTCAGCCGTACCAGAGGATGCGAATGGGGTGACAGCGCATTCCACCAGCTCTTCGTGCCTTAAAAATTATTGTTTTGACCTTAGTTTTTCAAAACCTTTTTGAACACTGCGGTGATAAAAACAAAGGGGAAGTAATTCTTCAGGTTTTGCAAAATTTTGATCAATCTGAGAGAAAGAAAGGCATGTTAAGCTTTTAATGAATGAAATCATGCTTACCGGCGTGAGTACTGAGAAGGACCCTGGCTTGATCCAGACTGGTTCCATACTATCTTCAACACGAGCGATTTGTCGCTTTCTTAAAAACTTTCAAAAACAAAAATATTTTGCGCAAGTCTCGCAAAGACCTATGTGGAACCGCTCTTGAGATTGTGCAGCCCAGGATCGCTCCCAGTCTCAAGTTTCAATTCATCTGTTGCAAACCGGATCCGTTCGAAATGATCAGTGCCATAAGACGCCTGTGTGGCCCATTTTGAGGCAGCCCTCGAGCAAGAGGCATCAACATCAGATCAAGAAGATCAGATCCCACCAAGCAAAGCTCGAGAAGCAACCGTGATGGACTTTTCTTGCAAATCAATACAACAGTCGCCCTCTTGGATACGGAGAGGCTTCAATTTCAAAACCATTTGGCATGGATTTGCTACACTTTTACCCTTTGAGAGGCTCGCTGGGCCGAAAACCCGGAAGGGCGACCCAGGCAAAAGTTAGAGCAATGAAAAGAATGAAAAAAAAGAAAAAAAGATGAAAAAATTCGAAGATACAAAAACGCAAAAAGAAAAGCAAAGAAAAATACAAAAGAGAAAAGAAAATGCAAAAAATAATGCAAAAAAAAGAAGAAAGGGAAAAAGGAAAAAAGAAGAAGAAGAAAAACATGGCTCGCAAGGTCGAAGACCTGCAACAGGCACCTTGGCAAAAATTAGAGCCTGAACAGTGAAGGTTAAAATACCCGAGTGTACCTTAACTGGAACTACGTAAGGCTTGATTCCCATGTTTGGGATACGTAGGCAACTTCATCCTGAAGTCCAGCCCTCAACGCTTCCATAGCGTCTCAGTCCATGTCATGGTTTTGATCACTTTTTGCCCTCTCCGAATCCAATGTCTCGATTACAGCAACCTGGAATTACGTGACCAACTTCCTCTTGAAGTCCAACCACTAACACCTTCCAGGTGACTGTGTCCACATATTGATTCAACCCGTCTTCGTCTCCTCCGCATCTGAGGGTCTGATCGTCATCAACAAAGACTGGTTTACAGCATGCCGCGGCATCATCCAAACAAGGGGCAACTTTCCGTTGCCATGCATTGCCATAAGTTGCCCTGAGTTGCCGCACAAACTAGGGGTAACTTCCCGTTGCCCTCTTCCCCCCCTTTTAAGCAAGGGGCAATTTTCCAAATTGCCTCCGATCCGAGGTTGCGCATCTCGAGGGTAAGTTCCGTGCTCGTTGAGCATTGACTGTTTGCAAAAATAGTTTTTGAAAATTTTTACTGAGGTTGACTATTTTCTCGAAAACTATCTCATTTTCCAAAAATCGGACCATTGTCTTGGACCCAAAAAAGGAAAATTTTCAGTGCTCATAGCCTGATTCGCATGATTTTCAAATAAAAAAAAATTGAATAAGCGTGTTAATCCAACTCTCATCTTTGATCAAAACTGTTTTAGAAAATAATAAAATGGTCAAAATGACGAACTAGGGGCACAGTTGAGTCGGATGTTCCGTCTTCCCCCTGTCGCCAACGCACGTGCCCGAGAGGCGCTTTATCCGCCACAAGGAACGGCCGTGAGCTAACAGTGATGGGTGTGAACCCGCAACTTCCTATTCATCTGTCATTCTTCACCCCGGGGAGGGATTGCAAAATGAGAGAATAAAGAATAGAGAGGAGTAAGTTGAGAGAAAAGTGAAGAAAAGGGCTTTGAGAGAGAAATGAGCTTGAGGGCCGAGTGATGTGAGTATCATAAATCAGAAAGGATGGGAATAATACCCAGAAGATTTGGCTCCTCGAGATTCGAGGTCTTTTGGTGAACATGTCTGTGTGTCGTGTCTTTTGATGTGTCAGTCTCAATTTTGGCCTTGAGGTCTTTTCCGAGTGTGTCTCGTTGTGTTAGGTCGTATGCCTTTTTGTTTCTTTGTTTGAGTCTGTCTCGTCGTATTCTATGGTAGGCTCGATACCCCGGTTGAAAACCCATCATCCTCCAAAAGGTAATCGCTTGTGCTCAGAATGCTGTGCCATTCTCTACATCCGTGCAAAGCAAGAGAAGGAAAGGGAAAATTTAGGACATCCGAGTGTGTTTCAAGCCGCGTGTCGATTTGTGATCCGTCTCGTCAGTTAGGGCTATTTGTTCGGGGTTTCTTTGTGTGCGAGAATGAACCAAATCTTTGCGTTATGGGCTATATGCAGATCAATCCCCAAGATTAGTCCTCGGAGTATAGAATTTGTATGTTCGGATTGAGTAGGGATTTGTATGAGCTTTTTTCTTTGTTTAGTTGGTTGGTTATCGATTATTCTGATTGCAAGTGTTCAATTGTCGGACAAGATCAATATCATTTACATTTGAGGTGTAATATGATGCAATGCAAGGTCTGAGGATATGAAATATGCATATATGTACAAATGTAACATTCTTTTCAAACAAAAGTTCGTTTCATTTCATATCATCTTTTTGAATACATAGTTTGAGAAAAACAAAAATCTACTGCGGCGAGACATAGTACTCTATCTACCAAAAAGAAAAGTACAAGAAAAGAAAAAGAAAAGAAAAGCTGATGCGTAATCATCATCAACGGCCTCATTTGGGGATCGTCCTCGCCCTCTTCTGGCGGAAGCAGAAGCATCGTCGGAAGTGTCATTTGTCGAGCTCGAGCCCAGGCCCGGCCTCCTCCTCGAGGCCTCGCCTCCGACTCGCCATCCCACCTGGCTGAGCTGTGGTTGCTCCCCACATGGCCACGCCCCTCTGGTGCGGGGAATATCCTGCCATCCGGGTAGAAAGGGAGGTCAGATGGGCGCCGCCACCTCTGAGGAGAATCGGGAAGGGAGGTGAAAAGTACAAAAGGCAAATGCATCGAGACACATGGAGCGGTTTAAGCAGTCGAGAATCACGATGTATGAGTCAGTGTGAGAATCCGTGGCGGTTAAGCAGTCGAGAATCACGATGTATGAGTCTGATGTGAGAATCTGGTGGCGATTTATCGAACCAGAATGCGGTGTATGAGTACAGTGTGGGAATGCCATGAGCAGTTTATCAGATGTTGTGTCGTGCATCAGTTATCTGGCGGTTTGTATATAGTTTGGAACTATGTCGGAGAAAAATATCTGGAAGGCCGTAGAAGGCTAAGAACTCAAAGGTCATTGCAACATCCCGCCATGGAGGCATTCACTCCATTGCCGGGTGTACTCGAAGGTAACACAAGATATTAGATACATCAATATTCTGAGGAATATCAAATGAACTGAACTGAAATCAAATGACTATACAGAAATGCAGTAATACATACCGGAGGCAAGTCAGGAATGCCAGCCAACTCATGACCAGCCGGGGGAGGAGCAAAAGGGATCTGGTAGGTCTCCCCACTCTGCCCCCTGTACGTCAGCGCGGTAGGCAGAGCGGGCCAGCCCGTCCCTCGTCCCCTCTGCACTCCCCTCCTGCCACGAGCTCGAGATCTCTGAGACGATCCCGCTCCTGCTCCCACCTCTGCCCTAGCCGCCGGCGCTGCAGGTCTCTCTGGCTCAGCTCGGCGACCACCGCTCAGAGGCCGCATGATGAAGGTCCGGACGTACTCTGAGTAGTCGCCCTCGCCCCTGAAGCCGGCTGCCTCCCAGCCGATGGTGTAGTCCGCCATCTGCTCAGCGGTGAAACGCTCGGTGTCCCTCATATGCTCAGGAGGGTGCTCCGGGACTATCTGCTCAGGTAACCCTGAGGTCGGCGCATAAGCGCTCACCAGTACCAAGCCCGGGCCGGGCCCTCCAGCAAAATCCGGTAATGCGAGGTCACGATCGCGCGGCAAACCTATCGAACTATCATGGCGAGAGAGCCCATGGCGCCGGTGATCTGAAATTGAAATCTGTTTATTGCCTCTTGGTATTGCAAATATCTGATGGAAAAGTGAAACTTAAATGAGCGCAAGTAAAACATACCTCGGCGGGGGTGATGGTGTCAAAATGGCGGCGGAAGAAATGAAAGTCTCCATGACCTCGGGTACACCTCCGTCGTGGCGGCGTGAAAAGGGGCGACGGAGGAGTCTCGTCTCGTCTTGGCTCTAGCACAGGAAAGTAGGCGTAGACCCTGGCTGCAAGACGGATGTCGGAACATTTATCGAAGCGAATCTGAGTAAAGCGAAATAGCGGGCCGTGTGTTGTGCGATTGTATCGGCGAGTGTCTGATGTGAGCGATGTCTGATCGATTATAAAGCGGGAGTATGTGTGCCGTGTATGCGATTATCTGACAAGTGTAAAGCGACTACGATTGTGTGCGATGTGCGAATCTGAAAATCTGAGCAATAAGCGAAAATGAGATGTACCTCCCAAGCTCGCCAATAGCCTCAAGCAAGCCGCATTGCCACGGAGACCGAGCTCATATAGCCGTGAAAGTGGCCAGCGCGCCACCACGATCATAGCGCAAGATGTCTCGAACGTCCACCGGTCTGTTGAGTAAGCGAGAGGCAGTATTCGCCCGGTCGGTGAATAGGGTGGTCCCCAACAAGAACATCAAGCGCGTGCATCTTGCTCCACTGCCACCTCGGTCATCGGAGCGCGTCAGCGAAGAGGTCCTACTGACACCTCGAACCAAGAATAGCGGACAAAGCCTGGACGTGCCAAAGGCGGAGCCGCGCCAAGTAAATGGATCTGAGCGGCAGTCCACTCGTCCATATCGGTGTCGAAGGGATCGGATCACCCCCAACCCCGATGCCAGTGAGCACCGAGAAGTCATAAAGGGTCATCGTCATGTCCCCGATCGATAGGTGGAATGAATCGTGGTGTCCCACCATCTCTCTGTCGAGGCGAGGAGAGCTGCAAGGCGATAAAGCGGGTCGAGCCCTGCAGAAAGAACCGGCCCGCCTCATCCACGATGTGTCGAGCGCCTCGAAGCTCAGTACCAATCTCGAGCTGAAACATTCCCATACCCGCGGAAGGTATAGGAATCTCTCTGTATACAAACAAATGGTTGCAAAGCAATATGAGATGTACTGTTACGCGGAAACATGGTACAATCAACACAAATCCAGCCTGTGTGCGATTTTGATTCAAGCGAACCGGGCTCGGTGTACTTCTGATAAACTACAATATACGATCGTCGGTGTGTTTCTGGATGTCGTAGTGTAAGCATGGTGCACGTGTGCACATTTTTTAGATCAGCGGTATCGAGTTTCAAAGATACTACGGTGGACTACGACCTGTGATGTGTCAGTGTGTTTGTGAGGAACAGCATATAGATATGGTGCACGTGCGCACATTTTTCAGATTCAAGCAGATATCGGGTCATAGTGTGCCTCCAGTGAACTACAGCACGTGACACGACAGCGTGTTCGAGTGGTTCAATTCAGTATGAATCTAGCACGTGTGCAGGTTTTCAGATTCAAATAAATACCGGGTATCGGTGAGTTTGCAGTGAAATACGGTGTGCCGTGTGTATGGGTGATTGAGGCTAGTGCAGTGTGTGTGCACGTGTGTCGGTCCTAAGCAGATATCGGTTGTGAAGTTGTCTACGATCAACCAAGATATAATATCGAGGTTAAGCAAGTAAAGGTTATGTCGGCTATGGCGATTGATGGTTTACAAATCTACACTGCAAAAAATAAAGCAAAGACAAGAATGTTACCTCGGAAGTGCCGAATGAGAGGTGCGAGGTCGGCTCGCGCAGTAGAAGCTCCGGGTCCAGAGCCCTGTCAAAACCACGGAAGTGGCGGAGTCCGTCTGGCGGAAGTACGTGAATGGCCGGGCGATAGGTCGCCGGGTCGAATGGGCGCTTGCTCAATGGGAGGAGCTCGACCCCGGGATCCATCTCATGATCCGGGGGAGTCCCGACATGTGGAACGTCATCGGCCATGGTAGTGGTAGCGAGAAAATGACCGGAAAAGGGAAACCGGGTCGGAATACGAAAAGTCAACCGAGACGGTCAACCCCGAGAGGGCCGGAAATGGCCGGGAAGGTCGGAAGGTGAGAATACACGGAAATGAAGAGGAAGTCAAGGGGAACAAGTCCCGAAAAAGCGGAAATAGCAAAGGAGACTCCGAAACGAGATTTCAATCGGATGGAAATGTCCGAAACACGAAGAAAATCGCGAATCGAACGACGAAATCAAGCCTAAAACTCAAAGAAACGGCGAAAAATGGAGAGAACAAAGCTCTAGAGGTAGAGAGTAATTTCGTGGAGGAAAGTGATTAGAATAGGGTTTAGAACCCTATTTTAAAACACCGATGGCGAAAATCGATCTGCCCGATCGACAACTTTTGGCCGGTCGGCACTATTTTGTGCCGGTCGGCACATTATTGTACCGGTGGAGGAGTTTAGGCAGCCGGTGGCAGCCGGTAGCCTTCCCACCCAGCCAGTGGTGTTCCCAAGGCCTTGTTTAGGCAAAATGAGGAGTTTTTTTTGGGTCTTCATAGCTCAAGAAAGTGCATCCCCGATGCTCAACCGGCCTCTGTTTCGACTTCGGACTGTGTCTACTGTGAGTGGCACTCAAATTCAAGCAAAGATTGTATCCTTTTGTATCCTTTTGTTGTTTACAGAGATTCAAAAGTTGCCCTGTGTGCGTCATGTGCATCCATCACATTGTCCGGCGCATCGTATCGCGCCATCTTGCACGTCCCTTGCGACTTGCACCGTTTTGCATTGTCGTGTGGCATGCGTGTCATACTCTCTTATCTTGCATCTCATTTTGACCCACGTGAGGTGTACTACCTCACGTATTTCATTTCGTATATTCATCGCATCTCGAGGTACGTGTGCCTCGTTTTGCATTCCATTTTCCATCCAATAAGGTATACGTGCCTCATTTTGCATTTCATTGCATCTCGAGGTACGTGTGCCTCGTTTTGCATTTCATTTTCCATTCAATGAGGTATGCTTGCCTCATTTCGCATTTTCATTACATTTTGAGGCACGTATGCCTCGTTTTGCACTTCATTTTCCATCCTTTGAGGAACGTGTACCTCATTGCACTCCATTTTCCATCTTTTGAGACACGCACGTCTCATTCGCCCCATTTGCATCTGTGTATGTGTCTCATTTGCATCGTATGCACGTAAGGTGTTGTGTAGCAGCTACCCCCCCCGGGTCTGACGAGACCTTAAACACGCACGGTCTAGGAGACCTTAAATCCTGGGAGGGTGCGAAACCTTCACTACATTTGCATCACGGTCTAGGAGACCTTAAATCCTCTGAAGGTGCAATTCCTTCGGTGTTTGTTGTGCCCAAATGACTTTCGGTGGTCTGGTAAAGCCATGTTTATAAGTTCCTAGAGACCAATGGGGACGGTGAAAACTAGAGTTTGAACGGCTTATGCCTAGAACGCATAAGGTTCGAGATTTCGAGACTAAAGTCTGTTTAAATACCGGGGTGTACCTCGGCTTGAATGGAAAATCAGATGAAGCCCCATAGGTTGAGGCGTGTTTACGCCTCAGTGCGATCTTGAACCAACCTAGTATATCGCCCCATTGGAAGAATAGGGAAAACTGCAATCGCAACCATTACATTATATTGCATTTGTCATGCATCATTTGTATATACTGCATATGTCATGCATTTCAAAATTCAAAAAATACAAAAAAAAAAAAAAAAAAAAAAAAAAAAAAAAAACACATGCATTTCATGCATCATTGTGAGTATTGCATGTGTCATGCATTTAAAAAATCCAAAAAATGCATATGTCACGCACCGTCATTGTAGTATAGTGCATATGTCATGTATTTTCTGTAGATGTCCATTTCCATTGCATTGTAGTGGCATGCATCCACTGCATCATCCTCCATCCATGGTTCGCGCCTTTCCTTGTTGAGCTTGGTCTGGTATGTGCCTATACTTCTCATGTCAAAGCATAGTTCCGCTCGTGTATCGCGCCTACTCCACGTTGGTATGTTGGTTTGAGGTTGCGGCACCCTTTTCCGTGCTAGACATGGTTTGTATGTGTGCATGCCTTTCCTAGGCAAGACTGGGATTGGCTCGCGTGCCATCTCCATTGTATCTATTTCATTGCATGCATTCACTGCATCATCTTCCATCCATGGCTTGCGCCTTTCCTTGTTGAGTTTGGTCTGGTATGTGCCTATACTTCTCATGTCAAAGCATAGTTCTGCTCGTGTATCGCGCCTACTCCACGTTGGTATGTTGGTTTGAGGTTGCGGCACCCTTTTCTGTGTTAGACATGGCTTGTATGTGTGCATGCCCTTCCTAAGCGAGATACGGTTTGGCCCGCGTGCCATACCCATTGTATCCATTTCCATTACATTGTAGTGTAATTGTTGCATCCAGCTTTAGGATCATTATTCTCTCCCCAGCGGGTCGTTTCCCCACTTATGTCATTCCACCCAATACTTGTTCTTGTGTCTGTCTACATTACTCATAGTTTTGTGTGCGCTCGCGCCTTGAGGGCTTCGACACCTTTTCTATGGTAGACAGACTTGTTACTTCCATCAATCTACTTGACATTTGTGTGGTTTAGAACCGCTTCGGTTTGAATCATGATTCAATTGCTTTGCATGTAGTTTGCATAGTTTCGATTGCATTGCATTATCATTTGCATTATTCATACATCATTTTGTATATATTGCATATCATTTTGCATTTCACATTGCCATGCATATGGCTAACAATATTGTACCTGTTAAGTCTACTTTCTTTGCAGGCACGATATTGTATGTACGGCTCATTTGAGGCCGGCGCAACCGGACGAGCCGCACAGGTATTGTATCCTCCGTGTGAGACATTCTGAGAATTTGCATAATTCTCTTACATCCTTTCTACATTGTAGTGTAGATCGGCATATGCTAGCTTATAACTGTTGCATGCGTGCTTCATTACAGCTTCCTTTGCATGATCATGAGTTATGCTCGGCTTTTTGCATCGTCTTGCATTTTGCCCCTGCCTTCGGGCGCATACCTTATTTTGTCTCGCACGTTTGTCCAAGTCTTCGGCCTTGTCAAAAATGGGTCGTCTCTGAGCTTTGACATTCACTCTCGTCATTGTTATGACTTTCGAGTTCTGTCAAAGAGGGGCAACTGTAGACAACCCATTTTTGACCGTCCTCAAGACTTGGACGTCACCGCTCGAACACTCGGTGATTATCCATGTTTGTGTTTGTTTGGAGTTCCCGGAGTTCTCGACTCTGGCGCCGCCTCGGGACTTCGAACTTGACTGTTTTGTGTTTGGTTTGCACCAAACACTTGTGCTTTACCTTTGAGGCGTGGAATGCCTTGAGGCATCCCCACATACCGGCTGTGGCTAGAGGCCACCGGCTGGCTGGTGTTGCCATCGGCACTATATTGTGCCGGTCGGCACTATTTTGTGCCGGTCGGCACTCTTTTTGGCAAAATGACCATTTTGCCCTGCCGACTGCTTTACAGCTGCTTTATGAGATATTTTTAGACAACTGTTTAGCTCTTGTTTCCCCTCCATACACGGGTATGGAGGGATGAGCCCTTGGATGACTTAGTTTGTAAGTCTTGGTTGCCTATAAGGAGAAGCTCTCTTCTCTTGGCTCAAGGGTTAGAAAACTTTAGAGAGTTAGAGAAAAAAAGGGAGAGAGAAGCTCTGGTTTTTCTAGGGTTTGAGTTGCATACACCTTCTATCTCTATCCTTCTCTTGTGTGTCTAGGTGTTTTGTGCCTTACTATTGCACACAAACACCTAGTGTTTCACCTTCTCCTTGCAACTGAGGTTCTAAGGGCTGGTTTTTGAAGTTCTTAACAGATTTTGAGCCTAAGGAAGCACCAACTACATCTTTGTCAAAGAGGTCAACAAGGGTGAGACACTAACTCTCTTTTTACCCCATTTTTGTACCTCATTTTTACCTAGTTTAGAACTGTTTTTGTTCTTAGTATATAATACATAAAAGTTCTGTTTTTTAAGCCTCTTTATTGTTCATTAAGAGTGTTTTGTGGTTTGAGCAAGTTTGACCACCCTTAGGCCTTGAAAAGGGTACTTTTTGTGCTATTTTGTGGGAGATCCGAGACTTTGGTGTTAGGATCTCTTCACCACTGAAATCTTGAGGGATTTCAGTGGTGAAGAGCATGCCTTAGAGTCTCAAGAAGGAGAGGGCCATCCCCTCTCCTTGATGTCCTTGAAAAGGGCAAATTTTGCTCTCTTATGGAGCTTCATGCTTGAGTGTGTGTTGAGCATGTTTGACTTGTTTTCCATGCTTATATTGCCATGTTATAACATGATTTCAAGATTGGTTTAGGTCCCTTATGCATGCTTAGCATAGTTGCCTTGTAATCTCTCTTATTGCCTTAATATGCCTAGGTTGTGTGCCTTCATTTCTAGCATGTTTTAGGCCTAGATCCATGAAGCTTGTATGCTCATTTTGCCATGATCTAGCTCTGTCCATAGCCATTTGGGTCGATCTCATCATGCGTTACATAGCTCCTTTGCATTTGGCTTGTTGGCCTTGAGAGCATGTAAGTGTAGCATGACTTGCTTGCTTCATTTTCAATGATTTGAAACCATCTAACATGCCATTTCAGACCTTATGATGTGCTTGTTTGATTGCCTTGCATGCATCTTTAACACTTTAAGAGTATGTGCTAAATGCTCCATGTTTTGGCTTTAATGCATGCTTTTGGAATCATGTCATCTAGATGCCATCTAGGTGGTTATTTAGGCTCAGTTTTATGCGTTAAAACTCTGTTCTTAAGTGTTTAAGTATTGCCACATATGGTTGTGTTAAGTGTGGTTCAACGCCTCATTGACTTGCTTTGAACCTTAGACCATTTGTATGTCTTGTTTGGCTCGCTTTATTAGTGGATTGGGCCTCATGTTTTGCATGGATTTGAGCTTTTCATGTATGCTAATGGTCCATGTTTATGCCTCTTAGATGTGTTTAAGAGTTGCTTGATTATGCTTAAGTGTTGGTGCCGTAACTTGTGCATGTGTGCATGTGTGTTTGGCCTTCTTGACTTAGCATTTGGCTACTGATTTTGGGCCTTTTGGGGCTGCCTAGATCATGCCTAAGCCCATCCCCCATGTGGTTTGCATGCTTGCCATGTGTGCTTACTTAGGTTTGCATTGTATTGCCATATTGCATGCTAGTTGCCATGTCTAGGAGTGCATCACATTGGCATGCATATTAGGCCTCTTGACCAAGTCATGATAGAGGTTTAACACCTTTGTTTGCTTGTTTGCATTGCATGCATTTGAAATCAAAGTTGCATTCTTGATCCTTGGGCCATCATGCATGGAAATGCGTGATTGGTGGTCCGAGAACCAAGGCACACCTTCCTTTGAGTCACCAACATGATAAGGATTGTGTTTAGTGCATACATGCTTTGAATTACATTGCCATGCAAGTTGTTGCCCTCTGCTGCTGTGAGTTGCAGGTTTTGCAGGCATTTTGTGCCGGCCGGCACTGTTTAGTGCCGACCGGCAGTAAGTTGGCAGCCGATAGCTTCATTAAGTGCCGGTGGCCACATTCTTCAGCCGGTGGTGTTCTACTCCAGCCGGTGATGATCTCCAGTGCCCAAGGAAGTGTTTCTGAGACTTTGGCAGCCTTCAGAGGAGGGTAGCAGGGAAAACAGAGGCACACTTGCATGACAGTGCGATTCCGAGCGAGTCCCGGACGCGCGACGCACTTGAGCCCTCTTCCCGAGGCATTTATTGTTTAATTAGATTAATTATTTATTTAATTAATTTAGTTAATTTGTAATAATTAATTAGCTTGCGTAGTTAATTAGTTATTCGTTTCTGTATTATTCTTTCGGTCCCTCCGAGTGAGGGCGAATTTGTAATAAGTGTGGGTGAGTGTGTGTATGTCTTCCAACCCCCACTTCTTTCTTCCCTTTTATTTACCTGCTTATGATGGTAGATTAGGGCATATTTAAATTAGCATACCTTATGCTATGCATGCGTGCATCCATGCATTTGTTTACATGCACCGGGCTCAGTACATCATACAAACTGCATCGTACTTTCAATTCCAAATTGAATACGTGATAGTTATTGCATTTCATGTGCCATGCTTAGGATAGCCGAGCCTGTCTAGCTTACATTCCGTATGTGATGCATTAGTCACTTAACATAAGCTAGGTCATGCATGTTGTGCTAACTGGTTTCTTGTTTTGGCACGGAGTACAATGTGAGTTTTACGCTTTAGCATGTCGCATGCGTGTGAATGTTAACATGACAGTATGTCTACCATGCGGCTAAGTGCTTATGTGATAAACCGCGAATGCTGTGGGTGGAGGTTGGATTCCCAGAGTGGGATCAACTCATTGAGATCCGTATTTTAGCCTACTTGCGAGTAGCAAAATCTGACACGTTTTTCGAGACAAAACGGATATGCAATGTTTATTTCCAAATTAGGCAATCTAGTCTATACTTGTTTGCTGCGCGCATAACATAGTAACTCTAGGTTAATAATTGGAATAAGAGCATGTAATGTTTTCAAAAATGGATATCACGGTTAGTAGAGGCGGTCTTGGACCGCGAAGAAGGTGCTCATAAATGACCTTCCCGATCGTACCCAAGCTCCGAGCCAAGACCACTTTGGTGATGACAGACATGTGGCCTTGACGCAGTCGTGGTTTCCTAAATTTCCCATTTTAAAATATTTAGGTGGCGACTCAGTCCGCAGCAAAGCAGTCCATGTTTGGCACTACTTTTCAAAAAAAATCTGTTTTCTCAAACGATTTGCCGGATTTGGACTCTTTGGTTCAGATTTAGAACCGTGACACAAAAGGGAGTCCGAACTGTAGCCGAGGTCCCCCGCGGACGTGTTACAGCTACGCTTGGAGAATTGGTCGCGCTTCAAATGAGAGGTACCGGTACCTTCCAGCTAGCGTCTGGAGAACTTGGCAGAGGTACCATTACCTTCTAGTCGGTGCCTGGTAGATTGGCATTTCGTTATAGAAAGGTGTATCCTTGGCTTGGCATTTTGTTTTGGAAAGGTGTATCCTTGGCTTACCGTGCTTAAGGCAGGTAGAGCAAAATTCATTTATCATTGTTGTCTCAGTGTATCTGAGTATATCATGGGTTATGATGGTTATTGTTCTGGAAGGCCGTATTGCCTCAATTGTTGAAGCAGATAGTTATTGATTGCTTGTTGTTTTCCTTTTGTATTAAAGGCATATTTGTATGGTTATGAATGTGTTGGAAACGGACGTAAGTATTGTGTTGAGATTGTGAAAAGTGTGAAAGACTTTGAATACTTGTGAACATGTTTTGAAAAGGCAAATAGGTGTAAGTCTGGAAAGTGAGAGAAAACGTAATGGGCTTGGTGAAATTGTTTTTCTTCAGAAACTTGTTATAGTCATATGAAAAAGGTATCAAGAAGGAAGAAAAGTGAATTGCTTATGTTATTGAATGAAATGAATGACTTTGAGAAAATTTCTTATATACGTATATTTCTGTATAAACCGTCACATTATTTATATAGTATGAGACTAAGCTTTCATGATCATAGCTATCTGTAAGTTGCTATTGTTTAGGATCATGTCGAGATCCCTACTGGACTTTATATTCATCCCATGTTGCTAATCCTTTTTCAGGTGAACATCAAGAAGTGTTTCAAGGTCATGAATCTTCTTTACCTGTTGGCCACGGGGCCTTTTATTTGTGGGCGGAATGCCATTGATGTAAAAGGGTTAAATCCTTTCTTTTACTTTTAAAGATGTAAGCTTACGGGCAATTTATTTAGTTATGCTCATGTTGCATTTAATTTGCATTCAGATAAGAGAATCTTTATTTATTCCTACACGTTGATGTAAAGAGTTTTCTGCATGTTATCTCTAAAATTAAATTAAATTAATGAATCTAGTAATGGTTCCGAGTAATAAAAAGTGGGGCGTTACAGATCGAGTTATCTTCACGAATTGAATCCATATCACCAATCACACAAAATCACACTCCTATAGTTTTGATAAAAACAAAGAGTGACCTGCTCTGATACCAATTGAAAAACCTAAGTGAGTAGTGATTAAATCAAGATTTAATTGTACCAGTTCCTGAATAATTAAAACTAACAATCTAAATCATCAAGCACGTACGAACGTGATTTAGATTGTTGTTTCAATAAACAATAAATCAACACATCCGAATTTTACGTGGAAAAACTACAATTGAAACACCTCTAATTGTGATAAAAAAAAAACCACAGGCGAAACGCCATAAATCAATCCACTACTGAAGAAAGAAATATTACAAAGATGTAAAACAAATTACCCAAACGCTTCCATTTGTCTTCAAATCTTCTGTATATCTTTCACCGCAACCTTTGTCTCGGAATTGATTAGACTGATGTTGAATCCACAACATCCATTGTTGAATCTACAACTGCACACAACATCAAACTCCTTCGATTACTCTGTGCTTGAATCTTCGGATTCCACCGAAGAAGAATACCCTTAAAGAAGATCAACCAAACACCTTGATGTGTTCTTATCAGAACATGAGTTCAATAGTCAATCAAACATCAAGGAAAACCAAAAAAACATCCCCAAAAGAAAACCCTAAAACCCTTAAAGAAGATCTAGAAAACGTAACCCTAGATTTACAACAACTAGAGGTTTTATAGAAGCTGAAATCGCGAGGTCCGCTCAAGCGTAGGAATGGATGCTCAAGCGGGGACTCTACAACGCGTGTTCCAAACCAGGGTTCATGCTCGAGCGTAGCAACTTACACTTGAGCGTAAAATCACACCACTTAGTATATTTCGCAGACAAGCAAAAAATACTGCAATGGTGGAAACTCCGCTCGAGCACCACGTTCCCCACTCGAGAAGGAAGACCAAAAACATAAGAAAATTACAACTCAATGAAACTCAAGTTTGTCCACAGAATTTGACAATAAGTAGGGTCCTAACAAAAAGAATAGAAAACTATTGTATGGAAAGCATTCAACAATCATAAAAAGTCGAATACTTGAAGAAATAGTAGAAAATATATATATGAAACTTCTAAAACACCATACAATTGTTCAAAGATCAAAAACCAAAAAGAAAACCTAATTTCATAGCTAGGATTTCATCAAAACCCTAGAAAAGAAGAGCCTAGCCACTCATGACGGAGTGGGAAGAGGTGGAAGAGATGGAACCCTCCATAGGAATTTGCTTTGAAGATTGAGAAATCACCTTTTTCCAAACCCTAGCCTCCTCTTTCTCTTTTAATTTTTTAGAACCCTAGGTGAGCCTATTTTTCTTCCTTTTATTCTCAGTAGAACAAACACAAAATTCTGTGCACGCATCCCTATGTGGGCAGCTTGAGCAATGGTAGGCCACATGTGCGGTGAGGAGGTTGGCTCGGATTTTTTGCTTCTCGCACGAATAATCTGCTTTCGCGTCCTTTTTAATTAAATTTGTGTATTTCCTACCAAATCTATACAAGTGCACAAAACACATCACCTCCACCAAATAAACAAAATTGAAAAAACTATAAATGTAACGTAAGCAACCTCAATGTGGTAGCTTTCAACCCACATCAGTTGGTTTGGTTTTGGTTTTGGTTTCGGTTTCAATGAGGTTTATGGGTTTGTTTACAGGTTTGCATGGTGGACAAGAATTATTGGTGATTATGGTTGCAATCGAAGTATCTATATCCGTTTTGTACCAAGGATTTTGATCATATTTTGTTTTTTTAATGAAAATCATAAAATTGAAGTAAAAAAATGGGTATTTTTTTTTTTTATTGTCATCTTATTTTATAGAAAATGTGAAAATTTATTGAGAATTCAAGATTTTACTCTGACATTATATTTTTGTACAACTAGGTAAATTTAAAACTTTTAAATATCATTGTGTTCTTTATTTTTATCCTCTTTCTATCCCATTATACCATTACTGCTATTTGTTAGTTTGTTAATTATAATTCAATTAATTGAAAATGAAAGCTTAATATAACTTTACATATATATTATAGTTAATTTATTATAGCTATAGTTGTATATAATAGCACAATATATAGGGATAATCGCTAAATATAATTTCTATTTTTTCTGTGATTAAATGGCCCATCTTAAATAGTATATAGAAGAGTTAGATGGCTTCTGTTATCTTTAAAAAACAAAATCTTTTTTTTTTTACTTTTTAATTTTTTAAATTGAAACATCAATTGTTTATGTCCATAAAACAAAACTGATAAACACATATCCAAAAGTTGCACATTTGTTTTTTTCTTTTCCTTTTTTTAATATGTAAGATATTTACAAATGGAAAATATTTGACACCTCAAAATTTTTTTCATAATCTGACTTATAATGATGTAGTCATAAGTGTCAATTTTTATACAAATATGAAAAGAGGATTAATTAAATTATACATTTCAACCAACCACATACTCAAACTTTAACTATTTCAAGATGTTATTTCACTATAATTCCAATTAAGAGAATCTCCAACCCTTAATATTTGTTTTTATCAAATTATAATTAGATAAAAATTTAAAAAGATGAAACGTTGAAAATTGTTGTTTTTTCCATCAAAATTGGTGAAAAGAAAAAAAAAAATGGGATAAGAATGAAAGTTCTTTTAAAAATTGATAAAAATTTAATGAAAAAGTTATAGAAATTCATATCAAATCAAAAATTTTATTCAAATTTAAAATCAAATTAGATTTAAAAAATTAAAATAAAATGATGAAAGTTCGAATATATTTTGAAACTTCATATTCTTAAAGATTAGAAATTCGTAGGTGTTTTATATTCATATTGTATTTTTAGTTATGAAATTGAAATCAAAAGAAATGTAACTTAAATTATTGGATTAATAATAGAAACATCATATTAATTATTGTAAAATATCACTTCACTTCGCATTTAATAATAAAATTGTATTTTGTCTTAATTATAACTTTTAAATTTGTATATTTTCATAATAAGAAGATATATGTCATAATTCATTTAATCAGATTTAACTACTTTTTTAATACAGATTATCAAAATTGTACTAAATAGATTTATATTTTTAAATTTATATTTTTTTAAACTAATAATTTAAAAAGTTATAAATATAAAAGTTAATTTATAAATTTTATGTATATCACAAGACAAAATATTAAATTATTTTAAAATAATTATAATAATTTTTTTTTTTTAATTTATAAAGTCTCGTGCTAGTTTTAACTTATCAAACAAGGCTGAAACTACAATTGAATCAGCGAAGTCTAGACGCTTTGGATACATTTGTCTTGCTTTCCCACTACTAGTTTGGCTAATAGCTTGCTAGGTGGGTGTGTTACACGAGCAAGAAAGTCTAGACGCTTTGGATACGTTTGTTTTGTTTTCCCACTACTAGTTTGGCTAATAGCTTGCTAGGTGGGTGTGTTACACGAGCAAGAATCCTTTCCTTGGATCTTTCTATTTGACTCCTTATTTGGTAGATTATTGAGCCTATTTTTAGATTTAATTTCGATAATTTAAATTGTTCATACTTAAAGTTTGTTGAGTATATCATACTTGTAAAAAATTAAGTTAATCGGATATTAAAAACCACTTGTTCAAATTATCAAACGAAAAATCATTTATTAAAAAAAAATTAATAAACAATTTTATTTTTTAATAAAACTTTTAGTTCGATGATCCAAACTTATGGTTTTCGATATCCGATCGACTTGATTTTTTACGTATATGATGTACTCGACAAATCCTAAAATATGAACAGTTTGAATTATCGAAATTGGGTCCAAAAGTGGGCCTAATGACCCATCAAGTAAGAAGCCAAGTAGAAAAATCCACGAAAAAGATCTGGCCTCGTGTTACACCATGACTATAACTATGACCATGACCATCACCATGATCAATAAATGGGCAATGGTTTGTTTGGGCCCGCTGTTCAATCAGTAAGTTATAATCTTATCTTAGATTTGGGTGAGATGTTAGGTGAAGATTAACAGTTTATATATTGTGTAGCGCATGTATAAAATGATTTTGAATTATACATTGATATTTTTGAATAACTTTTAAATAAAATTTCTAAATTTATAATATTTTTGCTGAACAATTGATGTTAATCTGCTGTGAAAAATGACAATGATAGGAATGTAAAAAAATTGTTAATAAATTTATCTCAAAATGTGATGTGTGATTTAAATTTAGTTTTTGTATAATAAAATTTATAATTGAAATGAATCTCTAATCACCTTCTTTTTTTCTTTTTTTTTGTTAATATTTTTCTGAATAATTCTTTTGAACACTTGGCATTACTGTGAGGAAAAGGAGAGGCAAATTGTGGAGGATGACAAGAAGATGGTGAAAGAATTGTTTTTCATGTGGTTTTGTTTTTAAGAATTGTTTTCTATTCCCCTAATATATTTTGAGCAATCGGTAGTACAATTGGTTGATGCCTCCACGATGAGAAATTATTATTGATTTAAACAATAGAAGCTATTTACTTTTTATTGAAATTTTAAGAGATAAACAGTTAAGTGTCAATTATAAATAAAATAGAGTATTATTCTAAGAATACTGAATAATTTCCCCCTCAATTATATGTAATTTTAAGTCAACAAGTCAACTGAACAAATCCATGGATACTTTTTCCATGGATACTTTAACAACTTTTAATATTTTTTTTAGGAAATCAAACACGACCAATTTTTCCATAAACCATAGAAAAACAATCAAACATGACCAATTTTTCCACAAACCAAATCTTTCTATGGATACTTTAACAACTTTTAGCATTTTTTTATGAAATCAAACACGACCAATTTTTCCACAAACCTGGATTTTCAATGGGGGTGTGTTTGGTCTTACTTATTTTAACCAACTTATAAATTCTAACTTTGAAAAAGTTATTTTGAACTATTTGGTTAAACTTATTTTAAATAACTTTTGATTCTAATAACTTATTTTAACTTAAAAAGGTTGATTCTGAGAAACTGTTCATCCCCTATCTCTGATTATCAGCTTCAGCTGTGGACATGTTAATTTATGATTATACCCTTAGATTGTAGCGCTTGTATAGCCTACTTTTATATGGGTCCAGTTTGATGGTTGCCTGCGGATGAAATATCTGTGAAATGGAAGTTTGAAGTGTTTATGTGTATGTGTTGTATAATTTGAAAACCATTGAGTTGTAGCCTCAATTTGATTGTTGAGAAATAATGAAATTAACTCATGAATTGAGAAAGATAAGAGAATGGCATATGAACTGAAAGAGAATGGCTTATGATTTGAGATTTGATGTCTTATGAGAATATAAATCGTGGGTGTTTTGTCATAGGCATTGTATGCACATATTGTACTTATACCTTTGCTAAATTTCATATATTGTGTTAGATGATTTCTACTGGGCTGTGGCTCACCCTATTTTGGAATACCATTTTCATGTAATGATGGCATGCCTCTACCTAGGCAATAGCATGGGAGAGATTTTTTAGGAGCAAGAGCTGCTTATTTTGATTATATATTTTTGTAAAGCCAAGGGCTTAAGATGTAATGAGTGAAGCTCACTTTTGTTATAACCAAGTCAAGGCTTGGAAAGATGTAAGCCAATAGGGCATTTAATTATGTTAAAACTCTTTCGTATCATTAACTTCATGTAATGAAAATACTATTTACTCTTATTTATGCTATTATTAATATGTGTTTGGGTTGCACTTATTGTCTAATTTTGGGGGTGTTACAACTTGGTATCTGAGCATACCAAATTTGAATACCTTGGGTACGCGGGAAGTGATTAGTACCATGATGGGTTTGTCTAGTTTGTTAGAGACTTAAGTGTGGGCTGTATGAGCTTTTATGATGACATGCTTATGTGATTATATGGGTATGGGATTATTTCCTAAGATATTGATTGGGTCTACGGGTTTCTAGAAGTCTTTTTAGAAGAGCACTTGATTACTGTTGTTTCTGATTGGAACTCTAGCAACGCCGCGGGACAGTCATTATCTAGGAAGGAAATTCCTATGTGTTTATGTGATTGTGTGCTTATATGGAATGAATTATTGCTGTCCAACGCATTAAGACACGAGTGAGTTAGCTTCGACACATTTGTAAATGTGCTAATCTCTTGTGTTACCTTTATTAGGATGTCAGGACGTGGTCATGAAGGTAGGCATGGTAGGCCTAGGAGGCACGAGGTGCCTATACCGAATGAAATTTCGGTGCACAAAGAGGGTGTTAGTCAGCCCAACGTGGCCGAATTGGTTGGTCAACAGGCCATGGGTGCCTTAGGCCACGAGATGACCGAAGCTTTGAGGGAATCTATGGACATTCTCAGAGCTAAGAATCAAGTCCAGGCCCATGTTGCTAAAACAGGGCCATCTTTTATGAAGAGATAGTTCTTCTAGTCAAATCCGGACGAGTTTTAGGAGATCCCAAAGAGTCGCTGAAAGTAGATGAGTGGCTAGAGCAGATGGTGAAGACTTTTGAAATGCTAGGCATTGAAGATGGAGGTTTGAGAGTGACCTTAGCGTCCTTCCAGTTGAAAGGAGACACAGGTCAGTGGTGGAAATATGCGCGGGGGCGCATTGGAGGGACTTGGGAGGCCTTCGTCGACGCCTTCCAGGAGAAGTTTTTGCCTCCCACAGTTAGGGAAAAGTTGAGAGACTAGTTTTCCCAACTCAAGCAGTTGAACACGCCAATGGCTAAGTTTGAGGCCACCTTTACTAGCTTGTCTAGGTTTGCACCTGAGTTGGTGGCAACTGAGGAGCGCCGTTGATTGGAGTTCAAAAAGAGACTGAGGACCGAGCTCATGTTTAGAGTGGCCGAATCCATGATTAGAGACTATGGGTGCTTGGTGGAGAAGGCGGCCCATCTTGAGACTATCATGCATGCTAAGGAGAAGAGAATGAGGGGCTCCAGGAGGACTCAAGATAGTCAGGGGGACGGTAAGAGACAGAGGGGTTCTAACTCTCAGTAGTCCCAGGGAGTGCAATCGAGGTCTATTTTTCCAGTGCTAAGTTTGGGTTTTGGGAGAGGTTGCCAAGGGGATGTGACTTGTTTTAAATGTGGTCAGATGGGCTACAAGTCTCCAGCTTGCCCGCAGAGAGGAGATGGGCAGTGAGCAGCATCGTCTTCGGCTCGTTCTTAGGGCCAAAGCCAGGGTAGAGGACAGCCACCCACTTGTTATCAGTGTGGTCAGGCAGAGGACCTAAAGAGGTTTTGCCTACAATTGGGTAGCACATCTGGTGCGTTTGGTTCAAGACAGACATAGAGTCACCAGCCAGCACAGTCAGCGCAGGCCTTGAAGGACAATCAAGGAGCTTCTTCAACTTAATCCGTACAACAGGCTTATGCTCCAATGGGTCAGCAGGTAGATCAGAGGCCAGCAGGGCATGTGTATGTTGTTACCGCGCCAGATCTTGTACCTACTCCATCTGTAGTGAGAGATACCATTTTGTTTTGCAATTCAGTTGCTAGTTTGTTGATTGATACGGGTGCATCCCATTCTTTTATCTTGTCTACATTTGTATCGGTTTTGGGATTGGAGTTGGCACAGTTAGCATCTTCTATTTGTGTAGAGTCACTTATTGGTGGTGAGGTGATTCTGAAGCAGGGGTGTCGGGGTTGTGATATAAAGGTCGCTAGTCGTCGACTTCCATTTGCATTTGTGTTAATTGATATGACTAGTTTTGATATTATTTTGGGTATGAACTGGTTATCGTCATACTGAGCTATTATATATTGTTACCGTCAGAGGGTTACTGTATGTACCTCGAGCGGGGATTACTTTTATTTCTTAGGGGACCGGGTGGATAGAGTCTTATCACCGGTGTATGATCCGCGTGGGTGGAGTGAACTTAGTTGTCTTCTTGCTAGCTTCTTGAGTGGTGAGTATGATGAAGTCCGGGTTGAGTTTCCAACGGTGGCTTGCGAGTACCCCGATGTCTTTCATGAGGACCTTACTAGTTTACCACCTCACTGAGAGATTGAGTTCTCCATTGATTTAGTGCCTGGCACGGCACCGATTTCTATGGCACCGTATCGGTTTGCACCTGTTGAGTTGAGTGAGTTGAAGATTCAACTCCAGGAGTTATTAGATAAGGGTTTCATCCGCCCTAGTACATCACCTTAGGGAGCACCAGCTCTTTTTGCTAAAAAGAAAGATGGAGCTTGCGACTTTGTATCGATTACCAAAAGTTGAACTGGGCAATTGTTAAGAATAAATACCCAATGCCTCGTATAGATGATCTGTTTGACCAACTGAAAGGGTCTTATTGTTTCTCTAAGATAGATCTGAGATCGGGTTACCATCAGTTGAGCGTAAAGGAAGAGGATATCCCGAAGACGGCATTCCGTACGCGGTATGGCCATTACGAGTTACTAGTGATGTCTTTTGGGCTAACCAATGCTCTAGCTGTATTTATGGACTTGATGAACCGGATCTTCAGAGAGTTCCTAGACCGATTTGTGGTCGTCTTCATGGACAACATTTTGATTTACTCACCCTCCAAGAAGGAACACAAGGAACACTCTCAAGTGGTGCTTGAATTGCTTAAAGCCCATAAGTTGTATGCTAAATATAGGAAGTGTGAGTTCTGGGTGAAAGAGGTTAAATTCCTAGGTCATGTAGCGTCCGGAGAAGGGATGATAGTAGACTCATCTAAGATAGAGGCAGTGCAAGACTGGGCACAACCTAAGAATGCCTTCGAGATTCGTAATTTTCTGGGGTTGGCCGGGTATTACCAGAGATTTGTCAAGGATTTCTCCAAACTAGCTTCACCTCTAACTAGACTGACGAGGAAGAGAGTCAAATTTGTGTGGATTATGAGAAGTCGTTCCAAGAACTTAAAATTAGACTTACCACTGCTCTAATTTTGATTATTCCGGAGAGGGGTTTGCGTTATTCAGTGTATTATGATGCCTCACGGGATGGTTTGGGTTGTGTATTGATGCAAGAGGGAAAAGTAGTAGCCTATGGCTCGCTTCAGTTGAAAACACATGAGAGGAATTACCCTACCTATGATCTAGAATTAGCAGCAGTGGTATTTTCCTTGAAAATTTAGAGACATTATCCATATGGAGAGAAATTTAAGGTGTTTTCCAATCATTAGAGTCTGAAGTATCTGTTTACTCAGAAAGACTTGAATTTGAGGCAGAGAAGGTGGATAGAATTCATAGACGATTACAATTTCGAATTGCATTCTCATCCGAGGAAGGCCAACGTTGTGGCCGATGCTTTGAGTAAGAAATCAATTAGCAGTGTAGCTTGTATCGCCATCCGAGAATGAGAGATGTTGGGTGCTCTTGTGGAGTTTGACCTACATTTTGGTGAGTCCGTTGAATCTGTAGCCTTGTTTACGGTAGTTGCCCAACCTACACTTGTGAACCGAGTGTTAGAAGCGCAGAAGAGTGACCCTGAAGTAGAAACCCTCAGGGAGAAGATCTCCAATGGGAAAGTGGAGAGGGGTTTGAATGTGTATCCCGACCAGAGTGTGAGATACCGTGACCGTTTGTTTGTGCAGGAGTCTTGCCGAGAGGAAGTACCCGAAGAGTTCCACCATCCTCTCCTTGCGAGGCGTGGGGGAGGCACAAAGATGTATCATGATCTGAGTCACCAGTTTTGGTGGAGAGGTATGAAGAAGGATGTAGCCGTGTTTGTATCAAAATGCCTTACTTGTCAGCAAGTAAAAGCCGAGCATCAGAGGCCAACAGGTTTGTTGCAACCCTTGCCTATAGCCAAATGGAAGTGGGATCACGTCATGATGGATTTTGTTGTGGGTCTTCCGAGAACTCAACGGGGTAGTGATGCCATTTGGGTAGTAGTTGACCGGTTGACCAAGTCGGTGAACTTTATTGCTATCTGGCGTGAGTTTATCTAGACTATCTTGTCGACCTTTACATTAGGGACATAGTGAGGTTGCACGAGTCCTCGTGTGATTGTTACGGATAAAGATCTGCGTTTTACAGCTCGTTTGTGGTAGAGCTTGCAGAGTGCCTTAGGCACTAGATTGACCTTTAATATGGCGTATCATCCTCAGACTGACAGGCAGTCCAAGCATACTATTCAGATTCTTGAGGATATGCTCCGAGGCTGTGTCCTCGATTTCAAAGGCTCGTGGGAGAGGCACTTATCCTTGGTAGAGTTTGCTTATAACAACAGCTTCCAATCAAGTATTGGTATGGCACCATTTGAGACCTTGTATAGCCGATAGTGTAGATCTCCGGTTTGTTGGGCCGAGGTGGGGGATGCACCTTTGTTGGGTCCAGAGTTGGCTCAGGAAACGACGGAGAAGGTGGCACTTATCCGTAAGGAGTTGGTTACGGCTTAGAGTTGCCAGAAAAATTATGTCGACCGTAGGAGGAGGCCTTTGTCTTTTGAGGTGGGAGACCATGTGTTTTTGAAAATATCACCAAGACGGGGTTTGATGAGATTTGGGAAGAGTAAGAAGCTATCCCCTAGATTTATTGGGCCTTTCGAAATCCTTGAGCGGATTGGGGAGGTTGCTTATCGTCTGGCGTTGCCACCACAACTTTGCGGAGTGCATGACATTTTTCATATTAGTATGTTTCAGAAGTATGAGCTGAATCCATCGCACGTGTTGGATTGGACCGACTTAGAGGTAGATTAGGATGCCTCGCATGAGGAGAGACCGGTGAGAGTCTTTGATAGACGAGAGCAAGTCTTGCGAGGCAAGACAATTCCCTTGGTTAAAGTCTTGTGGAAACATCATGGGGTCGAGGAAGCAAGTTGGGATCATGAATTGGAAGTCCAAGAGAAATATCTGGACTTGTTCATTGATATCTAAGCATGTATTGAGATTTGGATTATGATGATGAAAAGTATAAGCATTGTATTTGTATTAAATTATGAGAACATTGTGCATGTTATGGACATTTGGAACATGGATTCAATATAAGCATTGCATATGTTTTGAGAATATGGAATATTACGGGTGTTGTATCACTTTTGGAAGCATTGTATATGCTATATAAAATTTTGAAAACTTGAATCTTGATTTAAACATTGCAAATGTTTAGGAATTGTAAAATGTACTTTCAATGTGGGACTTCTGTATCGAGTCGACGAGAATAGATGACCAGGGAATGGGTCGAAGTGGTGAACTTGTAAGAATAACATTGTTGTGAATGGTATAATTTCGATTTTGAATTTAATTTGTAATTTCGGGGACGAAATTCTTTAACGGGGAGAGGTTATAGTGATTTCGGTTTTGACCCGTCATTTATAGTATTTCAGACTCGGGTTGGTATGGTTTAGAAGGGTTATTCATATCTTGTTTCCCTTGTTTCTCCCATATTTTGGCTATCGGGTTGTAATTGTGCATTTGGCATAGGTTAGTTGCTTGTTTTTCCAAACCGTTATTGTCTAGATTTTGGCTCTTTCGCTCGAGCGGGCATTCTTGCGCTCGAGTGGGTTTCACAAAATTTTCTCCTCCGCTCGAAAGGCCGTTCTTGCGCTCGAGCGGGATTTCTCAACTCTCAGCATTTTTGCAGTTCTGAAAATACTGGAAAAGTACATTGGATGCTCGAGCGTCCAGTTTCACGCTCGAGCGGGGTCCTTCATTTACAAAACTTCTAGAAATGCGCATTCAGCGCTCGAGCGCCAACTTTCACGCTCGAGCGGAACTTTGTGTCTAACACTCGAGCATCACTTTCCACGCTTGAGCGGACTGCATGTATAACAGTCCGTGAAGATGACATTTGGAATCACTTTCTCTTCTCTTCTCTCTATCTATCTCTCTCTCTCTCTCTCCCTCTCTCAAACTTCCCAAATATCTAGATCTACACATTCTCTCTCTAAAACTAACCTTTTCTCTAAGATTTCATCTAGATTCGTTGGGATTTCCACCCTAGTGCTTTTGAGAAAAAGGTAGAGTGCTTCAAGATCTTCATTTTGATCCAAACAGAAGTTGGTTTCAGTGTTCTCGGTGTTCCACTCTTGTTTGGCTCATCTTCTCTCTTTGAGGTATGGATTTTTCTAGACCTTCATATGTTATTTACCTTAGATATTTGTCATTTGTGTAGCAATGGTGTGATTTGGGGATGTTTTAAACAAATCTGTGGTTTGGGTGTGAGAAGAAAAGAGTGGTTTTGGGTGAAGGTGAAATAAATCATTGTGGGGTTTGAAAATGATGTCGTATTGTGTTTAATTTCATGATTTTGGCACTTGGTTAATGATTTGGGAAAAAGAGAAAATTTACCCTAATTGGATCAAATTGTTATTTTGTATAAATAATTGAAATTGACATTGAAAATATGAGATTGGAAGGGTATTGATATGAATGATGGAATTGGGTATGTATTATCTCACTCTTTGGAAGTTTTGAATAAATTATCTATCATGGGATTGTATATCTGTTTAAAAATAACTGTATTGGACTATCGGTGGAGGGTAGCTATGATTGTTGTCGAAATTGCATGTGGATTAAGTGAATTAAAACTAATCTCTTGTTAGTTGTCATTGAACATGACTACGTTTATATACATTGTATATGTATGATTATTTGGGAGTCGAAAAGAGATGTGCCCCACGTATGATTATGTGTTTAAATACGTTGCATATGTATGAATGATTGTTTGGGAGGAGAAAGGGGATGGACTCCATTATAATTAAGTTGGCCGGAGTGTCCTGGGTGAAAGTCCCGAAATTATATATGGGTGCCGATCCCGCGGACGAAATTTCTGTAAAATGGCAATTGTAGTGCTTGTATAGCCTACGTTTATATGCGTCCCGTTTGACGGTTGCCCGCGGACGAAATATCTGTGAAATGGAAGTTTGAAGTGTTTATGTGTATGTGTTGTATGATTTGAAAACCATTGAGTTGTAGCTTCAATTTGATTGTTGAGAAATAATGAAATTAACTTGTGAATTGAGAAAGATAAGAGAACGGCATATAAATTGAAAGAGAATGGGTTATGATTTGAGATTTGATGTCTTATGAGAATATAAATCATTGGTGTTTTGTCATAGGCATTGTATGCGCATATTGTACCTATACCTTGGCTAAATTTCATATACTGTGTTAGATAATTTCTACTGGACTGTGGCTCACCCTATTTGGGAATACCATTTTCATGTAATGATGGCATGCCTCCACCAAGGCAATAGCGTGGGAGAGATTTTTCAGGAGCAAGAGCTCCGTATTTTGATTGTATATTTTTATAAAGCCAATGGCTTAAGATGTAATGAGTAAAGTTCACTTTTGTTGTAACCAAGTCAAGGCTTGAAAAGATGTAAGCCAATGGGCCATTTAATTATGTTAAACTCTTTTGTATCATTAATTTCATGTAATGAAAAGACTATTTGCTCTGATTTATACTGCTATTAATATGTGTTTGGGTTGCACTTATTGTCTTATTTTGGGGGCATTGCAATTTTTGAAAGGGAAATAATTAAAGAAATTTTAAAAATTTAATGAGTAAGAAAAAATCATCGTAACATGTAAGTTAAAATATCCAAAAAAAAGTTAAAAAATGAATAAAAACTTTAAAAATATATTATTACAATTAAAACTAATGCCATATTAGTATAATTTTAATTGAATATCTATTTATACTTTAACATGCTTATTTAAAACAAAAATAAAAATAAATAAAAATATTAATAATTTTGAATTTTAAAATATGATTTTGTAGACTTGCTATATTAACTTTTAGAGGAATATATTAGAATTTTTTTACAAAAATTGAATATTATTCATTGAACAAATCTTATAAGATTTAAAATAGAATTTCAATTATCGTAAAACATTTTTATTTATATAATAATATAACTAAGGATAGGTAATAGCCAGATTAAAATTAATTATAAATATAGCTTTATTTAAAAGGTTATGGTTTTGTATAGCTATATTTTAAATTCTAAAATTTATTTTTTAACTTCCTATATAAAAAGATTCAAAATTTTAAATTACATATAATTTTTTTCTAAAAACATATGAACTCACAGTGGAGTAGAGAGAGAAGTACCATAAAGGAAGAGAGGAACTGCACATATTAAAGATAAATAATTAAATAATTAACTAACACTTTTAATAGTTTTGAAAAAATTGATTAAAATTAAAATTTTCTTCTTATAGTTTTGAAAAACTATTATATGCCTTTGAAGTAATACTCTGAACCAATTGTCAATTAACACATATTATGATATTAAAAAAATATTAAAAGTAAATTTTTTTAAAAAAAGTAATGATGTACAAACATAAAATCAATACAAAAAACTTATTAATAATGATTTTGTTTGGATTTTGATCTATCACTTTATAATGAATGACATATTTTTTATTATACAAATAACCCTCTCACACCATTTTAGTATAAAAATTCTAGTAAAACAATATTAACCAACACAAAATAGTTATAAACAAAAAAAACAAATAATGGTTGGTAGAGAGGAGGAAAAAATGATACACAAATATGAAAAGAAAAAAAAAATGGTCATAGATGTAGTGATTCCGGTTTCGATCCTTCTTTCATGTTTTGACACTTCGATTGGGCCGGTCAAAGATCGAGCTACCTAGTCACCAAGAGGGTCCAGGGGCGCCTTGGCGGTCTGAGGCGCAAAATAAGGTCGACGGCAAGGTTCCAAAGCAAAAATGCAAAATGCATTTGAAGTTGCTTGTCCACTCGAGCGGCCTTTTATGTGCTCGAGCGGAGAATATTTGGTTTCAAAAGTTTGACCTATCTGCAAAAGTACTGGGTTAGTGTATTTGACGCTCGAGCGGGGCATTCCACGCTCGAGTGGACCATGTTATATCAGTTCGTGAATCTAATATTTCAAATCACTTTTTCAGTCCTCTCTCTCTCTCTCTAAAACTCTCCAGAATTCCAGATCGAGAGCTTTTCTCTCTAGAAGTCATTTTCTCTCTTTGATTTCTCCAAATCCATTGGGATTTAGACCTAAGTTCTTCACCAAAGTTGGTTATCATCTTGAGGGCTTCGTTGTGTGTGGTGAAGATCGAGTTTCTACACCGTTGATTTTGGGACTTTCATCTCATTTCTTCTTCAAAACTTGAGGTAGGGATTTTCTTAAAGTTATATATATGTTTTTGCAAGATTTATATGATTTTCGAAATCATCTTTCAATAGCTTTAAAAATTGATTATTGATTCAAGAAGTTGAGCGATTTTGAAAGTGGGTTTGTCTCTTATTCTTTTAAAATAATCTTATGGGTTTTGATCTTCGTTGATTGAAGAAAAAATGATTTTGGAAAGTTTTCTTTCAAAAGATTTGAGTTGTATAGTTTTTGTGAGAAAACCTAGAATTTGGGGATTTTTTTTTAAGAGACTGAAAATCTATGAATGATATTGTTATATTTATTTTGTGTGTCAAAATAAATGGATCTTTGGAAAATTTCTTATTTATATTTATATAAATGATGAATTTCAGGAAATATGAGAATTATTATTCATTTTGGAAATTATTGTTCAAAACGTTGAAATAGTCTTGAAATGACTAATTGTTGAGGATACTTAAGAAGAGGGAATTGTGTTATTCCTTGGATGATGAATTGGAATAAAAGTATTTATATTCGTAGGTGTTTTATATTCATATTGTATTTTTAGTTATGAAATTGAAATCAAAAGAAATGTAACTTAAATTATTGGATTAATAATAGAAACATCATATTAATTATTGTAAAATATCACTTTACTTCGCATTTAATAATAAAATTGTATTTTGTCTTAATTATAACTTTTAAATTTGTATATTTTCATAATAAGAAGATATATGTCATAACTCATTTAATCAGATTTAACTTCTTTTTTAATACAGATTATCAAAATTGTACTAAATAGATTTATATTTTTAAATTTATATTTTTTTAAACTAATAATTTAAAAAGTTATAAATATAAAAGTTAATTTATAAATTTTATGTATATCACAAGACAAAATATTAAATTATTTTAAAATAATTATAATAATTTTTTTTTTTAAATTTATAAAGTCTCGTGCTAGTTTTAACTTACATCAAACAAGACTGAAAGTACAATTGAATCAGCGAAGTCTAGACGCTTTGGATACATTTGTCTTGCTTTCCCACCACTAGTTTGGCTAATAGCTTGCTAGGTGGGTGTGTTACACGAGCAAGAAAGTCTAGATGCTTTGGATACGTTTGTTTTGTTTTCCCACTACTAGTTTGGCTAATAGCTTGCTAGGTGGGTGTGTTACACGAGCAAGAATCTTTTCCTTGGATCTTTCTATTTGACTCCTTATTTGGTAGATTATTGAGCCTATTTTTAGATTTAATTTCGATAATTTAAATTGTTCATACTTAAAGTTTGTTGAGTATATCATACTTGTAAAAAATTAAGTTAATCGGATATTAAAAACCACTTGTTCAAATTATCAAACGAAAAATCATTTATTAAAAAAAAATTAATAAACAATTTTATTTTTTAATAAAACTTTTAGTTCGATGATCCAAACTTATGGTTTTCGATATCCGATCGACTTGATTTTTTACGTATGATGTACGACAAATCCTAAAATATGAACAGTTTGAATTATCGAAATTGGGTCCAAAAGTGGGCCTAATGACCCATCAAGTAAGAAGCCAAGTAGAAAAATCCACGAAAAAGATCTGGCCTCGTGTTACACCATGACTATAACTATGACCATGACCATCACCATGATCAATAAATGGGCAATGGTTTGTGTGGGCCCCGTGTTCAATCACTAAGTTATACTCTTATCTTAGATTTGGGTGAGATGTTAGGTGAAGATTAACAGTTTATATATTGTGTAGCGCATGTATAAAATGATTTTGAATTATACATTGATATTTTTGAATAACTTTTAAATAAAATTTCTAAATTTATAATATTTTTTATTTGAACAATTGATGTTAATCATTGTGAAAAATGACAATGATAGGAATGTAAAAAAATTGTTAATAAATTTATCTCAAAATGTGATGTGTGATTTAAATTTAGTTTTTGTATAATAAAATTTATAATTGAAATGAATCTCTAATCACCTTCTTTTTTTCTTTTTTTTGTTAATATTTTTCTGAATAATTCTTTTGAACACTTGGCATTACTGTGAGGAAAAGGAGAGGCAAATTGTGGAGGATGACAAGAAGATGGTGAAAGAATTGTTTTTCATGTGGTTTTGTTTTTAAGAATTGTTTTCTATTCCCCTAATATATTTTGAGCAATCGGTAGTACAATTGGTTGATGCCTCCACGATGAGAAATTATTATTGATTTAAACAATAGAAGCTATTTACTTTTTATTGAAATTTTAAGAGATAAACAGTTAAGTGTCAATTATAAATAAAATAGAGTATTATTCTAAGAATACTGAATAATTTCCCCCTCAATTATATGTAATTTTAAGTCAACAAGTCAACTGAACAAATCCATGGATACTTTTTCCATGGATACTTTAACAACTTTTAATATTTTTTTTAGGAAATCAAACACGACCAATTTTTCCATAAACCATAGAAAAACAATCAAACATGACCAATTTTTCCACAAACCAAATCTTTCTATGGATACTTTAACAACTTTTAGCATTTTTTTATGAAATCAAACACGACCAATTTTTCCACAAACCTGGATTTTCAATGGGGGTGTGTTTGGTCTTACTTATTTTAACCAACTTATAAATTCTAACTTTGAAAAAGTTATTTTGAACTATTTGGTTAAACTTATTTTAAATAACTTTTGATTCTAATAACTTATTTTAACTTAAAAAGGTTGATTCTGAGAAACTGTTCATCCCCTATCTCTGATTATCAGCTTCAGCTGTGGACATGTTAATTTATGATTATACCCTTAGATTGTAGCGCTTGTATAGCCTACTTTTATATGGGTCCAGTTTGATGGTTGCCTGCGGATGAAATATCTGTGAAATGGAAGTTTGAAGTGTTTATGTGTATGTGTTGTATAATTTGAAAACCATTGAGTTGTAGCCTCAATTTGATTGTTGAGAAATAATGAAATTAACTCATGAATTGAGAAAGATAAGAGAATGGCATATGAACTGAAAGAGAATGGCTTATGATTTGAGATTTGATGTCTTATGAGAATATAAATCGTGGGTGTTTTGTCATAGGCATTGTATGCACATATTGTACTTATACCTTTGCTAAATTTCATATATTGTGTTAGATGATTTCTACTGGGCTGTGGCTCACCCTATTTTGGAATACCATTTTCATGTAATGATGGCATGCCTCTACCTAGGCAATAGCATGGGAGAGATTTTTTAGGAGCAAGAGCTGCTTATTTTGATTATATATTTTTGTAAAGCCAAGGGCTTAAGATGTAATGAGTGAAGCTCACTTTTGTTATAACCAAGTCAAGGCTTGGAAAGATGTAAGCCAATAGGGCATTTAATTATGTTAAAACTCTTTCGTATCATTAACTTCATGTAATGAAAATACTATTTACTCTTATTTATGCTATTATTAATATGTGTTTGGGTTGCACTTATTGTCTAATTTTGGGGGTGTTACAACTTGGTATCTGAGCATACCAAATTTGAATACCTTGGGTACGCGGGAAGTGATTAGTACCATGATGGGTTTGTCTAGTTTGTTAGAGACTTAAGTGTGGGTCAGATGAGCTTTTATGATGACATGCTTATGTGATTATATGGGTATGGGATTATTTCCTAAGATATTGATTGGGTCTACGGGTTTCTAGAAGTCTTTTTAGAAGAGCACTTGATTACTGTTGTTTCTGATTGGAACTCTAGCAACGCCGCGGGACAGTCATTATCTAGGAAGGAAATTCCTATGTGTTTATGTGATTGTGTGCTTATATGGAATGAATTATTGTTGTCCAACGCATTAAGACACGAGTGAGTTAGCTTCGACACATTTGTAAATGTGCTAATCTCTTGTGTTACCTTTATTAGGATGTCAGGACGTGGTCATGAAGGTAGGCATGGTAGGCCTAGGAGGCACGAGGTGCCTATACCGAATGAAATTTCGGTGCACAAAGAGGGTGTTAGTCAGCCCAACGTGGCCGAATTGGTTGGTCAACAGGCCATGGGTGCCTTAGGCCACGAGATGACCGAAGCTTTGAGGGAATCTATGGACATTCTCAGAGCTAAGAATCAAGTCCAGGCCCATGTTGCTAAAACAGGGCCATCTTTTATGAAGAGATAGTTCTTCTAGTCAAATCCGGACGAGTTTTAGGAGATCCCAAAGAGTCGCTGAAAGTAGATGAGTGGCTAGAGCAGATGGTGAAGACTTTTGAAATGCTAGGCATTGAAGATGGAGGTTTGAGAGTGACCTTAGCGTCCTTCCAGTTGAAAGGAGACACAGGTCAGTGGTGGAAATATGCGCGGGGGCGCATTGGAGGGACTTGGGAGGCCTTCGTCGACGCCTTCCAGGAGAAGTTTTTGCCTCCCACAGTTAGGGAAAAGTTGAGAGACTAGTTTTCCCAACTCAAGCAGTTGAACACGCCAATGGCTAAGTTTGAGGCCACCTTTACTAGCTTGTCTAGGTTTGCACCTGAGTTGGTGGCAACTGAGGAGCGCCGTTGATTGGAGTTCAAAAAGAGACTGAGGACCGAGCTCATGTTTAGAGTGGCCGAATCCATGATTAGAGACTATGGGTGCCTGGTGGAGAAGGCGGCCCATCTTGAGACTATCATGCATGCTAAGGAGAAGATAATGAGGGGCTCCAGGAGGACTCAAGATAGTCAGGGGGACGGTAAGAGACAGAGGGGTTCTAACTCTCAGTAGTCCCAGGGAGTGCAATCGAGGTCTATTTTTCCAGTGCTAAGTTTGGGTTTTGGGAGAGGTGGCCAAGGGGATGTGACTTGTTGTACATGTGGTCAGATGGGCTACAAGTCTCCAGCTTGCCCGCAGAGAGGAGAAGGGCAGTGAGTAGCATCGTCTTCGGCTCGTTCTTAGGGCCAAAGCCAGGGTAGAGGACAGCCACCCACTTGCTATGAGTGTGGTCAGGCAGAGGACCTAAAGAGGTTTTACCTACAATTGGGTAGCACATCTGGGGCGTTTGGTTCAAGACAGACATAGAGTCACCAGCCAGCACAGTCAGTGCAGGCCTTAAGGGACAATCAAGGAGCTTCTCTAGCTTAATCCGTACAGCAGGCTTATGCTCCAAGGGGTCAACAGGTAGATCAGAGGCCAGCAGGGCGTGTGTATCTTGTTACCGCGCCAGATCTTGTACCTACTCCATCTGTAGTGAGAGATACCATTTTGTTTTGCAATTCAGTTGCTAGTTTGTTGATTGATACGGGTACATCCCATTCCTTTATCTTGTCTACATTTGTATCGGTTTTGGGATTGGAGTTGGCACAGTTAGCATCTTCTATTTGTGTAGAGTCACTTATTAGTGGTGAGGTGATTCTGAAGCAGGGGTGTCGGGGTTGTGATATAAAGGTCGCTAGTCGTCGACTTCCATTTGCATTTGTGTTAATTGATATGACTAGTTTTGATATTATTTTGGGTATGAACTGGTTATCGTCTACTGAGCTATTATATATTGTTACCGTCAGAGGGTTACTATCTGTACCTCGAGCGGGGAATACTTTTATCTCTTAGGGGACCGGGTGGATAGAGTCTTATCACCGGTGTATGATCCGCGTGGGTGGTGTGAACTTAGTTGTCTTCTTGCTAGCTTCTTGAGTGGTGAGTATGATGAAGTCCGGGTTGAGTTTCCAACGGTGGCTTGCGAGTACCCCGATGTCTTTCATGAGGACCTTACTAGTTTACCACCTCCCTGAGAGATTGAGTTCTCTATTGATTTAGAGCCTGGCACGGCACTGATTTCTATGGCACCGTATCAGTTTGCACCTGCTGAGTTAAGTGAGTTGAAGATTCAACTCCAGGAGCTATTAGATAAGGGTTTCATCCGCCCTAGTACATCACCTTGGGGAGCACTGGCTCTTTTTGCTAAAAAGAAAGATGGAGCTTGCGACTTTGTATCGATTACCAAAAGTTGAACCGGGTAATTGTTAAGAATAAATACCCAATGCCTCGTATAGATGATCTGTTTGACCAACTGAAAGGGTCTTATTGTTTCTCTAAGATAGATCTGAGATCGGGTTACCATCAGTTGAGCGTAAAGGAAGAGGATATCCCGAAGACGGCATTCCGTACGCGGTATGGCCATTACGAGTTACTAGTGATGTCTTTTGGGCTAACCAATGCTCCAGCTGTATTTATGGACTTGATGAACCGGATCTTCAGAGAGTTCCTAGACCGATTTGTGGTCGTCTTCATAGACAACATTTTGATTTACTCACCCTCCAAGAAGGAACACAAGGAACACTTGCGAGTGGTGCTTGAATTCCTTAAAGCCCATAAGTTGTATGCTAAATTTAGGAAGTGTGAGTTCTGGCTGAAAGAGGTTAAATTCCTAGGTCATGTAGCGTCCGGGGAAGGGATGACAGTAGACTCATCTAAGATAGAGGCAGTGCAAGACTGGGCACAACCTAAGAATGACTTCGAGATTCGTAGTTTTCTGGGGTTGGCCGGGTATTACCAGAGATTTGTGAAGGATTTCTCTAAACTAGCTTCACCTCTAACTAGACTGACGAGGAAGAGAGTCAAATTTGTGTGGATTATTTGAAGTCGTTCCAAGAACTTAAAATTGGACTTACCACTGCTCTAATTTTGATTATTCCAGAGAGGGGTTTCGGTTATTCTGTGTATTGTGATGCCTCACGGGATGGTCTGGGTTGTGTATTGATGCAAGAGGGAAAAGTAGTAGCCTATGGCTCGCTTCAGTTAAAAACACATGAGAGGAATTACCCTAACCATGATCTAGAATTAGCAGCGGTGGTATTCGCCTTGAAAATTTAGAGACATTATCCATATGGGGAGAAATTTGAGGTATTTTCCAATCATTAGAGTCTGAAGTATCTGTTTACTCAGAAAGACTTCAATTTGAGGCAGAGGAGGTGGATAGAATTCATAGAGGATTACAATTTTGAATTCCATTCTCAACTGAGGAAGGCCAATGTTGTGGCCGATGCTTTGAGTAAGAAATCAATTAGCAGTGTAGCTTATATCGCCATCCGAGAATGAGAGATGTTAGGTTCTCTTGTGGAGTTTGACCTACATTTTGGTGAGTCCGTTGAATCTGTAGCCTTGTTTACGGTAGTTGTCCAACCTACACTTGTGAACCGAGTGTTAGAAGCGCAGAAGAGTGACCCTGAAGTAGAAACCCTCAGGGAGAAGATCTCCAATGGGAAAGTGGAGACGGGTTTGAATGTGTATCCCGACCAGAGTGTGAGATACCGTGACCGTTTGTTTGTGCAGGAGTCTTGCCGAGAGGAAGTACTCCGAGAGTTTCACCATTCTCGCCTTGCGATGCGTCCGGGAGGCACAAAGATGTATCATGATCTGAGTCACCAGTTTTGGTGGAGAGGTATGAAGAAGGATGTAGCCGTGTTTGTATCAAAATGCCTTACTTGTCAGCAAGTAAAGGCCGAGCATCAGAGGCCAACAGGTTTGTTGCAACCCTTGCCTATAGCCAAGTGGAAGTGGGATCACGTCATGATGGATTTTGTTGTGGGTCTTCCGAGAACTCAACGGGGTAGTGATGCCATTTGGGTGGCAGTTGACCGGTTGACCAAGTCGGCGAACTTTATTGCTATACGCGTGAGCGATTCGGTAGACTATCTTGTCGACCTTTACATTAGGGACATAGTGAGGTTGCACGGAGTCCCTGTGACGATTGTTTCGGATAAAGATCTGCGTTTTACAGCTCGTTTGTGGTAGAGCTTGCAGAGTGCCTTAGGCACTAGATTGACCATTAATATGGCGTATCATCCTCAGACTAACAGGCAGTCCAAGCATACTATTCAGATTCTTAAGGATATGCTCCGAGGCTGTGTCCTCGATTTCAAAGGCTCGTGGGAGAGGCACTTATCCTTGGTGGAGTTTGCTTATAACAACAGCTTCCAATCAAGTATTGGTATGGCACCATTTGAGACCTTGTATAGCCGACAGTGTAGATCTCCGGTTTGTTGGGCCGAGGTGGGTGATGCACCTTTGTTGGGTCCAGAGTTGGCTCAGGAAACGACGGAGAAGGTGGCACTTATCCGTAAGGAGTTGGTTACGGCTTAGAGTTGCCAGAAAAATTATGTCGACCGTAGGAGGAGGCCTTTGTCTTTTGAGGTGGGAGACCATGTGTTTTTGAAAATATCACCTAGGCGGGGTTTGATGAGATTTGGGAAAAGTAATAAGCTATCCCCTAGATTTATTGGGCCTTTCGAAATCCTTGAGCGGATTGGGGAGGTTGCTTATCGTCTGGCGTTGCCACCACAACTTTGCGGAGTGCATGACATGTTTCATATTAGTATGTTTCGGAAGTATAAGCTGGATCCATCGCACGTGTTAGATTGGACCGACTTAGAGGTAGATGAGGATGCCTCGCATGAGGAGAGACCGGTGAGAGTCTTTGATAGACGAGAGCAAGTCTTGCGAGGCAAGACAATTCCCTTGGTTAAAGTCTTGTGGAAACATCATGGGGTCGAGGAAGCAACTTGGGAACATGAATTGGAAGTCCAAGAGAAATATCTGGACTTGTTCATTGATATCTAAGCATGTATTGAGATTTGGATTATGATGATGAAAAGTATAAGCATTGTATTTGTATTAAATTATGAGAACATTGTGCATGTTATGGACATTTGGAACATGGATTCAATATAAGCATTGCATATGTTTTGAGAATATGGAATATTACGGGTGTTGTATCACTTTTGGAAGCATTGTATATGCTATATAAAATTTTGAAAACTTGAATCTTGATTTAAACATTGCAAATGTTTAGGAATTGTAAAATGTACTTTCAATGTGGGACTTCTGTATCGAGTCAATGAGAATAGATGACTAGGGAATGGGTCGAAGTGGTGAACTTGTAAGAATAACATTCTTGTGAATGGTATAATTTCAATTTTGAATTTAATTTGTAATTTCGGGGACGAAATTCTTTAAGGGGGAGAGGTTATAGTGATTCCGGTTTTGACCCGTCATTTATAGTATTTCATACTCGGGTTGGTATGGTTTAGAAGGGTTATTCATATCTTGTTTCCCTTGTTTCTCCCATATTTTGGCTATCGGGTTGTAATTGTGCATTTGGCACAGGTTAGTTGCTTGTTTTTCCAAACCGTTATTGTCTAGATTTTGGCTCTTTCGCTCGAGCGGGCATTCTTGCGCTCGAGCGGGTTTCACAAAATTTTCTTCTCCGCTCGAAAGGCCGTTCTGGCACTCGAGCGAGATTTCTCAACTCTCAGCATTTTTGCAGTTCTGAAAATACTGGAAAAGTACATTGGATGCTCGAGCGTCCAGTCTCACACTCGAGCGGGGTCCTTCATTTGCAAAACTTCTGGAAATGTGCATTCAGCGCTCGAGCGCCAACTTTCACGCTCGAGCGGAACTTTGTGTCTGACGCTCGAGTATCACTTTCCACGCTTGAGCGGACTGCATGTATAACAGTCCGTGAAGATGACATTTGAAATCACTTTCTCTTCTCTTCTCTCTCTCTCTCTCTCTCTCTCTCTCTCTCTCTCTCTCTCAAACTTCCCAAATATCTAGATCTACACATTCTCTCTCTAAAACTAACCTTTTCTCTAAGATTTCATCTAGATTCGTTGGGATTTCCACCCTAGTGCTTTTGAGAAAAAGGTAGAGTGCTTCAAGATCTTCATTTTGATCCGAACATAAGTTGGTTTCAGTGTTCTCGGTGTTCCACTCTTGTTTGGCTCATCTTCTCTCTTTGAGGTATGGATTTTTCTAGACCTTCATATGTTATTTACCTTAGATATTTGTCATTTGTGTAGCAATGGTGTGATTTGGGGATGTTTTAAACAAACCTGTGGTTTGGGTGTGAGATGAAAAGAGGGGTTTTGGGTGAAGGTGAAATAAATCATTGTCGAGTTTGAAAATGATGTCGTATTGTATTTAATTTGATGATTTTGGCACTTGGTTAATGATTTGGGAAAAAGAGGAAATTTACCCTAATTGGATCAAATTGTTATTTTGTATAAATAATTGAAATTGACATTGAAAATATGAGATTGGAAGGGTATTGATATGAATGATGGAATTGGGTATGTATTATCTCACTCTTTGGAAGTTTTGAATAAATTATCTATCATGGGATTGTATATCTGTTTAAAAATAACTGTATTGGACTATCGGTGGAGGGTAGCTATGATTGTTGTCGAAATTGCATGTGGCTTAAGTGAATTAAAACTAATCTCTTGTTAGTTGTCATTGAACATGACTACGTTTATATACATTGTATATGTATGATTATTTGGGAGTCAAAAAGAGATGTGCCCCACGTATGATTATGTGTTTAAATACGTTGCATATGTATGAATGATTGTTTGGGAGGCGAAAGGGGATGGACTCCATTATAATTAAGTTGGCCGGAGTGTCCTGGGTGAAAGTCCCGAAATTATATATGGGTGCCGATCCCGCGGACGAAATTTCTGTAAAATGGCAATTGTAGTGCTTGTATAGCCTACGTTTATATGCGTCCCGTTTGACGGTTGCCCTTGATCGAAATATCGTGAAATGGAAGTTTGAAGTGTTTATGTGTATGTGTTGTATGATTTAAAACCATTGAGTTGTAGCTTCAATTTGATTGTTGAGAAATAATGAAATTAACTTGTGAATTGAGAAAGATAAGAGAACGGCATATAAATTGAAAGAGAATGGGTTATGATTTGAGATTTGATGTCTTATGAGAATATAAATCATTGGTGTTTTGTCATAGGCATTGTATGCATATTGTACCTATACCTTGGCTAAATTTCATATCTTGTGTTAGATAATTTCTCTTTGGATCTGGCTCACCCTATTTGGGAATACCATTTTCATGTAATGATGGCATGCCTCCACCAAGGCAATAGCGTGGGAGAGATTTTTCAGAGCAAGAGCTCGTATTTTGATTGTATATTTTTATAAAGCCAATGGCTTAAGATGTAATGAGTAAAGTTCACTTTTGTTGTAACCAAGTCAAGGCTTGAAAAGATGTAAGCCAATGGGCCATTTAATTATGTTAAACTCTTTTGTATCATTAATTTCATGTAATGAAAAGACTATTTGCTCTGATTTATCCTGCTATTAATATGTGTTTGGGTTGCACTTATTCTCTTATTTTGGGGGCATTGCAATTTTTGAAAGGGAAATAATTAAAGAAATTTTAAAAATTTAATGAGTAAGAAAAAATCATCGTAACATGTAAGTTAAAATATCCAAAAAAAAGTTAAAAAATGAATAAAAACTTTAAAAATATATTATTACAATTAAAACTAATGCCATATTAGTATAATTTTAATTGAATATCTATTTATACTTTAACATGCTTATTTAAAACAAAAATAAAAATAAATAAAAATATTAATAATTTTGAATTTTAAAATATGATTTTGTAGACTTGCTATATTAACTTTTAGAGGAATATATTAGAATTTTTTTACAAAAATTGAATATTATTCATTGAACAAATCTTATAAGATTTAAAATAGAATTTCAATTATCGTAAAACATTCTTATTTATATAATAATATAACTAAGGATAGGTAATAGCCAGATTAAAATTAATTATAAATATAGCTTTATTTAAAAGGTTATGGTTTTGTATAGCTATATTTTAAATTCTAAAATTTATTTTTTAACTTCCTATATAAAAAGATTCAAAATTTTAAATTACATATAATTTTTTTCTAAAAACATATGAACTCACAGTGGAGTAGAGAGAGAAGAACCATAAAGGAAGAGAGGAACTGCACATATTAAAGATAAATAATTAAATAATTAACTAACACTTTTAATAGTTTTGAAAAAATTGATTAAAATTAAAATTTTCTTCTTATAGTTTTGAAAAACTATTATATGCCTTTGAAGTAATACTCTGAACCAACTGTCAATTAACACATATTATGATATTAAAAAAATGTTAAAAGTAAAAATTTTTTTAAAAAGTAATGATATACAAACATAAAATCAATACAAAAAACTTATTAATAATGATTTTGTTTGGATTTTGATCTATCACTTTATAATGAATGACATATTTTTTATTATACAAATAACCCTCTCACACCATTTTACTATAAAAATTCTAGTAAAACAATATTAACCAACACAAAATAGTTATAAACAAAAAAACAAATAATCGTTGGTAGAGAGGAGGAAAAAATGACACACAAATATGAAAAGAAAGAAAAATGGTCATAGATGTAGTGATCCCGGTTTCGATACTTCTTTCATGTTTTGACACTTCGATTGGGCCGGCCAAAGATCGAGCTACCTGGTCAACTCGCAGGGGTCCAGGGGGCAGCGTCCCTTGGCGGGTCTGAGGGCCATGTTATATCAGTTCGTGAATCTAATATTTCAAATCATTTTTTCAGTCCTCTCTCTCTCTCTAAAACTCTCTAGAATTCCAGATCGAGAGCTTTTCTCTCTAGAAGTCATTTTCTCTCTTTGATTTCTCCAAATCCATTAGGATTTAGACCTAAGTTCTTCACCAAAGTTGGTTATCATCTTGAGGGCTTCGTTGTGTGTGGTGAAGATCTAGTTTCGACACCGTTGATTTTGGGGCTTTCATCTCATTTCTTCTTCAAAACTTGAGGTAGGGATTTTCTTAAAGTTATATATATGTTTTTGCAAGATTTATATGATTTTCGAAATCATCTTTCGATAGTTTTGAAAATTGTTTATTGATTCAAGAAGTTGAGCGATTTTGAAAGTGGGTTTGTCTCTTATTCTTTTAAAATGATCTTATGGGTTTTGATCTTCGTTGATTGAAGAAAAGATGATTTTGGAAAGTTTTCTTTCAAAAGATTTGAGTTGTATAGTTTTTATGAGAAAACCTAGAATTTGGAGATTTTTTTTTAAGAGACTGAAAATCTATGAATGATATTGTTATATTTATTTTGTGTGTCAAAATAAATGGATCTTTGAAAATTTTCTTATTTATATTTATATAAATTATGAATTTCAGGGAATATGAGAATTATTGTTCATTTTGGAAATTATTGTTCAAAACGTTGAAATAGTCTTGAAATGACTAATTATTGAGGATACTTAAGAAGAGAGAATTGTGTTATTCCTTGGATGATGAATTGGAATAAAAGTATTTATATTCGTAAGTGTTTTATATTCATATTGTATTTTTAGTTATGAAATTGAAATCAAAAGAAATGTAACTTAAATTATTGGATTAATAATAGAAACATCATATTAATTATTGTAAAATATCACTTCACTTCGCATTTAATAATAAAATTGTATTTTGTCTTAATTATAACTTTTAAATTTGTATATTTTTATAATAAGAAGATATATGTCATAACTCATTTAATCAGATTTAACTTCTTTTTTAATACAGATTATCAAAATTGTACTAAATAGATTTATATTTTTAAATTTATATTTTTTTAAACTAATAATTTAAAAAGTTATAAATATAAAAGTTAATTTATAAATTTTATGTATATCACAAGACAAAATATTAAATTATTTTAAAATAATTATAATAATTTTTTTTTTTTAATTTATAGCGTCTCGTGCTAGTTTTAACTTACATCAAACAAGACTGAAAGTACAATTGAATCAGCGAAGTCTAGACGCTTGTTACACGAGCAAGAATCCTTTCCTTCTATCTTTCTATTTGGCTCCTTATTTGGTAGATTATTGAGCGTATTTTTTGATTTAATTTCGATAATTTAAATTGTTCACACTTTAAGATTTGTTGAGTATATCATACTTGTAAAAAATTAAATTAATCGGATATTAAAAACCACTTGTTCAAATTATCAAACTAAAAATCATTTATTAAAAAAAAATTAATAAACAATTTTATTTTTTAATAAAACTTTTAGTTCGATGATCCAAACTTATGGTTTTCGATATCCGATCGACTTAATTTTTTACGTGTATGATGTACTCGACAAATCCTAAAATATGAACAATTTGAATTATCGAAATTGGGTCCAAAAGTGGGCCTAATGACCCATCAAGTAAGAAGCCAAGTAAAAAAATCCACGAAGAAGATCTGGACTCGTGTTACACCATGACTATAACTATGACCATGACCATCACCATGATCAATAAATGGGCAATGGTTTGTTTGGGCCCACTGTTCAATCAGTAAGTTATAATCTTATCTTAGATTTGGGTGAGATGTTAGGTGAAGATTAACAGTTTATATATTGTGTAGCGCATGTATAAAATGATTTTGAATTATACATTGATATTTTTGAATAACTTTTAAATAAAATTTCTAAATTTATAATATTTTTGCTGAACAATTGATGTTAATCTGCTGTGAAAAATGACAATGATAGGAATGTAAAAAAATTGTTAATAAATTTATCTCAAAATGTGATGTGTGATTTAAATTTAGTTTTTGTATAATAAAATTTATAATTGAAATGAATCTCTAATCACCTTCTTTTTTTCTTTTTTTTGTTAATATTTTTCTGAATAATTCTTTTGAACACTTGGCATTACTGTGAGGAAAAGGAGAGGCAAATTGTGGAGGATGACAACAAGATGGTGAAAGAATTGTTTTTCATGTGGTTTTGTTTTTAAGAATTGTTTTCTATTCCCCCTAATATATTTTGAGCAATCGGTAGTACATTTGGTTGATGCCTCCACGATGAGAAATTATTATTGATTTAAACCATGAGAGCTATTTACTTTTTATTGAAATCTCAAGAGATAAACAGTTAAGTGTCAATTATAAATAAAATAGAGTATTATTCTAAGAATACTGAATAATTTCTCCCTCAATTATATGTAATTTTAAGTCTACAAGTCAACTGAACAAATCCATGGATACTTTTTCCATGGATACTTTAACAACTTTTAATATTTTTTTTAGGAAATCAAACACGACCAATTTTTCCACAAACCATAGAAAAACAATCAAACATGACCAATTTTTCCACAAACCAAATCTTTCTATGGATACTTTAACAACTTTTAGCATTTTTTTACGAAATCAAACACGACCAATTTTTCCACAAACCTGGATTGTCAATGGGGGTGTGTTTGGTCTTACTTATTTTAACCAACTTATAAATTCTAACTTTGAAAAAGTTATTTTGAACTATTTGGTTAAACTTATTTTAAATAACTTTTGATTCTAATAACTTATTTTAACTTAAAAAGGTTGATTCTGAGAAACTGTTCATCCTTTATCTCTGATTATCAGCTTCAGCTGTGGACATGTTAATTTATGATTATACCCTTAGATTTTTTTTATTTTTTTTATTTTTTTAAAAGAGAAAAAGACCCAAATGGACAATGGATTATCATTATTATTTTTTGTGGGAAATGTAGACTAGTAACGAATAACAAAAGATAGAAGTTAATTCAAAAAGCTATTTTACAGTTTATTTATCAAACACCACTCAGTAACTTAGATTTATAGTTTAGCAGTTGCACCGAACAGATATCTGATTAAAATTATAATCTATAATCCGTTAAATTATAATTAACAATCTGTTTTAACAGTCGCACCAAACACCCCCAATATCTTTTTCATTTTCCGTAACGCCCTCAAAATAATATCATAAATACATCCCAGAAGCATATATAAATATATATATATATACATCAGCATAAATCAGAGTGTAAAGTCTTTCCATTTCATAATGTTTATAGTACAAAAGAGTTTAACAAAATAAGTGCCTTAAAGGCTTAGACCTTTCCAAGTCTTGACTTAGTTACAACAAAAATGAGACTAGCTCATACAATTAAAGCCCTAGGCTATACAAAAGAAACAAAACAAAGAAGCTCTAGCTTCCCAAATGTCCCTCCAATGCTATTGCCTTGGTAGAGGCATGTCATCGTTACCTGAAAATGTTTTTCCCAAGTAGGGTGAGTCATAACCCAGTAGGAATAATCTAACACAATATATGAGATTTAACAAAAATATAAGTACATGTTCATCCACAATGCCCAGGATAAAACATTTATACTTTTATATTGTCATAGAATTCCAATTTCATATTCTCTTTCATTTTCCTCCCATTCATTTCAATATATAAGCCAATTTCATAATTTCTTTAACAATCCAAATGAGACTACAACTCAATGGTTCAACAATCACATCATCAACATACAAACACTTCAACTGCCATTTTACGGATATTTCGTCCGCAGAATTGGCACCCATGTATAGTTTCAATTTGCCATTTTACGGATATTTCATCCGCAGGATCAGCACCCATGTATGAATTTCGGGACTTTCACCCAGGACACTCCGGCCAACTTAATTATAATGGAGTCCATCATCTTTCTCCTCCCAAATAATCGAGTCCATCCCCTTTCTCCTCCCAACCAGTCAATCATACATATGCAATATATTTAAACACATAATTACACATAGAGTACATCCCATTTCTCCTCCCAAATAATCATACATATACAATGTATTCACAACATGATCATATTCAATGATAATCAACCATGGACTAGTTTCAATTTACCTAATCCACATGCAATTTCTACAACAAGCAAAGCTATCGTCCACCGATAGCCCAATACAGATATTTCTAAACAGATATACAACCTCAAGACAGATAATTTATCCAAAAATTCCAAGGGTGTGAAGCATTATATACTCAATTCCATCATCTATTTCAATACTCTCTCAATTCCATGTTTGCAACACCAATTTCAACTATTTATACAAAATAGATATGATGATCAATTTAGGGCAAAATCCCCCTTTTTCAAAATATCAATCCAAATACCAAAATCACCCATTTTGACATAACATGACTTCATTTTCAAACCCCATGTTCGTTTATTTCATTTCTACCCCTCTTTCACATTTCACCCAAACCCTAAGTTTGGCTCAAAATACTCCCAAATCCCACAATTGTTACACAACCGACAAATAATTAAGTTAAAAACCATATTAAAGTATAGAAAATCCCTACCTCAAAGAGAGAAGATAAGCCAAGGAAGAGAGAAACCCCAAAGGTGCCGAAATCCAACTTTAACCGGATCAAAGTGAAGATCTTGAGAAGCTCTACCTTTTTATCAAAGGGAATAGGGTGGAGAAATCACTAGATCTAGGTGGAAATGTAGAGAAAATATGAGTTTTAGAGAGAGAGGCTCTCAACTTTAGGGTTTTGGATGAAAAGATATGAAAAAGTGATGTAAAAAGTGATTTTCGGGGATCTAATATACGCGCAGTCCGCTCAAGCAAAGGAGTTAACGCTCGAGCGTCAGACACAAGACGTTGTTCCACTCGAGCACAAGAGAAGGCCCGCTCGAGGGCAAAACACACACCTCCAGAATTTTTGCAGATAACAGACGAACCGCTCGAGCTCAAGAAAGGACGCTCGAGCGTAGCAAACGCCACTCGAGCGTAGCAAACGCCACTCGAGCGTAAAAGACACCCCTCTAGAACTTTGGCAGACGTGCAAAGTACTAAGAGTTTGCAATTCCCGCTCGAGCGCAAGAAAGGTCGCTCGAGCGAAGGACCAAAATTTACATAGCCCGCTCGAGCAGAAGAATAGCCGCTCCAGCGAAGGAGCAAAAATCTGGGCAACAAGGTTTGGAAAAAACAAGCAACCAACCTGTTCCAAATGCAACTACAACAACCCAAAGGCCAATTTCAAAAAGATACAATTGAAAAAAGAGGTAAACAACAATATAAAAGCATTAAACCCTAGTCCAAAATATTACAAGAGTCCGGGTCAAAACCGGGATCACTATATTTTCAATGTTTTGTTCTAAGTTGGAACTTCTAACAATGAAATTTTTTATATCCCTCATTTTCATATGCATTTTTATTTTTATGAGAAGGTAGTTTTTGAAAATACAGAAAACAAATTAAAACTTTATCAAAAAATAATTTCAACAAAATAATTTATTGAATAAATTTTATGTCTATAAATTTATTTATTTTTTTATATTCAAGAAAGGAAATACTACAGCATGCACTCTTAAAAAGTATATATCGTAAAAAAAGTTATGATTTTTGTTGTGGGAGTTACAAAATTATTGTGATGAAAATAATAATTTTTGTGATAAAATTATGAATAACAAAGTTATGATGTGTTCCCCTAAAAGTGTGAATGCTAAAGCTATATATTTTTTTGTAATAAAATTTTGTATGAGGTTGGCCTATTTTGAGAAGTAGGTTAACAGTTGACTTTTTTTTAAAAATTTTTTTGAAAAATGTGTAAAAAAATAAAGAGGTGATATGACCCAAAATAATTAAAAAGCTAATAAACTGACTTTTAATCCCCTTTTTTTTTAACGAAATTGACTTTTAATCTTGTTCCCAAAATAAATGCACATGATCGTCTTTCTTGATGGCGAACCACCCATTTAATTAGACATTTAATAATTACCAAAAAAAAGTATATATTATTTCACTATCTCTTAATTATTTATTTACTAGCATGTCACCCGTGCTATACACAGGATAAAATAATATATTGTTTATTAAAAAAAGATAATTATTTTAATTTTTTATATTTTGTCTCTCGTAAATAAAATTTTATATATAAGTTTAAGAGTTTTGTTCAAATGTTCCTTTAATATATAGTATAGATAGATTAAAATTATTGTATTGACAATTAACAATTAAAACTATACTTTGTTATAAATAAATAAAAATGACATACGTCTAATACTTCACTATTTTAGAATAAAAATATATGAATTTTAAAAAAATGTTATACTGGTTTTTATAGCGATTCTGATTTTAACCCGTTGCTTATAGTATTTCGAATTCGGGTTGGTATGGTTTAGAACGGTTATTCATGTCTTGTTTCCCTTGTTTCCTCCATATTTTGGCTATCGGGTTGTAGTTGTGCATTTGAAATAGGTTGGTTGCTTGTTTTTCCAAACTTTTGTTGCCCAAATTTTGGCTCTTCCGCTTGAGCGGGCATTCTTGCACTCAAGCGGGCTTCACAAATTTTGCTACTCCACTCGAGTGGCCGTTCTTGCGCTCAAGCGGGATTTGTCAACTCTCAGCATTTTTGCAGTTCTGAAAATATTGGGAAAGTGCATTGGACGCTCGAGCGTCCAGTCTCATGCTCGAGCAGTGTCCTTTGTCTGCAAAACTTCTGGAAATATGCATTCCACACTCAAGCATCAACTTTCACGCTCGAGCGAAACTTTGTGCCTGACGCTCAAGCGTCACTTTCCACGCTCGAGCGGATTGCGTATATAACAGTTCATGAAGATGACATTTTGAATCTCTCTCTCTCTCTCTCTCTCTCTCTCTCTCTAAAACTTCCCAAATATCTAGATTTACACATTCTCTCTGTAAAACTCACATTCTCTTTAAGATTTCATCTAGATCCGTTGGGATTTCCACCTTAGTGCTTTTGGGAAAAAGGTAGAGCGCTTCAAGATCTTCATTTTGATCTGAATAGAAGTGGGTTTTGCTATTCTCGGTGTTTTACTCTTGTTTGGCTCGTCTTCTCTCTTTGAGTTGGGGATTTTTCTACACCTTCATATGTTATTTACCTTAGATATTTGTCATTTGTGTAGCAATGGTGTGATTTGGGGATGTTTTAAATAAACCTATGGTTTAGGTGTGAGATGAAAAGAGGGGTTTTGGGTGAAGGTGAAATAAATCATTATGGGGTTTGAAAATGATGTCATATTGTGTTTAATTTGATGATTTTGGCACTTGGTTAATGATTTGGGAAAAAGAGGGAATTTACCCTAATTGGATCAAATTATTATTTTGTATAAATAATTAAAATTGACATTGAAAATGTGAGATTGGAAGGGTATTGATATAAATGATGGAATTGGGTATGTATTATCTCACTCTTTGGAAGTTTTGAATAAATTATCTGTCATGAGATTGTATATTTGTTTAGAAATAACTGTATTGGGCTATCGGTGGAAGATAGCTATGATTGTCACAGAAATTGCATGCGGATTAGGTGAATTAAAACTAATCTCTTGTTGGTTGTCATTGAACATGACTATGTTTATATACATTGTATATGTATGATTATTTGGGAGTCGAAAGGAGATGTGCTCTACGTATGATTATGTGTTTAAATACATTGCATCTGTAAGGAGATGGACTCCATTGTTTGGAAGGAGAAAGGGGATGGACTCCATTATAATTAAGTTGGCCGGAGTGTCCTGGGTGAAAGTCTCGAAATTATACATGGGTGACGATCCCGTGAACGAAATTTTCGTAAAATGACAATTGTAGCGCTTGTATAGCCTACTTTTACATGGGTCCCGTTTGATGGTTGCCTGCGGATGAAATATCTGTGAAATGGAAGTTTGAAGTGTTTATGTGTATGTGTTGTATAATTTGAAAACCATTGAGTTGTAGCCTCAATTTGATTGTTGAGAAATAATGAAATTAACTCATGAATTGAGAAAGATAAGAGAATGGCATATGAATTGAAAGAGAATGGGTTATGATTTGAGATTTGATGTCTTATGAGAATATAAATCGTGGGTGTTTTATCATAGGCATTGTATGCGCATATTGTACTTATACCTTTGCTAAATTTCATATATTGTGTTAAATGATTTCTACTGGGCTGTGGCTCACCCTATTTTTGAATACCATTTTCATGTAATGATGGCATGCCTCTACCATGGCAATAGCATGGGAGAGATTTTTTAGGAGCAAGAGCTCCTTATTTCGATTGTATATTTTTGTAAAGCCAAGGGCTTAAGATGTAATGAGTGAAGCTCACTTTTGTTGTAACCAAGTCAAGGCTTGGAAAGATGTAAGCCAATAGGGCATTTAATTATGTTAAAACTCTTTCGTATCATTAACTTCATGTAATGAAAATACTATTTACTCTAATTTATGCTATTATTAATATGTGTTTGGGTTGCACTTATTGTCTAATTTTGGGGGTGTTACAACTTGGTATCTGAGCATACCAGATTTGAATACCTTGGGTACGCGGGAAGTGATTAGTACCATGATGGGTTTGTCTAGTTTGTTAGAGACTTAAGTGTGGGCTGTATGAGCTTTTATGATAACATGCTTATGTGATTATATTGGTATGAGATTATTTCCTAAGATATTGATTGGATCTACGGGTTTCTAGAAGTCTTTTTAGAAGAGCACTTGATTACTGTTGTTTCTGATTGGAACTCTAGCAACGCCGCGGGACAGTCATTATCTAGGAAGGAAATTCGTATGTGTTTATGTGATTGTGTGCTTATATGGAATGAATTATTGATGTCCAACGCATTAAGACACGAGTGAGTTAGCTTCGGCACATTTGTAAATGTACTAATCTCTTATGTTACCTTTATTAGGATGTCAGGACGTGGTCGTGAAGGTAGGCATGGTAGGCCTAGGAGACACGAGGTGCCTATACCGAATGAAATTTCGGTGCACAAAGAGGGTGTTAGTCAGCCCAACATGGCCGAATTGGTTGGTCAACAGGCCATGGGTTCCTTAGGCCACGAGATGACCGAAGCTTTGAGGGAATCTATGGACATTCTCAGAGCTAAGAATCAAGTCCAGGCCCATGTTGCTAAAATAGGGCCATCTTTTATGAAGAGAGAGTTCTTCTAGCCAAATCCGGACGAGTTTTAAGAGATCCCAAGGAGTCGCTGAAAGTAGATGAGTGGCTAGAGCAGATGGTGAAGACTTTTGAAATGCTAGGCATTGAAGATGGAGGTTTGAGAGCGACCTTGGCGTCCTTCCAGTTGAAAGGAGACACAGGTCAGTGGTGGAAATATGCGCGGGGGCGCATTGGAGGGACTTGGGAGGCCTTCGTCGACGCCTTCCAGGAGAAGTTTTTGCCTCCCACAGTTAGGGAAAAGTTGAGAGACCAGTTTTCCCAGCTCAAGCAGTTGAACACGCCAATGGCTAAGTTTGAGGCCTCCTTTACTTGCTTGTCTAGGTTTGCACCTGAGTTCGTGGCAACTGAGGAGCGCCGTTGATTGGAGTTCAAAAAGAGACTGAGGACCGAGCTCATGTTTAGAGTGGCCGAATCCATGATTAGAGACTATGGGTGCCTGGTGGAGAAGGCGGCCCATCTTGAGACTATCATGCATGCTAAGGAGAAGAGAATGAGGGGCTCCAGGAGGACTCAAGATAGTCAGGGGGACGGTAAGAGACAGAGGGGTTCTAACTCTCAGTAGTCCTAGGGAGTGCAATCGAGGTCTATTTTTCCAATGCTAAGTTTGGGTTTTGGGAGAGGTGGCCAAGGGGATGTGACTTGTTTTAAATGTGGTCAGATGGGCTACAAGTCTCCAGCTTGCCCACAGAGAGAAGAAGGGCAGTGAGCAGCATCGTCTTCGGCTCGTTCTTAGGGCCAAACCCAGGGTAGAGGACAGCCACCCACTTGTTATCAGTGTGGTCAGGCAGAGGACCTAAAGAGGTTTTGCCTACAATTGGGTAGCACATCTAGTGCGTTTGGTCCAAGACAGACATAGAGTCACCAGCCAGCATAGTCAGCACAGGCCTTGAGGGACAATCAAGGAGCTTCTTCAGCTTAATCCGTACAGCAGGCTTATGCTCCAAGGGGTCAGCAGGTAGATCAGAGGCCAACAGGGCATGTGTATGTTGTTACCGCGCCAGATCTTGTACCTGCTCCATCTGTAGTGAGAGATACCATTTTGTTTTGCAATTCAGTTGCTAGTTTGTTGATTGATACGGGTACATCCCATTCCTTTATCTTGTCTACATTTGTATCAATTTTGGGATTGGAGTTGGCACAGTTAGCATCTTCTATTTGTGTAGAGTCACTTGTTGGTGGTGAGGTGATTCTGAAGCAGGGGTGTCGGGGTTGTGATATAAAGGTCGCTAGTCGTCGACTTCCATTTGCATTTGTGTTAATTGATATGACTAGTTTTGATATTATTTTGGGTATGAACTGGTTATCGTCATACTGAGCTATTATATATTGTTACCGTCAGAGGGTTACTGTATGTACCTCGAGCGGGGATTACTTTTATTTCTTAGGGGACCGGGTGGATAGAGTCTTATCACCGGTGTATGATCCGCGTGGGTGGAGTGAACTTAGTTGTCTTCTTGCTAGCTTCTTGAGTGGTGAGTATGATGAAGTCCGGGTTGAGTTTCCAACGGTGGCTTGCGAGTACCCCGATGTCTTTCCTGAGGACCTTACTAGTTTACCACCTCACTGAGAGATTGAGTTCTCTATTGATTTAGTGCCTGGCACGGCACCGATTTCTATGGCACCGTATCGGTTTGCATCTGCTGAGTTGAGTGAGTTGAGGATTCAACTCCAGGAGTTATTAGATAAGGGTTTCATCCGCCCTAGTACATCACCTTGGGGAGCACCGGCTCTTTTTGCTAAAAAGAAAGATGGAGCTTGCGGCTTTGTATCGATTACCAAAAGTTGAACCGAGTAATTGTTAAGAATAAATACCCAATGCCTCGTATAGATGATCTGTTTGACCAACTGAAAGGGTCTTATTGTTTCTCTAAGATAGATCTGAGATCGGGTTACCATCAGTTGAGCGTAAAGGAGGAGGATATCCCGAAGATGGCATTCCGTACGCGGTATGGCCATTACGAGTTACTAGTGATGTCTTTTGGGCTAACCAATGCTCCAGTTGTATTTATGGACTTGATGAACCGGATCTTCAGAGAGTTCCTAGACCGATTTGTGGTCGTCTTCATGGACAACATTTTGATTTACTCACCCTCCAAGAAGGAACACAAGGAACACTTGCGAGTGGTGCTTGAATTGCTTAAAGCCCATAAGCTGTATGCTAAATTTAGGAAGTGTGAGTTCTGGCTGAAAGAGGTTAAATTCCTAGGTCATGTAGCGTCCGGGGAAGGGATGACAGTAGACTCATCTAAGATAGAGGCAGTGCAAGACTGGGCACAACCTAAGAATGCCTTCGAGATTCGTAGTTTTCTGGGGTTGGCCGGGTATTACCAGAGATTTGTCAAGGATTTCTCCAAACTAGCTTCACCTCTAACTAGACTGACGAGGAAGAGAGTCAAATTTGTGTGGATTATGAGAAGTCGTTCCAAGAACTTAAAATTAGACTTACCACTGCTCTAATTTTGATTATTCTGGAGAGGGGTTTGGGTTATTCAGTGTATTGTGATGCCTCACAGGATGGTCTGGGTTGTGTATTGATGCAAGAGGGAAAAGTAGTAGCCTATGGCTCGCTTCAGTTGAAAACACATGAGAGGAATTACCCTACCCATGATCTAGAATTAGCAGCGGTGGTATTTGCCTTGAAAATTTAGAGACATTATCCATATGGGGAGAAATTTGAGGTGTTTTCCAATCATTAGAGTCTGAAGTATCTGTTTACTCAGAAAGAGTTGAATTTGAGGCAGAGGAGGTGGATAGAATTCATAGAGGATTACAATTTCGAATTGCATTCTCATCCGAGGAAGGCCAATGTTGTGGCCGATGCTTTGAGTAAGAAATCAATTAGCAGTGTAGCTTGTATCGCAATCCGAGAATGAGAGATGTTGGGTGCTCTTGTGGAGTTTGACCTACATTTTGGTGAGTCCGTTGAATCTGTAGCCTTGTTTACGGTAGTTGCCCAACCTACACTTGTGAACCGAGTGTTAGATGCGCAGAAGAGTGACCCTGAAGTAGAAACCCTCAGGGAGAAGATCTCCAATGGGAAAGTGGAGAGGGGTTTGAATGTGTATCCCGACCAGAGTGTGAGATACCGTGACCGTTTGTTTGTGCAGGAGTCTTGCCGAGAGGAAGTACTCCGAGAGTTTCACCATTCTCGCCTTGCGATGCGTCCGGGAGGCACAAAGATGTATCATGATCTGAGTCACCAGTTTTGGTGGAGAGGTATGAAGAAGGATGTAGCCGTGTTTGTATCAAAATGCCTTACTTGTCAGCAAGTAAAAGCCGAGCATCAGAGGCCAACAGGTTTGTTGCAACCCTTGCCTATAGCCAAATGGAAGTGGGATCACGTCATGATGGATTTTGTTGTGGGTCTTCCGAGAACTCAACGGGGTAGTGATGCCATTTGGGTAGTAGTTGACCGGTTGACCAAGTCGGTGAACTTTATTGCTATACGCGTGAGCGATTCGGTAGACTATCTTGTCGACCTTTACATTAGGGACATAGTGAGGTTGCACGGAGTCCCTGTGACGATTGTTACGGATAAAGATCTGCGTTTTACAGCTCGTTTGTGGTAGAGCTTGCAGAGTGCCTTAGGCACTAGATTGACCTTTAATATGGCGTATCATCCTCAGACTGACAGGCAGTCCAAGCATACTATTCTGATTCTTGAGGATATGCTCCGAGGCTGTGTCCTCAATTTCAAAGGCTCGTGGAAGAGGCACTTATCCTTGGTAGAGTTTGCTTATAACAACAGTTTCCAATCAAGTATTGGTATGGCACCATTTGAGACCTTGTATAGCCGACCGTGTAGATCTCCGGTTTGTTGGGCCGAGGTGGGTGATGCACCTTTGTTGGGTCCAGAGTTGGCTCAGGAAACTACGGAGAAGGTGGCACTTATTCGTAAGGAGTTGGTTACGGCTTAGAGTTGCCAGAAAAATTATGTCGACCGTAGGAGGAGGCCCTTGTCTTTTGAGGTGGGAGACCATGTGTTTTTGAAAATATTACCTAGGCGGGGTTTGATGAGATTTGGGAAGAGAAAAAAGCTATCCCCTAGATTTATTGGGCCTTTCGAAATCCTTGAGCGGATTGGGGAGGTTGCTTATCGCCTGGCGTTGCCACCACAACTTTGCGGAGTGCATGACATGTTTCATATTAGTATGTTTCGGAAGTATGAGCTGGATCCATCGCACGTGTTGGATTGGACCGACTTAGAGATAGATGAGGATGCCTCGCATGAGGAGAGACCGGTGAGAGTCTTTGATAGACGAGAGCAAGTCTTGCGAGGCAAGACAATTCCCTTGGTTAAAGTCTTGTGGAAACATCATGGGATCGAGGAAGCAACTTGGGAACATGAATTGGAAGTCCAAGAGAAATATCTGGACTTGTTCATTGATATCTAAGCATGTATTGAGATTTGGATTATGATGATGAAAAGTATAAGCATTGTATTTGTATTAAATTATGAGAACATTGTGCATGTTATGGACATTTGGAACATGGATTCAATATAAGCATTGCATATGTTTTGAGAATATGAAATATTACGGGTGTTGTATCACTTTTGGAAGCATTGTATATGCTATATAAAATTTTGAAAACTTGAATCTTGATTTAAACATTGCAAATGTTTAGGAATTGTAAAATGTACTTTCAATGTGGGACTTCTGTATCGAGTCGACGAGAATAGATGACCAGGGAATGGGTCGAAGTGGTGAACTTGTAAGAATAACATTGTTGTGAATGGTATAATTTCGATTTTGAATTTAATTTGTAATTTCGGGGACGAAATTCTTTAAGGGGGAGAGGTTATAGTGATTCCGGTTTTGACCCGTCATTTATAGTATTTCAGACTCGGGTTGGTATGGTTTAGAAGGGTTATTCATATCTTGTTTCCCTTGTTTCTAGCATATTTTGGCTATCGGGTTGTAATTGTGCATTTGGCACAGGTTAGTTGCTTGTTTTTCCAAACCGTTATTGTCTAGATTTTGGCTCTTTCGCTCGAGCGGGCATTCTTGCGCTCGAGCGGGTTTCACAAAATTTTCTCCTCCACTCGAAAGGCCGTTCTTGTGCTCGAGCGGGATTTCTCAACTCTCAACATTTTTGCAGTTCTGAAAATGCTGGAAAAGTACATTGGATGCTCGAGCGTCCAGTTTCACGCTCGAGCGAGGTCCCTCGTTTGCAAAACTTATGGAAATGTGCATTCAGCGCTCGAGCGCCAACTTTCACGCTCGAGCGGAACTTTGCGTCTGACGCTCGAGCATCACTTTCCACGCTTGAGCGGACTATCACTTTCTCTTCTCTCTCTCTCTCTCTCTCTCTCTCTCTCTCTCTCAAACTTCCCAAATATCTAGATCTACACATTCTCTCTCTAAAACTAACCTTTTCTCTAAGATTTCATCTAGATTCGTTGGGATTTCCACCCTAGTGCTTTTGAGAAAAAGGTAGAGTGCTTCAAGATCTTCATTTTGATCCAAACAGAAGTTGGTTTCTGTGTTCTCGGTGTTCCACTCTTGTTTGGATCAACTTCTCTCTTTGAGGTAGGGATTTTTCTGCACCTTCATATGTTATTTACCTTAGATATTTGTCATTTGTGTAGCAATGGTGTGATTTGGGGATGTTTTAAACAAACCTGTGGTTTGGGTGTGAGATGAAAAGAGGGGTTTTGGGTGAAGGTGAAATATATCACTGTGGGGTTTGAAAATGATGTCGTATTGTGTTTAATTTGATGATTTTGGCACTTGGTTAATGATTTGGGAAAAAGGGGGAATTTACCCTAATTGGATCAAATTGTTATTTTGTATAAATAATTAAAATTGACATTGAAAATATGAGATTGGAAGGGTATTGATATGAATGATGGAATTGGGTATGTATTATCTCACTCTTTGGAAGTTTTGAATAAATTATCTATCATGGGATTGTATATCTTTTTAAAAATAACTATATTGGGCTATCGGTGGAGGATAGCTATGATTGTTGTCAAAATTGCATGTGGATTAAGTGCATTAAAACTAATCTCTTGTTAGTTGTCATTGAACATGACTACATTTATATACATTGTATATGTATGATTATTTGGGAGTCGAAAGGAGATGTGCCCCACGTATGATTATGTGTTTAAATACGTTGCATATGTATGAATGATTGTTTGGGAGGAGAAAGGGGATGGACTCCATTATAATTAAGTTGGCCGGAATGTCCTGGGTGAAAGTCCCGAAATTATATATGGGTACCGATCCCGCGGACAAAATTTCTGTAAAATGGCAATTGTAGTGCTTGTATAGCCTACGTTTACATGCGTCCCGTTTGACGGTTGCCCGCGGACGAAATATCCGTGAAATGGAAGTTTGAAGTGTTTATGTGTAAGTGTTGTATGATTTGAAAACCATAGAGTTGTAGCTTCAATTTGATTGTTGAGAAATAATGAAATTAACTCGTGAATTGAGAAAGATAAGAGAACGGCATATAAATTGAAAGAGAATGGGTTATGATTTGAGATTTGATGTCTTATGAGAATATAAATCATTGGTGTTTTGTCATAGGCATTGTATGCGCATATTGTACCTATACCTTTGCTAAATTTCATATACTGTGTTAGATGATTTCTACTAGACTGTGGCTCACCGTATTTGGGAATACCATTTTCATGTAATGATGGCATGCCACCACCAAGGCAATAGCGTGGGAGAGATTTTTCAGGAGCAAGAGCTCCGTATTTTGATTGTATATTTTTATAAAGCCAATGGCTTAAGATGTAATGAGTAAAGTTCACTTTTGTTGTAACCAAGTCAAGCCTTGAAAAGATGTAAGCCAATGGGCCATTTAATTATGTTAAACTCTTTTGTATCACTAATTTCATGTAATGAAAAGACTATTTACTCTGATTTATACTGCTATTAATATGTGTTTGGGTTGCACTTATTGTCTTATTTTGGGGGCATTGCAATTTTTGAAAGGGAAATAATTAAAGAAATTTTAAAAATTTAATGAGTAAGAAAAAATCATCGTAACATGTAAGTTGAAATATCCAAAAAAAAGTTAAAAAATGAATAAAAACTTTAAAAATATACTATTACAATTAAAACTAATGCCATATTAGTATAATTTTAATTGAATATCTATTTATACTTTAACATGCTTATTTAAAACAAAAATAAAAATAAATAAATATATTAATAATTTTGAATTTTAAAATATGATTTTGTAGACTTGCTATATTAACTTTTAGAGGACTATATTAGAATTTTTTTACAAAAATTGAATATTATTCATTGAACAAATCTTATAAGATTTAAAATAGAATTTCAATTATCGTAAAACATTTTTATTTATATAATAATATAACTAAGGATAGGTAATAGCTAGATTAAAATTAATTATAAATATAGCTTTATTTAAAAGGTTATGGTTTTGTATAGCTATATTTTAAATTCTAAAATTTATTTTTTAACTTCCTATATAAAAAGATTCAAAATTTTAAATTACATATAATTTTTTTCTAAAAACATATGAACTCACAGTGGAGTAGAGAGAGAAGTACCATAAAGGAAGAGAGGAACTGCACATATTAAAGATAAATAATTAAATAATTAACTAACACTTTTAATAGTTTTGAAAAAATTGATTAAAACTAAAATTTTCTTCTTATAGTTTTGAAAAACTATTATATGCCTTTGAAGTAATACTCTGAACCAACTGTCAATTAACACATATTATGATATTAAAAAAATATTAAAAGTAAATTTTTAAAAAAAAAGTAATGATATACAAACATAAAATCAATACAAAAAACTTATTAATAATGATTTTGTTTGGATTTTGATCTATCACTTTATAATGAATGACATATTTTTTATTATACAAATAACCCTCTCACACCATTTTAGTATAAAAATTCTAGTAAAACAATATTAACCAACACAAAATAGTTATAAACAAAAAAACAAATAATGGTTGGTAGAGAGGAGGAAAAAATGACACACAAATATGAAAAGAAAAAAAAAATGGTCATAGATGTAGTGATCCCGGTTTCGATCCTTCTTTCATGTTTTGACACTTCGATTGGGCCGGTCAAAGATCGAGCTACAGTCATGAGGGTCAGGGCGGCGCCATAAGGCTGATCTTGGTCGAAAATACTGGCGAGGTCGAGGGGCAGTGCCCCCAAAGCAAAAATGCAAAATGCATTCAAAGTTGCTTGTCCACTCGAGCGGCCTTTTATGTGCTCGAGCGGAGAATGTTTGGTTTCAAAAGTTTGACCTATCTGCAAAAGTACTGGGTTAGTGTATTTGACGCTCGAGCGGGGCATTCCACGCTCGAGTGGACCATGTTATATCAGTTCGTGAATCTAATATTTCAAATCACATTTTCAGTCCTCTCTCTCTCTAAAACTCTCCAGAATTCCAGATCGAGAGCTTTTCTCTCTAGAAGTCATTTTCTCTCTTTGATTTCTCCAAATCCATTGGGATTTAGACCTAAGTTCTTCACCAAAGTTGGTTGTCATCTTGAGGGCTTCGTTGTGTGTGGTGAAGATCGAGTTTCGACACCGTTGATTTTGGGGCTTTCATCTCATTTCTTCTTCAAAACTTGAGGCAGGGATTTTCTTAAAGTTATATCTATGTTTTTGCAAGATTTATATGATTTTCGAAATCATCTTTCGATAGCTTTGAAAATTGATTCTTGATTCAAGAAGTTGAGCGATTTTGAAAGTGGGTTTGTCTCTTATTCTTTTAAAATGATCTTATGGGTTTTGATCTTCGTTGATTGAAGAAAAGATGATTTTGGAAAGTTTTCTTTCAAAAGATTTGAGTTGTATAGTTTTGGTGAGAAAACCTAGAATTTGGGGATTTTTTTTAAGAGACTGAAAATCTATGAATGATATTGTTATATTTATTTTGTGTGTCAAAATAAATGGATCGTTGGAAAATTTCTTATTTATATTTATATAAATGATGAATTTCAGGGAATATGAGAATTATTGTTCATTTTGGAAATTATTGTTCAAAACGTTGAAATAGTCTTGAAATGACTAATTGTTGAGGATACTTAAGAAGAGGGAATTGTGTTATTCCTTGGATGATGAATTGGAATAAAAGTATTTATATTCATCTTGTGTTATTGGCATATCAATTCATTTGATTACGTTAAACTTTGAAAGTTGATTTGAAAACTTGCATTGAGAAAAGAATGTTGAGAAACAAGTTTTCATGGAATGGTTCTGGGATAAATACGTTGGTAAGTCTTGATAGGTGGTGTAAATGATATTGAATAAGTTGGCCTGAGAGTCTGGGGTGAAAGACCGAAAACCTACGCAGATAGGTGTTGAGCCTTCTAGTTAATACCAGTAAAAATGACAAATTGGTAGCACTTGTATAGTCTACTTGCAGACACCGACCTAGGGATTACTAGAGTCATATTTATCTCTCTTGAAATGAATTGTTAAGTTTTGAAGAATTGAAATTGCATGACATAATTGAGCATGATGGTTTTCAAAGATGAAGATTTGATTTTCTTTCAAAAGGGCATAGCATGGCATGTGCATTTCATCTCTTAAGACTTGTATAAAATGTATATACTTTGTTAAGGATTTCCTACTGGGCTTTATGCTCACCCTACAGGATTTTTTTGCATGAAAAGATGTGGTGATGCCGCCTAACTAAAGGCGAGGAAATGTGTATTGAGAGTATGAGACTCTCATTTTGCTGTGACTCTGTGTGTAAGCCAAGGGTTGTATGTGTGTGGGTTTGAATAACAGTTTTGTGTAACCAGACTCAAGCCTTGGAAACTTGTAAACCCTTGAGGGTATTTATTTGTTTATTTTCTGGTTGTTGGATTAATGTATTGTTACATAAAGAACTATTGTATCATGTAATGTAAGTTTGGAGATTTATATTCGATTTTCCTTGAAAGAGCCATGATTGTTGTATTATCATTTGGGATAGAAATTTGGGGTGTTACAACTTGGTATCAGAAATACCCGGTTTGAATACTTAGAGCTCGTAGGAAGTGGTTGTTTAACCACAATGGGTTCATTTAGCATGCTTAGGAAGTGTTATGCATTTTGTGACTATGTGATAGCATGTTTATGTGACTAAATGGGTATAAGATTGGACTTTTGGGATGTTGTTTGCACCTGTTAAATTCCTTGAGGTCTTATTAGAAAGGTACTTGATCAATACTCATTCTACTAAGAATTCTTGGTTTTTCATGGGACAAATCTCTTCATAAGAGGATAATCCGTATGTGTTTACATGACTAAGTGCTTATGTGGAGTGAAATTGAATTGTGTATATGGTCAAGAAATATATGAAATTGTTGTAGTCGAACGTGTGAGTCAAGTTACGAGCATATATGAGTTAATGTGCTAAATTATTTCTCTTTTGTCCTTTATTAGGATGTCAGGAAAGGGTCAAGTCCATGGTGGTAAAGGCGGGAGGTGTGGTAGGGCTCACCAAGGAGTGCATGAGGCACCGGTCCATCGGGTTCCAGTGCAAGAAAAAGGGTTTGACCAAGCTTATATGGCCAAGCAAGCAGGCCAAGCTAATGTGGCCGAGCAGGTGGGACAAGCGGGTCAAACCAGAATGGAGGCCCTGGCTCGAGAAATGGCAGGGGCTTTAAGAGAGTCTATGAACTTGTTGAGGGTGGAGAATCAAGCCCGAGAGAACACCGTGGAGTCAAGGGCGAGTTTCCTTACTTGGGAGTTCTTGCAGGCCAAACTAGATGAGTTCCATGGTGGTCCCGAGCCCAAGAAAGCGGATGAGTGGCTCGAACAAACTGTGAAGACATTTGAGATGCTTCACATCAAAGATAGTGAACTAAAAGTGACTCTATCGAGTTACTACCTTAAAGGAGACCCGGGTCAATGGTGGAAACATGCCAATGGTAGAGTGTAGCTGACATGGGAAGCCTTTGCAGTTGCTTTCCAAGATAAGTATATACCTCCCACTGTTAGGGAGAGATTGAGGCAAGAGTTTAAAGACCTCAAACAACTCGACATGCCCGTGGCCGAGTTTGAGGCGGTCTTCTCTAGTTTGTCCAGATTTGCACCAGAGTTGGTGGCAACGAAAGAGCGTCGTTGCATTGAATTTGAAAAGAAATTGAAAACAAAAATTATGTTCAAGCTTGTCGGAAATATGATTCGAGAATATGACCGTCTTGTGGAGACGGCAACACACGTAAAAATTTCCATACAAGCCAAGGAGGAGAGGCTTCGGAGTTCAAGGTCTAGGGGCCAAGAGTCGACTTCCGTTTGTGAAATAGAAGTTGCCGGGCGTCGACTTCCGTTTGCTTTTGTATTGCTAGATACGTTGAGTTTTGATGTCATTTTAGGCATGGACTGCTTGTGTTCTTACCAAGCTGTGATTGATTGTTACCATCAGAGAGTTACGGTGTGCAGTTTGAGCGGTGATTGTTTCTATTTTCTAGGGAACTGAGTTGATAGAGCCTTGTCGCCAGTTGTTGACCCTCGTAGTAAGAGCAAACTTAGTGGCCTTCTTGCAACTCTCTTGGATAGTGAGAGTGACGAGGCTCATGTTGAGTTACCAAGGGTAGTTTGTGAATACCCAGATGTCTTTCCAGAAGATCTTACTAGTTTACCACCTCACCGGGAGATCGAGTTCTCCATTGAATTAGTGCCTGGCACGGCACTGATTTCTATGTCACCGTATAAATTTGCACCCGTCAAATTACATGAGTTGAAGATTCAACTCCAAGAGCTTTTAAATAAGGGCTTTATTCGTCCTAATACATCACCTTGGGGAGCACAGGCTCTCTTTGCGAAGAAGAATGGTGGATCGTTGCGGTTGTGTATTGATTACTGCAAGTTGAATAGAGTTACAGTTAAGAACAAGCATCCTCTACCCAAAACAGATGATTTGTTTGACCAACTTAGAGGGTCTCGTTGCTTCTCAAAAATAGATTTGAGGTCGGGGTACCATCAGTTGAGAGTCAGGGAGGAGGACATTCAGAAAACGGCGTTTCGTATGCGTTATGGCCACTATGAATTCCTTGTAATGCCTTTTGGGTTAACCAATGCACCTGCTTCCTTTATGGATTTGATGAACAGAATTTTTCGGGAATACTTGGACCATTTTGTGGTCGTCTTTGTGGACGACATATTGATTTACTTAACCTCTGAGAAGGAACATGAGACTCACTTGCGGGTAGTGCTGGGTTTACTTAGTGAGCACCAATTGTATGCCAAATTTGAGAAATGTGAGTTTTTGTTAACTAAGGTGAAGTTTTTGGGGCATGTAGTGTCTAGAGAGGGAGTAACTGTGAACTCCTCAAAGATAGATGCCGTACAGGATTGGGAACAACCCAAGAATATTTTTGAAATCCAGAGTTTCTTGGGATTAGCGGGGTATTATCGATGTTTTGTAAGGGACTTCTCTAGACTAGCTGCACCTTTGACTAGGTTGACTAGAAAGGGTATCAAATTTGTGTGGAGTGAGGCTTGTGAAAAGTCATTCCAAGAGCTTAAGACTAGATTGACTACCGCACCGGTTTTGATAATTCCTAAAAGGGGTTTGAATTACACTGTCAATTGTGATGCGTCCGGGGATGGACTTGGTTGTGTCTTGATGCAAGAGGGAAAAGTTGTGGCCTATGGATCACAACAATTGAAAACTCACGAGAAGAATTACCCCACCCATGATTTAGAATTAACGGCGGTGATTTTTGTCTTGAAAATTTGGAGGCATTACTTGTATGGTGAGAAGTTTGAGATTTCCTCCGATCATAAGAGTCTAAAGTATTTGTTTTCTCAAAAAGACTTGAATTTACGACAACGAAGGTGGATGGAATTTATGGAGGATTATGACTTTGAGTTACACTATCATCTGGGGAAAGCCAATGTGGTGGCCGATGCTTTGAGTCGAAAATCTGTGAGTAGTTTGGCAAGTGTGGCCATTCGGGAATGGGATATGCTAGATGTTATTGGCAAGTTTGATTTGCACTTGGGTTAGTCCGGAGAGAGTACTACCTTGTTTACTTTGAATGCTCAACCTACATTGGTTAGTAAGGTCATAGGGGCACAACGAGGAGACCGTGATGTGGAATCAATCCGTGTTAAGATTTCTAATAGGAAGGAAGAGAAAGGTTTGAATATTCACTCGGATCTAAGTGTACGTTACCTAGACCGTTTGTTTATAGCAGAATCTTGTAGAGAGGAAGTACTTCGGGAGTTCCATCACTCACGCCTTGCGGTACATTCGGGAGGCACTAAAATGTATCATGATCTTAGTCGTCAGTTTTGGTGGAGGGGTATGAAACAGGATGTCGCTTTATTTGTATCGAAGTGCCTTACTTGTCAACAAGTGAAGGCCGAACACCAAAGACCAGCGGGTTTGTTACAACCATTACCAATAGCCCAGTGGAAATGGGAGCGTGTTACCATGGATTTTGTAGTTGGGCTTCCTAGAACACAATGAGGCAATGATGCCGTTTGGGTGATTGTTGATAGGTTGACAAGTCTACACATTTCATTCCGATGTGCACCAGCGACTCAGTTGAACGCTTGGTAGAGTTATACATTAGAGAGATAGTTCGACTTCATGGAGTCCCTATGACTATTGTGTCGGATAGAGATCCTCATTTTACTGCCCGATTATGGCAAAGCCTTTAAGAGGCGTTAGGAACTAAGTTGACTCTTAGCACCACTTATTATTCTCAAACCGATGGACAGTCGGAACGTACCATTCAGATTTTGGAGGACATGCTTAGAGCTTGTGTCCTTGATTTTAAAGGGCCTTGGGAAAGGCACTTACCATTGATTGAGTTTGCTTACAACAACAGTTACCAAGCTCGTATTAGGATGGCACCATTTGAGGCCTTGTATAGCCGACCTTGTAGATCACCATTTTGTTGGGCCGAAGTGGGTGATGCATCGTTACTGGGTCCGGAAATTGTTAGAGAGACAATCGAGAAAGTTGTTCTCATTCGAAAGAAGTTAGCTACGGCCCAAAGCCGACAAAAGAGTTATGCCGATAAGAGGAGACGACCTTTATCTTTTGAAGTTAGTGACCATGTGTTTCTAAAAATCTCACCAAGGCGGGGTTTGATGAGATTTGGTAAGAGTGGTAAATTATGTCAAAGGTTCATTGGGCCTTTTGCGATCTTAGAGCGAATTAGGGAAGTGCCATACCGGTTAGCTTTACCGCCACAACTTTCGAAGTTCACAACGTATTTCATGTATCTATGCTTAGGAAGTATGAACTCAACCCTTCTCATGTTCTTGATTGGGTTGACTTGGAGGTAGATGAGGATGCCTCTTACGAAGAACGACCGGTTTAAATATTAGATACCCGGGAGAAGAAGCAACATGGGGTTGAAGAAGCAACATGGGAACGGGATGTGGAAGTCCGCTCCAAATATCCGGATTTGTTTGAAAATGCTTAAGTTGCTTTTCTTTGTAATATTCCCTAGTGTTGAGGGAAACGTATTTAAAGTTGTAAACCACATGTTGATATGTGCGTTGTTGTTTCAAGCATAAGGTTGTTGAGAGTTACCATTACTTTTTAAGAAATTTCATTTTTATGCATATTTTGGAGGTTGTTGTTAATGAGATAACCATGGTGGAAATGGTGGAATTTGGTTGAGAGTTAGTATTGTGATTTGAAAATGAAATAGCGTAGCTTTGATCGCTAGAAACCCCTTTGTTTGGGTAGTTTGATTTGAAATTTCGGGGAAAAAATTCTTTAAGGGAGGAAGGTAGTAGCGATCCCGGTTTCGATCCTTCTTTCATGTTTTGCCACTTATTTGGGCGATCGAGGATCGAGCTTCTGGTCACCATGGGGTCCAGGTAGCACCACAAAAATGCAAAATGCATTTGAAGTTGCTTGTCTGCTCGAGCGGCCATTTATGTGTTCGAGCGGAGAATGTTTGGTTTCAGAAGTTTGACCTGTCTGCAAAAGTACTGAGTTAGTGTATTTGACGCTCGAGCGTGGCATTCCACGCTCGAGCGGACCATGTTATATCAGTTTGTGAATCTGATATTTCAGATCACTTTTTCAGTCCTTTCTCTCTCTAAAACTCTTCAAAATTCCAAATCGGGAGCTTCTCTCTCTAGAAGTCATCTTCTCTCTTTGATTTCTCCAAATCCATTGGGATTTAGACCTAAGTTCTTCACCAAAGTTGGTTATCATCTCAAGGGCTTCGTTGTGTGCGGTGAAGATCAAGTTTCGACACCGTTGATTTTGGGGGTTTCATCTCATTTCTTCTTCAAAACTTAAGGTATGGATTTTCTTAGAGTTATATATATGTTTTTACAATATCTATATGATTTTCGAAAGCATCTTTCGATAGCTTTGAAAATTGATTGTTGATTTAAGAAGTTGAGCAATTTTGAAAGTGGGTTTGTCTCTTGTTCTTTTAAAATGATCTTATGGGTTTTGATCTCCATTGATTGGAGAAAATATGATTTTGGAAAGTTTTCTTTCAAAAGATTTGAGTTATATAGTTTTGGTGAGAAAACCTAGAATTTGGAGATTTGTTTTAAGAGAATGAAAATCCATGAATGATATTGTTATATTTATTTTGTGTGTCAAAATAAATGGATCTTTGGAAAATTTCTTATTTATATTTATATAAATAATGAATTTCAGGGAATATGAGAATTATTGTTCATTTTAGAAATTATTGTTCAAAACCTTGAAATAGTCTTGAAATGACTAATTGTTGAGGATACTTGAGAAGAGGGAATTGTGTTATTCCTTGGATGATGAATTGGAATAAAAGTATTTATATTCATCTTGTGTTATTGGCATATCAATTCATTTGATTACATTAAGCTTTAAAAGTTGATTTGAAAACTTGCATTGAGAAAAGAATGTTGAGAAACAAGTTTTCATGGAATGCTTTTGGGATAAATACGTTGGTAAGTCTTGATAGGTGGTGCAGATGATATTGAATAAGTTAGCCTGAGAGTCCGGGGTGAAAGACCGAAAACCCTCGTGGATAGGTGTTGAGCCTTCTGGTTAATACCAGTAAAAATGACAAATTGGTAGCACTTGTATAGTCTACTTGCAGACACCGACCTAAGGATTACCAAAGTCGTATTTACCTCTCTTGAAATGAATTGCTAAGTTTTGAAGAATTGAAATTGCATGACATAATTAAGCATGATGGTTTTCAAAGATGAAGATTTGATTTTCTTTCAAAATGACATAGCATGGCATGTACATTTCATCTCTTAAGACTTGTATAAAATGTATGTACTTTGTTAAGGATTTCCTACTGGGCTTTATGCTCACCCTACGAATTTTTTTTGTAGAAAAAGATGTGGTGATGCCGCCTAACTAAAGGCGAGGAAATGTATGCTAAGAGTACAAGACTCTCATTTTGCTGTGACTTTGTGTATAACCCAAGGGCTGTATGTGTGTGGGTTTGAATAACCGTTTTGTGTAACCAGACTCAAGCCTTGGAAACTTGTAAACCCTTGGGGGTATTTATTTGTTTATTTTCTTACTGTTGGATTAATGTATTGTTGCATGAAGAACTATTGTATCATGTAATGTAAGTTTGGAGATTTATATTCGATTTTCCTTGAAAGAGCCATGATTGTTGTATTATCATTTGGGCTAGAAATTTGAGGCGTTACAATAGATAAAAAAAAATAAGAAGAAATAATGGTGTACCTGAAGGATAAAAGAATCTGTTTAAAGAATACAATAGATTAAACATAAACTAACCTCCAAATTGTCTCATAAAAAGAAAGTTAAAAAACAATGAGTTTCATCATTCCATGAATGTAATATTTATAGGGCGAGGAAGACAGGAATAGCTTGAAAAAAGTATAATGTATGATGGCTAGGATTTTTAGTTAGAAGAAAGAATTGGTTAGAGAAAGAGTGCACAAGAATAAATTTTTTCATATTTTATTTTCTAACTTATAAATCATGGAATCATTATAAAAAATAATAAATTATGAGATTTAAAAAAAAAATTATATATAGTATAGATATGTTTAAATTTATTTGAGAATAAAATTGTATTTAATTATAGAATAGAGAGAGAATTTAGATATAGGGTTTAATTTTTATTTTAGTTTAGGCAAAATTTTATGGTTACATAGATCAGACCAATTGAGAAAGATATTAATAGTATACATATTATGGGAGGTAAGAGAGTTTCATTTTCATTAGATTTATTTTAGGAGAGAGAAGATTGTATGAGATTTATATTCTTTTTAAATAAAGGCTTTTTTGAGCGGGAGAGGCAGATTGAGAATTGTGTGTGTTTTTTTTTCTTTTTACTTTCTTTTTACTGGCAATATATATTTGCATTAAATAATTTTAAAGGTTAATATTTATGCCCTTGGAATAGTCAATAAATTTTTTAATTTTTTTTTATAAAAATCAAAAAATTCAAAAAATTAGATTTAAGGTTTTGAAATCGTTAGGGCCTCTAACATGAAAAGTCATTTTGGTATAATATATTGCATAGATAGATAGATTATGAAATTTAGGAAAGAGATAAATATTAGGAGAGAGATTTTTGGAACTTGTAATTCAATTTTTTTTTTTTTTAAATCGATAGTTACTTTGTTAGCTAATTGTATTATTTCTATAATCACAAAATTAGAAATTTTAGTTTTTTTTTTTTTTAATCTATAGTTACTTTGTTAGCCAATAGTACTATTTTTAAATATTTTTAAAATTATAAAAATTAGTAATTGTAGTTTTACGTTCTTTTTAATCTATAATTTTTTTTATAAATATATAATTACTTTGTTATGAGATGAGATTTGTGTGTGTTTTTTTTTTTTAATGTATAGTTACTTTATTATAAGATAAGATTTAAGAAAGAGAGAAATATTGAGGGGAGATATTTTAGGAGCTTGAAATTCAAAATTTTAGATGATTTTTTATTTTTTTTAATCTACTTTGTTAGCCAATAGTACTATTTTTAAATATTTTTAAAATTATATAAATTAGCAATTGTGGTTTTACGTTCTTTTTAATCTATATTTTTTTATAAAAATATATAATTACTTTGTTATGAGATGAGATTTGTATTTTTTTTTAATGTATAATATTTTTTTAATGTATAGTTATTTTGTTATAAGATGAGATTTGGGAAAGAGAGAAATATTGGAGGGAGAGATTTTAGGAACTTATAATTCAAAATTAAAAAATGGTTGGGAGCACTAAAAGGGGAGCCCTAGGGGGAGCACTAATGATGTGGTAAGTGCTATTAGTGATTTTTTTTTAAGAGTATGAATCATTGTTGTTCAAAATTTTAGGTGGTTTTTATTTATTTTTTAATCTATAATTACTTTGTTAGCCAATAGAATTACTTTTAAATATTTTTAAAATCACAAAAATTAACAATTGTGAAATGAAACTTTAGAGTTCTCACAAGCCTTCTCGAAATCCCAATTTCCTTATATAATATATAAATATAGACTAGTATTTTTTTACTTGTTAGCATTTTCCTAATTCAAATACTCTGTTTACTGTTCCCATAAGTTTGACGTAGACTCTTGTCAATATAATGGTAACGCTGAAGACAATATTATATACTACTACTAGTGGATGTGCTGCGCGATATGCGCAAGTGATGCCCATTACAAAAATGTATAATTTAAAATACGTGAGTGGGATAATTAGATATATTTTTTTATTGATAATTTATTTTATTTATTTTTGTAACAAAAAGATAGTTAAAAATTCAAAAACACCACTAAAAATGTTAAAAAGCCAAGGAATTATACAAAAGTAAAAGATTTTTTTTTTCTCTCCATTTTTTACACTTTTTTTTTTCTAAAAAGTTAAAAATCATTCTAAATATACTAATTTTTTCACCTCATATTTTAGTCAAAAAAATTACTAAAATAGTCTATTTCAAAACTAAACATTAATTTTTTTGTTTTAAAAGAAATTCTATTTGTAAGGTCTTTTAAACATTCAAAATTTAGGAGTAAAAAATATTGGTCACAACTCAATTGAAAAAATCAATTTAAAATAAAAAAAATATTAGTTGAGTTAAATATTAGTTTAAATATAAATTAAAAATAAATAAATAATCAAACTCATTTTTTTTTAAATATTAGTTTTTTTTTTTTTGGTACATATTCATTTGTTGAGTTAGAAATCATTTACAAATTTAAAAACATGGGCAAAATTCATATTAGCCCTGTGATTTGAGACTGCAGTATTTTACCACTATATAATTCAAATATAATTAGAAAGTTCCCTTTATGATTCAAGAAAAATGCTTGGGAGCACGAAAAAAGGAGCACTAGGAAGAGCACTAGCGACGTGGCAGTGGGCCTTGCCCACTTTCCATGCCTTGTTTTTTTTGTTTTTTTTTTTATTGTTTGCTATTCCCAATGCATTAGTGCTATTAGTAATGCATTTTTTAGTGGTCTAAATCATTGTTGATGATTCAAATATAGTTAGAAAGTCCCCATATAATTTTGGACTAAAGTGATACTATTAATTTTTCCATCCAAACTAATAAAAGGTGTATCACACTCATTATTTTGTAGAGCGGACTTAATTTTTTGAAAATATAAATTGAAATTAACAAAACAAAAAGACATACTTACCTCCATTTTCTCCAAACGTAAAATGAGATTAAGATGATAATAGAAATAAAATACAATTAAAGATTGATGTAAAATATAAAATATAATTAAAAGGTAATTTAAAATATAAAATAAATAATAATTAAGGATTGATTTAAAATATAACTAAATTAAAATTAGATTTAAAATAGGAATTATAATAAATAATTAAGAATTTATGATTAATTGAATTAACATTAAATTATGTGTATGTGAGATGAAAAAAAAAAGGATTAATTACCAAAAAGTCCTATCTACATATTTTGTGGTAACTTAGGTCCTGTCAAAAAGTTTTTGAACCAATAAGTCCCATTTACAGGTAGATAGACGTTTTTCCCTTTAATCCCAAAACTGAGAATGTTTTTAATTTCAAAACTGAAAATGTTCTCAATTTATAATTATTAAAACTAAGAAATTTCTTAATTTTTTTTCTAGTATGAATTGAAAATATTATCAAAACTATCAAAACTAAGAAATTTATAATTATCAATTTTGAGAAGTTTCTCAATTTTTTCATGATTAAAATTGAGAATATTATAAACTGAGAATGTTCTCAATTTTAAAAAACTCTCTCTCTCTCTCTCTCTCTCTCTCTCTCTCTCTAATAGCAGTGGCATTTGTGTTGGTTCCATCTATGATCCATAGGAGCAATGTTCCAGCCAAAAACCAGCAAAAAAGGCGGCAAGGAACCCAGCTCGTAGATCCTCATTCTCTTCTGTAATTCCATCCATTCGACGATCTTGATCGTGTAGTCTCCGTCTCTCCATCGTTCGAGATCAATAACCATCGCGCTAAATCTTCCTCATATCCTGCCGGTAAGTCCTCTCTCTCTCTCTCTGTCTCTCTCTATCTCTCTCTCTCTTATGTGTAAATATATATGTATATCCGATAGATTTCATTTTGATCAAAATTAACAAATAACCAAGATAAATAGATTTGGACTTTGGACAGAAACAAATCGTTTGCTCTACCAACTTTTAAAAGATCCGTATGCTCCTAATTTTGAAATGATACTTCTTTTCTTCACTCCAGTACACTGGAGCCACGCAAAATATAAAAGAAAAAAATATGATTTGAAATTAAAATGGATCCTGTTCTACAACATCTCATATCATAGTAAAGCCTCTGTGCATACAAAGTGAGCTTTGCACTATGACATACATTCAAAGAGAAGCATCCTAACAACAAATCCGTAGCCGCCGTGAGTGTTTTCACCTCTTTTGTGCATAATTTATTTATTCAGGTGAATATGAGTACATAGATGTGATTGTAGAAGAAGAGAGAGTGTTGATAGACATAGATTTCAGATTCAGATCCGAGTTTGAGATAGCTCGATCAACCGGAGGCTACAAATCCATCCTCCAAACTCTGCCGACATTTTTGTCGGTCGAGCCGATCGTCTTCAGCAAATTGTTTCGATTGTTTCGGAGGCCGCGAGACAGAGCCCGAAGAAAAAAAGATAAATTGGGCTATTAAAAATTAATGGGACTTGAAGGAGCAAATAATTTTATTTAAGACTTAATGGAGTATAAGTTGACAAAATGAGACTTGTATGTAAATGTCCCAAAAAAAAAAGAATGGGATTTGAGGGTATTATAGCTATTTCACAATTATAGTTAAAGGAAGTTAATAATTGTACTTTGATACCAAATCATATAGGTACTTTCTGACAATATTTGAATCATAAAGGAATAAAGTACTCATGGCTTAACCACAAATGAGTAAAATGAATTTTTTTCTTAAAATATTTAAAACAATTATTCAAAACTTTTTTATTTATTTATATAAATATCCATTTGTAGTGGAGGAGTCAAAACCCAATTTTGATATTAAATTTTTGTAACACCCCCAAAAATACAATAATCCATCTCATAAGAGAAATAAGCATAACAGAATTAATATACTTCCATTCATCAAAATTAATATTACAAAAGATATTACATGCAATATACATTCACCAATGTTTATCCTGAATCTATAGCATGTAACATCAGTTAATAACAATAAGATAAATGCCCTAGGGGCTTACATCTTCCAAGATATCACTTAGTTACAACAAAAGAGAGAGTCATAAAATCTGTACATGTAGAACACTTGACTTAAATAAACATTTAAACATTTATATAACAAAATAGAGCCTCCAGCCCCTAAGTCCTCCCAAGTTACGTCCTTGGAAGAAGCATGTCATCGGTACCTGAAAGTGGTTTCCCAAGTAGGGTGAGCCAAAGCCTAGTAGAAACAGTCTAACACAATATATTAGGTTTAACTAAGATATAAGTGTCAGATAAACATTCAATAATTATGACCAACTTACATTCTTCCCATAACCATTCAGTACCGATACTCACATCTCAATCCATTCCCATTTATTCATTTCAAGTTAATTCATTTCAATTCAAGTCATATGCCAAATGTATAACCCAACTGAGACTACAACTCAGTAGTTTTCAATCAACATAACTATCATACAAACACTTCAACCTTGCCATTTTATGAAAATTTCGTCCGCGGGATCGATACCCATGTATACACATGATTTCGAGACTCTCACTCTGAACACTCTGGCCAACTTAATTTCAATGGAGTCTATCCCCTATCTCCTCCCAAAATATGGAGTACATCCCCTTTCTCCTGCCAAAATATTATACATATACAATGTATTTAAGAATACAGTCATAGTCAATGACTAACCATTATACATATTCAATACTTTAACATACCGTCATATTCACTGCCATGGTTAAATGATTAGTTTTAATTCACCTAATGCTCATGCAATTTCTACAACAATCATAGCTATCCTCCACTGATAACCCAATGTAGATATTTTTAACAGATATAGAATCTTTATAACAGATGATTCATCAAATTTCCATAGGTGAGTGATTAAACAAATCCAACTACACCATTTATTCATACATCTTCCCAATTTCACATTTCTCATACCAATTTCATTATTTGTACAAAATAATTATTCCAAACATTTTAGGGCAAAACTCCCCGTTTTCGAAATATTGATCCAAGGGTCAAAATCAACTATTTTGACACAAGGTAACCTCAAAACCAAATCCCATGATTAATTATATAGCCCCACAAAGAAACCCCTCTTTCTAGACTTGAACCCAAAACCCTAGGTTTTCTCCAAATACCCCAAATCTCACAATTTATACATAACAACAAATAACTAGGTTAAAGATCATAACAACATGTAGAATATCCCTACCTCAAAGAGAGAAGATGAGCCAAGCAAGGGAGAAACCTCAAAGATGCCGAAATCCAACTCTATTCGAATCAAAGTGAAGATCTTGAGGAACTCTACCTTTTTAATGAAGGCACAAGGGTTGAGAAACCACTAGAACTAGGTGGAAATCTAGAGAGAGAGAGGGTCTTACTTTAGGGTTTTTAGAAGAATAGATCTGAAAAGGTAATAAAAAAAGTGCTTTTTGCGATCTGATATACACATAGTTTGCTTGAGTGGAAAAGTTGACGCTCGAGTGTTAGACACAAAAAGTAGTTCTACTCGAGCACAAGAAGTGACCCGCTCGAGCGCAAAATACACACATCCAGTACTTAAGCAGACAGCAGACAACCCGCTTGAGCGCAAGAAAGGTCGCTCGAGTGTAGGAAACGTAGCTCGAGCGTAGGAAACACTCCTCCAGCATTTTGCAGACGTGCAAAGTACTGAGTATTTGAAAACCCCGCTCGAGCGCAAGAAGTCCCGCTCGAGTGGAAAACCAAAATTCTAGGCAACACAAGGTTTGAAAACTAAGCAACTAACTTGTTCTAAACACACTCAAAATGTTCAAATAACCAAACTTAAGAAGGAATAAAGAGCAAAAGATAATGAACAACATTCAGAAACCATAAACCCGAGTTCGGACTACCACAAGTGCCAGCTCAAAACCGAAATCACTATAATTTTAACTTAAGGATTAAAATTGTAAACCATAAGATCAGGTAAAGAAATCAATGTAAACTATAAATATCAGTGCTATCTAAACCAAGAGAAGAAAAACATAAAATATAGTTGTGGCAAAGAAAAAAAAATTTAAAAGAAAATTAACACTATAAAAATTCAAACATAAATGGGATTTAAACATATAACTATCAAAATCCAACCATCTTGATTTTTTATATGAATATTCTTATCAATGAGTACTAAAAAGTGAACGATTTGGATTTGACTCACAATGGGCCCACTAAGCCCAAAATACTCTCTCAAATTAAATCCCCAACATGAAAGAAACCAAACACATTAAAAAAAATTCCAAATGCAGCCTTATAGTTATGTATTTATTAATTTTAGTTACTTTACCTTATAATACTATTACCAATACTTATTTTGAGAAATATTATGCTACACAACACCCCTATCTCTTAAAATGGACAGTAATTGTGAATTTAAATTTAAATTTAAATTTAAATTTAAACCTTTCATTCTATAAAATAAAAAATTGATTTGTTTATGTATTGATCGATGAAACTGATTTTTTGCACTGACGGTCTTCATTATGAGCCTAGAAGGGAGCCTAAAAAAATAAAGTATAGACAATAAGAGTATGGAGGGGAACTATACCCATTACATTCATTACCCTTGAGGTTTAGAAAAAATACAATGTCACACTTTTAACATAATTAAATTAAATATAATTAGCCTCACATTTTTTACATAATTATATTAATCTTCCTTTCTGTATGGTTAAAGCAATCAAAAGTAATGTCAATAGTAGGTAGATAATGAAATAAACAAAGATAATATGATAAAATTATTTTTTTATTCATAAAATTATTGAATTATTGATGATAACAAATTATTGGTGATGAGATGATAAAAAAAATAGCTTAAGTATTATGTAAGTTAAAATTTTAAAAGATATTAGTATAATTATATCAAAAATATCCGATTAACTGCACATTTTTTGAACTTTTAATTTATCAATAAAAAAAATATAATATAAAAAGGTGGCTGAGTAATTTTGATAAAACTAATGTATGACGATGTATGATGTACAACGAGACCATTGCATATGGAATGATGATTATGATGTACAAAATTTTCGTCCGCACGTATTCGTGCTTTATATATAGGGGTGGATGCTCTCTCAAATTCAATGAGAGCGTCCAATCCTCATATGGGTTTAATATTAGTGTCATCAATGTCATGGACTCTGTTTCAGTTCATGCGTGTTGTTGTTGCTGTTGTTGTTGTTTTTGTTCTCATGGGGTGTTCGTGTTTGGGTGGTTCAGGCTCTAGTACTCATCGTCATCATGTTCATGTAGCCGGGAATGAGACGGATCGGCTAGCCTTGCTCGCATTCAAGGCTGAAATAACCGGTGATCCCTTCGGGGCACTAAACTCGTGGAATGAATCCATCCATTTGTGTCAATGGGCTGGCATAACATGTGGCCGACGACACCAGAGGGTGACTAAGTTGAAACTGGATCATCGAAAATTGACAGGCTCAATTTCGCCTCACATTGGAAATCTGAGTTTTCTTAGGGAACTGTGGTTGCGTAACAATAGCTTCACTCATCAAATCCCCCCTGAACTTGGCCATCTACGGAGACTGCAAATATTGTCACTACTCAATAATTCTATTGGTGGTGAAATTCCCGCCAATATATCAGCTTGCTCTAACCTTGTTGGCCTTGAGCTTACTGGCAATAGTCTGGCTGGGAAAGTTCCCGTGGAGCTTGGTTCTCTGTCTAAGCTCCAGCAGTTGTACATTTTCAAAAACAATCTAACAGGTGGCCTTCCTTCTATTTTTGGGAATCTGTCATCCCTTATTGATTTCGATGCAAGTGTCAATAATATCAATGGGAGTATACCTGAAGCCCTGGGCCGATTGACAAACTTAAACCTTCTTGCATTGGGGGAGAACAAATTGGTTGGTACTATTCCTTCCTCAATCTTTAATCTCTCTTCCATCACAGCTTTTGATATATCAATGAACCAAGTTCAAGGGAGACTTCCCTTAGATCTTGGAATTTCTTTTCCAACTCTTCGATGGTTTTCAGTTGGAAATAACTCGTTTACTGGATCCATTCCTATTTCAATATCAAATGCAACCAACCTGTATCACCTTGACTTGGGAAGAAATAAATTTATTGGAAGAGTGCCTCCTTTGGGAATGATGCACAATCTTGGGCGGTTAAACTTTCAATTCAATCATCTTGGAACAGGGAAAACTGGTGACTTGAATTTTCTTAGCTCATTGCCCAATGCCACCAATTTGAACATGTTGTGGCTGGGCTCCAACAACTTTGGAGGGGTGTTGCCAGAATCAATTGGCAATTTGTCTACTAATCTTGGTATCCTTTTTTTGGATAACAATAAAATAGGTGGGAGCATCCCAACCGAGATGGCAAATTTGGTCAATTTGCAGGCTTTGGACATGTCAGACAATCATTTCATCGGTAACATTCTTGCTGATATTGGGAAGCTACAAAAGCTACTAATTTTGGATCTCTCAGGTAATAAATTCTATGGGAAAATTCCATTGTCTTTGAAAAATTTGACTTCACTAGCGTATCTTTATTTAGGCGTAAATAATTTGCATGGCAACATTCCTCCAAGTCTGGGAAAATGCCCCCTTGTAGATCTGGCTCTTGGTGGAAACAATCTTAGTGGTACCATACCCAAACAAGTTCTAACGCTCTCATCATTACTGAACTTGTACCTATATGATAACCATTTGGTTGGGTCCATACAACTAGAAATTGGGAATTTGATAAATCTTGAACAATTGGATGTTTCTAGGAATATGTTGTCTCGAAAAATTCCAAGCACTCTTGGTAGTTGTGTAAAATTGAGACTTCTATATATACAAAGCAATAATTTCTGGGGAACTCTTCCTTCATCTTTAAGTTATTTGAGAGGTATTGAGGAATTAGATCTTTCTCACAATAATTTCTCAGGAAAAATCCCAGACTATTTAGAGGGTTTTGTCTTCTTACAAAAATTAGATCTATCATTCAATGATTTTGAGGGTGGGGTACCAGATATAGGAATATTTAAAAATGCAACGGCTATTTCTATTAGGGGAAACAACAAGCTTTGTGGTGGTATACCTAAACTACATTTGCACAGTTGCAATACCAAGGGATTCAAAAGGAAAAGATTTACACTCATCTGGAAAATAATAATCCCCACATCGTTTGGGCTTCGGGACTAATATCTTTATTGCGTTCTTTGTATCTTTGTTGCTTTAAAAGACAACAAAAGTACCCTCTTTGAGATTTTTAGGAAGTCAAATGTGAAATTGTCCTACCAAAGCCTACTCAAGGCAAGCGATGGGTTCTCTCCGACCAACATGATAGGCATGGGTAGTTTTGGTTCGATTTACAAAGGAATTCTTGATCATGGCGAAAAAAGTTGTTGCGTGAAGGTACTAAAGCGTTCAATTCGTGGAGCTTTCAAGAGTTTCGTTGCTGAGTGTGAGGCCTTGAGGCGCATCAGACATCGAAATCTTGTCAAGGTTTTCACAGCATGTTCAAGTGTTGACTATAATGGTAATGATTTCAAAGCTTTGGTTTACGAGTTCATGGTCAATGGTAGCCTAGAGGATTGGTTACATGCAAATGAAAATGAAGATGAGGTGCATGTCGAATCAAGAAATCTAAACCTCCTACAAAGGTTAAATATTGCCGTTGATGTTGCTTCTGCACTTGATTATCTTCACCATCATTGCTCGGAACCAATAGTTCACTGTGATTTGAAGCCGAGCAATGTTCTTCTGAATGATGAAATGATTGGACATGTAGGCGATTTTGGGTTAGCTAGATTCCTTCCAGAAGGCACCTATAATTCTTCTGTAACTCAATCAAGTTCCATTGGCTTAAGAGGGTCTGTTGGTTATGCTGCTCCAGGTAAATGTATCTCCTAGGCCCTTTTCTGATATTCTTTTTCACCTTCAATTTCCAACATACTTTAGAGTCTTATTTGCATATCCATCAACTATGCTCCTTCGATCAATGAAGTAAAGCAGATGGTTCTTTGGTTTTATTTCTCGCAACATCATTAGCCCTTCAAATGCATGAAAATCAATGTTTGGCAAATACTTTCCAATGTGTTATTTAAAAGTTTTTTTTTTTCTTTTCTGTTGCACATAATTTAGTCTGAAAAATATGAAACTCAAAGGAATGCAGGTTCCTAATTTCATTAGTTTCTTGCTTATAATATACAACCCAATATACAATCCCATTTTTTAGAGGATTTTCCATACATCTCCTATCTTGTTGTATGCAAATCATCATCCAAATAATTGTATTTATGTTTATTTTTGCCTTCAATGGAGATGTACCAATATTGAGAAATCCTAGTATTTTTTCTTGGCACAAAATGTGAAAGCATAACAACGCACAATATCTAACTTTTGTTCATCTCCTATGTGTGTAGTCATAGGATAACATAAAGAGGATATTAGAAAATCCCCTTTTGCTAATTTCAATCCTCCTATCTATTTCTTTTACGTTTATAAGTTTGATGAACACAAACCTAATTGGATAGAGTTAAACTACGACCCAGGCTTCAACTGCTTATTTCTTAAGAAGATATTTAACCATCAACTATTTGGTTTCATAAATATCACTGGGAAACAATCAAACTTGTTTCAAGTTGGGTTATTCTCATGACACAAGCAGACAAACCAAATATTGTTATCTCACCAAGAAGGGATATAATTCTTTCCTATATTACATCAAATAATAAAGTTTTTTATGCTCTAAACTTGTTTTCTACACAGAGTTTTCCGTAGAAGGTACATTACTATTACTATTATTTGATATGCTTCTGGCCAAGCATCTTTACAATTGTATTTCCTTTGAATGATGCATCAATTGCAGAGTATGGTATGGGAAATGAGGTGACGACATCTGGTGATGTATACAGTTATGGTATCCTCTTATTGGAAATGTTTACGGGGAAGAGACCTACTGATAACATGTTCAATGATAGTCTAAGTCTCCATAACTTTGCTAAGATGGCTTTACCTGAACAAGTAGCAAGCGTTGTTGATCCAACACTAATTCAACAAAGAGAAATTGGGGAGGGAAGCTCAAGCACCAAAAACACTCAGAATCAAAGCTCTACTGGCAGTCATAAAATTTATGAGTGCTTGATTTCGATACTTAATATTGGAATCGCATGTTCACAAGAGCTACCAAGAGATAGACCAACCATTAATCATGTTGTTACTCAGTTTCTTGTGATCAAGAACAACTTTCTTGGAACTGATGGAGCTCATGGAGGAAGAAGAGCTAGAATTACAGTGTGATCATGAGTAGGTATGACCCTGTCACTTTCTTAGTAACTGAAGAATATGCCTGCATTTATTACTGAAACTGTCGTAATTCCACACTAGGCCGACAAACTTTAGTTTGTCTTGTGGCATATAAATCATAACACCTTAGATATGCTATACTTCACCCAAATGACCACATTCTTAAACATTGATATTTTGAAGGTGACAAAAAATCAGTTATGGTTCCTGTCAAGCATGATGGTTTCATTACTGAATGGAAATTCTTTTTTTCTTTGGTTTTTTATTTTCTTTCCGTCAAAACTATGGTTCTTCTGCAAACTTGAGCAAATAATTCAACTAGATTCACATTACAAATATGACTAAGAATAATACATAAGCAAAAATCAATCAATATTAATTAACCTCTCTATTGCCAAAATCTTATTCCACAATACTGGAACCTTAGCTCTCATAACTTCAGAGTTGCAAAGTTCTTTCCCCTATAATCCCCTCCAACTTAATCTAGAAAACAAAATTGGTTAGAAACTGGAAGCATTTGAATGTCTTGACACAACTATGGTGGTTAGTGCACTTTGGCTATACACATAACGGAATTGATGAAATGTAACTTCAAGTTTTTTAATCTGCATATGGCTAGGGTTGAAAAATTTACCAACTGATGGAGTATTGTGCAACTACTTTGTTTTAATCCCTTGCAAAGCCTTAGAGGATTATCAGTTTCTAAGGAAGGCAGCATTGTTTAGATAGCACTAGTTGCCGAAAAAGAAAGACAAAAAGCAAACTGACATTTTGTTGCATGTATTATAGGTTACACTCATTCCATGAATTTTGTATTCAATTAAGCTCGAAACATGACACTAGATAAGGGAAAGTGTTGTTCTTTACTTCTATGTTCTTTCTTTTTCCTTTTATGATCTTATAATTGGTTTACAATAACATATTTGTATACCTTTTTTCAATAAGGTATCAAAAAAAACTGATTTTCAAGTTGCTTCAACTTCTTTTTTGTGTCTTATTTTAATTGTTTATCATTTCTCATCATACTGTTTGAAGTTTTACGTAGTCGTTTTTCTCTTCTCCTAGGTACTTGAGGTCTGATTGGAGTTCAAGATCTTTGTCGACTCAGCAACTATGTTATATTATCCTATGCTTTAATTTCTTTTTGTAACCCCCCCCCCCTTTTATGTTTTTAGTTTGTCTCAAGCATGCACTTTTCTCATCTAAATGTACTTCAGGAAGGCTATGGCTTGCAATGGCTATCTATCCTGTTTTATACTCTAAAATAGGTTCATATGACTTGCAATGGTTTCAAACAAGTATTCTTTGTAGATCTTATAATCTTTGTTGTGTTTGTTCGGAGGTATAAGAGAATGGGATTAGATTATATATTCTAGCCAATCTTGAGGTCTAATTGGACTTGAAGATATTTGTCCACTCCACAACTATGTGATGCTACAAATAATTGATTTGCCCGTGTGTTACATGTATGATCCTATCCTTTAATTTCTTTTCTTTAATTTTTAAATTTTTTTTTTATATGATTTTATGTTAGTCTCACGCAGACATTCAACTTTTCTCATTTAAATGTACTTTTTAAGAAGGCTAAAACTTGCAATGGCTATTCTGTCATTTACTCTAAAACAGGTTCCACAGTTACGGATATGACTTGCAATGGTCTAAATAAGATGTAACTGTAAAACTTCTTATAATCTATATATATGTGGTGTGATATAAACTAAGATATGGTTTGTATGTATTATGTTTGCTTCTAATAATTAGAGAAATATGAAGAACACTGTCTAAACTCAATTAGCTGGGGTGAAGAATATTTTATTTTGTTTATCTTATGATTTTTGTTGTGTTAAAGCTGTTATAGACTTGATTGTTTGTTGTCTGTATGTTTAGTTGGTAAGAGTAGTTTTTCTATTTGCAAGTTTCAGGACCTATTGATGTATACTTTTTAAACTCTCTACTTGTTTGAAGTTTATATACTTTGCGCCAAATAGCCTAGATTTCCTTTTCAAAATTTATTGAATTTATTAAATACTTACAGAATTGCATTCAAGTGCATTGATATTCAGGATATGGTAAATCTGACATTACCTTGGTTTCTTACAGTTCATTTGGATTAAAAGGTTTGGTGACAAAAAGAACGTAGTTACATTTTATATAACGAGTGTTTTTACGTAATTGCATAAATTTAATCAAAACCAATTACACTGGTGCACAAGCAAATACCAATTATCTTACATCTACAGTTTAATGTCACCACACTAGTAATCCCATACATTATCCTAGTCAACCTAATCTGATAATCAAACATAACTATAAATTAAAAAGATTAAAGGAATAAAAACTGCTTGTTATTATTAGGATTTGGGATGAAAACTTCCAGCTTTAGGCACTAGTACTTAGTTCCAATGAAAGTTTTGTTTACTCTCCAAAACCAGGGAATTCACACCCAACAACAGATCTATTAACTTAAAAACTAGAGAAATTGATTAGGTTAATTACAAGAATCATCCTCTGAAGTCTAAAGTCTAAAAATCATTTTAGAATATATATTTATCTTTGTGAGCAGTTGGAATGGAATTCCTTCCATTTGCTCATTCTAACAAATAATCAATGATTACTTGTGGAAAAAGGGGAATGAGTTCAGACCATTTCACGCCACTAAGTTACCAAGTTCATCATAGATATGATTAAGGAGTAAAATATATATAATAGTGCTTTTAACAATTGATACCTCAAGAGCCATTGTTTATGGGATAAAGACATGACTTATGGCAACCTGTTGCCATCTTTTTTTTCTCTTTGGATTATAATGAGATAAGGCATCCAATCTAACTAAAATTAATTGACTGATGTCAACTTATACGAAAATACTATTTATATAGAATTCTTTAACGAAATGATATAGCAGTGGCAATTTTTTGTATAACTAAATGTTATTTTAATAGAGATTTTTAATTTAAAAAGATAAGTCACACTGCAATCCTGTCATTTTAAATACAAATTCCGTAAATTTTTCATGTTTGTATACAAATTGTGTAAACTTCTAGAAAAATCCCAAATTAAGTGGGTTGGGTGGGATGACCATGAATGGGCAATATATAGTCAAGACATTTAGTGTCTTTTATTGGATATGAGATCATCTACCATTCTCTGTCTTATATTTTTTACTTATTGATGTGATGATGTAGTAATATCAGATAAGTATGAAATAGAAGACAGCAAAAAGGGAGACAGAAGATATGTACTCCGTTAATTGTAGAGAATAAAGTTTGAGAATAACAAATAAGATGGTGAAACGTTAGGGAAGAGAGGTTGTTGTTGTACTCACGAGGCACAGTAGTTTGTTGTGCAGTCTTGTGTGGGCTTTTTTCAAGATTACTTCGATGATTCAAATTGGTTAAATTGTAAGATTATTTAGTAAATTATTCATGAAAAAAAATAGATTAATCAGACATTTGTAGTCACATAACAACATCACATGTATTTTAAAAAAATTAAACTGCAAGTAGAGGTGGAACTAAGATGATTGTGTAAGTAGAGAATAAATTTAAATTTACCTTACAACAAAAAAGAAGAAGAAGATAGTTTGAGAGTAAATTTAAATTAATTTTTTAAATATACTCAACGGTCTAATTGATATTTTTTTGGATAGTTCGAAGGGTAAAGTGAAGTTTCAAATTAAATTTCGGTGTTATATTAGCAACTTGAATTTGATTATACACGGTAGCTAACGGTGAGGGTGAAATTAATATAAAATCGAATAGTTTAAGTATAAAATTGTTATTAAAAAAACTTGGATTAAATTAATTTTTAAATGATAGTTTGGGGAGTAAAATGAAATTTCATTTGATTTTAAATTTAATAAAAAAAGTTTAAGGCTGTTAGGACCTTTTGTTGTCAAATTCCATGGATCAAAACCAAAGTTATAATAAGAGTTCTTTAAGAAGTTGGTTTCCTTCAAAAACATGATTACTTTGGAGTTCTGCAAGAAGTTGGTTTTCTACAAGAAGTTGGTTTTCTTTCCCAATCTTGGATTACTTTTGGTTCTCTATAAATACTTGGTTTTCTCCCAAAACTAAGTAATTGATAAAAGTCCTCCAGATCTTCTTTTTGGTTCTTAAAGGTTAATATCTGGAGATATTTTGTTATTTTCTTTGATGTTTTATTGAGTATTTAACTCATGGTTTAAAGAGAGTACATCAAAGGTTTGTTTGTTATACACAAAAGAGAGAGTTGTTCTTGATTGTGAATTACAAGAATTCGAACTCAAGCTTTGGAGGAATCCGAGTGGCTCATCGAAAGACAATTCGTCTTGAAGATGGGGTTGGAAGAGGCACATAGAGGTTGGTTCAATTAGGCGTTGTGGATTCGCTAGATAATTGAGAGTGATACCTGTGTAATTCCTTTAAATCTTCTTAGTGGATTGTTCTTGTGGCAGTTGCCCGTGGTTTTTTGATCACAATTGGAAGGTGTCCAATTGTGGTTTTTCCACGTAAAATCTTTGTGTCTCTTTCTCTTGATTGTTTGATTGGGATTGTTATATTTTGCTTAAAATTTATACATAATCACAAATTAACATCTAGGAGATTTCTAGATTTTTCAAAGGCTATGTTTGGATTATGGATTTGGATAGAAATTTGAAAAGTAAAAGAAAAAAATTTAGATTGTGGGGTGGAGATTGAATCGGTAGTGTAAGTTCTAGAATGAATTTAAACTATAGATTGATGGCAACTGCGTGATCTTGATCATGATCATGACTTTTTTTCTGCAGGACTGACTGACTTCATTGTTGGGTTCTTGAATAAATGCAGTTGAGAGATGGGATTGATTGAGAAACCTTTAAGCCTAATAGGGAAAAAAAAAACAAAAAATAAAAATAAATAAGGAAGAAGATGTGATTTAGAACATTGAAGACAACACTATTTCCCCAGATGAGTTTAATATTAGTTTCAACAATGTCATGGACTCTGTTTCAGTTCATGCATGTTATTGTTGTTGTTTTTGTTCTCATGGTGTGTTTGGATGGTTCAGGCTCTACTACTTGTCATGTTCATGTAGCCGGGAATGAGACAGATTGGCTAGCAATGTTGCATTCAAGGCTCAAATACTCGTCATGTTCATGTTTAATATCACACTTTTTAATTGTATTTATATTAAGTGTATCTAAAAAAAAATCATAAACTATTTTAAAAATTCACTAAAAACAAAAACAAAAAATGAATTTAAAAAAAATTAAATTCACAAAATTGGAACCAAAGCGATTGGTTTCCTGTTCTCCCTCATAATAATAAACTTGATTAAATCATGCTGTAATGATTATGCATATTTAACAGATGGGGATAAGCACTATAAATAAAGTAACAAAAATTAAGGGCAAAGTGGAAAGAACTCTAAATAATAAACTTGATGCTCTGATTCAATCTTCAAAGTGAGAGAACAGATTGAAAATTCTTTAAAACAGTGCAAAACACAATAGACTTTCAAACTCAATTTGTTGTTTCCAATACCCAGATGGGTTCAATAGTGCCATGGGAATGAGACGGACCGGCTAGCCTTGCTTGCATTCAAGTTTGAAATAACAACTGATCCATTCGGTGTTCTCAACTCGTGGAATGAATCAATCCACTTCTGTCAATGGTTTGGTGTAACATGTGGCTGCTCCAACCAGAGGCTCATTGTGTTGAACTTGGATCATCAAAAATTAACAGGCTCCATTTCACCTCACATTGGAAATCTAAGCTTTCTCAATGAACTATCATTGAGTAACAATAGTCTTAGTTGTTCTTGAATTTTCTGGCAATAGGTTGGGAGGGAAAATTCCAGTGGAGCTGGGTTCTCTAAGTTAAAGAGACTGTACATTGGGAGAAACAATCTAACAGGCAGTGTACCTTATTCTTTTGGGAATCTATCATTTGTTGCAGAAGAAAATAGTATTGGTGGTGACACACCTCTTGATCTGGGCCGATTGACAAACTTGGAAGTTTTTCTGTTGAGGATCCATTCCTTTCTCAATCTTTAATCTCTCATCTGTTACAGAATTTAATGTCGTAATGAACCAAATTCAAGGGAGCCTTCCCTGGGACCTAGGAATTACTCTTCCCAATCTTAGTGTCTTTGAAGTTGGTGTAAACTCGTTTACTAGATCCATTCCTGTTTCAATGTCTAATGCCACTAAACTACAACGCCTTGGCTTGGCCGGTAATAAATTTACTGGAAAAGTTCCTCCTTTGGACAACCTGCATGATCTTCAGCTGTTAAACTTTCATGGAAATGGTTTAGGAGCCGGGGAAGCCGATGACTTGAGGTTTCTCTATTCTTTGACCAATGTGACAAATTTGAACGTTCTAGATCTGAGCAAAAACAATTTTGGAGGATTGTTGCATGAATCAATTGGCAATTTATCCACTAATCTTGGTAAACTAATATTGAGCAACAATGAAATAGTTGGGATCATCCTAACCGGGATAAGGAATCTGATCAATTTGCAGATTCTTGACTTGTCAAACAACAATTTCACAGGTAACATTCTTGCTGATATTGGAAAGTTTCAAAAGCTACAGAAATTGGATCTCTCAGGTAATATGATCTACGGGGATATCCCATTGTCTTTTGGAAATTTAACTGTGTTGACAAATCTTATGTTATGCAACAATAATCTTCATGGCAGAATCCCTTGAAGTCTTGGGAAATGCCAAATGTTACAGGAACTAAGACTAGTTCAAAACAATCTTGGTGGTACCATAACCAGTGAAGTTCTCAATCTCTTATCGTTGTTGTATCTACACATATCTCATAATGATTTGGCTGATTCCCTTCCAATGGAAATTGGAATTTTAAAAAATCTAGAAGAGCTTGATGTTTCTGAGAACATGTTGGCCGGTGAAATTCCAAGCACTCTTGGTAGTTGCTTAAAATTGAGATTACTACATATAGAGAGCAACAAATTCTGGGGAATACTTCCTTCATCTTCAAGTAATTTGAGAGGTACGGAGGAGTTAGATCTTTCTCACAATAATTTCTTTGGAAAAATCCCAGACTATTTAGAGGACTTTCCCTTCTTACAAAAATTAAGTCTATCATTCAATGATTTTGAGTGTGCGGTACCAGAAAGTGGCATATTTCACAACGTGACATCTATTTCTGTTAAGGGAAACTACAAGCTTTGTGGGGGTATACAGACTATCTGATTCTATGAGTTCAAGGGGTTCCAAAGGGAAAAATTTACTCAAAGCTTGAAATTAATAATCCTCATATCTTTTGGGCTTCTAAGACTAATTCTAATAAGTTTCCTATATCCTTTCTGGTGTAGAAAGACTAAAAAAGTACCTTCTTTCAAATATTTAGGGCTCTCATTTTTTAAATTGTCATACCAAAGTCTACGTAAAGCTACTGATGGGTTTTCTCTATCCAATTTGGTCTGTGTGGGTAGTTTTGGTTGTGTACAAAGGAGTTCTTGGTGAAGGTGAAAATGTTGTAGTAGTGAAAGTACTAAACTTTCAACGCCTTGGAGCTTCCAAGAGTTTCTTCACCGAGTGTGAGACCTTCTTCTCAAGGTTCTCACAGCATGTTCAAGTGCTGACTATCATGGTAACGATTTCAAAGCTCTTGTTTATGAGTTTATGGCTAATGGTAGCCTAGAGGATTGGTTACATGCAAATGAGAATGAAGATAAGGCGCATAAATAATCAAGGAATTTAGACCTTGTACAGAGGTTAAATATTGCCATTGATGTTGTTTCTGCACTTGATTATCTTCACAATCATTGCTCAGAACCCAATCGTTCACTGTGATCTCAAGCTGAGCAATGTTTTTCTGGGCGATGAAATGACTGCACACGTAGGTGACTTTGGGTTAGCAAGATTCATTCCAGGAGCCATCTATGACCGTTCGGCAAATCAATCAAGTTCTGTTGGCATAAGAGGTTCTGTCGGTTATGCAACTCCTGGAAAATATAACTCTTAGGCCATGTTTGTTTGGGCAGACTGGATTAGCATTCCCATGACTAATAGTCCTAGGACTACGAATCCGTTGGATTATGTATCCTATCTTAACTAATAGTCAAGTTTAAAATAATTAGTCCGTAGTTCAATTGTTTAACCAAACATCAGATTAATAATTTTATTAGACTATTAGTCCAATCCCAAGCTCATGTTCACCCAAACAAACATGGCCTTAGGCTCTTCTTTGTTTTCCTTTGTGCCTTCACTATAGAATCTATTTTTTATTCACACAGCCATGAATCTACTCTGTTAATCAATGAAGCAGAGTTGATGGTTTTTTGCTTTTGTTCCTTACAATGCACTATAATAATTTTTTTGCTGATTGTTTCCAGTGTATTACTCTCACATTCAGTACAATGGATGGATGAATGGGTTCTAAAACTAAAACTATTCTATTTTATCTCCTTCATGTTAGGTCATACAGTTTACTGAATTTGGGAGTATTTTTGCCATTACTGGGAGTATTTACCGATTTCTGCAAATCTTAGTCCCTAACATACCACTTATTTTGTTTAATGCATGAATTGCAGAGTATGGTATGGGAAATGAGGTGTGAACATCAGGTGATGTGTATGTTAGACAATCTTCACTGTATTTAAATAAATTAAATTCTGTTGTGTACTAAACAACAATCAGAATTTAAAGAAATAAAGAAAATGAGAGAAATTTGTTTGATTACAAAAATCAAACTCAAAATAAAAATAAAATAAAACAAATAAAAACAGATTTTATTTTGTTACAAAAACAAAATTAAAATCTGATTTTAATAAACAAATAAAGAAAACAGGAAAATAATTTAATCAACTTACTTGGTTAAATACTTGGAATAACTTTTCGATCAAGTCCGGTGTTGAACATCTGTGTCCTTAAGACAGATTCGTCCTCCAAGGTGCTTTTAACTTGGACGTCTATCTCCCAGGATAAAATGATCTTATCAACAATTAAATGCAGCACTACAATTTAATTGTTCGTCGAACACACTAAGTGTTTACACTCTTTCTTTCAGAAATAATATGCAGCAATATGGCAGAGATTTAAAGCAGAGAAGGAATACGAAAATTGATGTAATTATCCAAATGGGAAGCTGGTCTATTTATAGATGTTAAGGTGGCTGTAGGATTTGAATTGAATAGGTATGAAACCTGTTGGGTTTGAATTTCAACAGGTTTGAATCTGTTGGTTAATTATTCAAACAGATAAAAACGGGAAGGGCCCTGTTTGGATGAACCAAAATGCCAAACCGCTTTAATTGCTTGAAAACGGGAAGAGCCCTGTGTGGATGACCAGAAAAGCCAAAACAGTTTATTTGAATTAAATTCAAATGTTTTTGGCCGAACAAGCCCAACCCAACCTTACACCACGCACCCGCGCCCAAGCCCAGCCAACCGGACGGACGGACGGCGGCGGCGCGCGTGGTGATTTTTGGGTCCAATGGGTCTAGCCCATTTTGCCCATAACCTCTCCCTCTAAAACACTTGGGTACCCCTTGGGGCACACCCCAAGTACCAAACCCATGCCTTATAAACCCTTTCAAAACCTCCCACCAAATCAATGTGGGACAAGCCTCATACATACCTTTTATGAATTTCCACCAAAACTCCATTTCCATGGAGCATACTTTGGCTTCAATTTCCCATTCACTCGGTAATGGTTTTGAACAACCAAATATACCACGTGAATCACAACGCGCATAGAACGCGTTACCACTTTGACCCGTAAATCGATGCACGGGCCCACCTAAAATTAGACCAAACTTAGGAAAAAATTCTGGTTTTACCTGAATTTTATAACCATTTCCAACAATCCCCACATGAATGGAATTTGATGACAACGGAAATGCAACAATATGCAGACTTAACGAAGAGCATAAGTCGAAAAAATCTTGCATCAGATAGGTAGTTTTCGCTTGAACCTTCCCTAGTGATAACCTATCGGACTTACTGGCTAACCAATGGACGCGATGCCTTGAATTGTTCAGCCGTTTGTGTAAGCCAAGACAATAGATTTCACACAAAATATTTTCTAACACATCGTGGTTCTCACTGTTGTGTTCATTTTGGCCTTGAACGCTCCTGGTTTTCATGAGTGTTTCTAGAGAATGTAGCCTCTTTCATTCTCATAGAACCGGCCCCAGTTCAACACTCATATAGGTGATTCTTATTGTGAGTATCTTCTTATACTCGTCTTGATTTTATGCCTTAATCAAGATATAAGTAATCATTAAAAGCAAAGCTTATCCTTATGCCCCTGCAGACAACATATGTTGCAGATATCACTCTCACCATAGGAATGAGTAGGGAATTTTTAATCCCTTGGTGATTTCTGGCGAGCCATACATAACTTAGTTATTCCTTGGAACTTAATTTTTGGGATCTCCAAATATATAAGTAGGGTTACCATTATGACGACTCTTATGTAATAGGCTTTAATCCCATTCCTTCGATGAACTATACACTAGCTCTTTTGTCAAACCTTTTGTAAATGGATCCGCAATATTCTCTTTAGATTTTATATAATCTATTGAGATTATTCCGCTTGACAACAAGCGCTTAACGGTATTATGTCGACGGCGAATATGTCGTGACTTACCATATACATATGATTCGCGTTCTCGCCTATTGCGATTGACTATCACAATGAATGCAAATAGGGCACGTGTTTTGGCCACATTGAATGTCTTCTAAGAAGTGACGGCCATTCTCGCTTCTTCACCGCTTTGTCTAAAGCAATGAACTCGATTCCATTGTGGATCGTGCGATGCAAGTTTGTTTCGTGGATTTCAAGAAACAAAGAAGACCCCTAGAGTAAAGACATATCCACTAGTGGATTTTGAATCTTTAGTATCCGATATCCAATTGGCATCACAATAACCTTCGATCTTTTGGATATCGAGTAAAGTTCAAACTATGATCACGAGTAAATCTTAGATATCTAAGAACTCGAATGATCGCTTTCAATGGTCTTCTCCGGTTACTAGTGTACCTACTCAATTTCTTGATAGCATAAGCTATATCAGACGAGTACAATTCATTAGGTACATTAGGCTTCCAATGATTTGGGAGTATTTTAATCGAGACAACGCATCACCTTTATTTTTCGATAAATAAAACCGATGTCTACAGTGTCCTTGCTAAATTCAAATCATCCTTGATAAATTTATCAAGAATTTTCTCAATATAATGAGATTGAGATAATGCATATCCATCGATGTTTTAGTTATTTTCATTCCTAATATAACATCTGCGACCCCATATCTTTCATATCAAATCTTTTGTTAAGCATTTGCTTAGTTGATTTGATCATGTTTTGACTTCCACTGATAAGCATGTCATCCACATAAAGACAAACTATGACATATCCTTAGTCAGTGTTTTTATCATAGACACATTTGTCACATTCGTTTATCTTAAACCCATTAGTAAGCATTGCATGATCAAATTTTTCATGCCATTGCTTAGGTGCTTGTTTTAATCCATAAAGGGATTTTACAAGTCGACAAACTTTCTTTTCTTGCCTCGATACTACAAACCCTTCGTTGTTCCATATAGATCTCTTCATTTAGATCACCGCTTAAGAAAGTCGTCTTAACATCCATTTGATGTATTTCTAAATTAAACAACGCCGCTATAGCAATAAGCATGCGAATGGATGTTATTCTTGTCACGGGGAATATGTGTCAAAATAATCCAGACCTTCCTTTTGTCTCAACCTTTAACTACAAGTCTTGCTTTATACTTGTCAATTGAACCATCTGCTTTCATTTTTCTCTTGAATATCCATTTATATCCAAGAGGTTTAGACCCTGGTGGAAGATCCACCAATTCCCAAGTATGATTTTGCATAATGGATTCAATTTCATTATTAATGACCTCTTTCCACAAAGGTGCTTCAGACTGTCATTGTCGCCTTTAAAGCTTTGAGGTTCATTTTCTAACAAGTATGTCGTAAAACTGGACCAAAGGATTTTGATGTTCTTGCTCTCTTACTTCTTCTTGGTTCATCATCGCTAAATCACATTGGTTGAGACCATTACTAGTCTCTTGTGTTTGATTGTCATTAGTCTCTTGACTTTGTGTACAATCATAAGTTCTTTTCGTGAACTTAATTCTGTCCTTTCTTGTAAGGAAAGACATGTTCAAAAACACAAAGATTCCTTGACTCTATAATAGTGTTCATATTTATATCGTATTTCGATTTATAAGTCAGAAATCGATATGCACTACTATTCTGAGCATAACCAATAAACACATAATCTGCTATTTTTGGTCCAATCTTAGTCTTTTTAGGAACAGGAACTTCAACTTTTGCCAAACACCCCCACATTTTCAAGTATTTGTAGGAAGGTGGTCGACCTTTCCATAATTCATAAGGAATGCTTTTGGTTTTCTTGTGGGGTATTCTATTAAGAACATAATTAGCTGACAATATTGCTTCACCCCACAAGTTCTGTGGTAAGCCTGAACTTAGTAACATGGCATTCATCATTTCTTTTAGAGTTCTATTATTCCTTTCAGCAATTCCATTTTGCTGTGGAGAATAAGGGGCTGTAGTTTGGTGAATAATGCCATGTTGTGCACAAAATTCATTTAATGGTGTATCATATTCACCACCCCTATCACTTCTAACCATTTTAATGGTTTTACCAAGTTGATTTTCAACTTCGCTTTGTAGAGTTTAAACATCTCTAAGGCTTCATCTTTACTTCTAAGTAAATAAACATAACAATATCTTGTGCAATCATCGATAAATGTTATGAAATACTTTTTGCCTCCTCTAGTTTGAATAAATTTTAGATCACATACATCAGTATGAATTAATTCTAGAGGTTCAGTTTTCCTTTCAACTGATTTAAAAGGAGCCTTAGTTAGTTTTGCTTCTACACAAACTTCACATTTATGTTTAGGATTAATTTCAAACTTTGGTATATAATCCAAACCAATTAATCTCATAAGCATCATAATTTACATGTCCTAATCTACCATGCCATAAATTTGACTCAAGAATATAAGCAAAAGATGTGTTATTCTTATTCATAGCAACTTTCGGTACAACAGTCATTACATTCAATTTAAAGAGACCATCACTCATGTATCCCTTACCAACATACATACCACTCTTTGTTAATACAAACTTATCAGACTCAAAAACAAGCCTAAAACCATTTTTACTTAACAAAGAACCAGAAACTAAATTCTTCCGGATGTCAGGTACATGCAGTACGTTGTTGAGGGTTAGTTCTTTTCCTGATGTCATCTTCAAGATTACTTTTCCTTGTCCAGCCACAGTAGAAGTAGAAGAATTTCCCATAAAAAGTTGCTCACCATTTGCAGCCTCATTGTAGGTAGTGAACATCTTCTTGTCCGCACATATGTGACGAGTTGCTCCAGTGTCAACCCACCATTCTTTGGGATTTCCAACCAAGTTAGCCTCAGACACCACAGCAGAGAGGTTGATGTCATTCACTCCGTCAGAGATGTAATCCAATTCTGTCACATTGGCTTGATTGGTGGTCTTCTTGCTTGTACTTCCATGATCCTTCTTCTGCGGCGGTCGAGCTCGATGTCCAGTCTTGCCACAGTTATAGCATTTTCCTTTGAACTTCTTGTTGCCATTGTTGTTGCCTTGTTTAGGACCATCTCCAGTAAACTTCCTCTTTTTGTTATGTGGTTTTTGAACTTGTTCAACCACATTAGCCTTGGACTCAATGGGATTTTTCCCATGCCTCTTGTCAGCCTTTCGGTTATCTTCCTCAATTCTTAATCTTACAATTAACTCATCCATGGTCATCTCTTTGCGTTTATGTTTTAAATAATTTTTAAAATCTTTCCAAGCCGGTGGTAACTTTTCCACCAAAGCAGCGACTTGAAAAGATTCGCTAAGAGACATACCTTCTGAATGAATATCATGCAAAATTATCTGAAAATTTTGAACTTGAGATATTACCGTTTGGGAGTCGACCATTACAAAATCTAGAAATTTACCGACAACAAATTTCTTCGTGCCGGCATCTTCTGTTTTGTATTTCTTCTCCAAAGAATCCTATAATTCTTTTGCTGACTTCAGAGGACTGTATACATTATACAAAGATGTTGTCAAGGCCATTGAGGATATAGTTTCGCACAGAAATCTGAATGTTTCCAAGCATCTCTGGGGCAACAACTTGCCGATCACTTTCACCCTCTTTAAGTCTTTGGAGCCTCTTCATGGAGAAAGCGGGCCAAATTAAGAGTTGTAAGATAGAACGGCATCTTCTGCGCCATCTCTTAAACTTCTGCAGTTAAATTTTTCCGGTTTTCTCCATGATTGATTGGTACATGAACATGGTTACGAATAGGGACCGATGTTGGTGTAACAACAGAGTACCACCGCCGAGATGCGCTTAGATTGTAGTAGCCATAATTTCGATTACAAAAATCAGAAAAATTAAAACACAAATTAATTTTCTAGTTACTAAAACCGAAAAAAATAAAATATAACACAAAATAATTCTATTTTCCTTGTTACTAAAACAGGAAAAATAAAATACCAAAATAATTTTCTGTAATACCAATTAATATTCTGAAATTGTTAATGACACCAGTATCGTACTACTAGTTGTCAAAGAAAAGAGACAGTATATTACTACTATCTGTCAAATAGCATAAATCACTATTTGTTTTTCCAACCAGAATATTACTTTGAAAAACAGAAAATTAAATACAATGAAGATACCAAAAAGGGATCTGTCTTAAGATTGTTAGACAATCTTCACTGTATTTAAATAAATTAAATTCTGTTGTGTACTAAACAACAATCAGAATTTAAAGAAATAAAGAAAATGAGAGAAATTTGTTTGATTACAAAAATCAAATTTTAATTGTTTTATTTTATTTTTATTTTGAGTTTGATTTTTGTAATCAAACAAATTTCTCTCATTTTCTTTATTTCTTTAAATTCTGATTGTTGTTTAGTACACAACAGAATTTAATTTATTTAAATACAGTGAAGATTGTCTAACAGTGTATAGGTATGGCATCCACTTATTGGAGACTTTCATGGGGAAGAGACCTACGGATAACATGTTTTGTGATAGTTTGGGTCTCCATAACTATGTTAAGATTGCTTTGCCCAAACAAGCAGCAAGCATTATTGCCGATTCAAGACTATTCAAACAAAAAGATCAGAGCGTTGCTAATACTTTCAAAATAAAGGAGTGCTTGATTTCAATTCCTAAAGTTGGTCTGCAACTATCGTAATGCTTTAGATTGTTCAACCATTTTCCGTTTCTTTTGCATTTTTAAGGAGTAAAATAATTGAACTAGGTTTTCATTACAAGTGTCATCCAGAGTAATACAGAAGAGATGATCAATTAAAGTTTTAGTCAATCTCTGTTGCTAAATCCATATATTCAAGATACCGAAACCTCATCTTTTGGGACTCCAAAGTGGAAAAGTCCATTTTGTTGTTGATTTCAAATTCCTCAAATGTCGAAGCATTTTATTCTCTTTAAACAATTATGCTAGTCAGAGCATTATGGCTATGAACTTCTATATGAAAATTGATGGAAATGTAACTTTTGAGTTTTTTAAGCTGTAACCATGGCTGGGGATAAGAATAAATCAACTGATGGAGTTTTGGGTAGAGTGATTTCTCATGAATGCATTTACTGGATACGAAGCCTTGATGAGGTTAAAGGCACAAGAGTTTAGCTGATCAACATCACATGTAGCTCTGTTTTTGAATCACTGTTGATACCAAACCACTTGAGGATTGGAGTAGTCGTCAAACAGGCTTCACTAGGCTATGAATTGCACAGGTAGCAAAACTCAAATTAAACTCTTTGATACCTCAGAGACCCTTAGGTTCCACAGTAGATGTTGTTCAATAGAGTGAAAGAAGATAAATCCAAATGCATATATTCATCCTCAAGTATTTTCTTTCATTAGTTTTGCAGAAGACTTCACTTTACAAGTACAGTCTTTTCATGCAAAGATTACTCGTTAAACACATTTAGGCAAAGCTACAACAGATTTTGTCAAGCTTGAATTGATTAGTATGATATTTGTTCATCAGGTAACAACTCTTGTGTGATTAAAACTTGGTTTAAACAAACCTGAACTTTATGTTTCTGCTTGATTCGAACCGGCATATCCAATTGTTTACTTCTTAATAAACCATGATTATGAAGTTTTAAATCAATATTTGCGGCAATAAGATTTAATCATTGAATATTCACTCCGGATTCATTTTGTGGATTAGTCTTACACTCAATCTCAAGTATACTTGATGGCATTTTGCAGATAGATGTGAATGAAAACATGCCAAGTCTAATTTTATTTTACATGGAAATCAAGGTGAATTTTTGAAAAACAGAACTCATATGAACAATTGAGGAAAATAATAATCATTGAGTAGTTTTGACAATTAAAATTATGAATAATTAAAGTTATATTTTTTGTGACAAGTAAAAACTTGTATATATATTTTTTGTGATAAGAATAAGTTAAAACAAACGAAGGGTTAATCATACGCGTATTTTCCGTAAGAGGACTTGACTTGTGGCATCATGTTGCAATCATTTATTTATTTTTACTTTTTATTTTTTCATTTTGAGTAATACAGAACAGAGACATCAAACTCAAATTGACCGATATCAACTTGTTATGTTGTATGTGCATAGAGCAGTTACTCTCAGGGTCAAGAGATTCCGCACCAAATGCAATACAGTTCATTCATATTTGGAATTTTTGCACTAATGTAATAACAATAATGATTTGTGATTGGGAATTTTTGAAAGGCATACAATTATTATAATTACATCGTAAATTTTTTTAATTAATATTATAAAAATTTAAAAAATTTTATTTACTCTTTATAACAAAGAAATGTGCATGTGTTGTAGCAGTTTTCAATATGAAGTATATTTTATTGTGAACAAAATTAGACTCCAAATAAAAGCTATGTGGTCAGTGCTAAACCTTGCAAAACAACATCCATTGAACCCCCCCCAACCCCCCAATCTTTTTATTAGCAATATTATCAATTTATAAATGTATGTTATAATAATTTGTATCTTGAAAAAAAAAAAAAGAAGTTAAACTTGAATGAAAAAAATTACTATTAAAAAAAAACTAATAACCTAAATATATATATATAGGCCTCGTTTGGGAAGTGGCTATTTTAGGAGGCTATTTGGCTTTTTGACTATTTTAGTAGGTTATTTTAATTTTGTGTTTGGGAAGATGGGAGGCTATTTTAGTTGAGTTGTTGTATTGAAAAGTGTGTTGAAATGATGTTTAAATATAAAATGACAAATTTATCCCTAACTTTTTATTATTTAAATTAATATGAAAGGGCAAAATGGTAATTTTACTGAGGTAATTATCATCGCTTTGATTTGTGTGATTACACCGCGTCAACTGCAGCCTATTATTTTTTTTTTTTTTTTTTTTTTTTGAAAAAATTACCTAAAGTTGGGGCTTTTGGGCTATTTTTGGAAAATAGGCTATAATAGCCGTTTTAGCCGGATGCCAAACAGCGCCATAATAAAAAAAATCTCAATTTGAGATATCCTAAAAAATGATTGACTTGACATTGAAGCGCCACTGTACATACCTTCAATAAGTTAAAAGCAAAAAAATATGTAAAAAAGTAGAGAGATAATTTTTTGAGAAGTAAGTTAAAGGTTGATTTTTTTGACTTTTTTTTTACGTTTTTTTTTTTGAAAAAATATGTAAAAAAATAGAGAGATAATATAACCCAAAATAAGTTAAAAGCAAAAAAAGACTTTTTACCCACTTACCAAAACAAGCTAAAGTTTTATTCCAAATAATGCTTCATAGTAAAACGTTACAATCTCATAATCAAGTCATAATCACATCTAAAAAATAAATATAAAAAAAAAAATCTCAAAATCAAAATCAATTTGGGTCATAAGCAAAAACACCATAAAAATCTTATAGTCAAGTTTACTATAAATTTAATCACATCGTAATTTTGTAATGAAATTCTACATTATAGATAGCTAAGATTGTTATTCAGTGTGCTTGGTTTCAATTTTTTGAATTCAATTTTCTAGAGTTTTTTATTTAGATGTATCCAAAATGTAAAATACTTGTGAAAAATATTTCAAAAACTTAATAAATACACAAAAATATAAAAAAATATCCTGAATTTTCGTTTTTTTTTTTTTTTGTGTTTTTTGATATTTAGTAAATTTTTTAAAGATTTTTTTCACAAATATTTTACTTTTTAAGTGTACTTATGTTAGGTGTGTGTAAAAATTAAAAAAATTTAGTGAAAACAAAAAAATATGACAAATAAAAAAGTAAAATTTTCTAAAAAGTAAATTTTGAAAACCAAAACCAAGCAAATTAATTTTTTATTTATTATTTTATAATTAGAATGTACCATCCACGTCATAAAATTTTCAAGCTCAAACTGATTTATACGAGACTGACATGATGTGGATCCCTTACTTACGCATTTAGATTTACCAAACCAAAGTTGAAAATTGTAATTTCATAGTTAATTTCAATTTATATGAACCGTTCATCTCATATAACAAATTAAAAAGAACATGAAAAAAATTAGATTAATCAAATATAAATAATTATGTGATCAAATCACATATATATTATAACATATTGATGGCCCATTCTTAAGAGCATATAAGTCATATAGATCAAAATGATCTAATAATATGACAATCGATATTGGATCAATTTAATTTTTTGCATGAATAATTTTTTTAATTTTATAAAATAAACGATTTAGATCACTAAAATTAATTTAAATTAATTCGATAACAACTTAACATTTTTGTAAAATTGAGATATTTAATTTTAACAAAAAATTTTTTTCTCCTTTGTGTTATACTTTCCACAACCAAAATTGACTGAAAAGACAATTAAATCAATGAAGTCGTCGACACTTTGGATACGTTTTTTTTTTCTCCTTTGTGTTATACTTTCCACAACCAAAATTTATTGAAAAGACAATTAAACCAGCGAAGTTGTCAACGCTTTGGATATGATTTTTTTTTTTTTTTTTGTTCTTTTGTGTTATACTTTCCACAGTCAAAATTGACTGAAAAAACAATTAAATCAGTGAAGTCGTAGACGTTTTGGATGCGTTTGTTTTGTTTTTCCACTACTAGTTTGGCTAATAGCTTGCTAGGTGTGTGGGTTAAACCGTGAGTATGACTATGATCATGACAATGGCCATGATCAATGAATGGACAATGGTTTGTTTGGGCCCGCTATACGACCACCAAATTATAATTTTATCTTAGATTTGGGTCAAGAACGAGATGTTCGGTGAAGATTGATAGTTTAAATATTGTGTAACGCATGTATAAAATGAATCTAGATTATATATTGATATTTTTAAATAAATTTTTTGAGAGTGTAATATTTTTTGCTTAACGATTGACGTTAATTTGCTGTAAAAAATGACAATAATAGGAATGTAAAAAAATCGTCAATAAATTTATATTAAAATGTGATGTGTGACTTAAATTTCGTTTTTGTATAATAAAATTTATAATTGAAATGAATCTCCAATCACCTTTTTTTTTTTTTTTTGGGTTAATATTTTTCTGAATAATTTTTTTGAACACTTGGCGTTACTGTGAGGAAAAGGAGAGGCAAATTGTGGAGGATGATAACAAGATGGTGAAAGAATTGTTTTTCATGAGGTTTTGATTATTATTGATTATTATTGATTTAAACCTTGAGAGCTATTACTTTTATATTGAAATTTGAAGAGATAAATAGTTAAATGTCAATTATAAATAAAATAGTATCCATGGATTTGTTCAGTTGACTTGTTGACTTAAAGTTAACATTTTTTTAACGAAATCAAACACGACTAATTTTTCCACAAACCATAGAAAAACAATCAAACACGACCAATTTTTCCACAAACCTGGATTATCAATGGGGATGTGTTTGGTGTTGCTTATTTTGACCAACTTATAAATTCTAATTTTGAAAAAGTTAATTTAAACTATTTGGTTAAACTTATTTCAAATAACTTCTGATTCTAACAACTTATTTTAACTCAAAAAGGTTGATTCTGAGAAGCTGTCCACTCCCTGCTTCTGATTATTAGCTTCTACTGTAGACATATTAATTTATGATTATATCCTTAGATTTTTTTATTTTTTTATTTTTCAAAAAAGAGAAAAAGATCCAAATGGACTATGGATTATTATTATTATTTATGAGAAATGTAGACTAGTAATGAATAACAAAAAATAGAAGTTAATTCAAAAAACTATTTTACAGTTTATTTACCAAACACGACTCAGTAACTTAAATTTATAATTTAGCAGTTGCACCAAACAGATAAACAACTTTTAATTAAAATTATAATCTATAATCCGTTAAATTATAATTTATAATCTATTTTAACAGCCGCACTAAACACCCCCAATATCTTTTTCATTTTCAATGTTTTGTTCTAAGTTAGAACTTCTAACAATGAAATTTTTTTATAATACCCCTCATTTTCATATGCATTTTTATTTTTATGAGAAGGTAGTTTTTGAAAATACAAAAAACAAATTAAAACTTTATCAAAAAATAATTTCAACAAAACAATTATCAAATAAATTTTCCTTATAAATTTATTTATTTTTTTATATTTGAGAAAGGAAATACTACAATGTGCACTCTTAAAAAGTATATATCGTAAATTTTTTTGTGGTAATTACAAAATTATTGTGATGAAAATAATAATTTTTGTGATAAAAATTAGGGGTACTTACGTGTAGATTTTATTCACTAGACTTATTTACCTACAGGTCCTAACTAATAAATTTAACATTATAAAAATAAAAGATTGATAAATTTATCACTATAAATTTATTCATAAAAATAAAGAGACTGATAAATTTATCACTATAAATTTTTTCATAAAAAAAAAAGATTGATAAATTTATCTTTATCACTTAATAAATTTATCAAATAGGACTTAATGGGTAATAAGTTTCCAAAGTAGGACCTATTGGTAATAAGTCTCCAAAATAGGACCTATTGGTAGTTTACCCTAAAAATTATGAATAACAAAGTTATGATGTGCTCCCCTAAAAGTGTGAATGCTAAAGTTATATATTTTCTTGTAGTAAAAATTTTGTATGAGGTTGGCCTACTTTGTGAAGTAGGTTAAAAGTTATTTATTTATTTATTTCAAATTTTTTTCAAAAATCGTGCAAAAAAATAGAGAAGTAATGGGACCTCAAAAAACTAAAAGGACAATAAACTGATTTTTAACCTTGTTTTCAAAATAAGTGCACATGATCAACTTTCCCGGTGGAGAACCACCCATTGAATTAGACATTTAATAATTACCAAAAATCAGTATATATTATTTCACTATCTCTTAATTATTTATTTATTAGTATTTTTTTACTTGTTAGCATTTTCCTAATTCAAATACCCTGTTTACTGTTCCATAAGTTCGACATAGACTCTTCTCAATATAATAGTAACACTGAAGACAATATTATATACTATATACTCTCAAATTCAATGAGAGCGTCCAATCCTCATAAGGGTTTAATATTAGTGTCGTCAATGTCATGGACTTTGTTTCAGTTCATGTATGTTGTCGTTGTTGTTTTTGTTCTCATGGGGTGTTCGTGTTTGGGTGGTTCAGGCTCTAGTACTCATCGTCATCATGTTCATGTAACCGGGAATGAGACAGATCGGCTAGCCTTGCTCGCATTCAAGGTCGAATAACCGTGATCCTTCGGCTCTAAACTCGTGGAATGAATCCATCCACTTCTGTCAATGGGCTGGCATAACATGTGGCCGACGACACCAGAGGGTGACTAAGTTGATACTGGATCATCAAAAATTGACAGGCTCAATTTCGCCTCACATTGGAAATCTGAGTTTTCTTAGGGAACTGTGGTTGCGTAACAATAGCTTCACTCATCAAATCCCCCATGAACTTGGCCATCTACGGAGACTGCAAATATTGACACTAATCAATAATTCTATTGGTGGTGAAATTCCCGCCAATATATCTGCTTGCTCTAACCTTGTTGTCCTTGAGCTTACTCGCAATAGTCTGGCTGGGAAAATTCCCGTGGAGCTTGGTTCTCTATCTAAGCTCGAGCAGTTGTACATTGAAAGAAACAATCTAACAGGTGGCCTTCCCTATACTTTTCGGAATCTATCATCCCTTACTGAATTCGATGCAAGTGTCAATAATATCAATGGGAGTATACCTGAAGCCCTGGGCCGATTGACAAACTTAAACTATCTTGCATTGGGGGAGAACAAGTTGGTTGGTACTATTCCTTTCTCAATCTTTAATCTCTCTTCCATCACAACTTTTGATATAACAATGAACCAAGTTCAAGGGAGACTTCCCTTAGATCTTGGAATTTCTTTTCCAACTCTTCAATGGTTTTCAGTTGGAATGAACTTGTTTACTGGGTCCATTCCTATTTCAATATCAAATGCAACCAACCTGTCTACCCTTGACTTGGGAACAAATAAATTTATTGGAAGAGTGCCTCCTTTGGGAATGATGCACAATCTTTGGTGGTTAAACCTTGAATACAATCATCTTGGAACAGGGGAAGCTGGTGACTTGAATTTTCTTAGCTCATTGCCCAATGCCACCAATTTGAACTTTTTGGGGCTGGACTCCGACAACTTTGGAGGGGTGTTGCCAAAACCAATTGGCAATTTGTCCACTAATCTTGGTATCCTTTTTTTGGATAACAATAAAATAGGTGGGAGCATCCCAACCGAGATGGTGAATTTGGTCAATTTATTACGTTTGGACATGTCAGACAATCATTTCATCGGTAACATTCTTGCTGGTATTGGGAAGCTACAAAAGCTACAAATTTTGGATCTCTCTGGTAATAAATTCTATGGTAAAATTCCATTGTCTTTGAAAAATTTGACTTCACTAGCGTATCTTTATTTAGGAGTAAATAATTTGCAAGGCTATATTCCTCCAAGTCTGGGGATATGCCCTCTTGTAGATCTGGCTCTTGGTTGGAATAATCTTAGTGGTACCATACCCAAACAAGTTCTAACTCTCTCATCATTATTGAGCTTGTACCTACATGACAACCATTTGGTTGGGTCCATACAACTAGAAATTGGGAATTTAATAAATCTTGAACTATTGGATGTTTCTAGGAATATGTTGTCTCGAAAAATTCCAAGCACTCTTGGTAGTTGTGTAAAATTGAGATTTCTATATATACAGGGCAATAATTTATGGGGAACTCTTCCTTCATCTTTAAGTTATTTGAGAGGTATTGAGGAATTAAATCTTTCTCACAATAATTTCTCAGGAAAAATCCCAGACTATTTAGAGGGCTTTGTCTTCTTACAAAAATTAGATCTATCATTCAATGATTTTGAGGGTGCTGTACCAGAAATAGGCATATTTAAAATGTTGTGGATCGGGGGCACACCAGGAAATACAAACAAGCAATAATACAAGAGTTTTAACGTGGTTCGGTAATCCGGCCTACGTCCACGGGAGCGATATCACTATATATCAATAAGAGGAGGATTACACACTCAACTCACACTCTCTATCTCTCTATATAGCTTATTCTCTCTCACTCTGATGACACAAACAGAGTATACACAACTCTTGTATATTACTCTCTCTTGTATGTCCGTCTCTCTATTTCAACTCCCCTCTCACACCGTCCATTTATACACATTAACAGAAGGTGGAGAGGAGCTGGCCTTTGCACATGGCCAGCTTGTTGCCAATTTGATCTTCTTCTTTTGTTGGTTGGAAGCTACCCCACCATATGGGTAGTGGGTTGGTGCCACCCTTACCATGTGGTTGCCAACCTTACAATGACTGCCAACCTCAATAATGGGTTGATATCCTACAAATCACCTCCTCAACCCATGTGAGGTGATCCATAATAGCACCCCCTGCTTGGAGTGCCCAGCACCCTCTCACTGGGGTGCCATGCAAACCTTACTTTGCAACTCTTTGTGATGGCATCTCTCCCTTCCATATAGTCTTGGAGAGATCGCAATATGTCTCTAAATCAGGAGCAAAAGAAACTCTTTTCTTCCCTGGGACATGCTTTGCTGTCTTGGTCTCTTTGCTCTGAGCTGTCTTTAAAATTGGCTGCAATGGCTTCGTTTTGTGCACCTTCGAACTGCCTCCATGCGTTCTTGTACACTTTGGTTGCCATGTCTGCTGAGCCTTATGTCTTTTCGGTGCGTATCTTGTACTTCTTGCCTGGTAAGTGACAGTAGCTCCTTCTGTCACAACATTTTCAACAAGCCTGTACAGATTTCCCTCCAGTCGTCCATGTAGCATCACCGTATCTCCATGGATAACTTTGAGATTTCCTTTGCTAGATGAGAAGCTATAACCCTTCAAGTCTAGCATACTTAAGGAAATTAGATTCTTCTTCAGCCTTGGCACATGTCGGACTCCATCCAACGTGAAAATTTTTCCATCTTCCATTCAGAGCCGTACTGTTCCTATGCCAACAATCTTACTCACAGTGTTGTTAGCCACTCGAACAATACCTCCGTCCTTTCCTTGGTAGGTGGAAAAAAGCTTTCTGTCCATGCATATATGGTATGTACTTCTGGAATCTAAAATCCAATCAGGTTTCGTCATACTCGACGAAACTGTGAATGCATACTCATCCTTAGCATTTACTGCAACAGCGACATTTGATGAGCTCGCCTGTTCCTTGTTTGCCTTGTCCTCCTTGAGCTTTGCACAGTCTTTGATGAGGTGATCCTCCTGATCACAGTAATAGCACTTTCTCTTGTAGCCTGGCCTTGATTGCGAACGTCCTCTTGATTTGTATCTACTCCGTCTATCATTGGACCTGCCTCTGTTTTGCTCATTTTCTGATGCAACCATGGCATTTCCTTCCAGGTGCTTGCTACTTTCTTTTTTCTTCATCGACTCATGAGAAATAAGTGTAGCAACCACCTCATCCAATCCAAGAGCATCCTTCCCGTACAATAGAGTAGTCCTGAGATGCTCATATGATGAAGGTAAGGAGACCAGCAAGATCATAGCCTTATCTTCCTCCTCGGTCTTCACTCCAATAGTGTCCAATTCCATTGTGATCCTATTGAACTCGTCAAGATGTTCTGTAAGGTTTGCACCTTCTGGCATTTGAAGTGTATGCAGTTGCTTCTTCAGAGATAATCGATTTGTCAAAGACTTTGACTTGTACCTCATTTCTAACTTTGCCTATAGCTCTGCCGGATCTACTTCATTGATGACTTCTCGGAGTGTGTTGTTTCCGAGATATAACTGGATTGTACTGTTTGCCAATTCTCTCAACTCCTCCCACTTGTCATCATTCATGTCTGCCGGTTTGTTGGACTTTTTGAGAAGAGCTTTTACCAGACCCTCTCGTATTAGAATATTTTTCACCCTTTGCTGCCACAAGGTAAAGTCATTATTGCCATTAAAAGGCTCTATCATGAAACTTGCACCTTTTCCTGCCATTGTAAATTTCTTCCTTTTTACAGAAACTCCGATTCAAAATTTCAACCATACGGATGTGTCCGGAATACTCCAAATAGTTAGAAAGCACTATTGGATCGTCAAAAACGGACACAGAATGGCTCAGATCAAGCCAAAAGAGTTTGGACAGTTCAGATCTGTGAATGTACCTTAGCCGCAATGCGGATAATGCTCATCGTGTTGACCAGTCAAGTCGACGTGTCTGGTCATCGACACGTGTTCCACCGTGCATTTGGCCGACCGACCGGCCGGGCTGTTGTCATGGCGGCCCGGCGGCGACGCCGACGGCTATGCGGGCGGACGCCGACCGGCGATGACGTGTCAACACGTGTCTTCGCGCGTGGATTACACGCGCTTCCCCAGTCGCCTTCTTCCTCTCGCCGCGCGTGAGGGCGCATGCCTGCGCGTGGTGTGACGCGCCGACTCACCACCGGCGCGTAGAGGCACGTGGTGTGCGTGGATTTCACGCTCTTCCTCTGTGTAGCGCGTGAGAGCGCGTGGAATTGATTCTGGGGCTGTTCTTTACAGTTCTAGACTCCTCTCCTCGAGAGCTTCCTCCTGGTGTGCTCAAAAGTGGATTTCAGTCACTTCGAAATCTGGGCACTTTCGGAAAAAACTCGATTTTTCACCACCCGGGCTCTGATACCAATTGTTGTGGATTGGGGCCACACCAAGAAATACAAACAAGCAATAATACAAGAGTTTTAACGTGGTTCGGCAATCCGGCCTACGTCCACGGGAGCGATATCACTATATATCAATAAGAGGAGGATTACACACTCAACTCATACTCTCTATCTCTCTATATAGTTGATTCTCTCTCACTCTGATGACACAAACAGAGTATACACAACTCTTGTATATTACTCTCTCTTGTATGTCCGTCTCTCTATTTCAACTCCCCTCTCACCCGTCCATTTATACACATTAACAGAAGGTGGAGAGGAGCTGGCCTTTGCACATGGCCAGCTAGTTGCCAATTTGATCTTCTTCTTTTGTTGGTTGGAAGCTACCTCACCATGTGGGTAGTGGGTTGGTGCCACCCTTACCATGTGGCTACCAACCTGACAATGACTGCCAACCTCAATAATGGGTTGATATCCTACATAAAAATGCAACGGCTATTTCTATTAGGGGAAACAACAAGCTTTGTGGTGGTATACCTAAACTACATTTGCATAGTTGCAATACCAAGGGATTCAAAAGGAAAAGATTTACACTCATCTTGAAAATAATAATCCCCATATCGTTTGGGCTTCTGGGACTAGCAATAGTGTTGTGTTTACTATATCTTTGTTGTTTTAGAAAGACAACAAAAGTACCCTCTTTGAGATTTTTAGGGAAGTCATATGTGAAATTGTCCTACCAAAGTCTACTCAAGGCAACTGATGGGTTCTCTCCATCCAACATGATAGGCATGGGTAGTTTTGGTTCAGTCTACAAAGGAATTCTTGATCACAGTGAAAAACTTGTTGCAGTGAAGGTACTAAACCTTCAATTCCATGGAGCTTCCAAGAGTTTCGTTGCTGAGTGTGAGGCCTTGAGGCGCATCAGACATCGAAATCTTGTCAAGGTTTTCACAGCATGTTCAAGTGTTGACTATAATGGTAATGATTTCAAAGCTCTAGTTTATGAGTTCATGGTCAATGGTAGCCTAGAGGATTGGTTACATGCAAATGAAAATGAAGATATGGTGCATGTCGAATCAAGAAATTTAAATCTCCTACAAAGGTTAAATATTGCCATTGATGTTGCTTCTGCACTTGATTATCTTCACCATCATTACTCAGAACCAATAGTTCACTGTGATTTGAAGCCGAGCAATGTTCTTCTGAATGATGAAATGATTGGACATGTAGGTGATTTTGGGTTAGCTAGATTCCTTCCAGAAGGCACCTATAACTCTTCTACAACTCAATCAAGTTCCATTGGCTTAAGAGGGTCTGTTGGTTATGCTGCTCCAGGCAAATATATCTCTTAGGCCCTTTTTAGATATTCTTTTTCACCTTCAATTTCCAACGTACTGTAGAGTTTGATTTGCATATCCATTGAGTATGCTCCTTTGATCAATGAAGTAAAGCAGATGGTTCTTTGGTTTTATTTCTTGCAACATCATTTGCCCTTCAAATGCATGAAAATCAATGTTTGGCAAATACTTTCCAATGTGTTATTTAAAAGTAAATTTTTTTTTTCTTTTCTGTTGCTCATAATTTAGTCTGAAAAATATGAACTCAAAAGAATGCAGGTTCTTAATTTCATAGTTTCTTGCTTATAATATACAACCCAATATACAATCCCATTTTTTAGAGGATTTTCCATACATCTCCTATCTTGTTGTCTGCAAATCATAATCCATATAATTGTATTTACGTTTATTTTTGCCTTCAATGGAGATGTACCAATATTGAGAAATCTTTGTATTTTTCTTGGCGCAAAATGTGAAAGCATAACAACATACAATATCTTCATCTCCTATGTGTGTAGTCATAGGATAACATAAAGAGAAGATTAGAAAATCCTCTTTTGCTAATTTCAATCCTCCTATCTATTTCTTTAACATTAATAAGTTTGATGAATACAAACTTAACTGGATAAAGTTAAACTGTCACCCAAGCTTCAACTGCTTAATTATTTCTTAAGAAGATATTGAACCATTAACTATTTTGGTTTCATAAATATCACTGGGAAACAATCAAACTTGTTTCAAGTTGGGCGTTTCTCATGACACAAGCTAACAAACCAAATATTATTAAGAAGAGACATAATTCTTTCCTATCTTACTTTAGACAGTAAAGTTTTTTATGCTCTAAACTTGTTTTCTACAAAGAGTTATCAGTAGAAGGTACATTACTATTACTATTATTTGATCTGCTTCTAACCAACGATCTTTACAATTGTATTTACTTTGAATGATGCATCAATTGCAGAGTATGGTATGGGAAATGAGGTGACGGCATCTGGTGATGTATACAGTTATGGTATCCTCTTATTGGAAATGTTTACGGGGAAGAGACCTACTGATAACATGTTTAATGATAGTCTGAGTCTCCATAACTTTGCTAAGATGGCTTTACCTGAACAAGTAGCGAGCGTTGTTGATCCAACACTAATTCAACAAAGAGAAATTGGAGAGGGAAGCTCAAGCACCGTAAACACTCAGAATCAGAGCTTTACTGGAAGTCATAAAATTTATGAGTGCTTGATTTCAATACTTAATATTGGAATCGCATGTTCACAAGAACTACCAAGAGATAGACCAACCATTAATCATGTTGTTACTCAGTTGCTTGTGATCAAGAACAACTTTCTTGGAACTGATGGAGTTCATGGAGGAAGAAGAGCTAGAATTACAGTGTGAGCATGAGTAGGTATGACCCTGCCACTTTCGTAGTAACTGAAGAATATACCTGCATTTATTACTGAAACTGTCACAATTCTACACTAGGCCGACAAACTTTAGTTTGTCTTGTGGCATATAAATCATAACACCTTAGATATGCTATACTTCACCCAAATGACCACATTCTTAAACATTGACATTTTGAAGGTGACAAAAAATCAGTTATGGTTCCTGTCAAGCATGATGGTTTCATTACAGAATGGAAATTCTTTTTTTCTTTGGTTTTTTGTTTTCTTTCCATCAAAACTAAGGTTCTTCTGCAAACTTGAGCAAATAATTCAACTAGATTCACATTACAAATATGACTAAGAATAATACATAAGAAAAAATAATCAATATTAATCAGCCTCTCTTGCCAAAATCTTATTCCACGAAACTGGAACCTCAGCTCTCATAACTTCAGAGTTGCAAAGTTCTTTCCCCTATAATCCCCTCCAACTTAATCTGGAAAACAAATTGGTTAGAAACTGGAAGCATTTGAATGTCTTGACACAACTATGGTGGTTAGTGCACTTTGGCTATACACATAACGGAATTAATGGAAATATAACTTCAAGTTTTTTAATCTGCATATGACTAGGGTTGAAAAATATACCAATTGATGAAGTATTGTGCAACTACTCTATTTTAATCCCTTGCAAAGCCTTAGAGGCTTATCTGTTCCTAAGGAGGGCAGCCTTGTTTAGATTGCACTAGTTGTCGAAAAAGAAAGACAAAAGGCAAACTCACATTTTGTTGCATGTATTACGGATTACACTCATTCCATGAATTTTGCATTCAATTAAGCTCAAAACATGACACTAGATAAGGGCAAGTATTGTTCTTTACTTCTATGTTTTTCTTTTTTCCTTTTATGATCTTATGAGTAATTGGTTTATAATAACATATTTGTGTACCTTTTTTCAATGAGGTACCAAAAAAACTCATTTTCAAGTTGCTTCAGCTTTTTTTTTTGTGTGTTATTTTAATTGTTTATCATTTCTCATCATACTGTTTGAAGTTTTACTTGGTCATTTCTCTCTTCTCCTAGGTACTTGAGGTCTAATTGGAGTTCAGGATCTTTGTCAACTCAGGAACTATGTTATATTATCCTATGCTTTAATTTCTTTTTGTTTCCCCCCCCCCCCTTCTTTTATGTTTTTAGTTTTTCTCAAGCATGCACTGTTCTCATCTAAATGTACTTCAGGAAGGCTATGGCTTGCAATGGCTATCTATCCTGTTTTATACTCTAAAATAGGTTCATATGACTTGCAATGGTTCCAAACAAGTTGTTGTTGTAGAACTTATAATCTTTGTTGTGTTTGTTCGGAGGTATAAGAGAATGGGATTAGATTATATATCCTGGCCAATCTTGAGGTCTGATTGGACTTGAAGATATTTGTCCACTCCACAACTATGTGATGCTGCAAATTATAGATTTGGCCGCGTGTTACATATATGATCCTATCCTTTAATTTCTTTTCTTTAATTTTTTTAAAAATTTTTTTAATGATTTTATGTTAGTCTCAAGCAGACATTCAACTTTTCTCATTTAAATGTACTTTTTAAGAAGGCTATGACTTGCAATGGCTATTCTGTCATTTACTCTAAAACATAGTTACGGATATGATTTGCAATGGTCTAAACAAGACATGACTGTAAAACTTTTTATAATCTACATATATGTTGTGTGATATAAACTAAGATATGTATTATGTTTGCTTGTAATAATTAGAGAAATGTGAAGAATACTGTCTAAACTCAATTTGCTGGGATGAAGAATATTTTATTTTGTTTTTCTTATGATTTTTGTTGTGTTAAAGTTGTTATAGACTTGATTGATTGTTGTCTATTTTTTTAGTTGGCAAGAGTAGTTTGTCTATTTGCAAGTTTTAAGACCTGTTGATGTATCCTTTTTAAACTCTCTACTTGTTTGAAGTTTATATACTTTGGGTCAAATAACCTAGAAGACCTTTTCAAAATTTATTGAATTTACTAAATACTTAAAGAATTGCATTCAAGTGAATTGATATTCAAGAAATGGTAAATCTGACATTACCTTGGTTTCTAACAGTTCATTTGGATTAAAAGGTTTGATGACAAAAACAACAAAGCTACATTTTATATGAGTGTTTTTATGTAATTGCATAAATTTAATCAAAACCAATTACATTAGTGCACAAGCAAATATCAATTATCTTACATCTACAGTTTAATGTCACCATACTAGTAATCCCATACATTATCCTAGTCAACCAAATCTGATAATCAAACATAAGTTTAAGAGATTAAAGGAATAAAAATTGCTTGTTATTATTAGGATTTGGGATGAAAACTTCCAGCTTTGGGCACTAGTACTTAGTTCCAATGAAAGTAAGTTTCGTTTACTCTCCAAAACCAGAGAATTCACACCCAACAACAGATCTATTAACTTAAAAACTAGAGAAATCGATTAGGTTAATTACAAGAATCATCCTCTGAAGTCTAAAGTCTAAAAATCATTTTAGAATATATATTGGTAGTCCCTGTATACATACATTCAAGTTCTAAATTGTTTTTAATCTGAGTAAAAAATATATAGTAGTGTTTTTAACAATTGATACCTCAAGAGCCATTGTTTATGGGATAAAGACTTGACTTATGGCAACCTGTTGCCATCTTTTTTTTTTTCTCTTTGGATTATAATGAGATAAGGCATCCAATCTAACTAAAATTTATTGACTGATGTCAACTTATACGAAAATACTATTTATATAGAATTCTTTAACAACATGATATAGCAATAACAATTTTTTGCATAACTAAATGTTATTTTAATAGAGATTTTTAATTTAAAATGATAAGTCACACTACAATCCTGTCATTTTAAATACAAATTCCGTAAATTTTTCATGTTTGTATACAAATCGTGTAAACTTCTAGAAAAATCCCAAATTAAGTGGGGTTGGTTGGGATGACCATGAATGGGCAATAGTGGATTTGAGGGCTTTAGTTGTAATGACTCAAGACATTTAGGCCATGTTTGTTTGGATGGACATGTGCTTGGGATTGGACTAATAGTCCAATAAAATTATTAATCAGATGTTTGGTTAAAAAATTGAAGGACGGACTAACAATCCATCTGGACATGGTATCCCACATATGATGGACTATTCAATCCCATAGAGGGGGGTCAGATATAAATTGGGGGACTAAGCTAAAGTCTAGACTATTAGTCTCTCCTTATAATCCTAACTCAATCCAAACATAGGATAGGATACACAATCAAAGGGATTCGTAGTCCTAGGACTATTAGTTATGAGAATGCTAATCCAACCTAATCCAGTCCGCCCAAACAAACATGGTTAGGGTCATTTATTGGATATGAGGTCATCTACCATTCTCTGTCTTATATTTTTTAATTATTGATGTGATGATGTAGTAATATCAGATAAGTATGAAATAGAAAATGAAAAAAAGTGAGACAGAAGATATGTGCTCCGATAATTGTAGAGAATAAAGTTTGAGAATAACAAATAAGATTTTGAAACATTTGGGAAGAGAGGTTGTTGTTGTACTCACGAGGCACAGTAGTTTGTTGTGCGGTCTTGTCTAGGCTTTTCTCGAGATTACTTTGATGATTCAAATCATTTAAATTGTAGAATTCTTCAAGTAAATTATTCATGGGAAAAAAAAAAGATTAATTGGACATTTGTAGCCACATAACATCACATGTATTTAAAAAAAAATTAAATTGCAAGTAGAGGTGGAACTAAGATGATTGTGCAAGTAGAGATTAAATTAAATTTACCTTACAACAAAAAAGAAGAAGAAGATAGTTTGTGAGTAAATTTAAATTAATTTTTTAAATATACTCAGGGTCTAATTTATATTTTTTTGGATAGTTCAAAGGGTAAAGTGAGGTTTCAAATTAAATTTCGGTGTCATATTAGTAACTTCCATTTGATTGTACACGGTAGCTAATGGTGAGGGTGAAATTAATATAAAATCAAATAGTTTAAGTATAAAATTATTATTAAAAAAAACTGGATTAAATTAATTTTTAAATGATAGTTTAGGGAGTAAAATGAAATTTCATTTGATTTTAAATTTAATAAAAAAAGTTTAAGGCTATGTTAAATGATAGTTTAAGGTGGAGATTGAATCAGTAGTGTGAGTTCTAGAATGAATTTAAACTATAAATTGATGGCAAGTGCGTGATCATGACTTTTTCTGCAGGACTGACTGACTTCATTGTTGGGTTCTTGAATAAATGCAGTGAGAGATGGGATTGATCAAGAAACCTTTACGTTGTGTTTGGTTGGGAGATTTGAGAAGAGATTTAGATAGGGAAATGAAAAAAAAAAAAAAAAAAAGTGTGTGAAACTAAATGAAATATAGGTATATTTTATTCACATTTCACCTACCTTTTCCCTTTCCTTTTTCAAATATCTTCTCAAATCCCCCAACCAAATACAGTGTTAAGCCTAATAGAAAGAAGAAAAAAAAGAAAAAAGAAAAGTGATTTAGAACATTGAAGACAACACTATTTCCCCAAATGAGTTTAATAGTAGTTTCAACAATGTCATGGACTCTGTTTTAGTTCATGCATGTTGTTGTTTTTGTTCTCATGGTGTGTTTGGATGGTTCAGACTCTACTACTCATTGTGTTCATGTAGCCGGGAATGAGACGGATCGGCTAGCATTGCTCGCATTCAAGGCTCAAATAACCGGTGATCCATTTGGAGCTCTGAATTTATGGAATGAATTTGTCCACTTCTTTCAATGGGCTGGCGTAACATGTGGTCGTCACCACAAGAGGGTGACTATGAATATTGACAGGCTGCATTTCGCCTCAAATTGAAAATTTGAGCTTCCTTAGGGAACTGCGGTTGCGTAACAATAGCTTCACTCATCAAATCGCCCCTGAACTCGGCCATCTACGAAGACTGCGAATATTGAAACTAGGCAATGATTACTATTAAAACTAGGCAATAATTCAACCACTGGTGAAATTCCCACCAATATATCTGCTCGCTTTAACCTCGTTGCCCATGAATGTTGTTGCAGTAGGCTGGCCAGAAAAATTCCTGTGGAGCTTGGTTCTCTGTCTATGCTTAAGCGACTGTTTATTGACTTAAATAAGCTAACAGGAGGCAAGATATTGTTTTCTATCATACTTTAAACAGTAAAGTTTGTCGTTCTCTAAACTTGTTTTCTACAAAGAATTATTTGTAGAAGGTACATTACTATTTGTTTATATGATTCTGACCAAGCATCTTTACAATTGTATTAGTATTGTATTATACATGAATTACAGAGTATGGTACGGGAATTGAAGTGATGACATTAGAGATGTTTAGAGGAAAGAGACCTACTGATAACATGTTTAATGATAATTGAGTCTCTGTAACTTTGTTAAGATGGCTTTACCTGAACAAGTAACAAGCATTGTTGATCTAACACTATTTCAATCAAGAAAAATTGGGAAGGCAAGCTCAAGCACCACCAACAATACTCGGAATCAGAGCTCTGCTAGCAATCAAAAAAATCATGAGTTCTTGATTTCAATACTTAGGCCTCGTTTGGGAACAGACTATTTTAGTAACTTTTTGGCTTTTTGGCTAAAATATAAGGTAAAAAAAATTAGTATGTTTGGAATAACTTTTTGATTTTTTTTACGAAAAAATGTGCAAAATGTAGAGAGAAAATACAATCTTTAACTTTTTAGTATAAGTTATAGGCTTTTTGGTTTTTTTAGTAATTTTTGACTTTTTGGCTAAAATCATCACTTGCCAAACGAAATATTGGAATCGCTTGTTCACAAGAACTACCAAGAGATCGACCAGCCACTAATCATGTTGTTACTCAATTGCATGTGATCAAGAACAATTTTCTTGGAACTGATGAGTTCGTGGAGGAAGAAGAGTTAGAATTGCAGTGTGATCATGAGTAGGTATGACCCTATCACTTTCTTAGTAACTGAAGAATATACCTGCATTTAGTACTGAAATTGTCATAATTCTACACTAGGCCAACAAACTTTAGTTTGTCTTGTAGCTTTCATAAGGTCTTAGATCTACCATACTTCACCTAGATGATCACATTCTCCAACATTGACATTTTGAAGGTGATAAAGAATCAACTGTGATTTCTATCAAGCATGATGGTTTTCATTATCAAATGCAAATTCATTTTTTGCTTTGGTTTTTTGTTTTCTTTCCCTTAAACTAGAATTCTTGAGTAAAGGAACTTAGCTATGTTAACGGTAGGAGCAAGTTGCATCAATTCAATTACTTCTCCACATAGACGTCTATAGCTATTAATAAGCCAACTAGATTCACATTACAAATACATTTAAGATAATACAGTCAACCTCTATTGCCAAAATTTTATTCCAAGATAGACGAACCTCAGTTCTCATGACTTCAGAGTTGCAAACCCTTAATGTCCTGAAACAACTATTCTGGTTAGTGAACTTCGGCCATTTATATTTTTATAATGGAATTAATGGAAATGAAATTTCAAGTTTTTTAATCTCCACATGGCTAGGGTTAAAAAATATACCAACTGATGGAGTTTTGCGCAACTACTCTACTTAAATCCCTAGCAAAGCCTTAGAGGCTTATCTGTTCCTAAGGAGAGCAGCATTGTAAACATTGCGCTAGCTTCCCAAAAAGAAAGAAAAAGGCTAACTGACATTTTGTTGCATGTACTATGGGTTACACCCATTTCATGAATTTTGCAAGTAATTACGCTCAAAACATGACACTTTTTTTTCCCTTGTTTTTTGATCTTTGAGCATTTGGTTTACATTGTGGGTGTTTGGGAAGTTGCTATTTTAGTAGACTATTTTAGTTTTGGCTATTTTAATAGGCTAAAATTTTTGTGTTTGGGAAGATTAGATTTTTTTGTAGTTGGATGTGATGTTTGTGAGAGAAAAAATAAAATGATTATGAGTTTGATGTGACATTTTGTCTTATTAGCTATTTTAGCCTATTTTGTCCTTTTGTCAATTTTAGCCTAAATTAGGCTAAAATTTCACTTCCCAAATTGCCCCAATAGCATATTCAGATACATTTATTCAATAAGGTACCATAAAAAATGATTTTCAGATGCTTCAGCTTCTTATTTGTGTCTTCTTTTAATTGTTTATCATCTCTTATCTTACTCTTTCACATTTTAATTAGTTTTTCTCTTCTCCTAGGTACTTGAGGTTTGATTGGACTTGCAGATCTTTGTCGACTCAACAACTATGTGATATTATTTTTCCCCCTTCTTTTATGTTTTTAGTTTGTCTCAAGCATGCATGCAACTGATGCAAAGTATAAAAAACTCCATGAAAAATAAATTCAAAATGGCGATATTTAGAAATTGACATGCTTTAAAAGAAAAATCTATAGGAACCATTCATAATTATGTTTCTAGCATTATTTTAGAGTCTTATTTTATGATTATTTTATATTTTCTAGAATTTTTAAATCAGGGATATTTTGATAATTTTATATTTGCTGACATGGGTTGTAGGGGTCACCCATGAGCTGTCTTAGGTCTAGTTATTTAATTAGATTTTATTTATATTTTTTATTTGATCTTAAATTGGTTCTGGAAGTCAAAGATATTGTAGTAGTTTCTTTGTTTTTTTTTATTCTAGTTGGTTTAGAAAAGAAAAATGCTTGGTAACTCGAATTTGTGTGGCCCGAATGACTCGAATGTTTTAAAACGACGTCGTTTTACCCCCAAAACAACATCGTTTTGCCCCCAAAACAACATCGTTTTGAGACATTCGAGCCATTCGGGCTATGAAAATTCAGACTACTAAGCATTGTTGTTTAGAAAATCTCCTAATTCTATATAAAGCCATGTAATGCTTATAATTTAGGGTTTATTACACTCTATACCCCTCAACTATAGCTAATTTGTCTACTTAGTCCCTAAATTATAGATTGAGTCTATTAAATCTCTAAAGTATATAGATTAAAGTTTATTAGTCCCTAAACTATCAATTGTATCTAGTAAGTCCCTAAATTATTTAAATAAAACCTATTTAGTCCCTGAAAATGGTTAAAAAAATAAAATATAAGCTCATAAGTGTTATAAATTACTAAAAGGCCCTATCTAATTAAAATTTTATTTCAAAAAAACCTTTAATTTTTATTCCGTCTTTAAAAAGTAGGCATTAGCTCTTGTGGTGAATTTCCTTTAAAAGGGTAAAGGTAATTATCTATAATTTTTTTACTTATATTATAAAATGACTACGTGTGCTTACCTTTATCTAGTATTATAGGTCAGAACACTACAAGAAAAGTTTGCTTATGAGACGAAACTTTTTGCGACGGCACATTTGCTATCGCAAAAAGTCATTTTTTGTGACGGCACAACTTATCGTCACAAAAAATGTGACCTTTTGAGATAGCACAACTTGCCGTCGCAAAAAATGTGACCTTTTGAAACGGCACAATTTGCCGTCGCAAAAAATGTGACCTTTTGAGACGGCACAATTTGCTGTTGCAGAAAATGTGACTTTTTGAGATGACACAACTTGTCGTCCCAAAAAATGTGACCTTTTGAGACGGCACAATTTGCCGTCGCAAAAAATATGACTTTTTGAGACAGCACAACTTGCCGTCGCAAAAAATGTGCCTTTTTTAGACGGCATAGCTTGCCGTCACAAAAAAATATGACTTTTTGAGACGGTACAACTTGCCGTCACGAAAAATGTGCCTTTTTGAGACAGCACAACTTGCCGTTGCAAAAAAAAAATATGACTATTTGCGACGGTACAGCTTGCCATCGCGAAAAATAGAGTATTTGCGACGACAGAAATTGCTGTCACAAAAAAAAATAGAGTATTTGCGACAGCAGAGATTGCTGTCGCAAAAAAATAGAGCTTTTGCAACGGCACCAGCTGCAGTTGCAAAAAGAAAAAAAGAAAGAGTTTTTTGCGACTGTAATAGGTACCATTGCAAAAAAAAAAAAAAAAGTAAAATATATATATATATATATATATATATATTATGGCTTTGAGAAGACTTCATATATATAGTTTTAAAATGGTTTAAATAAATGCAATGGTATTTTTCTATCATTAAAAAAAAAAAAAATTAAAAAAAACGGCGTCGTCTTACTCTTTTGATATAACATTTCTCTTTTCACCCATTTTTTCATCTTCCTATCTCTCTATCTCTATCTCTGTCTCTCTTCTCTCTCTCTTTCTCTCTCTCTCTCACTCATCACTCTTCTCTATCTATCTGTCTGTCTCTTTCTCTCTGCATCTTTGTCTTTCTTCTTTTTCTCTCTCTCACGCATCACTCTTCTCTGTCTGTCTATCTGTCTCTTTCTCTTTGTGTCTCTGTCTCTCTTCTCTTTCTCTCTCTCACTCATCACTCTTCTTTGTCTGTCTGTCTGCCTCTCTTTCTCTCTGTGTCTCTCGCTCATCTCTCTTCTCTCTTTGTCTCTCTGTCTCTCTCTCGTTTATCTCTTTTCGCTATGTTTCTCTCTCTCTCTCTTTGTCTATCTCTCGAACATCTTTTGTTTCTCTCTTTTTTTTGTCTCTCTCTCTCTCTCTATCTCTCTGTCTCTCTCATTCATCTCTCTTCTCTCTCTGTCTCTTTTTTTTCTATGTCTTTCTCTCGTTAATCTCTTTTCGCTTTCTTTCTCTCTCTTTTTGTTTATCTCTCGCTCATCTCTTGTTTCTCTCTCTTTTTTTGTCTCCCTCTCTCTCTATCTCTTTCTCTCTTTGTCTATCTCTATCTCTTTCTCTCTCTGTCTATATCTCTCTCACTCATCACTCTTCTCTTTCTCTGTCTGTCTGTCTGTTTGTCTGTCTCTCTCTCTCTCACACTGTGTTCGCTTTGCTCACTCTCTCCCTCATCTCTTCTCTATTTATTAAGCTCCCTCTCGATTTATCGATCTAACCATGTTGGGGACCCCCAGTGAGGGGTGACCCCCAGCACCTCCACCTCCACGTGGGGGGGCTGTGAGAGCAAGAGTGAAAAAAAAATAATAAAAAATTTTGAACCAATCAGAAAACGGTGGGGGTGGTGGAGGTCACTCCCACTGGGGGTCTAGGGCATTTTCCTTATCGATCCACTACAAGAAAATGCGCTTTTAGCGACCATGTGGGGGTCTCTTTGTCTCTTTCTCACTCATCACTCTTCTATGTCTGTCCGTCTCTCTCATTCTCTCTGTCTCTGTCTCTCTTCTCTCTCACTCATCACTCTTCTCTGTCTGTCTGTCTCTATCTTTTTCTCTGTGTCTCTCGTCCATCTCTCTTCTCTCTATCTCTTTCATCTATCTTCTCTCTCTGTCTCTCTTCTCTCTCTTCTTTTTTTCTCTCTCGTTCTCTCGCTCATCTCTTTCTGTCTCTCTCTCGTTTATCTCTTTTCGCTCTTTTTCTCTCTCTCTCTCTTTGTCTATATCTTTTCACCTATTTTTCATCTTCCTCTCTTATTTCTTTCTCTCTCACTCATCACTCTTCTCTCTCTGTCTGTCTATTTGTCTCTCTCTTTCTCTCTCTGTGTCTCTCACTCATCTATCTCTTCTCTCATCTCTTTTCTCTCTTTGTCTCTTTCGCTCATCTCTCTTCTCTCTATCTCTCTCACTTATCTCTCTTCTCTCTATCTCTCTCACCTCTCTCTCCCTCATCTCTCTTCTCACTGTCTCTCTCGTTCATCTCTTTTCTCTCTATGTCTCTCTCCCTCATCACTCTTCTCTCTCTCTCTCTCTCTGTCTCTCTCGTTCATCTTTCTTCTCTTTCTATCTCTTTTTCTGTCTTTCACTCTCTATCTCTTTCTCTTTTTGTCTCTCTCTCTTTTATTTCTCTCTCTCTCTCCTCCACTGTGTTCGCGTTGCTCACTTTCTCCCTTCCGTCTTCTCTATTTACTGAGCTCCTTCTCAATTTATCGATCCACTACAAGAAAATGCACTTTTAGCGACCACTTTGTCTCTCTCTCGCTCACCACTTTGTCTCTGTTTCTCTCTCTCTCTCTCTCTCTCTCTCTCTCACACCACCCATCTCCTCTACCACCTTCACCACTACTGCAAACGCCATTTCACTACCACCACCACTACCACGGCCGCCACTTCACCTCTACGACTACCATTACTACTACCATCGCCACCACTCCACTACCACCACTACCACTATTGCCACTACTACTGCTATTACCTCTCCTTCACCCCTGCCACTCCATTTACTCTACCACTACCACAACTTCACCACTAATCTCCTTCGCCATCACCACCACCACCATCATCTCTTATCCACTATCTTCACCACTACTGTCGCTCCCTCTCCTCTACCACAAAATATTATCTCTGCTTCTACCAAATAAAAAATAATAATAATTTTTTTTCATTAAAATAAAAATAAAACAAATAAATTTTCAATCTTAATAACTAAAAAAATAATAATTTTTTTAAAAAAAAATTCATTAACTACAAAAAAAAATTATTTTAACAAAAAATAATTTTTTTTGGCGACGACAACCCTCGTCGCCAAAAAAAAAAATAAAAAAAAAAAGTTAAACCACGTTTTGTTGTTTAAATTTCATTTATGACCCAAAATTCATTTTTTTTTCATTCCCACTATGTTTCCCCCCACCCTTTTTTTTTTCCATTCCCGTTCTGTACCGGTACACACAACCCCCCCAACCCAAACAAAAAATCCCCAATCTCAAAACCCCCCCGCCCAAAACCAAAAATCCCTAATCTCTTCTTACCCGCCTCTCTCTCTCTCTCTCTCTCTCTCTCTCACGATCGACGGCGAGCGGCGGAAGACGGCGGAGAGCAGCAGACGAGGGCGAGTGGCGGCAGACGAGGCTGCTGTGTGAATGGAAAGTGCTCCGGAGTGCAAGAGCAGCAGCAGCAGCGTCGAGGGAGGAGGGAAGGCGGTGATAGGGATGATATGCGGGAGTCTGGTGTCCTCCTCTCCTCCCTCGCCATTCTCGGCCTCCTCTTCCGCCAGCTCAACATCTCGTATGTCTTTCTTTCTTTACTCTTTACTCATCACACACACACACACACACACACACACACACACACATGTTTATACATACATACATACATACATATATATATATATATATGCATTAGTTCATGTTTGACTTCCAATTCAGTTTATCAAATTTTTGAAATATCCCCATTATCTATGCTGATGCCCTAGGTTTTGCATTATTTCGTTGCTTATATTTGTAAAATACACCTGCGCTTATTCCAATTCAGTATACCAAATTTCAATTTCAACCATATATATGCAATATGTAGAAGAAAACAAACAAGGCACATAATGAGCCACATCTGCTCTATATATAGAGCTGTAATAAGTACCTGCCATGAAAGAAAAAAATGGATATAGAAATGATCCAAGAATTGCAAGTCGGAGTAAAATGATCATTCTGTATGGGTTTATCTTGCTTGATGATATTGGTAACTTCCTCGAAAGTGGCTGCCTTCCTTCATCCATCCTAATGAAAAAAGAAGACATAATAAGTAATACATTTCCAAAAACATATATGATTGTGCCTTCATAGACAATCTAGTTCACATTTCAGCTTGCAAATCCATGTGAAATGTCCAGTTAGAATTAATAGTCTACAAGAATTTTCCAAAAAAGTAAACTGCTGTTCATTGTGGATGATGTTTAAAATCAAGTCATTTGCTTCTTCTTTTTTTTTCTTTTTTTTTTTTTACATAATAAGAAAACTGGGTTCATTATGCTTATGATTATATTGAGGTGAGCTAAATTAGTGTTGCTTCTCTTTTTTCTTCTGATATTTATAACATAGTAGAAATTCATGGAGTGTAACTGCCACAATTACCATTAACTTGTACATATTTTGTTCAAGTACTGAGCCTATACTTACCCCACTAATGGTTATATTAGAGTCACAAAAGAATCCTGGTTAATAATTCTTACATTTAAACCTTGAATTACTAAACTAGGCACTTCTTTCTCAATATTTATTTTAATGATCAATATGACACATTCATGATATAAACTTATTTCCAAGTTGCTTCTTCTACAACAATAATATTTAGAAACGGTAGTAGGCCCCGTGGCCAACAAAGAAAGAAGATCAGAAATCTTGTAGCACATCCTAATTATCACCCAAAAAAGATTCAACAACATGGGTTGAACATATAGTCTAGTAGGGATCTCAACATGATCCTCAACAATAACAACTTACAGATAGCTATAATCATGAATGCTAATCTCATACCATATAAATAATGTGACATTTTATAACGAAAATATATATATATATGTACTATTCTCAAAATCATTCAGTTATTTAACAACATCAATTTCCATTTTTACTACCCTTTTTCCCAATGAACAACTTTTACCCATTTCCATGTTTTCATTTGTGGCAAATACCCATAATACCCACTTTATATTTTTGAAAACACGTTCACCAAGACCAATGCCCTCATATATTTATCAATTCAGAATAGAAACCCAAGTCTGACTCCACACATTCATTGCATCTCAACCTTACGTTCAAGTTAAAGAGATATTATCAATAATTCATTGTTGGTAGGCAACTCCCTCAACCACTCTCAACACGTCCAAACATACTTAAACACATCTACACTACATACAAGACAATTCCTTCTTGCCGAATCATGATCATCACAACACATAATATACATAACCAAGTAGGACAACAATAACAACAATCCTCCGCTCTACTTGCCTCAAGCACAGTAAGCCAATGGTTTCACCTCTCAACAACAACATGCCAATTTACTAGACACCAGCTGGAAGGGAATGATACCTCTGATTCTTAGCGCAGCCAATTCTCCAGGAGCTAGCTGGAAGGTAATGGTACCTCTGATTCTCAGCGCATTACACCCCTTTTGATCATCACAACATGATAAGGTACAACCAACAAATGGAATGCATACACGCAACCACAACAGAGTGCAACCAACTCAAGCGTAACACGTACACGTAACCATTCAACACAACAATGTCATCCTCCACCGATGACCAAGGACAAAACCTCTATGTGTTTGTTTTTCAACGCATGTGTTTTAGCAATTCAATTCTCATGAGGTTTTGAGTCCAACAATCAACAACAAAGAAGTAAAGCATTAGTGATCCAAACTCAAGTAAGTCTCCGGGACTCATATTATGTTAGCGTTTCCTTCCTTCCATTACAAAACCAATTACCTTTTTCTTCTGCAATAATATTCTCCACCTTATGCCTTAAATCCAATTTTACTTCATTTCACAAAAATATGACCAATTCACTTTCCATCATTTTAAATAGGAGATTTCTATCATGGCGGCAAGTTATAATTCACATCATTTCTATTTAATGGTAATGTAATTCATTTCTAATCTAATTTCACGGTCATATCCCCTTTTACAATTAACAAATTTATTAATTTATTGTATTAAAACGTAGTCAATCTAACACCAAAATAATACCCAAATCGTAAGATCCAATTAAACCTTAAATCAAATTCCAACACATTAACCTCATTTCATAAGTTCATAACATAATTATTTGACAAATTCCATCCCTTTTTATCCATTAGACATTACTACAAAAATTTAGGGCTTTGACTCCCTACTCATGAATATATTAAATCACACCCCAATTTAACCCAACATTCCCCCACCTCATGAAATTTCAATCTCTGCACCCATATCTTATACCCTCCAACATGATTTTCGAAAATGAATCCATACCACAAGGTTTTTATGCAATAAAAAAACATACCACATATCTATCTATAGTAGAGGCATTGAAAAGAATCAAAGAAATCCCTACCTCTTGAAGCTAAGAGATGATGACCCAAAAGTCAATGGCGATGAAACCACGAACCAATCGAACCAAGAGGAAGCCCTCGTCGAGATCTACACTTTTTCTCAAAGGACCATGGTGAAACAATCACTCTAGGTGAGTAGATCTAGAGATCTTAGTGCCAAAAACTTGATTTGAGAGAGAGAGAGGTGAGCTCACGGTTTGAGAGAGAGGAAAGAGGAGAAAAGTGAAATGAAATTATGTTTGGGACCTATTTATAGTTGTAGAGAAGTAGCCCCAAGGTCAATAAAATAATAGGCCCAAAACCCCCATCCTCCCCAAAGGTAGGGCCCAAACCAGCCCAAAAATCTGGAAAAAAAAACACGTAGGTGTCGACACCACCAAGGCTGGTGTCGACCCTATTTTCTAACCACCAACATACACAGATTCTGCAACATAAGAGGGTTGACCCTTTCCTAGACTGGTGTCTACCCTTGTGGACAGCAACAAGAGGCAGGTGTCGACACCACCAAGGCTGGTGTCGACCCTATATTCCAGCGACACTTCTAGAAACATTACAACATACAAGGGTCGACCCTTAGGAAGACTAGTGTCGACCCCAAGAAAAAATTTCTAAGTTTTCAAGGAACTTTAGACCAGAACAAACACGAACAACCAAACCCAACAAGATTAAATCGGATTATACTCCTCCAAAACCAACATTCAATAACACCAAAGATTCCCAAAACAAAATAAAGGATTCAATACACTTCCTAAAAGTTTTAAAAAAGGGTACAAGTGTTACACAAAACATACATAAAATATATTATGATAACTTAAGGTATAATATAACTCACCTAAATATTGACCCTTAACCTTATTGATCTCCTGTTTCCTTTTATGCTGCCCTTAGGTATATCCTTTTTCCTCCCCGCTTAGCAACCCACTATTTCCACTGTATAGTTGGTGAAAGCCTCTTAGTTCCTAATCAAAATTTAACGTGTGGCAAGTGTCCAACCTGGCCATCTATCCAATAGATTTCCACTTGTCCCTCTAGATTAGGTGACTCACCAAATCTTTAAAACTATTCGTGCATAGTCATCAATCTATGGCTTGGCTGGAGAACGTGTAGGGCCCCCTCTTTTTTTTTTTATTATTATTATTTGGCTCAATTTTTTTGTTTTAATAATCCAATTAAATTACATTTTATCACCTACAATCATAGCATTAATTATTTTATTTTACTATTACTATCACTATTATTATTTATTCTTGTTCCATATATTTATTTTATTATTATTGTTATGATTATTTATTTATATTTATTTTTGGAATAGCGTGGTGTTAATTAAATATTTGGGGTGTCACAACCGAGTTGTATATGACTCAGAAGGATCATTGGGGAGTCAAACTCTTACCCATTTCTATAATGAAATAGTGATATTTGCAGCGGTTTAGGTTAAGTAATACTTTTAATGATTCTTATATCTAGGAATACCTAGTGGAATATGGCATGATACTTTTCATAAAAATCACCTATATGAGTGTAAACTTGCCAGTTCTATGAGATTGGTGAAGGGCTACAATTCTCTAGAATACTTATGAAAGACCAGGTTGTTCAGGGCCAAAATGAACACAATAGTGAGAACTAAATTGTGTCTGGTGATATACTGTATGAGTTCTATTATCTTGATTTACACAAATGGCTGAACAATTCAAGACATTATATTCACTAGTTAGCTAGTAAATCCGATTATGTCTCACAAGGGAAGGTTCAAAGCCAAAAGCTGCCTATCTTTTGCAGAATATTTTCAATTTCTGTACTCTCTATAATTAGATTATGTTGTTGCATTTTCTCTCCGTCAAATTCCATTCATGTGGGGGATTGCTGGAAATAATGGTTGTTATAGGCTTATTTTGGGCCAACTTTGAGCCTAAATTTGAGTGAGGCCCACACGTCATTTGGGGTGGGGTCCAAAGAGGTGACATGTTCCTTACTGCAGGGCAAGTCACACAGTGAAGACGGTTCGTCAAAACCATTTATAAGTGAATGAGAAGTTGACGTCGTTTTCAAATTCGTGGAATGGACAAAGTGTAAAGTGTGGGTTTCCTTGAAATGATAGTTCCACATTGAAACTTTAAGTGAGCTTTTGTGAGTATGTAAGCTTTAGGTGTACAAACTTAGGTTACGTCCCAAGGGGCACCCCAAGTTTATAAAAGGGAGGAGTTATGGACAAAGTGGGCTTTGGCTCAAACCACCACACGCGCTCGCCGTTGTCCGTCTGACTGGCCGAGCCGTGCCGGGCTCAGGTGTGGGTTATGGGTCAAGTCGGTCCTAACATTAATTTTTTGGACAAAATTTATTTGAATTTTTCCAAAAATTCTTGCGGGAAAATTATTTTTTATGAACGAAATTAATTTAAATTTTGTGCCAATTTTTTCTATCCAAACAAAGCCCTTCTCTAGTCCAATTTCCAGCAGGTTCAAACAATTCAAGCAGTTTGGCTGAACAGATTCAAAATAGCCAGCAGATCTGTTCAAATTTGTATTGCACCTGTTCGGATTCAAACTGCATCTGTTCAATTTGAAATTCATACCTATTCAGCCCTATATACACCAAGACATTTCTAGCAGTCAATCCATCCAAAAGTTCATTTGTTGCTTTCCAAATTTTGCTCTCTTGCATTGTTGTTCTTCATACTAGTTTTAGGAAAAAAATTTGAGAGTATAGAACACAGGTTTTGTTCACCGTACAGATTGTTTGGAGTGCTATTACAATTTGTGTAGATTATTTTATCCTGGGAGATAGACGCCATTTATCCGTAAGCACCAAAGCGGGGTAAATCTGTCTTAAAGACAGAGTGTCACACACTCGACTTGATTTTTTTGTACTTATTCGGTTCGGTAAAATAAATTCTGTAAGTAATTTATTTTTATTTGTTTATTTTGGTTTCAAGTTTTTATTTTACACAGAAAATTGTTCCAACAAATTTATTACCGGCCAAGCCAAGGCGATGTAGTTTAGTGGCATTAGACATTGCAACAGGAATGGATCCAGTAAATGAGTTTATACCAACTTCAAAGACACTAAGATTGGGAAGAGTAATTCCTAGGTCCCAGGGAAAGCTCCCTTGAATTTGGTTCATTACAACATTAAATTCTGTAATAGATGAGAGATTAAAGATTGAGAAAGGAATGGTACCAACCAACCTGTTAATCCTCAACAGAAAAACTTCCAAGCTTGTCAATCGACCCAGATCATCAGGTATGTCACCACCAATACTATTTTCTTCTGGAACAAATGATAGATTCCCAAAAGAATAAGGTATACTACCTGTTAGATTGTTTCTCCCAATGTATAGTCTCTTTAACTTAGAGAACCCAGCTTCACTGGAAATTTTCCTCCCAACCTATTGCCAGAAAATTCAAGAACAACTAAGACTATTGTTACTCAGTGATAGTGTGTTGAGAAAGCTTAGATTTCCAATGTGAGGCGAAATGGAGCCTATTAATTTTTGATGATCCAAATTCAACACAATGAGCCTCTGGTTGGAGCAGCCACATGTTACACCAAACCATTGACAGAAGTGGATTGATTCATTCCACGAGTTAAGAGCACCGAATGGATCACTGGTTATTTCAAACTTGAATGCAAGCAAGGCTAGCTGGTCAGTCTCATTCCTGCCATGAACAGAGCAGTTAAGAACAACAAAATGCATCAACAGAAAGATAGTCCATGGCACTATTGAACCCATCTGGGTACTGGAAACTCCAAATTGATTTTGAAAGTCTATTGTGTTTTGCATTGTTTTAAAGAATTTTCAATCTGTTCTCTCACTTTGAAGAATGAATCAGAGCATCAAGTTTATTATTTAGAGTTCTTTCCACTCTGCCCTTAATTTTTGTTACTTTATTTGTAGTGCTTATCCACACCTGTTAAATATGCCCTTAATTTATCTGTTCATCGGTGAATCAAACCAAACTTATGAAACATGTGTTAGGAAAAAGACATACATTTCTTATGCTTTTCTCTTCCTTTCTTCTACAGGTTAACTACTTTGTGAATTCATTGGTTCTTTTTGTTTGCAACCAAACAAAAAATTGGATTAAACAAAAGGTTCAATTGATAAATAAAGGTTCTAGCACTATCGATAATACATTAAATAAATAAATATATGAGTAAAATATAAGAAAACCCAATAAGTTTAATGAAAAAAAAAACCTTACTCATAGGTCAATGCAGTTAGGGTTGACATGGGCCGGATGACCCTCTCAGCCCAATATTTTTAATGCTTGGAAAAAACATTGAATCCACAGTGCCAAAGTGTTTGGATAAGGAGTTTTAGTCCAATTCAATCCAACCTGTCCATTTATAAATATTTATTTTAATTTTATATTATTTAGTTACAAAATAAACTAAATGCCCTTTTAGTGCTTAGTAAACTTATTTATTTTTATTTTTTTCTAAATTATATCATAATTTTTACTTGTTAAGTTTGTCTAGACTAAATGATCTTGATAATAAAAAAATAAAAAATAAAAAAAACAATTTTGTTTAATTTTTTTTTTTTACTAAAGACAAAAAATGAGTCAAATTTATAAAAAATTGAACTATTTTTGTCTTCACCCTTTTTTTTTTTTTTAAATTCAAAAGATTCCAAACAAACTTAACAAAATTTACCTATAAATCCCATCTTAAGAAATGGTGATCGGTTTAGTCCCAAGATTTTTTTATAGACCAATTAGTCTCATTGATTTTGGAAATGTAGATTTAATATATTATTTTAAAATTGGATTATACCCTTATTAAGTTTCATTTTTTATTTTTTTTTTGGTTAGAAATGTAAGATACACAACCTATGAGAACCAAATTTGGGATGAATTTTTATATGAAAATCTTTTTTATATGAAATGACTTGAAATGTGATATTTTTGAAACATTTCAAAAAGAATACAACAATGACTTGAAATATGAAATTCTTCAAATATTTTAAAAGGAGTACAAAAAATCCTTAGTATGTTTTGGGTAAATATATAATTTCAAACTGTAATACTCCAATGTAATATTCAAACATAACACTCCAACGTAACACTGCAAAAAAATTCTTAGTGTACTTTTTCCAAAAGTAACACAATATAACAATCCAAAAAAATTCCTTAGTGTAACACTCCAATGTAACACACAAAAAAACTCATTAGTATACTTTTTCCAAACATAACACTCAAAAAAAAAAAAAAAAAAAAGATGTGAGATTCTTCAAATCATTCCAAAAGAATGTGGGATTCTTCAAACCATTCCAAAAAGAGTACAAAAATTTCTTAGCAAGTTTTGGGCAAATGTACGTTTGGGAAAAATATACTAAGAAATTTTTTAGTATTTTTGTGTATTACATTGGAGTGTTACATTTGGGATTACATTGATTGAAGTGTTATGTTTGTGATTACATTAATTGGAGTGTTACGTTTGGAAAAAGTACACTAAAGAATTTTTTTGAGTATTATATTAAAGTGTTATATTTGACAAAAGTACACTAAGAAATTTTTTTGGATTGTTACATTGTTACGTTTAGGAAAAGTACACTCAAAAGTTTTTTTTAGTGTTATATTGGAGTGTTACGTTATTGGAATGTTACGTTCTTATCCGTAATGTGGGATTTGTTCCAGAATGAAGGAAAATTCAAAACCTCTATAATGAGAATTGCCCAAATGTATAATTTCACATTTTGAGAAACCCACTTTTGTCCTTCAAAAATTAAATTCAAACATGTAAGTGACTACCTTTTGTCTAATTTTAACTTTAATGGGACCTTTGGGTTCATAAGAAAAAAGAGAAAACTAACCAGTTCACAAGATCACATTTTGAGATTTATTGTTACTTCGCTCAAAAATAAAATACTTTAGCTAAGAACAAAAATAAAAACACTAAAAATGAAATAACCTAAAAATTAGGCAACGTATAAACTACTGTCAATATATCAATATTTCCTATTCCATAATTACTTGTATTCTAATCTTGCTGTTCTACTAGTAAAAAACTTTAGACTCTATTTGCCTACCTTCAGTTCACTTTTTTGTTGAATTTTTAGAATTTGGCGAGAAAAACTTCTATAGTAATTTAACCTAGTTTTATCGATTTTATGTGTACAGTGAATCAATAATGTTAAGGATTAAAAACTCTAGCACAAAAAATACTAAGAAAAAAGATGTGTGAATTAAACTTGCTATTGATAGTTATGATTTATGCTCAACTTGTGGTTTTAAGAAAAATTATGCTTTTTTTTTTTGTTTTTTATTTTTAAGATTTGAAGAAAAATTGTGTATTTAATTTGTAATTTTAAGATTATCACATTAGGTATAACGTCAAGCTGGCATTTAACTTCCCACATAAAAGTTTGACTACTAATTAAGAGTGTTCAGTGGATATTTCGATCTGTCTAAATTAACTGAATCGAACCGATCCATCACATTTTGAAAGGATGCGTGATAACGAGTGAATGGTTGTAGATTGATTTTTTCAAATTCGCCTCATTTTGGACGAATGACGGATTTGAGATTCCTTTGACGGCAACCGAGCCGCCAAACTGCGAGTACCCATAGTAATTTATAAAATTTTGTATTTTCAATTTGTTTAAATATTCTATTTGTGTTTTTAATTAAAAAAGAGTTTAGATATTCTATTGTGTTTTCAATTTGGAAATTCTTTTATAAAATGGCAAGTTTTGATATTTGACATTTTTGTGTGAAAATACAAGGCTTAATTTTATCATTTTTAAAAAAAATCAAATGAAATTGTTTTTGAATAAAAAAACAGTAATGAAATAATTTTAGTAATGCATGATTTTCATATATGTATTTATTATTGGTATTTGATAATTTACTTGATAATCTTTTGATTATGTTGAGTTTGATAATTATCAAAAAAAAAAATATTGACAAGTTATTGTATTATGTTCAAAATTTGTAAAAGTTTAAACCACCAAAACCGATTCGTATCCATCTGCCAATCCTCAAATCCGCTCAATCCACATCCACAAATTCAGCAGATAGATGCAGATTGATTTTTTTTCAATCTGTCAATCCGACGGATGAATGACGGATTGTAAATTCCTCAGCTGCAACCGAATCACGAATACCCCTACTAGTAATCAATATTTTTAAGGGTGAGAAAGACTATGGTACTCACATGCTAAAGGGTGTATATCAAATGTACCCTATAACTAAAAATGAAAATAATATAATTTCATACTTTTTAAGTTATAACTAAAAGAAAAAAATTATCATAACTAAACACAATATGAAATATAACTAAAGAATTCATGGGTCATAATTAAAATAATGTATAGTTAAAGAAGAAAATGACATAATTAGAAATGCATAGGTTACGTTTTTTTCAAGGCTATGTATATTAAAATTTTCCTTTAAAGGTAAGTTACATTGGCCAACTCTGAAATTTTAAAAATATATATAATAAATTATATACATTTTTTATTTTTATCTTTTTTTTAGTAAAATTTAATGAATTCAAACTAATATAAATAGTGAAAAAATATTAAAAATTTACAACATACAATAATGATAATATTATTTTTTATCTATATAATTAACAAATTATTGATAAAAATTAAGTCAAATGTTATATAAATTAACAGTTTAAGTAAACTTAATAAAATTATATTAAAATTATAAAATTTGTTATATTTTTTTCAAATTTCAAAAAGAGCTTAGCCTAATTTATTCATATTGTATGGAGCGATGAATTTAACAAATAATTTGATAAGTACAGTATTTTAATAAATAATTATATTTAAAATATAAATTTTCACTAAAAAGACCCAAATTATTAAGGGTAATTACTATTTACGGCATTCACTCCAAGGTCAAGTTTGGCTACTCAAAATAAGTACACATTTTTTATTTTTTTATCTTTTTTTCATCACATCATCTCTCTATTTTTCTACACATCTTCTCGTAAAAAGACAAAAAATACACTTATTTAGATCATCCCAAACAACCACAAGAATCTAGCTAACCCCGATAACAGTCCCTGCCATTTTCCACTTCAACAAATTTCAAAAAAGGCCCAAAATCAAACCAAACAGCCCTTTAACCAACGCAAATTGAGAGACAGTGAGAGAGAGATGGCAGGGTGTAGAGCTGAAGATGAATATGATTACTTGTTGAAGTTGGTTTTGATTGGTGATTCAGGTGTGCGTAAATCGAAGCTTCTCTCGAGGTTTACGAGGAACGAATTTAATCTGGAATCCAAGTCCACTATTGGGGTTGAGTTCGCTACCAAAAGCCTCAACATTGATGGCAAGGTCATCAAAGCTCAAATTTGGGACACTGCTGGTCAAGAAAGGTCTCCCTCTCTCTGAAATTTTGCTTTTTCTGATATGGGTATATTTATATTTGTATTTGTATGTGTATGTATCTACATGTGTATGCTTGTTGATGTATATCCATCATCCATGTGTCCAAGTATACTGCAATTATTTATTTGTTTGTAAAGTTAGCTCTGAATTCTTGTGTTTTCACTTGAATTTTTAATGGGTTTTGTTGGGCCGGGAAAATTAAATGATTATCTGTGACGTTCAACAATTTTTGATGTGGGTTTTGATGTTTAATGACATTCTTAATGGTCTTTGAAGCCACAAATGGTGATTATTTACAATAATGATTTTGGTATATCCCACCCAATATGATATTCTGTGGGTTTGTGTGGTGATTTTGAAGGAATCAACTTGTTATTTGACTAAATACAAATTACAATGAAGCTTGGTTCCATTCAGCATCTTTATAATGACTGTGCACCTCAGTTCATAGTGAAATGATGTAAATAGGGAAGCAACTTCTTTACTTCCTTTTGTAAGTACATATTTCTAACATAGGTAACAAACTTTTAAGCTGATTAGCATGGAGGCATACCTATGGAGCTTCTAATTACACCACAAAAAAAATTCTTTACAACCATTTTCTAATTAATCTTCTCTTCAAAATTTAAAAGTTTCATTTTATCTCTTTACACTCCCCATAATTACCCTCATCCCTAATCCCCCAACATCTCATTACACCTTTATTCTTTCAAGCCCTAACTCTATCCCACCCCAACCACCACCTTTGACCTCCATAGTTGCCACCACCAAACACCAACCCCCCCCCCCCCCCCGGCAGCAACTACAAACCCCTTCACCCTCCCCGACCAGCAACCCTCCTATCACCGCAAGCAGCCCCTCCAGACCTCCCACCACGCAAACAGTCCTCTCCAGCACCCCTCCATCACTATCCATCCCCCAGCCCCCATCCATCGCAACCTAGCCCCCCATCCCCTGCACAGTGACCTAGCCACCTCCACCATGCTACCCCTCCTCCTAGCCTTACTCCATTTGTGTGTGTGTGTGTGTGTGTGTGTGTGTGTGAGAGAGAGAGAGAGAGAGAGTGATTTTAAATTTAGAAAAGGAGGAGGAGAAGGGTAGCGATGGGGAGGGGTTTGGGGGGTGGCTTCAGTAGGTGGAGGTGGTGGTGATGAAGGGGTGGGTGTAAGAAAAGTTAGTGTTTTTAGTTTTTTAGGGTTTTGGTACTTTTTCGTAATTTTAGATGGGAATAAACTGTAATAAAAAGTTTTGAAAAATAAGGGTTGTGAGCAAATTTTTTTTTGTTGTATAAATAGAAGCTCCCATTTAACTAGGCTAGGATATGATCTATATTCAACACATAATGCATAGTGATGCTTTTCGTTTCATATACTTATTATAAGATGTGCTTGTATATTTCATCTATATTCAATACATCATTCATTGTCTATGATAATCATAAATGCTACTAGTAAAACAAATATGAATTTATTTAACTTAACCGAGTATATAACCATTGATGGAGCTTAATGATGGAAAAAGATTCATATAGCTGACCCCACCTAATTAAGATGCAAACAAGCCTTATTTGGTTTGGTTTTTGGGTATTGTGCTATACATCCTGACACTGGGTTTCAGGGTATCCTATTTTCCTTTCACTTATTTGTTATTTGACCTTATTGTCCTTTTATGTGGAGGGATATCTAGTGTAAAACATATTTATTATCTAATCATATGGTTTTCTTTCATTAATAAACTTTACAATGTTTCCAAGCATTTCCATGCAATTCTAAATTCTTTTCCCTGCTCTGTTGTGTTGAAAAAATTTCCATTTTCTTGGCAACTAAACTAGCAGTTCTAAACTACATTTTGCTCGTTGTAGCCCTAAATTTATTTTTTAGGTTCTATCTTGGTTATTGTGCTTGTAGGCTTATATTTGTAGTTGGTTCAGACTTTTTCATTTTTACCTCATGGTCAAAATTATTTGCCTATTATATTACTTTGTGAATTTGACAACTATTTGTTCTTGAGAAGAGCTATAGGCCTACAATTCAGGTACATGAGCCTTTTCTGTAACATTGTTTTTAGGGTTAATTACACTAATAGTCCCTATAGTTTGGGAATTGTGTCACTTTGGTCCCTGACTTTTCAATTGTGACACATTTGATCCTGAAGTTTGAATCTTGTTCCAAATAAGGACAATTGAAAATATTATTAGATTTTTCAAGGGTAAAATCATCAATTTGATAAAATATAAACTAATTTGACAAAAATAAATGTCAAAAAAATATTTTTAATTTTTTTAAAATTATTTTTATCCACCAATGATAAAATTATTTAAAATTAATAAAAATTACATGATTAATTTTTAAAAATTAATTTTACATGATCATCATCCAAACACATAATAAAAATTAATTTGGTAAAAAAAATAAATAATTGTCTAAAAGATTTATCAATTTTACATAATTTTATTTTTAGTAGGTAGAAATAATTTTTAAAAATTCAAAAATATTTACTTGACATTTATTTTTGTCAAATTAGTTTATATTTTATCAAATTAACAATTTTACCCTTGAAAAATCTAATTATATATTCAATTGTCCTTATTCGAAACAAGATTCAAAATTCAGGGCCAAATGTGTCACAATTGAAAAGTCAGGAACCAAAGTGACACAAGCCCCAAACTATAGGGACTATTTGTGTAATTTGCCCTTGTTTTTAATCAAGGAGTATGTCTTGGTTCATGCATAATACATTTTTAGTTGTTAATGCACAAATGCTGCAACTTTGTTGCTTAATTGCACCATTCTTTTGTGAATTCATTTTTAGTTGCATTCATGGCAGCGCAGCTGCACTATATTAGGGTCACAGTTTTTCTGGACTCAAAAACAAGTTGAAAGAGAAATATAATGTACAAAAAATTGACAACATTAATGAAAAAGCAATAAAAAATAGCATCAATGCGTTGGGTTGGTGGTTATAATTGCTATCTTGGTTGGCAAGTTCCTTTATGACTGATAGATAGTATTTTAATTACTTTGAAGATCCAAATACAATACTTGATATGCCTGTTGATCATTTTATTAGCTCAATTTTTCAACTTGGATTGACCTTGGTTTGATAAGCTACCAAGCAACTCCAATTTTACATGAAATAAGATTAAGTTTAGTAGAAACTTGCTTGAGTTGCTTGTGAGATTAATGAATTATGCTCGGTAGTTTTAGGGCTTGTTAATCTTAGATCATTAATTGTCCCAAAAGTTTGAGTTGTTAGGTTATGCCCCCAATAACGTATATTAAGCTATCTAACTCCCTCCTCCACATGCAACCTTGTGTTGCATGTGGAGATGTAAATATCCATGCATAGAGAGAAGAAAACATGTCAACGAGAGATAAAGAATGCAAACGGTGACCAAATGCAAACAAAGATATTTGAACTGCAGACCTCTCGCAACATGAGTTCTTATACCATGTTGAATCACCAATGGTCCCAAAAGCTTAAGCTGTTGGGAAGGGGGCCCAACAATGTATATCACCCAACAATGTATATCCAACAGTTATTGAGCAATCCACTGGTCAGCTCATTTATGGTTGTAGCTAGGTTTTTTCCTATGAACAAAATTTTGTTAGGTTGCATAGAACTGGTCTTGGCTGTGGGCTGAAGTTTGGGAACGGAGCCATTGTGCTGTGCCAAATTGATCAGAAGGATCTAGGGCTTGGCTTGGGGCCAAGAGAGGAAAGTTTACCAAGTTTATGGACTTTCCGGTTTAGGAAGATTTGCATCTACTTAGGATGACGTAGGGAAACTTAAGGACTAACTTGGTCAGATTTTAAGCTGCTTTTGCCTGCTTTTATGGGCTATGTAGGACCTGTGCAGGGAATTATGTAATCCTTGCTGTGGCAAAAATAATGATTGGGTTATGAAGATGGCATATGGTGCTTTTTTGGTTCTCAATGGAGATTTCGATGTAGGACAGGTGTACTTGCTCTAATACCAGACTGGTGAACACTAGATGCTTAGAATAATGTTACTGTAATTGACTTTGTATTGGTCTAAGGTTGTGGAGGATTTGGAAGTTCATGATTTGAAAATGTGGAATAAAACGGTAGGGGCATTTTATCTGGAAATTTGTTCAAATCTAAGAAGCACGGACACTTCTAAGAAGGTGATGTATCTGTGTCATACACCGACACTCTTTGGATACTTCCCCGACACATGTCTGACACTTTCAAAATATGTCCAAAATTTTAATTATTTTTAAAGACCCGGACAATATTTGGACACTTGGAAGACATATGTGTTTATCTCTTAAACACACGTGTGTATCGATTAGACACAGGTGAAACTGATTATAAGTTTGAACAAAATAATTAAAGATAAAATAATAAAACAAACTTATAAGAATTAATGTCATATTGCATTTTTTATTATCTTTAAATGATATATTCATATATATAGCATATAATAAATATATAAAATTATATATTTTATGCGTGTCCCCCACGTGTCATGTCATGCATTTTTTAAAAATTGGTGTGTCAGCGTGTTCGTGTCATATCCATGTCGTTTCGCTTGTCCATGCTCTTAGGTTCGAAGTCACTGTATTTGAAATTTATTAGTTAGCAGGTTTGCATATATGTGTTAATGAAATTTTTTGTCGGAAAACTAATTTTGGGGCTTTTGGCGTAGGTAAAAAGCTAATATAATAGGGAATGGTTTGTAATATGAAAAGGCATAGTGACTTGCATTTAGGCCACTAAATTTTTTGATAAATAAGTAATTATTATTAGAAAGCATCAAGATAATGAAAAGAATACAAAATGACAACCCCAACTAGGGGAGAACAAAGCAGACATTAGCCAATCACGTTAGCTAGAAAATCTAAAAAAACAAATATGTCCGGATCAACCTTCCTCTCCAACCAACTATACATAACTATAAGAAGACAATTCTCTAATCAGGACACACCATGATCTAAGCATGGATACTTCGAATAACATGCTGTATTCGTACCGGGTACTTACCGGCGTATGGTACCTCGTATGGTACTTCTGCATACGTACCGGGTATGTGAAATACGTACCCAAGTTTTTTCTTCTTAATTTTTGGTGTACCCAGACGTACTTGGTATATACCCAAGCCATACCGTATCTCAGTTGAAACAATATTTTCTTCTACTACAGTGATAAAACTCTTTTCACTAGACTTTTTTTTTATTTTTTGTTTTATGCTTATCATGTTTTTAAAATTAAACTTTGGTTTGTAAGTTATTTGATATATTGACATTTAATTTTGATTTATACCTTTACTTTTGACATTAAATGTTAATTGTAGGTTGAACCTTAACAAATTAAACCATTTAATTAATTTTTACATTACTCTAAATTAAAAATAAATATTTTTTTTACAAATGTACTAAGTCGCATCAAGATTTTTATTTTTTTAATTTTACCGTGTCGACGTACTCGATCGCATCAGACTAGATGCATTGCACTGCGTGCTTCATAGACCATGATGAACCTCCAAAAATGTCCTTCTATTCCACTCCAACCAAATAAGCCACATCAAACAAGCCGGCGCCAACAACCACGCTCGCTGCCGCCAATGCTCCAACTGAACACCCTGCCAAACCCATAACATATCCACCACGCCCTTGGGCTGAACCCAAGTAATTCCAAAGAGTGAACAAATAAAACCCCACAACCGCGAAGCCACTGAACAATGGAGAAACAAATGGTCCACCTACTCTGCAGTGGCACAACACATTTAACACCAATTCACTAGCACACGCCCATGTCGCATCAAATTATCCAACGTGAGATTCAGCCCCAAAGCTGCTGTCCATGTGAAGAAAGCCACCTTAAACAGAACACCCGGCACCCAAACACTCTTCTAAGGAAAAACCGGTTCTAAATCCCCCACCAAACCCCTGTAAAATGATGAAACTGAAAACCGCCCCTTTGCCCCCACCCCACTCCACACCATAACATCTTGTCCCACACTAGTAATCCCCAACCCATACAAGGAATCCCACAACTCCACCAACTAAGCAACCTCCCAATCCTGCACCTGCCACCGCAGCTGAATATTCCAAATCACCACACCCGTACCCTGCAAATAGGATACCACTGTAGCCTCTCGATCAACCACAATATTGAAAATCAAAGGAAAATGGGCCTTCAATAAAACCCTACCACACCATCTATCCTTCCAAAACCGCACCCTCACCCCATCCCCCACCCTGAAACCTACCCAATTCCAAAATTCCACCCTTCCCATCCAAATCCCTTTCTAGAGCCCACACCCATGAGTACCAGTCACGTCCCCGGAGACCCAATCCCCCCTTCCCACCCCATACTTGGCAGCCATCACCTTATGCCATAGCCTATCATATCTCAATCAAAACGCCACAACCACTTCCTTAGCAAGGCACTATTAAAAGTCACCAGCCTCCTAACCCCCAAACCCCATGCTTTCTTAGATTGACGAATCCATCCCCAGTCAACCAAATGGTATTGAACTCGTTACCTCCACAACCCCACAGAAAATTCCTTTGAAGCTTCTCCAGCCGCTGTGCCACCGATACTAGAATGACATGCATAGACATGAAGTAGGTTGGAATACTACTCAACACTCTTAATCAACGTTAATCTCTCTCTTTTTGAAAGATATTGCCTTTTTCACCCCGCCAAACGATGTTGAACATGTTCCACCATGCCCTCCTGCACCCCTTTCGCCTTGAGTAAAGCCCCTAACGGCAAACCCAAATATGATACTGACAAAATTAAAACCTTACAACCCAAGATCGCCGCTAGAGCTGGCAACCTAGTAACCTCCCCAACCAAGATAAGCCCCGACTTCTGCAAATTAACTCGGAGGCCCGACACCACCTCAAAACAAAGCAAAACACATCTCAAATGCCCCACTTGCTCCGCCTCCGCACCACAGAAATTCATAACATCATCTGCATATAGCAGATGAGACACACCAATAGTCGCCCCAACAATGCTCCCACAGTAAAACCTTCCAATAGACTCTCCCGCACTGCTCTATCTAACAATCTGCTCAATCCCTCCATCACTAAAACGAATAATAGAGGAGACAAAGGATCCCCTTGTCAAAGACCTCGATACGTTGGAAAAAATCCCGTTGGAGTCCCATTAATCAGGATAGACATCCTCACAGTTGAAACACAAAACAAGATCCATTGGCACCAAATCTCCCCAAAGCCTATACAATCCAGCACATACAACAGAAACTCCCAACTAACATTGTCATATGCCTTTTCAATATCCAATTTGCAAATCAAACTAGGGTGCCCTTGACGAAGCCGCGAATCCACACATTCATTGGCGACCAAAATTGCATCCAAAATGTGTCTACCCCCCACAAATGCATTCTAAGACTCAGACACAACATCCTGCAGAACTCCTTTAAGTCTATTTGCCAGCACTTTAGCCAATAATCTGTACACACTTCCCAACAAATTGATAGGCCAAAAATCACGGATATCCTTAACTTCCCCTTTCTTAGGAATTAAAGCCAAAAATGTCGCATCCAGCAGTGTTGGAAGAAAGCCATAGTAAAACCATCTGGACCTGGGGCTTTGTCACCACTCATGGCCTACAGCACCCCAAACACCTCCTCCGTAAAAGCACGCTCCAACATCACCCTATCCTCTCCTGATATCCTGTCAAACTAAACCCCATCCAAACCTAGCCTCCACACCCCTTATTGGGGTCGAAACAAATGCTGATAGAAGCCCATAACCCTTTCCCTAATCTCCTCATCCGTGCCCAGCTATCGGCCACCCACCCGCAACATCCTGCTGATCTAATTGGCCCTAGGATGTGCATTCGCCATCCTATGAAAAAGTTGTGTTCCGATCTCCCTCCTTCAACCACAAACATCTAGATTTCTGTCTAAAACACACCTCCTCCAATCGGGCAATATTGACAAAGTCCTGTCTGGCCGCATCCTCACTAAACAACCCCCCTTGGGCCTCTAACTCATCTAAGGATTGGATTATGGACACCACCTCCACATTTTGGCCCTCTAACTGGCCAAACACCTCCTTATTCCACTTTTCCAAATCGTCCTTGAGCATTTTCAGTTTATGAGCCATCACACAGCTAGGAGAACTAGAACACACATAATTGCTCCACCAGCCGCGAACCAATTCTATAAAGCCTTCCGTTTGTAGCCACATATTCTCAAAGTGAAACGGCATTGGACCACAACAAATCCCCCCCACTATCAAGCACAATAGGCCAATGGTCAGACACTGGCCGAGGAAGGCAGATATGAACAACTCCCGAAAAATGCTCCTCCCAACCCCTAGTAAACAGATCAATTCAAGACAAGCTCTGTCCATTTGACCAAGTGAAGCTTCCCCTTCTGGATAGGTAGATCAACCAACTGCAAATTATCAATAAAGGAACAAAAGGCCCGCATTGAGCCTAACACCCGAGTATTCCCCACCTTCTTCGATGGCCACCTGATAACATCAAAGTCTCCCCCCCCCCCCCCCCCACACACACACACCATGAGACATCCCACTGAAATACAATAAGCATCACACCTAAGGTTTGATTGCATCACACAATCCATGAAGGAGCTTCAAAAGTTTTTTAAATTCTCTAAAATATTAACTCTATTAAATTATAGGGTTTTATTACACTTTCTGTTCCTGAACTATTGTCAAATTGTCTATTTAGTCCCTGAACTATTAATTGAGTCTACTAAATCCCTAAAGTATATGAATCAAAATCTCTAAACTATCGATTAAATTTATTAAATCCCTAAAATATTTAATTTAAACCTTCCCTAAAAGAATTATAAAACTAAAATATATGCCCGTAAGTATTATAAATTAGTAAAAGACCCTAACTAATTAAAATTTTAAACCAAACCAAGCCTTAAGTTCTATCAAATGGGGCCTAACTAATTAAAATTTTATTACAAAAAAATTTTAAATTTTTATTGTCTTTAAAAAGTGTTTTATTTTGTTGCATGTTTAAATTAGTATTAGAGTCTGATTTCTCTGCATTACTAATAAAATTATATGAGTGTTAGATATACTGAAAAAGTAGAATTAGATAGTTTAAATAATAACATTTTGCTACAAATAATAATACAAAAAATAATATATTAATTAAATTATATAAAAAACTTAGCGAAAAATTTAAAAGCAATCAATTAGAAATTATTTTTGACATATAATACTAAATAAAGGTAAGCACACGTAGTCATTTTATAATATAAGTAAAAAAATACTATAAATAATTACCTTTACTTTTCTAAAGGAAATTCACCACAAGAGCTAACGCCTACTTTTTAAAGACGGAATAAAAATTGAATGTTTTTTTGAAATAAAATTTTAATTAGATAGGGTCTTTTACTAATTCATAACACTTATGAGCTTACATTTTATTTTATTTTTATCATTTTCAGGGACTAAATAGGTTTTATTTAAATAATTTAGGGACTTACTAGATACAATTGATAGTTTAGGGACTCAATAAACTTTAATCTATGTACTTTAGAGAGACTTTTTTTTGATCGGCCATATACTTTAGAGACTTAATAGACTCAATCAATAGTTCATAGACTAGGTAGACAAATTAGTGATAGTTGAGGGGTATAGAGTGTAATAAACCCTAAATTATAAGCATTACATTACATGGCTTTATGTTGAACTAGGAGACTTTCTAAACCAACTAGAATTAAAAAAAAAAAAGAAAAGAAACTACTACAATATCTTTGACTTCCAAAACCAATTCAAGACCAAATAAGAAATATAAATAAAATCTTATTAAATAACTTAACCTAAGACAACTCATGGACGACCCCTACAACCCATGTCAACAAATATAAAATTACCAAAATACCCCTAATTTAAAAATTCTGGAAAATATAAAATAATCATAAAATAAGACTCTAAAATAATACTACAAATATAATTGTGAATGGTTCTGTTAGCAAAAATTTGGTTTGAGTCAAATCGACAGAGGAGATTCGACAGAGAAACCACAATTTCACAAACAACAATAAATCAAGTAACTGTGGTTAGTGTTCTATGCCTTGACAGATTCAAGGATTTCTTTGGAGATTGTAATGCGAAGAAACAAGTATGAATAAACTGAAAATCGATTGAAGAACAAGTAAACTTGCCACTTAATTACAAGAATTAAATTACAAATTCAATGTGCATAACAATCGATAGAGGAAAACTTGGCCACAGAAGCTAAATTACAAACAAACTACTCCTAAGACCAAAAGCTATTGCTAATTAAGTTAAGTTACTCCTAATTCCACATAGGTTGTGAATTTTGTTGAAGATCTACTTTACTTCGAATTTCCAGCCTTTATGCTGCTGGCCTTGCTATTTCTTTGTTGCCACGTATCCCATTATGGAGCTAGTTACCTCCACTTCCTGCATCACTGCACATGATCTCCATAACCGCTAGTAACTGCTTCTCTCCTCTAGCATCCTCTTCCTTTTGCAAACAAGCCACGTACCCTACATCATTTGCATGCCTAACTTCATGGCTTGACACTTGGGCCACGTTTGGCCACATCCTACTGCACTATCAGATGAATCGATAGGAGAAACTGCATCTTCCGCATCTGCTTCTTTGACTGTTTTGCTCGTCACCTGTTCTGCATTCTGGGACTCACATTCCACTATAAACTCGTGGTCTTCACCCTTAGCATCCATTGGATCAACTCTCTGTATTTGTTATGCTTTTTCGATAGAGAAGATAAATTTTAGTGCCAACAATGCCCCCCTCATTGAAGACAAAAAGATGTTTTTGTTTTGAATGAATATCAGAAGGAACAATTTTAAAGTCTTGGCACTCGTATACTTGGGCGGTTTATAATAATGAACATTTAGGCTCGTAAAGACAAACCCACACATTAAAGCCCAAATACCTATAATAAACCCAAATGCTAAAATTGATCCCAAAAAAAATATGAACTAAATAGGCCCAACTGTCAAGCCCAATAGTCAGTAACAAGCCCAAGCTCAATTAGGAGGGTCCACCATAAGCTATTTGAACGCCAGAATTCAAATCATCACTTCACTACTCTCATTTCCTCTTCGTTGCTCTGTTCTTTGACTCTTCAACCTTTCTGCTTCAAAACCCTTTTGCTCATACACTCCTATGGCACCCAAATGAGCTCAAACCAAAGGAAAGGAACAAGTAGAAACGTTATCTGTGCAACGTTTCCCAACTGAGTTCCAGCAGCTACTCCGTTAACACATCTTCAACAGCTACATTATTCCACGCCGTGACAGTTCTGCACAAGGGGAATTGGGCCCTACTTTCACTGCAACCATTCCTGATGAACTTACTTATTATTATCCTATCGCAGACACTGAAATGATGTTCTTCAATAAGGCAAAGCTGGCCTGACACCATTGGGACTCAAGCCCTAACCCTCTGCCCTCATGGCAAAAACTAACCCTGACTGGAGGCTATGGGCCTAGCGAATGATGGTGTACGATATTGAGCTCTGGAGGGCTTTAGGTATTTACGATGCCATCAGGCTATCAACCTTTGCTGCTTGCTTTTGGTCTTCATCATGCAACTCCCTTATCAGTAGGTCTCTTTCCTGTAAACATCTCCAATGTCATCACCTCATTTCCTGTACCATACTCAATGATTCATGTATAATACAAAGTAAATACAATTGTAAAGATGCTTGTCAGAATCATATAAACAAATAGTAGTACCTTCTACAAATAATTCTTTGTAGAAAACAAGTTTAGAGAACGACAAACTTTACTGTTTAAAGTATGATGGGAAACAATATCTTGCCTCCTGTTAGCTTATTGAAGTCAATAAACAGTCGCTTGAGCATAGACAGAGAACCAAGCTTCGCAGGAATTTTTCCTGCCAGCCTATTGCGATAACATTCATGAGCAACAAGGTTAGAGCAAGCAGATATATTGGCGGGAATTTCACTAGTGATTGAATTATTGCTTAGTTTCAATATTTGCAGTCTTCGTAGATGGCCGAGTTCAGGGGGAATTTGATGAGTGAAGCTATTGTTACTGTAACATTTTGTTTTCAGGGCCGCTCGAGCGTAGAATTGTTGCTCCCAGCATTTTGTTGCATTGCAGGCATGTCTGCTCGAGCGTGAAATGTTAGCCTTCAGTAGTTTCACTGTAGCGTTGCAAAACTTCTGAGGTTTCTCTTTCTCCGCTCAAGCGAAGAAGTTGTCGCTCGAGCAAGCCTTCTTGATTGTGTCTGGTTGCTCGAGCGTAGGAAGTCACGCTCGAGCGAGGAACGCGATATCAGCTTTTTAAATACGATGATTCTAGATCATTCTCTCATCTCTTTTGTTCTATCTTCCATCTCCTCTCTCTCTCTATGAAACCCCAGATTTCTACCACCAAATACCTCTCATACCTTTGAAATCCATCCAAAATCGCTTGCTAGGGGCGAAGAACACTTGAAAATTATCATTATCTACCGATTGGATTGTGGGTTTGCGATAGATTCGTGAAGGAGCTTGGATTTTTGGCTTGATAGTTGAGGTAGGGATACTTTTACCCTTGTATGTCTTCATTATTGAAGAGATTTCATGGTATTGTGTGTGATTTGTGAACTAATTGAAGATTTTGTTGGATTAAACCCTTATTTCACATGCTAACCCATTTGCTTAACATTTTGTTTGAAATCTCTCAACTCCTTTAAAATATGAATGTAAATGCGTTTAAAATCTAGATTGTTTACAAAGAAGAGAAACCCCCAAATTAGGTGAAACCCTAAGTTCCCAAATTGAGTAGAAAATACTAAATACAATGGAATTTCTCGACTTATGAAACTTTGTGTCAATGGAGAGATGGAAATGTGGATATTGAGGTATTGTGGCGTGAATGTTATTGTTCTTTGAGTTTTATGTGATGTTCTTCTATGGTGATGTTTGATGTTTGATTGTGGAATTGAAATGTGATATAATTGTTAAGCATGCATGAGTCCAAGTGTGAGTCGGTTTTGGGTAATGTGGTGTTGTGTTGGTACCCGAGCGGGGAATTTAAAAAGGTGTCCAAATGCCTTGTCTAGGCTTATCGCTGGACAAATGTGGGAAAATGTTTTGGGGTGTCCACACAGTCCCGCCGTATAATAGCCGGCGCAAGTGGAAAAATGGATGGTTTTCCTTAGGGTGCCCACCTCCCGCCGTATAATAGCCGGTAAATGTGGGGGTTACTTTCTAAAAGTAAAAGTAAAGGTTGTTTTCAATTGGACTCATGTAGATGAATGTGTGATATGATCTCCATGGTTGTGGATGTTTAATAGTTGTACATGAAGACATGGATTGCAATTGTCTGTGTTATATTATATTACGGTTCATTGTGAATTGTTGACGATTATCTGTGAAGACGAATTTTATTGTATTCGTTTTATCACATAAATGCCATAATCTTGTTCAAAGGATTAGATACCTAGTTAAATGTATTCCTACTAGGCATATAGCTCAACCCTAATTTATTTTTCGGGAATTGACGAAGTTCAGCCTCACTAAAGGATTGGCTCAAGCACTATGTCCATTTTCTTTTTGGGGAAAATAGAAGTCTAGGGCAGTTTGGTTGTTTTTATTTTGGGGATTTTGTAATAGAACTACCGTTTGTACTTTGTGATGTTGTATGCCCGAGGGGCTTATGTTTGTTAAGTCATCTAATTCATTGAATTGAAAAACGAATTTGGACATTGTGGGAATGTATCTATTAAATTGTAATCAATTGAGTATTAGTTCAATGAGAAAGATGACTTTTTGGGATTACATGATCAAGTTATTATTGTTTATTGTAGTGTGAATTTCCAGAGTGTTATAGTTACGCACCACAGTTCCCTAAGGAAGCTCAGATTTCCAACGTGAGGCCAAATGGAGCCCGTCAATATTCAGTCACCCTCTTGTGGCAACAGCCACATGTTATGCCAGCCCATTGAGAGAAGTGGACAAATTCATTCCGCAAATTCAGAGCTCCAAATGGATCGCTGGTTATTTGAGCCTTGAATATGAAGCAATGCTAGCCAATCCGTCTCATTTCCGGCTACATGAACATGACGAGTAGTAGAGCCTGAACCATCCAAACACGCCATGAGAACAAAAACAACAACATGCATGAACTGAAACAGAGTCCAAGACATTGTTGGAACTAATGTTAAACTCATCTGGGGAAATAGTGTTGTCTTCAATGTTCTAAATCACTTCTTCTTCTTCTTCTTTTATTTTTTTTATTTTTTATTTTTTTTTATTTTTTCTATTAGGCTTAAAGGTTTCGCGATCAATCACATCTCACTGCATTTATGAACCCAACAATGAAGTTAGTCAGTCCTGCAGAAAAAAAGTCATAGTCATGATCAAGATCATGGACTTGCCATCAATTTATAGTTTAAGTTCATTCTAGAACTCACACTACCGATTCAATCTTCACCCTACAATCTAAATCTTTTTTCTTTTACTTTTTAAATTCCTATCCAAATCCATAATCCAAACATAACCTTAAATTTTTTTTATTAAATTTAAAATCAAATGAAATTTCATTTTACTTCTCAAACTATCATTTAAAAATCAATTTAATCTAGGCTTTTTTAATAATAATTTTATACTTAAACTATTCCGTTTTAGATTAATTTCACCCTCACCGTTAGTTACCGTGTATAATCAAATGAAAGTTGCTAATATGACATTGAAATTTAATTTGAAACTTCACTTTACGCTTTGAACTATTCAAAAAATATCAATTAGACTCTTGAATATATTTAAAAAATTAATTTAAATTTACTCGCAAACTATCTTCTTCTTCCTTTTTGTTGTAAGGTAAATTTAAATTTAATCTCTACTTGCACAATCATCTTAGTTCCACCTCTACTTGCAGTTTAATTTTTTTTTTTTTAAATACATGTGACGTTGTTATGTGGCTATAAATTTCCAATTAATCTATTTTTTTTAATGAATAATTTATTTGAAGAATCCTACAATTTAAAAGATTTGAATCATCAAAATAATCTCGAAAAAAGCCCACACAAGACCGCACAACAAACTACCGTGCCTCGTGAGTACAACAACCACCTCTCTTCCCTAACGTTTTACCATCTCATTTGTTATTCTCAAACTTTATTCTCTACAATTAACAAAGTACATATCTTCTGTCTACCTTTTTGTCATCTTCTATCTCATACTTATCAGATATGACTACATCATCACATCAATAATTTAAAAATATAAGACAGACAATGGTAGATGACAGAATAATAACAGAATAACAGTTTTAGTTGCATTGACAACATTCTATTGTGTCAAAGGTGCGGTGTGATTCGGAAAATTTACTTAAAAAGGTACTAGCTAGTGGCCTTCTGAGCCATTCAAATAACAAAGTTTCATGATTGCATGCTACATTGCCACCCCAGTAAGAAAAGTTTGTAAGATTTATTAGTTTGTATTGTATTTTCTCTCTTGTTATATGGTCCACATGACAAGAACTATTGATAGCTTCTATTAACCATTAGTGCTCGGCCAAAAGGAAGAGTAACAGACTTGGAATTATCATTGGCCATATAATTGATTCTCATTCTTTAGAGCCAAAGCCTAAAAATTCGAGGACAGTTAAGCATTAAAATCTGATGGAAGTTTTGAGATTCAAATTTTCATTAAATATTGGGATTGCAGTCAAAATTCTTAACAACAATAGAAAATAGGAAATCAAGAACCAAATTGGTTTTGAAAATTCTATCTTAATTACACTCAGATGCTTCATCAATTTACATTTAGTGGTGAATCCAAAACTTGTCTTGTGGGGAAGAAAAGGTCTCACTGTCTCCTATCCTAAACTACTTGTCTTCCCTTCAAATTTATCTTTTAAACTGATTGTTTAGATTTTGTATATTAACAAAATTCAAAATTAAGAAAACCTATATTATTTGAGAAATTGGAAAGTAAATCATATTTTAACTTCTGTTTTTTAAAAACAGAATTTTTTGAATTGTTTCAATTCTATAAACTTACATATTCATTAAACCGAGTGTTATTTAATTTTATTTTTATTTTAGTATTATTTGTTTGCATAATGGGCAAATGGTGGGTGAGGAACTAAGAATTTGTTCCAAAAATACAAATATCACCACACACATGGAATTAAACCAAATAAAAGTACCAAGAATGTACACATTAGCATGATCGGGCCTATCAGAGGTATCCTTAGCCTCATTATTTTCACCAGAGGTAAGCCCCATTTTGTATCATTTATTTATTAATTTATTGTGGTTTAATTCGGTGTTCATAGACTTATTCCATCCATCATTACGCACATGTATACATATGTACCTCTCTGTCTACAAAACCTGTAGAAAATTGCTCCACCTCCTTTATAAGACTTGACTTGTGATGACTTTTGCTCTCCACCCCCAAGTTTACTCTGGTAACTCTTTATAAAGCTAGCAACCAAAGAGCAAGAAAGTAATTCATCAGAGATCATGGCTGGATTAATCATATTTTTGTTCTGCTCATTTGTTTTCAGTGTGTTTTTAGCTCAAAATATTGCCCAAACTTCTGTTGAGGCAGCTGGATCTTCTTCCTTACCCCCATCATTTGGTCCCATGTTCTACCTCAATTCAAGTTTTCCCTCAATTTCGCACAACAATGATTCAATGGTAGGAATCTCGTCAGTGAAGACAGCTTAACAACCGTGAGAGCAATCTTCTCAAGAAGGGGAAGTGTTGAGTTTGTTTGTGGATTCTACTGCTTCGGCAGTTGCACCTATTACTTGTTCTCAGTTGCCATTGTTGGTGGAGGCAATCACAGTGTAGTTTGGTCAACAAATGTAGGCCATCCTGTGAAAGAAGGCGCGACGCTACAACTTACAGTTGATGGAGAATTAGTACTGCAAAATCGGATGGAGACCACGTGTGGCCAACCAATACATTGGGCAAGTCTGTGGTGGGAATGAACATGACAGAATGTGGAAATTTGGTTCTATTCAACAACAAAGGAGCAATTGTTTGGCAGTCTTTTGATTACCCCACAAACACATTGCTTGTTGGGCAGCAGTTATACGAGTTTCAAAAACTCATCTCAAGTTCCTCAAACTTATGGGCTCGTGGTTTGTACTTTGCCACATTGAAATTGGCTACCAGTTTTGCTACATACATAGGAGGTAAGGGTCAACCACAAATGTATTATCAGTTGGTGCCAGATCAAACCTCAACCACTAGCAGAGGACCATACTATGCAGAGCTTCAACAAGGAAGTTTCCTTGTGAATTTTGGTACATCTCAATCAATGTTTAAAATAATTGCCATCAATTTTCCCTCCACTGTTAGCATTGCATATATAAAATTAGGTAATGATGGGCATTTGAAGATATTCCATCACAGTAATGCCAATGGGTTGAGGGAGATTGTTGATATGATTACCCATGATTTAGGTGAATGTCAACATCCTCACCACTGTGGTGAATATGGCTTATGCAGAAAAAGCCAATGTAGTTTGTCCCATAGGCATTGATTGGGTTCGATATTTTGGGCAGACACAGAGCCAAAATGGAAAACATCAGCAACAAACTCAGCTTCAAATACCCTATATGGGTTGCTCTAGGATTACTTCTTTGTCTTGCCCACCTCCCTTTGACCAGAAGCACTATCTTGTTGAAGTTAGAAATGTAAGCTACTTCAACCTCATCAACGAAGATGCTGAATTTCCAAATATCAGTGACATAGACAGCTGCAGAGAGATCTGTCTGCTAAATTGTTCCTGTGGTGCAGTCTTTTTCAGGTACAACAATAATGTTTCAGATGGGTATTGTTATATCCCATCCACGGTATTGACAATTAGAGGAGAGCAAATCCCAAACCACAGTTTCGCATCTACAACATTGGTCAAGGTCCAAATTCTCTATGAGGCAGCAAATGGACAAGTTGAAGGCACTGTGCCTGACACTTCTCCACCTGCTTCATGAAGAAATTTAAAAGCAATAATAGCAAGGCCGTGTGCTGGTGCCCTTTTAATTTTTTTTGTCATAATTGTTCATGCTTTGTGATGTTGTGCCCAAGCTGCTCAGAGGACGAGGAGGACTGTATGAAGCAAGTTCCAGGAAGTCTAGTGAGGTTTTCATATGAACAGCTATGTGTTGCAACAGAAGATTTTAAGGAGAGATGGGCAGGTGGAGCATTTGGAACTGTGTTCAAAGAGATGTTGGAAGATGGCACTCAGATTGCAGCGAAGCATTTGGATAAATTGGGCCAAGGGATGAAGGAATTCTTTGCTGAAGTTGAGACACTTGGACACATACACCATGTTAATCTTGTGAGGTTGATTGGGTTTTGTGCAGAAAAATTTTGCAGGCTTCTAGTATACAAGTATATGCCTAATGGCTCTTTGGATAACTGGATTTTCTGGAATAACCAAAGACCTTGCCTCAATTGGCAAAGGTCGGAAGAAGATTATACTTCACATAGCCAATGGGCTGGCTTACCTGCATGAAGAATGCCGACAGAGAATAATTCACCTCCATATAAAGCCACAAAACATTCTCTTGGATGAAGATTTAGTGCCAAAATCTCTGATTTTGGGTTATCCAAGTTGATAAACAGAGACGAAAGCCATGTTCTAATCACAATGAGAGGAACTCTTGGATATATTGCTCCGGAGTGGCGACAAGCAAGAGTCACCATCAAAGCTGATATTTATAGCTTTGGAATTGTTCTTCTTGAGATAGTTAGTGGCCGCCGAAACTTTGACAGCACGCAGTCAGAATCTAGAAAACATCTGCTTCAAGTGTTGCGGGAGAGGGCTGAGTATCAACTACTTGACATGGTACAAAACATGGACAATATCATGCCAAGGAGGTGGTCAGGATGATAAATATTGGAGCTCGGTGTTTGCAGATTGATCAGTCAAGAAGGCCTTCCATGTCTATTGTGGTTAAGGTTTTGGAGGGATTGATGGAGGTGGATACAAACATCAACTACAACTTTACATATGCAACAGCATCTTCTTCGACAGTCAACAATCATGCTTCCACAACACCACCAGCTTCAGTTCTTTCTAATCCTCAATGAAAGCAGAAGTTAAGGTAACTAAATAACTTATGTAATTCAGTTCTGAATTTTGATTATTTGAGCAAGTTGGACTAGATTACATGGGACTATTAGTCCATGATTAACGTTGTGTTTGGTTGGGGGATTTGGAAAGAAAAAGAGAAAAGGTGTGTGAAACTAGGTAAAATTTGGGGATATTTTATTCATATTTCACCTACCTTTTCTATTTTCCTTTTCAAATCCCTCAACCAAACACACCATAAATATTCTTTGATTACCAACCCTTTAGGATTATATGTTCTATCCCAGGTCTGGAATGCTCCTGGATTAAGAAGCATTAATAGAATCATGCCATAACCCATGTTCATTTGAAATCACTAGACATGGATTACATGGTGTAATGACTATAGTTTGAGGATATTTGATATTTTAACCACTAAATCTAGACCCCTGTCAATCCCCCGTTTTCATATCCCACTGTCCTTCGGGGACTCAATAGTCTCTCAAATGAAGGATATACAGTTTGGGAGGACTGTTATTCCGAAAGTCCACTTTTATATCTAAATGTGAAAATTCAGTATTGACCAGGATATATAATCCAGTCCCACACTCTTATTCCTCGTAACAAACACAACAAAGATTAAGTTCTACAGCTAGAACCTGTTTGAACCCTTGCAAGTCTTATGAACCTATTTTAGAGTATAAAACAGCCATTACAAGTCATAGCCTTCTTAAATTACATTAATATAAGAAAAGTTGCTGATGTAGGATGAATAGGGACAGCGCTGGATTTTGAAAACATGGGTTATTTGACGGGCTAAACAATGAGCAATTTAGGGTTTTAAGAGTTAAATTGAAGGCTAATAGGTAGAGAAAGGGATTAGGGTTGATTTGGGAGTGATTGGATGGGGTTTTGAGGTTGAAAATCTCACTTTTAGAGAGCTGTTAATAGTAATCCGAAAATAGTAAATTGGAAGAAAAAAAAAATATGAAAAAGATAGGTCTAGAAATTACTCTTAGAATCTTTATGTATCACACCCAGGGTTTGATTGCATCACACAATCCATAAAGAATCTTCAAAAGCTTTTAAAATTCTCTAAAATATTAACTCTAATTGTAGGGTTTATTACACTTTTTATCCCTAAACTATAGTCAAATTGTCTATTTAGTCGTTGAACTATCGATTGAGTCTACTAAGTCCCTAAAGTATATATGAATCAAAATCTGTTGATTAAATTTATTAAGTCTCTAAAATATTTAATTCAAATCTATTTAGTCCCTGAAAGAATTATAAAATTAAAATATATGCCCGTAAGTATTATAAATTAGTAAAAAAACCCCAACTAATTAAAATTTTCTTTAAAAAAATTAAATTTTTTATTTTGTCTTAAAAAGAATTTTATTTAGTTGTGTGTTTAAATTAGTATTAGATTCTAATTTCTCAGTATTGCCTATAAAATTACATGAGTATTAGATATACTGAAAAAGTATAATTAGATAGTTTAAATAATAACATTTTGTTACAAATAATAATAGGAAAAATAATATATTAATTAAATTATATAAAATAACTTAGCGAAAAACTTAAAAATAATCAATTAGAAATTATTTCTGACATATAATATTAGATAAAGGTAAGCACACGTAGCCATTTTAGAATATAACTAACAAAATACTATAGATAATTACATTTACCCTTATAAAGGAAATTCACCATAAGAGCTAATTCATACTTTTTAAATACGAAATAAAAATTAAAGGTTTTTTGAAATAAAATTTTAATTAGATAGGGTCTTTTACTAATTTATAATATTTATGAGCTTATATTTTATTTTTGTTGCATTTTCAGGGACTAAATAGGTTTGGTTTAAATAATTTAGAGACTTACTGGATTCAATTGCTAGTTTAGGGACTAAACAAACTTTAATCTATATATACTTTAAGAACTTAATAGACTGAATCGATAGTTTATGGACTAAGTAGACAAATTAGCGATAGTTGAGTGGTATAGAGTGTAATAAACCCTAAATAACAAGCATTATATGACTTTATACAAAATTATGAGCCTTTCTAAACCAACTAAACAAAAAAGAAAAAAGAAAATTACTACAATATATTTGACTTCCAAAATCAATTTAAGGCCAAATAAGAAATATAAATAAAATCTAATTAAATAACTTGACTCACAAGACAACTTATGGGCGACCCCTACAACCCATGTCATTAAGTATAAAGATTACCAAAATACCGCTGATTTAAAAATTCTAGAAAATATAAAATAATCATAAAATAAGACTCTAATAATACTAGAAATATAATTATGAATGGCTCCTATCAGTTTTTCTTTTAAAGCACGTCAATTCCTAAATATCGTCACTTCTTTGAATTTATTCTTCCTTGAGTTTCTTATACTCTACATCAGTTGCATGCATGCTTGAGACAAACTAAAAACATAAAAGAACCCCGCCGGGGGGGGGAGGGGGGGTGGTTTGAAGTAATTAAAGCATGGGATAATATCACATAGTTGTTAAGTCGAGAAAAATCTGCAAGTCCAATCAGACCTCAAGTACCTAGGAGAAGAGAAAAACTAATTAAAATGTCAAAGAGTAAGATCAGAGATGATAAACAATTAAAAAAAGACATCAAATACAAATGCAGACATCACACCTAATGACGGGACACATAATACTCCAAATCAAATATAAATTTTTTTTTTTATATTTTAATATGTGGATCCATCACTAAGCTCAATGTGTTGATCCACTCTTATCAATTAAATTTAAATACTTGTAAATCACTTAGTCATAAGTATATCATTCAAGTAATGACAATTAACAAAAATCAAAACTCAAAATGTCCCAATTTACTAAGTTGCCATGCAAATTATATACATTTCTCTGCAAAATTACGCAATTGATAAAACTAAACTAGTGTTTTGAATCTAGTTGATTACTTTATTTGTTTCAAATTGTTCATCCATTTTCACTATTCTAGACATCTAAAAAATCATCAATATTTTTTAATTTATTAGTAATTTTTCATGATTTTGAAGACTTTATGTACAGGAATGAAATCTTTTAATTTATGATTTTTTTTACAAAAATTATTGAAAAATTATTTATTGACCTAAAAAATAGTTTGGACTCTGGAGTTTTTGGCATCGGCTTAATCAAAATTATTTAAATAAATATTGTTTTCTCAAAATATAATGAATCTAAATGACCCCAAATACTTGTATAACAGAACTTCAGTTTTATTACACAGGTCATGAAAGCCAAGCCAACCCAGATGTATGGGTCTGTCAAATCTCATTCCAACCCCTCTTCGCTTTCTCTCCACAAACACCTCCAAAACTCCAAACGAATTCACCAACCTCTGCTCCAATGGCCGCCTCAAAGAAGCATTTGAATAATTCACATCAGAGATTTGGTCCGATCCATCTCTCTTCTCTCACCTCCTTCAACAATGCATTCATACCCAATCTCTCTCACTCCTCAAACACCTCCATTCTCTGATCATCACATCTGGGTCTTCCTCAAAAAAGTTCGTATCCAACCACCTACTCAACGCCTATGCCAAAATCGGAGAAATTTCAACCGCCGTTACACTGTTCGACGTAATGCCCAGGAAGAACATCATGTCTTGCAACATTTTGATTGGTGGGCTCATTCAAAATGGTGATTTAGAGAGTGCACGTCAGGTGTTTGATGAAATGCCGAAACGAAATGTTGCGACGTGGAATGCGATGGTTGCGGGTATGACCCGGTTTGAGTTTAACGAGGAGGGGTTGAGCTTGTTTTCCCAAATGCATGGTTTGGGGTTTATGTTGGATGAGTTCACTTTGGGTAGTGTTCTTCGAGGTTGTGCGGGTTTGAAAGATTTGAATGCAGGCAGGCAGATTCATGGGTATGTGGTGAAATCTGGGTGAGTTCAATTTAGTTGTTGGGAGTTCTTTGGCTCACATGTACGTGATGTCTGGAAGTTGGGAGAAGGAGAGAGAGTGATCAAAGCAATGCCAATTCACAACGTTGTTGCTTGCAACACGCTTATTGCGGGTAGAGCTCAAAACGGGTTCTCAGAGGGTGCTTTGGATCAGTATAATATGATGAAAATGGCAGGTTTTAGGCTTGACAAGATTACGTTTGTGAGTGTAATCAGTTCATGTTCGGAGTTAGCAACACTTGGACAAGGCCAACAGATTTATGCGGAGGCAATAAAAACTGGTGCAAGTACTGTTGTTGGTGTTATTAGTTCACTGATTAGTATGTACTCTTGATGTGGGTGTTTGGATGAATCTGTAAAAGCTTTCTTGGAAAGGGAAGAAGCCGATGTTGTCTTGTGGAGTTCAATGATTGCTGCATATGGGTTCCATGGGAAGGGAGAGGAAGCCATCGAGCTGTTTAATCGGATGGATCAAGTAGGGTTGGATGCAAACGACATTACTTTTTTAAGCTTGCTTTATGCTTGTAGTCATTGTGGATTCAAAGATAAAGGACTTCAATTCTTTAATTTGATGATAGAAAAGTATGGATTGGAGCCTCAGCTAGAACATTATACATGTGTGGTTGATCTGCTTGGCCTCTGGTCATTTAGAGGAGGCGAAGGTTTTATAAGAAGCGTACTCAGAAGAAAGATGCTATTATATGGAAGACTTTATTATCTGCTCAGAAATCCATAAAAACACGAGATTGCTAAAAGGGTTGTCAAGAAGTTCTTAGGCTTGATCCTCGTGATTCGCTCCGTATGTCTTTGCCATCAAATATTCAAGCCTCTGCTAAAAGATGGCAAGATGTTTCAGAAGTGAGGAAAGTGATGAGAGATAGGAGGGTGAAGAAGGAGCCAGGTATCAGCTGGTTTGAGGTGAAGAACCAGGTTCACCAGTTTTGTATGGGTGACAAATCCCATCCACAATCAATGGAGATTGACATGTACTTGAAAGAACTGACTTGGGAAATGAAACTACGGGGTTACGTGTCTGACACCAGCTCTGTTTTACATGACATGGATGCTGAGGAGAAGGAACACAATGTAATGCCCGAAATAATTCAACATGAACTAACCACATCAATCCTCATTCACAAAATAAAAGAGAATAAACCTTCTATCATTACATGGTAAATAATCAATTTTATACAAAAGTTTCACATGCGAATTATACATTCATTGGTAAGAAAACGCATGAATTTATAGCATGTGAAACGCATCATCTCAAAACAAATAGCATGCCCTTATGCACTTACATCTTCCAAGGCAATAGTCCGGTTACACAAAATGGTCTCTTGGACTCATATACGTTTAGCCCTTGGCTTACAAAAATTTACAACAAAAATAAAGAGCAATCTACTCTTCACAAAACATATCCACGCCATCAACTCAGCGGGATCACCATATCTTTACCTGCACCAAAGTCCCATAGGGGTGAGCATAAAGCCAAGTAGAGAAACCTTAACAAAGTATATACATTTATGTAAGATGTCCGATATTAAAATGCAAATGTAAAAGCACATGTCATGCAATGCCATTCAAAAATAATCTCAAGCCGTGCCTTTCATGAAAATCTCCATGTTTCAATATCATTTTGTAGTTTCATGGATTTTCAAACTTCCAATTTTCAGTCAATAGGAGCGGTAAATACGACACTGGTAATCCCTAGGTTGGTATCTGCAAGTAGACTATACAAGTGCTACCAAACTGTCATTTTTACCGGTATTAACCGGAAGGCTCAACGCCTATCCGCGCGGTTTTCTGGTCTTTCACCATGGACACTCAGGCCAACTTATTAGATTCATCTACACCCCCTAACCAGACTTACCAACGTTACCCCTCAAGCATTTCCATAGTTATTATTTCAATACCACTTCTTTTTCATGAAGAAAACAACTTTATTCTAGAATTCACAATGCATGATAAATAATTAAAGGGGTATGCAATGCAATTATCTTTCTAATGCACATGACATTTCTCCATTTCCTCTTTTCAATATTTCCCACAAGGTAACCATATATCATCAACACCCAATTACTATTTCTCATTTCACAAGCCTTCACAATTTAGTCACTTTAAGACTACGTGTAGTGTTTTCAAACCATAAGTTCTCAAATGTTCATAATATTCACAATCCGTATTGTACACAATTTGCCATCTTACATCCATACGTCCTCATCTAATTTACTATAGTTCCAACACACATTCTTCATTTCATATATATATATATATGTCTTTTTGTAAGACAATAACATGAAATCTACACATAATCATTCCTATGTCACAAGAAGAATAGCATTACTCTAGGCATCTCCCTACTTTTCAAAAATCCCCCAATTTCTAGGGTTTTTCACAAAACCCAAACATTAATCATCTCTTTTATAAAATCCCATCACATACTTAAATCTCAACCCCTATTACCCAAATCTTTAAGGAAATCTTTTAAAAAAAATAAAAGATAGAGTTTTATCCTACAAAATCATTAACTTCTTGAACTCCAAACCCATTTTCGAAATGACCAAAAGGAGCTCACAAAACCAACCCAAAACTTACATAAACATATATATAACTTAAAGGAAACCCTACCTCAAGCTTGATGAAGAGAGAGAAGATGAAACCCTAACTTCAAAGGTGAGAAGGAGCCTTGATTTCCACCACACCAAGAAGAGCCCTAACTTGATCTTCAAGATTAGAGAGTGAGGATGATGATCTAAACCCAATGGGTTGCAAGAATCAAGAAGTTTTAATGTTTGGGGATGTTTTCTAGAGAGGAGGAGAAAATTGTGTTTTAGAAAGAGAGAAGTGTGTAAAAATGAGATACAAACAGCCCTAAAAGAGAAAGAAAAACAGAGCCTTGATCGCCCAGTCCCGCAAGATGCCCGTGCGCAGGAGCCTCCTTCACGTCTTGACGGCTCTGACCCTCACGTGGCCCTCCCTCAAGACGATCTTGCCCGCACCTGCAATTAAAGTAGAATGCAACCCATCCAAACTCTCCTCTTCCTCAGACGTGCCTAACCCCGCCAGGTGACCTTGGGCCTCAAGACGTGCAGCCCGCCCAAGAGAAAAACTCCGCTTCACTCCCGGGCACTCCGGACTTGACCTTACGCTCCCCGGAAATAAAGGAACTTCAACACCAAATAAAACAAGAACAAAGATTTTGTTTGGGAAAAACCTCCGAACGTCTTGAACTCAATGAGAGCGAGAAGGGAACGAAATGAAGAAGAAAGTAAAAGAAAGAGAAACAAGGCCCGGTCATCACACACAACTTGGCACACCATAGCGAAAAGTTGGCAATTGCTTTTGCTCTGATGAACAACCCAGAGGGTGTTCCAATCCAGGTGATGAAGAATTTGCGTGTCTGTAGTGATTGCCATGTTGCTATCAAGTACATATTGGAGATAGAAAATAGAGAAATTATTGTACGAGATGCTAGTAGGTTTCACCATTTCAAAGACGGGAAATGTTCTTGTGCTGATTACTGGTAGGGAGATTTTACACTGCTTTGGCTGTTTATGGCATCAATTCTTTGTTTTATGTTTTGAACAATGGGATTTTTCTCATTTATTCATGTAACGTGATTTTAACTCATCTCATATATGGAAAGAGATGAATTTGTTTTTATACAGACCCCATTGGAAACTTTTTGTTAGTATTTTTCATGTGTTTTACAATAACAGAATAATTATTTTAGTTGCATTGACAACATTCCATTGTGTCAAAGGTGTGGTGTGATTGAAAATTTACTTAAAAAGGTACTAGTTAGTGGCCTTCTGAGCCATTCAATTAACAAAGTTTCATGATTGCATGCTACATTGCCATGGTAGTAAGAATAGTTTGTAAGATTTATTAGTTTGTATTGTATTTTTCTCTCTTGTTATATGGTCCACATGACACGAACTATTGATAGCTTCTATTGACCATTAGTGCCAGCCAAAAGGAAGAGTAATAGACTTGGAATTATCATTGGCCATATAGTTGATTCTCATTCTTTAGAGCCGAAGCCTAAAAATTTCAAGGACAGTTGAGCATTAAAATCTTATGGAAGTTTTGAGATTCAAATTTTCATTAAATATTGGGATTGCATTCAAAATTCTTAACAACAATAGAAAATAGGAAACCAAGGACTAAATTGGTTTTGAAAATTTTATCTTAAATACACTTTGATGCTTCACCAATTTACATTTAGCGGTGAATCCAAAACTTGTCTTGTGGAGAAGAGAAGGTCTCACAATCTCCTATCCTAAACTACTTGTCTTACCTTTAAATTTTTCTTTTAAACTGATTGTTTAGATTTTGTATATTAACAAAATTCAATATATTAGTTGAAAAATTGGGAAGTAACTCATATTTTAACATCCCTTATTTAAAAACATAATTTTTTTGAATTGTTTCAATTCTAAAGACTTGCATATTCATCAAACTGAGTGTTATTTAATTTCTATTTAATTTTATTTTTATTTTAGTATTATTTTTTGCATAATGGAGAAATGGTGGGTGAGAAACTAAGAATTTGTTCCAAAATGGAATTAAACCATATAAAAGTACTAGGAATGTACACGTTAGCATGATCAGGCCTGTTAGAGGTATCCTTAGCCTCATTATTTTCACCAGAGGTAAACCCCATTGTGTATTATTTATTTATTTAGTTTTTGTGGTTCAATTCGGTGTACATAGACTTATTCCATCCATCGTTACGCAAGTGTATACATATGTACCTCTCTGTCTACAGGCATGCTCATTTACCTGGAAGTTATGATACACATTGACATTCACACGGGCTCATTGGTCAATCTCTGCCCACAAAAACTGTAGAAAATTGCTCCACCTCTTTTATAAGACTTGACTTGTGATGACTTTTGTTCTCCCACCCCCAAGTTTACTCTGGTAACTCTTTATAAAGCTAGCAACCAAAGAGTGAGAAAGAAATTCATCAGAGATCATGGCTAGATTAATCATGGTTTTGTTCTGCTCATTTGTTTTCAGTGTGTGTTTAGCTCAAAATGTTGCCCAAACTTCTGTTGAGGCGGCTGGATCTTCTTCCTTACCTCAATCATTGGTCCCATGTTCTACCTCAATTCAAGTTTTCCTTCAATTTGGTACAACAATGATTCTAATGGTAGGAGTCTCATCCATGAAGACAGTTCAACAACCGTGAGAGCAATCTTCTCAAGAAGGGGAAGTGTTGAGTTTGTTTGTGGATTCTACTGCTTCGGCAGTTGCACATATTACTTGTTCTCAGTTGCCATTGTTGGTGGAGGCAATCACAGTGTAGTTTGGTCAACAAATGTAGGCCATCCTGTGAAAGAAGGCGCGACGCTACAACTTACAGTTAATGGAGAATTAGTACTGTGAAATTCGGATGGAGACCATGTGTGGTCAACCAATACATTAGGCAAGTCTGTGGTGGGAATGAACATGACAGAATGTGGAAATTTGGTTCTATTCAACAACGAAGAAGTAATTGTATGGCAGTCTTTTGATTACCCCACGAATACATTACTTGTTGGGCAGCAGTTATATGAGGATCAAAAACTCTTTTCAAGTTCCTCAAACTTATGGGCTCGTGGTTTGTACTTTGCCACATTGAAATTGGCTAATGGTTTTGCTACATACATAGGAGGTAAGGGTCAACCACAAATGTATTATCAGTTGGTGCCAGATCAAACCTCAACCACTAGCAGAGGACCATACCATGCAGAGCTTCAACGAGGTTTCCTTGTGAATTTTGGTACATCTCAATCAATGTTTAAAATAAATCCCATCAATTTTCCTCCACTGTTAGCACTGCATATATAAAATTAGGTAGTGATGGGCATTTGAAGATATTCCATCACAGTAATGCCAATGGGTTGAGGGAGATTGTTGATATGATTACCCATGATTTAGGTGAATGTCAACATCCTTGCCACTGTGGTGAATATGGCTTATGCAGACAAGGCCAGTGTAGTTGTCCCATAGGCATTGATTGGGTTCGATATTTTGAGCAGACACAGAGCCAAAATGAAAAACATCAGCAACAGACTCAGCTTCAAATACCCTATATGGGTTGCTCTAGGATTCTTCTTTGTCTTGCCCACCTCCCTTTGACCAGAAGCACTAACTTCAACTATCTTGTTGAAGTTAGAAATGTAAGCTACTTCAACCTCATCGACGAAGATGCTGCATTTCCAAATATCAGTGACATAGAGAGATGCAAAGAGATCTGTCTGCTAAATTGTTCCTGTGGTGCAGTCTTTTTCAGGTACAACAATAATGTTTCAGATGGGTATTGTTATATCCCATCCACGGTATTGACAATTGGAGAAGGGCAAATCCCAAACCGCAGTTTCGCATGTGCAACATTTGGCAAGGTCCAAATTCCCTATTAGGCAACAAACGGACAAGTAAAGGCACTGTGCCTGACACTTGTCCACCTGCTTCACTTTCAAGAAATCGAAGAAATTTAAAAGCAATAATAGCATTGTTGTGTACTGGTGCCCTTTTAATTTTTGTTGTTGCAATTGTTACATGCTTTGTGATGTTGCGCCCAAGCTGCTCAGAGGACGGGACGACTGTATGAAGCAAGTTCCAGGAAGTCTAGTGAGGTGTGCATATGAACAGCTATGTGTTACAACAGAAGATTTTAAGAAGAGATTGGGAGGTCTGTGTTCAAAGGGATGTTGGAAGATGGCACTCAGATTGCAGCGAAGCGTTTGGATAAATTGGGCCAAGGAATGGGGGAATTCTTCGCTGAAGTTGAGACACTTGGACACATACACCATGCTAATCTTGTGAGGTTGATTGGGTTCTGTGCAGAAAAAACTTGCAGGCTTCTAGTATACGAGTATATGACTAATGGCTCTTTGGATAGCTGGATTTTTTGGAATAACCAGAGACCTTGCCTCAATTGGCAACCTCGGAAGAAGATTATACTTCACATAGCCAAAGGGCTGGCTTACCTGCATGAAGAATGCCGGCAGAGAATAATTCACCTCGATATAAAGCCACAAAACATTCTCGTGGATGAAGATTTTAATGCCAAAAATCTCTGATTTTGGGTTATCCAAGTTGATAAATAGAGACGAAAGCCATGTTCTGACCACAATGAGAGGAACTCCTGGATATATTGCTCCAGAGTGGTGATAAGCAACAAGAGTCACCATCAAAGCTGATATTTGTAGCTTTGGAATTGTTCTTCTTGAGATAGTTAGTGGCCAGAGAAACTTTGACAGCACACAGTCAGAATCTAGAAAACATCTACTTCAAGTGTTGCGGGAGAAAGTTGAGTATCAACTATATGGTGGAAAACATGGATGAAGGAGTCAAACAATATCATGCCGATGAGGTGGTCAGGATGATAAAGATTGGAGCTTGGCGTGTGCAGAATGATCAGTCAAGAAGGTCTTCCATGTCTCTTGTGGTTAAGGTTTTTGAGGGATTGATGGAGGTGGATACAAACATCAACTGCAACTTTACATATGCAACAACATCTTCTTCGACAATCAACAACCATGCTTCCACAGCACCATTAGCTTCAGTTCTTTCTAATCCTTGATGAAAGCAAAAATTAAGGTAACCAAGTAACTTATGTAACTTAGTTCTGAATTTTGATTATTTGGACAAGTTGTACTAGATTACATGGTACTCTTAGTCCATGATTTAATGTTCTTTGATTACCAATCCTTTAGGATTATATGTTCTATCCCACGTCTGGAATGCTCCTAGATTAACAAGCGATTAATAGAATCATATCATATCCCTTGTTTATTTGAAATCACTAGACATGGATTACATGGTGTGCTGACTATAGTTTGAGGATATTTTGATATTTTAACCGCTAAATCTAGACCCCCGTCAATCCCTCATTTTCGTATCCCACCGTCCTTGAGGGACTCAATGGTCCCTCAAATGAAGGATATACAGTTTGGGAGGACTGTTAATCAAACTGTTAATCCAAAAGTCCACTTTTATATCTAAACGTGAAAATTCAGTATTGACTAGGATATATAATCCAATCCCACACTCTTATTCCTCAGAACAAACACAAAGAAGATTATAAGTTCTACAGCTACAACTTGTTTGGACCATATGAACCTATTTTAGAATATAAAACAGGATAGCCATTACAAGTCATAACCTTCTTAAAGTACATTTAAATGAGAAAAGTTGCTGATGTAGGACGAGTAGGGACAATGCTGGATTTTGAAAATAGAGGTTTTTTGATGGCCTAAACAATGAGTAATTTAGGGTTTTAAGGGTTAAATTGAAGGCTAATAGGTAGAGAAAGGGATTAGGGTTGATTTGGGGGTGATTGGATGGGGTTTTAAGGTTGAAAAGTGCACTTTTTTAAGGCAAGGAGACCCATTATCACCTTTTTTATTTATTGTAGTGGTTGATGAGTTGGGGAGGTTACTTGATATTGCTAAGGAAAAGGGGGTTCTTGAGGGGTTAGTGGTGGGTAGAGATAGGATTAGTGTGACTCACTTGCAGTTTCCAGATGATACTATATTTTTCTCTGCTAAGGAGGAAGGTAAGATACGTAATCTACTTATGCTTTCAAGGATCTTTGAAGTTGTATCTGGCCTTAAGGTCAATTTTTCTAAGAGCAGTGTTGTGGGAATTAATCTTGAGTGTAGTTATGAGCGTCATTTGGCAGACATGTTGGGTTGTCCCATTGAGAGGTTCCCTCTTAAGTATTTGGGACTTCCATTGGGTGGTAATCCTAGAACAGAGGCCTTTTGGAATCCAGTCCTCGTTAAGATTGGGAAAAGATTGGAGGGCTGGAAACGAGCATTGTTGTCAAAGGGTGGGAGATACACTTTGGTACAGTCAGTGTTGAGTTGTGTTCCTATTTATTTTTTGTCCCTTTTCAAGATACCGGTCCGTTTTGCAAGGCAAATTGAGAAACTTTTGAGAGATTTCCTTTGGAAAGGGTGTGATGAAGGTAAGCGGGATCATTTAGTTAAATGGGAGGTTGTTTCTCTTCCTCGTCATAAAGGGGGTCTTGCTATTGGGAACATTGTTGCTAAAAATATTGCTCTCTTGAGCAAATGGTTGTGGAGATTTTTCGAGGAAAGTGAGTCCTTATGGGGTTCTATCATTAAAAGCAAGTATGGAATTCAGGCTAATGGTAGAGATTCTATTGTGGCTAGTAGGGGCAGTTGTCGTTCTCCTTGGAAGTCTATCTCTCGGTTGTATCCAATTGTGTCTCGTTTTTTCTCTATGAAAGTGGGTGATGGGGCTAGTATACGTTTTTGGGAGGATGTTTGGGTTGGGGATACATCTTTTGATAAAGCTTTTCCACTTTTATATCGATTGGTTCAAGCTCAAAATATTTCAATTGAGTCGGTGGCACGTTCTCATGTGGCACCAATATCTTGGAATTTCAACTTCCTTAGGAATCTTAGTGATAGGGAGTCTCTTGAGTTGACATCTTTGTTGACATTGGTTGGAGGGGTTTCTTTAGCACCATATCCCGATAAAAGGGTGTGGAATATCAGCTCTTCAGGGGCCTTTTCTTGTAAATCTTTGTTTGATAATCTCATTGATAAGTCATCCATTCCTTTGTTTCCTCTTCACTTGAAAATTTGGAAAGTGGGTGTCCCTCATAAAGTGAAGTTTTTCATGTGGTCCTTAGCTCATAGAGGTGTTATGACCAATGATCTATTCCAAAGGAGAAGGCCAAATCACCATCTTTGCCCTCAATGATGTGTGATGTGCAAGAGGAGTTTGGAATCAGTGGATCATCTCTTTCTCTATTGCTCGGTGGCTATTCAGCTATGGCAGCGTCTTTTTGGCTTGTGTGATGTTAAATGGGTTGCTCCACGGGATTGCATACATATGCTTCTTGTTAAGTTTGATGGGTTCGGCGGATCTAAGCGAGCCAAGTCATTGTGGTCTTGTATTGTTTGTGCTATTTTCTGGATCATATGGTTGGAGAGAAATGCACGGATCTTTGATGGAAAGGAGGTTGATGTAGATTCGTTATGGGATAGGGCTGGATTTTTGGCATCTTTTTGGGCCTTTGTGTCTCCTCCTTTTAGGGGAATCCCTCTTCTTGATTTCTAGGGATTGGGTTCCTGTTTGTAATCCTTAAGTGTTTGGGTTTGCTTGTTTTTACTCTTTCTCTTTTTTCTCTGTATGAGGATTTCTCGTCCTCCTTTCTTTCTTCTTTAATAAAATATATTTCGTTGTTGTTTCAAAAAAAAAAAGTGCACTTTAGAGGGCTGTGAATAGTAATCCGAAAATAGTAAATTGAAAAAAAAGAAGAGAAGAGAATGAAAAAGATAGGTTTAGGAATCACTCCTAAAATCCTTTAGTATCATACCTAAGATTTGATTGCATCACACAATCCATGAAGAGGCTTCAAAAGTTTTTAAAACTCTCTAAAATATTAGCTCTATTAAATTATAGGGTTTATAACACTTTCTATTCCTTAACTATCATCAAATTGTCTATTTAGTCCCTGTACTATCAATTGAGTCTACTAAATCCCTAAAGTATATACGAGATTCAATTTTAGAGATTATAAAGAAAAGAGAAAAGGCAATGACAGAAGTAGACAACTATGGGACTGATCTATGCTCTTTGAGATGAGACAAATAATCCTCTAAGTTATTTTTCAAGTATCTCAATGCCAAACACATAAAATACTTATTTCAACTAATCAAAAGAAAGAGAAGAGAGACCATGCAACAAGGAGGGTGGGTTCCGGTGCTCAATCGACGAGGACGTCAAGATACCAGGAATCCTGGGCCAAGGAAGGGTTTATACACAGTCTTTGTGGATAATATCCCTAACTCCATGGATCCGAAAGGGCTGTACAAGTTGTTTCTGAAGTTTAGTATTGTTATAGATGTCTTTATTCCACAGAAGAGGCGCAAGGTGAAGAACTCCAGGTTTGGTTTTGTGAGGTTTGACTGCCCTGTGGCCATGGAAATGGCAATCCAAAAAGCTAATGGCTTGTGGGTTGATGACAAGGCCTTGGTAGTAAAGAGTGCTGAGTACAGCAATGAGAGAGCTAGGCCAAGGGTCAATCTGCTTAATCCGGTGGAAGGTCTTAATAACCGCAGGTTCAATAATGCAGGAGGTGATAGGAATGTGGTTCAGTTGAGGGACCATAGATCCTTTGCAGAAGCAGTTGCTGGCAAGACCTTTGAAGATCAGGGTAGCCTTATAGTGGAAGTTAATGAGGTGGGTAATGGATGGTTGTCCGAGAGTGTTATTATAAGACTCAAAACGAACCGCTGTGCTCAAGAGTTGAAGGAGGAGTTACAAATACAAGGAGTGGGTGAGGTTTTGGTAAGAGAAGGGGGTGGCAGAGATGTAGTGGTAACGTTCGATTCTAAGGAAGAGAAGAAGTCTAAAATGCCACTGTTTTACCCATGGATCCACGAATGGAGTGAGTTTATTACTGAATGGAATGATGGTTTAAATCTGGACCAGGAAAGGGGGGTATGGCTAAGCTGTTATGGCATTCCTCTTAATCTCTGGAGTAGCAGTACGTTGAAGAAGATTGGTAGTTTGTGGGGTGAAGTCCTCAATTTTGAAGGTGATGTCACCAATCCGGCTTCATTCAAAAGTGCAAAGGTCAGAGTTGCAACAAAAAGTATGGAACTTATTAATAAAGTCATCACTCTGAAGTGTAAAGGGAAGCTTCATTCAGTAAAAGTGTACGAGGAGCAAAGGGTAGTGTCTGAAGTAGTGAAAGAGGTGTGCAAATGCAAGATTCATCTTGATGAAGGGTCTGGTTTCTTCAACAGTACTGATCAGGGGCATCAAGACAAACTCAGCGAAGAGAATGTGAAGAGTGACGGGGCAGCTGAGTCAGTTGCTGAAGTGGCCAGAAGAAATGAGCTGGATCATGTTAGTGAAACATACCAGATGAGGAAAGAGGTTGAGCTGGATAAAGTGAATGGGTTATTGCACACTTCAGCAGTTGATGACTCACTGCATTACTTCGGAAAGGAAAATGGTGCTGGTATGGGAAGCCCTGACAAGGGTTTAAACGAGGCTCATCAAAAGGAGGAGGGTCATGTGTATTCACACGCTACGGCAGTTGATGACTCACTGCAAGACTCCGGAAAGGTTAATGGTGCTTGTGAGGAAGAGGCAATGATGGTGTTGGGTAGCCCTGACAAGGGTGTAACCGAGGCTTATCAAAAGGAGGAGGGTCAGGTTATCTCTCCAGGCTCCATAAAAAGCTGTAGTGGATCGGGTGTAGTTAGGCCTGGTATTAACTTAGAGGTCTTTTTGGGCCAAGCTCTAACAATCAATTGTGGGCCTTCAGGGTCTGTGGATAGAGCAGACCCAGAGCAATGTCCACCAAACAAGACTGGGGCAGATAGGCCCAATGAGGCAACCATTAAGAATTGGTCTACTGTGTTGTGCACCAAACTCAGTCAGCCTAAACTGAGGAAGGATAAGTTGAAAGAGAAGGAAGGCTTGATGGGCATCGTTAAGAGGGGCGAAAAAAAGATTTCGGGGCTCTACAATCAAAAGCAAATCGGTGGTTTTTCAGGTTTTGTTAGAAATATGAACCAGATAAGTGCATCATCTAGTAAGAAAGGGTCTAAGGGAATCATCTTCAGACCGGTGGTGGCAGATGTTGTGTCCTCCTCTTCATATGGCAGCAGTGCAGGGGAAGGGAGATTAATTCGGGAAAAAGCTCAAGCCACTCTTCAAATGGGGAGGCTGTTAGGGATCAACTATGAAGGGAAAGAAGCGGATGCCTTACAAAAGATTTCAGAATTGGAACTAAAGGACCTGGGGCGGATGAGAGAGGGTCAGAGGTCGTGAGTTGGGCTCTGTCTAGAGGGGTTCCAGAGTTCTATTCGTTTCTAATGAAGATTCTATCATGGAATTGCAGAGGCTTGGGTAGAAGGGAGAAAAAAGGTAAGATTAGAAGCATGATTATAGACAGAAACATTGATATTGTTCTCCTCCAAGAGACCAAGTTATCAAGTTGTTCTGAGAGAGAGGTTAAAGCCCTATGGCCAAAAGACAGAATGGATTACTCGTATGTTGATTCAGATGGGAATTCAGGAGGTTTGCTTTGCATTTGGGATCCAAGGATTTTTCAACTTTCAGATTGCTGCTGTAATAGGAGCTTTATACTACTTTCAGGTACTATTCTCAATTCCTTTGAATGTGTCCTAGTTAATGTATATGCTCCTAATGTAGTGGATAGGAGAAGGAAGCTTTGGGACACTCTGGTAGGGTTGAAATCTGTTTCCTCTAAGCCCTGGTGTCTTGGTGGTGATTTTAATGAAATCAGATGTGTGGGTGAGAGGATAGGCTGCTCTAGAAGGGACAGGGGTATGCAGGAATTTAATAGCTTCATTGAGTCTTGTGAATTGTCAGAAGTTCCTTTGCTGGGAAGGAAGTATACTTGGTGCAGTGCACAAGAAGGGGTTAAGTGGAGCAAGTTAGATAGGTTTCTAGTAAACCCTGAATGGTTAGAAGTTTTTAAACTCAAATTGTGGGGTTTGCCTAGAACTTTATCAGATCACTGTCCTTTAATCCTCATGGAAGAGGAGAAGGACTGGGGCCCTAGACCTTTTAGATTCATCAATGCCTGGTTGTTACACCCTCAGTTCTCAACTTTTTTTGAGAAAGCTTGGAAGGAGGCAAGAGTTGATGGGTGGGCTGGTTTCATTCTTCAAAGCAAACTTAAATTGCTCAGAGAGGCTTTGCGAAATTGGAATAGAGAAGTTTTTGGGGATGTCTCAGCTAAACTTAAGGATGCTGAAAAGGAGTTGAACAAGCTTGATTTACTAGCAGAAACAAGAACTTTAGTAGACTCGGAGAAGGCTAGGAGAAAAGTGGTGAATGGTGAGGTTTGGAAGCTAAGTAGAAGGGCTGAGTGGTTATGGCTTCAAAAAGCGAGACTCAACTGGGCTTTGAAGGGGGATAAGAATACCAGATATTTCCATGTAATGGCCACCAGTAGGCAAAGCAAGAATGGCTCAATTCTGTTACTGTTGGGGATAGGGTGGTTGAAGATCCTGGGGAAGTTAAACTAGAAGTGTGTAGTCACTTTAAGAAGCACTTCTCAGAGGATTGGAAAGTCAGACCATCCCTTGCTGGTGCTTTCAGATCTGTTAGGAATAGTCAGGCATTCGAAATGTTAGAAGCAGATTTTGCAGAGGAAGAACTATGGGAGGCCATAAAAAATTGTGATGGTAACAAAGCTCCAGGCCCCGATGGGTTTAACCTGTTATGCTTTCAGAAACATTGGAAGTTAATGAAGGGGGAAGTGATCCAATTTATGAAGGAGTTTCATACTCATGGTAAGCTGGTAAGGGGCATTAATAGTTCTTTTATAACCTTAGTGCCTAAAAAAGAGAATGCAGGGGGGTTGGAAGATTTTAGGCCCATTAGTCTTGTAGGGTCTCTGTACAAAATTTTATCAAAGGTGTTATCATGTAGACTTAGAAAGGTTTTGCCCGAAATAATTAGCGAAGCTCAATCTGCCTTCCTACGTGGCAGGAATATTTTGGATGGAGTCCTTATAGCAAATGAGGTTGTTGATGGGTGGAAAAAAGCCAAAAGGAAGGGTGTGATTCTGAAACTTGATTTTGAAAAGGCCTTCGATTCTGTCAATTGGGAATTCCTCTTCTCTATGTTGTCCAGATTTGGTTTTGGTGATAGATGGATTGCTTGGATGAAGGAATGTGTTTCCACTGCTAGGCTATCAGTCCTTGTGAATGGATCTCCAACTGAAGAATTCTCTCCCCAAAAAGGGCTAAGGCAGGGTGACCCCCTTTTACCTTTTCTATTCATTATAGTGGCAGAGTGCCTGAATGTACTTTTGTCCAGAGCTTTAGATATGAATTTAATTAAGGGTGTTAAGGTAGGGGTTAATGATGTTCTGGTGTCTCATTTGCAATTTGCAGATGATTCTATCCTTTTCTGTGAAGCTGATGTAGGGGAAATAGTCAATGTTAAAGGATCCTTCGTTGTTTTGAGCTAGTTTCAGGGTTGAAAATTAATTATCATAAGAGTGTGGTTTGTGGAGTAGGAGTGGATTCTGTTGTCCTGGTAGATTTTGCTACTAAGCTGAATTGCAAGACTGGCTCATTACCTTTGAGTTATCTTAGGCTCCCTTTGGGGGCTAGTCCTAGTAAGAGGAAGTCCTGGACTCCAGTTATTGCGAAAGTTAAAGCTAGGCTGGCAGGATGGAAGAGGAGATTGTTGTCTTTTGCGGGTAGATTGACTTTGATTAAGTCTACTCTCTCTTGCTTACCAGTTTACTATCTATCTCTGTTTAGAATGCCGGAGGGAGTGGCTAAGGATTTTGAAAGAATCCAAGCAGCTTTTTTATGGGGTGGCTCAGACCTAAAAAGGAAGGTTCATCTAGTCAAATGGGAGGAGGTTACCAAAAGTATTGATAATGGAGGGTTGGGCATTAGGAAGGTTAGAGTTGCTAATTCCTGTTTGTTACTGAAGTGGTGGTGGAGGTTTGCCTGTGAGTCAAAAGCTCTATGGAGAAAAGTAATTTGCAGTAAATACAACATTGAGGAGTGCTGTTGGTTGCCGAATTCTGGTGATAGCTGGAGGCAGTCAAAATTATGGCGAGACATTACATCATTGGCCTCTCTCTACCCCTCCATGTTGGAGTGTTTTCTGAATAATTTCAAAGTGCAGGAAGGAGATGGCTGTAGAGTAAGATTTTGGGAGGATATGTGGTGTGATGGCCACTGTTTGAGAATTGAATTTCCTAGACTGTTCAGCTTGTCAAAAGAAAAGAAATGAGCTCTTAGACTTTTTGTTGATCTAAAGGCATCCTCAGGGGAGTGGAATCTATTATTCAGAAGAGAGTTGTTTGAATGGGAAAGAGCTGATTTGCTGAGATTGGTCTCTATTATCTCTTCTGGTCCCTTAATTAGGATGGAGAGAGTTGATTCCCCTAAGTGGTCAGCCACATCATCAGGTCTCTTTTCAGTAGCTTCACTGTATAAGCACTGTTCAAGCAGCAATGGTAATCAACTGGGTGCTTCTAGCATGCTGTGGAACAAGGTTTTACCCCCTAAAGTCCAGTTTTTTGGCTGGCTCGCTTGGAAACATAAGATTAAGACCTCTGTGTTCCTTCAAAAAATATGGGTCCTCCCTGGAGGAACTTCTACCTTGTGTTGCTTTTGTAAGCATGATGAGGAGTCGGTGTTACACGTGCTCCTTCATTGCCATTTTGTGTGGAAGGTATGGTCGGCCTTGCTAGAATGGTGGGGTCTGTATTGGGCAATGCCTGGCACAGTTGATTGTTTGTTACAGTGGTGGGAGAGTGGTAAGTTTCAGAAGAGAGAGAAGGTGATTTGGAGATGTATCCCTCTTGTAACTCTTTGGTCTCTTTGGAAGCAAAGAAATGACTGTGTATTCAACAACGCAGTAGCTGATGTAGAGAATCTCTCTGATCTAGTTAAGTATAGACTGGCTCTTTGGCTAAATACAGCTTCAAGGCAAAGCGGGCGACTTATTCATGATTTTGTTTTCAATCTCCCTCAAATTAGAAGGTGTATCAGTAGAGTCTAATCTGAACTATTGGGTTTCATGTTTTTGGTCTGCTATGTTGTGTTGGTCTGCTGTTGCTGGGTTGGTTCTGCAGGGGTGTATTGCCGTGGTTAATCCTATAGGATGGCGTAGTCTGCTGGCCACTCTGCTTGTTTCTGCATGCGGGGGGGAGTGCTGGGTAGTTCTGCTGGGTTGCTTTGGTTAACCATATAGGTTGGCTGTGCATATGTGTTGCTAGGTGTTGCTGTGCATTTGAGCTGGTTGGTTGGCTATGTTGTTCTACTGTTGTTTCTGTTGGTTCTCTTTGTTGTCTTTATCTGTGTTGGGTTGTCTTGGTTGCAAGGTGCTGGGTTGTCTGTGCTGTTGTGCATCTGTGTTGTTTGGGTCTGTGCTGTTGTGCATCTGTGTTGTCTGTTGTGCATCTGTGATGTTTGGGCTTCTGCTGCTGTTGCAGAGCTTGGCTTCTTTTGTCTTCCACCCCTGTGGCTGCAAAATTGCTAGTCTGAGGGGATGATCTGTTGATCTGGTGGTCTGAGTTGCAGAAGAGGTCTGTGCAGAGGAGGTTGTACCAGCTCTGGTCTAGTTGAATTTTTAGGAATGAAATGTACCTCAGAATTTGCATTACAGAGAGAGAGTTTGCAGCTGTTTTGGCAATGGAGCTAGCAGTACATGTTTTGGATTTCCTCATTTCTCTTTGTTTTTGGCTTCCTTCTTGTTTTCTTCTCGTTGGTTCCTCACCAACATGGGGGTGCTAGCAAATGATAGGATGGGCTTTTTGGTGCCAACCTAGTTGGGATCATTTAGCTCATTGTGATGCTTCTGCACTCCTCTTTCCTTATTGGTGTAATTTATTATGTCCCTTGTACTAATTCTACATCAATATAGTTTCTTCTTTTGCTGATAAAAAAAAAAAAAAAAATCCCTAAAGTATATGAATCAAAATCTATTTAGTCTCTCAACTATCGATTAAATCTATTAAATCCTTAAAATATTTAATTTAAACCTTCCCTAAAAGAATTATAAAATTAAAATATATGCCCGTAAGTATTATAAATTAGTAAAAGACCCTAACCAATTAAAATTTTAAACCAAATCAAGTCTAGTCTTAAGTCCTATCAAATGGGTCTTAAATTCTATCAAATGGGGCCTAACTAATTAAAATTTTATTGCAAAAAAATTTAAAATTTTTATTGTCTTTAAATAGTGTTTTATTTCGTTGTGTGTTTAAATTAGTATTAGAATCTGATTTCTCAGCATTACTAATAAAATTATATGAGTATTAGATATATTGAAAAAGTAGAATTAGATAGTTTAATTAATAACATTTTGCTACAAATAATAATGGAAAAAATAATATATTAATTAAATTATATAAAAAAGGATTAATTACACTAATAGTCCCTATAGTTTGGGACTTGTGTCACTTTGGTCCCTGACTTTTTAATTGTGACACATTTGACCCTGAAGTTTGAATCTTGTTCCAAATAAGGACAATTGAAATATTATTATATTTTTCAAGGGTAAAATTGTCAATTTGATAAAATATAAACTAATTTGACAAAAATAAATGTCAAAAAAATATTTTTACTTTTTTTAAAATTATTTTTATCCACCAATGATAAAATTATTTAAAATTAATAAAAATTACATGATTAATTTTTAAAAATTAATTTTACATGATCATCATCCAAACACATAATAAAAATTAATTTGGTAAAAATAAATAAATAATTGTCTAAAAGATTTATCAATTTTACATAATTTTATTTTTAGTAGGTAGAAATAATTTTTAAAAATTCAAAAATATTTGCTTGACATTTATTTTTGTCAAATTAGTTTATATTTTATTAAATTGACAATTTTACCCTTGAAAAATCTAATTATATATTCAATTGTCCTTATTTGAAACAAAATTCAAAATTCATGGTCAAATGTGTCACAATTGAAAAGTTAGGGACCAAAGTGACACAAGCCCCAAACTATAGGGACTATTTGTGTAATTTGCCCTTTAATGTATAATCAATACATTTAATATATGAAATATTTTTAGTTTTGGATTTTTTGATTTAATGGATTGGTTTAATAATGATATCAAAATTATCGCCATATTTGATTTTTGAAAAAATAGAAACTAATTTAATGAAAACAAAAACAACCACCCATTACATGATTATGATCCAAACATATGATAAAAATTAATTTGGTAAAATAAATAAATAAATGTCTACAAGATTTATCAATTTTACAGAATTTTATCTTTAGTGGGTAGAAATAATTTTTAAAAATTCCAAAATCTTTTTCTGACATTTATTTTTGTCAAATTAGTTTATATTTTTATCAAATTGACGGTTTTGCCCTTTTTTCTTTTTTTTTTTTTTGGCAAATTACACAAATAGTCCCTATAGTTTGGGGCTTGTGTCACTTTGGTCCCTGACTTTTCAATTGTGACACATTTGACCTTGAATTTTGAATCTTGTTTCAAATAAGGACAATTGAATATATAATTAGATTTTTCAAGGGTAAAATTGTCAATTTGATAAAATATAAACTAATTTGATAAAAATAAATGTCAAGCAAATATTTTTGAATTTTTAAAAATTATTTCTACCTACTAAAAATAAAATTATGTAAAATTGATAAATCTTTTTGACAATTATTTATTTTTTTACCAAATTAATTTTTATTATGTGTTTGGATGATGATCATGTAAAATTAATTTTAAAATTAATCATGTAATTTTTATTAATTTTAAATAATTTTATCATTGGTGGATAAAAATAATTTTAAAAAAATTAAAAATATTTTTTTGACATTTATTTTTGTCAAATTAGTTTATATTTTATCAAATTGACGATTTTACCCTTGAAAAATCTAATAATATTTCAATTGTCCTTATTTGAAACAAGATTCAAACTTCAGAGTCAAATGTTTCATAATTGAAAAGTCAGGGACCAAAATGACACAAGTTCCAAACTATAGAGACTATTAATATAATTAATCCAAGAAACAAAAAAAAAAAAAAATCAAACTACCACATCAAAATGGGACCCATAACAATATCACTTCATTAGTATAACTTTAAAGCTGCTACTTTGGGGGTGTTTGGGAAGAAAAAAAGTAGTCTAGTTTAGGCTAAAATCCACAAAAAGACAAAATAGACTAAAATAGCTAATAAGACAAAATATCACATCAAATCCATAATCATTTCACTTTTTCTCTCACAAACATCACATCCAACCATAAAAAAATCCAATCATCTTCCCAAACATAAAAATTTTAGCCTACTAAAATAACCAAAAACTAAAATAGCTTACTAAAATAGCAACTTCCCAAACGAAGCCTTTATTAGTCCCGAACATTATTCCTAAAAATTAAACAGTAAGCGTGTGCCAAACGCAAGTCATGGCGATGGTGATTGCCGTGACTTTGACACGTGGTTGGGCGCAGACAGCATTTGGCCTACCTCACCAAAAAATTATCACATTTGAAGCTACAAAAATGATTCATTTTCTATCATTCTATTGGTTTCCATTAACAGTTTTTATTTTATTTTATAATTTATTTATTCTTTAAAACAATATATCCTCTATTTTATTATGAAAATAAAACTCTGTTTGGTTTTGAATTATTGAAAAAAGATTTTTGAGATTTTAATTTTAATTTTTGTATTTTTAAATTATAAATATTTTATTTTTTAAATAAATTTAAATTAGAATAAATTTAAATTAAGTATATCTAAAAAATAAAAATAAAAAATTGATTAAAATATAAAAAATACAGATTAAGGCCAAGTTTGGCAAGTTGAAAAAAAATTAAAAAGTCAAAAAGTTACTCAAAAAGTTAAAAAATAATCACTATTTACCGAAAGTCAACAAGTACGATTGCATAATTCTCATTCCTAATTTTACCCTACACACTAATTTATACAATTTTTTAATACATATTTTTCTATAAAAAGTCAAAAAGTTAATCCAAACATTCATATTTTTTTTTCAATTTTTTAGGGCTGGTTTGGCTTATACTAAGGCCAAGTTTGGGTACTCCCAAATAATCCAAAAAGTCAAAAAGTTACTCAAAAAGTTAAAAAGTTAACACTATTCACCAAAAGTCAACAATTACGGCTGCACAACTCCCAATTCAAATTTTTCTCTAAAAACCAATTTTCACAATTTTTTATTACACATTTTTTCATAAAAAGTCAAAAAGTTAACCCAAATAACTATATTTTCAACCTCAATTTTTTTGTCCAAAAAGACAAAAAGTGCACTTATTTAGTCTTCCCAAACAAGGCCTAAATAAGTCAAAAAGTCAAAAAGTCACTATCTTATTTAAGTCACATCATCCTATTTAAATCACATCACCTCTCTAACACATCACATCAAACCCAACCCAAACCCACCAATAAGTCAAAAAGTGCACTTTTTTAGGACATCCCAAACCAACCCAAAAAGATAAAAAGTACACTTATTTAGGACATCCCAAACAACTCCCAAACAATTTTTAAAAAATTTACAGCCAAACAGAATTGTTATCTAATGAACAGTAATTAATATATATTAATATGACGCAAAAATATATATAATATGTATTAATTTTATGATTGTTGACCAACGTTGGTTCCTTCCATGAAGTAATCGCTTCGTTTGTTATTTAGGGGTGATTTGAGATGATCTAAATAAGTGTATTTTTTGACTTTTTATAAAATATGAGTTGGGTATGAGTTGGATTTGAAGTGATGTGGTTGAGAGGTGATGTGACTTAAATAAGATAGTGATTTTTTTACTTTTTTAGGGGATGTCAAACAATGCCATACTGCCGTCATACTAGATCCATCCCCACCTTTTATAGAAATTATGGGATGTTTTGGCAACATGACTTTTAGCCACTTTTTTAAGTTTGTAGCAAAAGTTAAAAGTTAGCTTTTTTTGTCTTTTTTTTCATTTGGGAAATTGGTTTCTAGCCAATGGTAAAATTACAATTCTATCCCTCATTTATCAAAATGTGTTACATTGGTGAAATTGTAAATATTTGAAATTAAATGGGGGTAATTTGGTCATTTTATTGTGATTTGACATCATAAATAAATATCAATAAAAAAAGTCAAAAGTAACTTTTTACTAATTTCTCAAATTATTTGTCTAAAAAAGCCAAAAGCTTGGTTAAAAGCCAAAAAGTCACTTTTTATCATTTTTCCAAAATGAGCCTATGTAGATGGGAGAAAATGAAAAAAATGGGATATAAGTGAGTCTGTAATGGGATGTAAATGAATGAAAGGCATGCTCATACGTTAGTTATTTTTTTCCATTCTCTCATCTGCATGTAATTCTTATTTTTAATTTAATTCTAAATTAGAGGTGAATATTGGTTTGTTAGCCCGTTTGACTAAGCATTAATTTTTTTAGGGTTTGAAACAGTTGTTATAACTCATAGGGTTGGGATAAACTAACATTTTAAGCCGAAAGTATTAATGGATTGGGTTTGAAATTTATATTTTCAACCTAATTTAATCTGCTATTATAATTAATTAATTATAATATATTAAAATATATATTTTTATTGGAATTTAAACTTTATTTTTACTGATTTTATTGAAACTTATATTTATGATAATATTTGATTGAATTTATTTAAGAAAAATTTCAATTTATACACAAATTTTTTTAATTTATAATAATATTAGTATATTTATTTAAGAAAGATAATATGTAATTAAATTTAATTATAAATTTTTTTAACATATAGCTAGTGAATTTCAAATTTATAATTATTTGGTAGGAAATTTGAACAAAAATAAAAGCCGGACCGAACCAAACACAAAATGCCTTGGGTGTCGGCCTGGCCCGACCCAAACATGGCCTGCCATCCCTATACTCTAATGCTATGTTTGGATTAAGTGATTTGGAGAGAAAATAAAAGAAATGAAGTGATTTATATTTATCTCACTTATTTGAATAACTTAAGTGAAGAAAAACGGAAAGAAATGAAGAGAAATAGAGAGAAACTCATTTCTCTTATAACCTTCATTTTCAATATTTTCAAAAGTGAAGAGATTAGAAGAGAAAATAAATCAATATTTTTATAATACCAATTCTATCCTTGTAAAAATAAAAGAAATAAAATGATTGAAAATATAAAAATATTATTTTGATAATAGAAAATAAAATATGAAATATAACCAAACAAAAAGGAGAAAAATTATAATCATTTACTTTTTTATTTATTACTTATTCAAACAAAGAGGAGAAATCACAATTATATTTTTTCTTTCTTTTTCCTAATAACTTAACTTTTTCTTTTTCTTTTTCTTTTTTTCTGTCCTAGGTTTCCAAACATACACAGTGTAAACCCCGCGGTTTCGTATTGGGATAATCGAGAGAGAAGAGAAGTCAGCCATCATCGAAGTTTGCAATCGTTGCACAGTCGTTTGCCGGAGCAAGCGTTTCGTTTTAACGCCGTCGGTGGTCTTCGTTCTCTCCTTCTTCTAGGGTTATGGTAAATTTCCACATATGAACTCCCAATTTTCATTTCTCTGTTTTCTAAAACTGTTAATCCAGTTGTGTAATTCAATCTGTGTTGATCCTTCACATGCCTATGTCCTCGTTGATCCGTATGATTTGGAAAATTTTAGACGAATTGCAATGAGAAGATCATAGAAAAATAAAGTTTCATTAAGCTTTCCTATTATCCATTAAGCTTATCCATTAAGCTTTCCTATTATTTCCCTTTTCATTTTTCTGATGCTTTACTGTCTCAGCTTGAGTTTTCAGAATCTATTTTCAGAAAACATCTCAACCACTCACTGGTTTGGTGAAAAAAAAATTAAAAATAAAGAACTTTTTGGTGTTATATTTATTTTTGTTAAACTAGTTTCACAATTTTTTTTAAAAATTCAAGAGAACTGTTTTTGACAACTCAACCAAACAGATTTTTCTGAGAAGTGCTCTTTGTTTGTAGTTCGTGGATTTGACTAAATTAATTTGCGAATTTGACCAGGTTCTGTGTCCAATTTGTCAATCCGCGCTCTAGAGCATGGTTCACCTATCGTTCCCCGCCGGATTAGGTGACTTAGTGTCAAGACCCAAACCCGCCCCTATGGATTAGAGTCATAACCGGCGAATAATCATGAGATTACCTACGGCCTCAGTCAAAAATCAAGCCATATTTAATAATAGAGGGTCAAATTGCGGAAGCAACGCATACAAGAATTGTCCAACAAGCTGTGCATATATGGTTTAGTCAAAAACTTTCTCATATATATGAAACAACTCACACCATGCAATATTTACATTATGTATGTACCTCATACATCCAGGATCATTTTACAGTTTCAACACCAAGTTCCAAGGTTATACACAACATTGGTCATACATGACCATGAGAGAACAAAAACAAAAGAATAACAAAAGTAAGGCCTCTGCATGAGGCGACCTTGGTTGGCCTCACTAAAATTGGTTTCTCAACCCTTACTGGGGCTGGGGTTGGACATCCCGCTGCTTACCTACATACATATAAATACAGAGTGAGCTAATGCTCAGTGAATAATATCAGAGCAAAGATGTTAATGAATGAGATTCGTTCATAAATGAGTTATACTTATAATCTATACATTTGAGCTACTATTCCCATTCATATACAGATTTATAGATCATAACAAAGCAAAATGACCTCAAGTCCAATATGTCATATCCATATACAAAACGATCTCAGGTCCAACTCGTATACAAAACAAAATGACCTTGGGTCCATCTATACAAAACGACCTCAGGTCCAATACTCATTCATAGACCGACTTCAGGTCTAATGGATCCATGTACCGATGACCACTGGTCCTTCATATCATTTTACCAAACGACTTTGGGCCCACCATTCTTATATTCATAATTATGAGCATATGATCGTGATCACATCCGTACTTATATTCAAAACGATCTTTGGTCCAATTTGTATATAAGATGACTTTTAGTCTATCTTATTAAACATTCCAAACGGCCTTAGGCCCAATCTGTGTCCTTATCAAACATACCAAACGGCCTTAGGCCCATCTCATATGTTTACATCAATCGCTTTACAGATTCTACTACAAATAGAACGGATAGAATACTCATTCATAGTACAAATTCATAAGGTCAGAAATTTACCATGCAGGTAACATTTAGAAAATAATGCATACACAAAATATCTTTATTAAGATATTACTCACTGTGTTCCGGTGCTTGATTCGTCTTTGCACTTGACCCTATATAATTCATAACACATTGGGTCATAATTCAATTCATTTCGTTCTTTAATTTGCTTAATATTCTTAGGTTTCTTTCACGCTCTTTAATTCATTTAGAATGTCCAATGCATGCCTAAGAGTGCTTAGAAATGAAAAAGAACGGAAAACGAATCATAAAATGACTTTTCAAATTTTCTAAAACAATGCTCTTCCCTCGAGCGCAGGTTTGGTCGCTCGAGTGGACCCTTTTGGTTTGCAAAAGTACTGGTTACGCTTGAGCGAGGAGTCATGCAAAGCAGGGTACGCTCGAGCGCAGATTTAGCTGCTCGAGGCACCGTGTAATCTCTGCAAAACTTCTGGGAGCTACATTTTCACGCTCGAGCAAGGCTTTTCTCGCTCGAGCGGACAAGTTGAATCCTAGGTTTTCCAGAATTCTGTTTGAAGCTCAAAACACATCTTCAAATGTTCAAAACTCATATTTTTGGTCTAGAATCATGGAAACCCATCATATGACATGGGAACATAGATAGATTGAGACCAATTACTCAAAATCATGAACCATTGTTCCGAATTCAAACTCAAAACATGAAGTTGAAACCATGTATGATATGAATTGTATTCTCTTCTTTTCAAACCTCTTCAATACTTCCATGCATGAGGTGAAAAGTGGTAAAATCATGGAACATCACCAAAAATGTCAAGTGTAGATTCATGCATGTGGAAAATTCTATGAAATTCAAACTCAAATTGGTGATTTATACATGCATGTACACAATACAATTCAATTCTTCCATTCCTAAGCAATTCATGCTTCCAATGTACAATTCTATGCAAATGAGCTCAAGAACTAGATGAATTCAATCTCTACATGTTTTATTTACAAGGATTAAAGTAAGAAATCATACCTAAGGCTTGAATTCAAGTGTACTCTAGCTCAATCCCTCCAATCTCTTTCAATTTCTTCTCAACTCTCTTCTCTCTTTCTCTAAGTGTAGAGTTTGCTCTCTCTCTTGGAGTGTATGACTCAGCCAAATGGTGAGAAATGAGCTCAAAAATAGGAGCTAAGCCTCTAATTAACATATATATATATATATATCTCACTAATTATATTGGCTAATCAAGGCTTAAGCCTAATCAAATGGACTTAATCAAGTCAAACTAATCTAATTATATTGATCCGAATCAATTTTTAATTAAATTTCACCAAAGGCTCTAAAAATTTTGCTAATCGCATTGGTACAGTCAATTTTGATTTTTGTCGCCTCTACAGCCTTCAATTTAAATTTTGTAATAGAAAATCAAACAGATTTTCCTACGGTGAACAGATACAAATTCAAAAACACATATAATTACGTAATTAGCATTCAAAATCATATCAAGTTCATAATTATAAGCATAATTAAGATTAATTAACATAACACAGAGTAGGGTTGTCACACTTAGGTCCTCTTAAGCATATATGTTAAGGAGTTCTTCATGTTAAGTCACCAATTGTCTCAAAAGCTTAAGTTGTTAGGCAATAGGCCTACAATATATATCAAGTTATTCAACACCCCTCCTTCACATGCAAATGCAATCTTGTCTTGAATGTGGATATTTAGACAAACATATATAAACAAAAGCAAAATGAAAAATATAGAGACTTGATCTTAAGATCTCCCCCAACTTGAGCTCCAATACCGTGTCAAGTCACCATTTGTCCCAAAGTGGGCTATATCAAGTTATCCAAAACTTCAAATACAAGGGTCATGAAAAAAGTCCATATGACACTTATTAAACATTTGGGATGAATTTTGAATGTTTGCTGCTACTTATTAAATATTTTAATTTGATAATTCATCATATGGAATCATTTCGTCAAATTCTTTTGCAGGACACTACAGCGATGCAGAGTAGCGTATTGGCACTTACAGATCTGGCAGTGCTGCCCATTAGTGCAGTTTTAAATGCCATCAGGATGATCAAGAATGAAGGAGTGGAGCAGATTGATCCTCTAATCATCACTCAAGCTTCATTACTAAGTATGTTTCTCTTGCTTTACTATAAATTTAAGAATTCTCAATTATCTGTGCGGGTATGTATCTTTGCAAGTATGTCTTTTTCTTTTTTATTTTACTGGTATGAGATATTTTGGCAAACATTTAGCCATTTGAGTAGGCATGTGAGAAGAAGCTTGTTCTTTTTGTTTTTCTTTTGTTCTTTTTGTCATTTTCTTGAAATCACAAAAAAATAAATAAATAAAAAGAAGAAGAAGAAGGCAAAATAAGTGAGAAAGATAAAGAACATGACAGCTTTTGTATTTCACAAGTATTGTTTTTGTAAGTCGAAATGAAAATTTTGAAAGCAAAATATCCAAGAAACTAGTGCCATCATAGCATCAAGCATCACTATTGTTATCTCCAACCTTCAGCACTAGGGGCACCATCACTACTTTGACATTTCTGCTGCACCATACTTGTCAAAGTTTTCGGATTGCTATGCGCATAACCACATGTAGCAGCACTGGCAATAAGCCAACAGTTGTTGGCAACTTGGCATCATGACAAACACTAAACTATGTTCAAGGTGGCAAATGGGTCCATTATGATGTTCTAGGTTATGCCTGGTGGTTCAGTCCTCCTTTAGTTTGCATGAGGCAAGTCTTGAGGGGTGGATAAAAAGACTTGATCAGTTATCCTTACCATGCATAGGACTCTATGCAATCCATACTTTAGAAGATGGGCTTGGTATGGATCAGGCACGTTTTAAGTAGCTTTTTAGTCATAGTGTTGACCTCTCCCAGCGAATCCTTTGCAAAAGTTTTTTAATGTTGTAAATGCAGTTTAGCAGAAGACCAATGCCTAGTGCTACTTGTCAGGAAGAGGACCATTCTTTGTTGTTGGGTTCTTTGTGAGGCTCATCCATAGTCGATTGAAAACTTACATGGTCATTAGTTTGTAGTTTGGACTACTACAAACTAATGACCATGTAAAACCTGTTCTTGCCAAAATTAGGAAAAGATTGGAGGGTTGGAAGCGAGCCTTGTTGTCTAAGGGAGGGAGGTATACGTTAGTACAATCTATATTAGGCTCGATTCCTATTTATTTTTTGTCCCTTTTCAAAATTCCGGTTAGCATTGCCAAAAAAATTGAGAAATTGATGAGGGATTTTCTCTGGGAAGGGTGTGATGAGGGTCATGGAGTTCATTTGGTTAGGTGGGAGATTGTTTCTCTTTCTAGGGAAAAAGGTGGTTTGGCTATAGGAAACATTGTTGCCAGGAATATTGTTTTATTGGGCAAATGGTTGTGGAGGTTTCCTTTTGAAAGTGAGTCGTTATGGTGTTCAGTTATTAAAAGTAAGTATGGAATTCAATCCAATGATAGGGATCCTAATGTGGTTAATAGAGGCAATTGTCGTTCTCCGTGGAAATCTATTTCTCGTTTGTATCCTCTTATGTCTAATTATTTTTCATTCAAAGTGGGGAATGGGAGACTGGGTTTTGGGAGGATGTTTGGTTAGGGGATATTTCGTTTGCTAGATCTTTTCCCCTTCTTTATAGGTTGGTTCGTTCTTCAAATGTGTCTATAGCGTCGGTGGCTTGCTCGTCTGTGGCTCCCATATCCTGGAATTTTGATTTCATTAGAAACTTGAATGATAGGGAGGCGGTGGAATTGGCTTCTTTGTTGGTTGTGCTTGAGGGGGTTTCTCTTTCTTCGACTCCTGATTGTAGGGTGTGGAATCTTGTTTCTTCTGGGGTCTTTTCATGCAAATCCTTTTTCGATAAGATTATTGATAATCCATCGGTTCCTTTATTCCCTTTGCATAAGAATCTTTGGAAAGCGGGTGTCCCTCATAAAGTGAAGTTTTTCATGTGATCTTTGGCTCAAAAGGGTGTTACAACTAATGATGTTCTTCAGAGGAGAAGGCCTAATCATTCTCTTTGCCCCCAATGGTGTGTGATGTGCAAGAGTAATTTGGAGGTAGTGGATCATCTTTTTCTTCATTGCCCGGTGGCTTCAAAGATTATGGCAGCGCCTTTTCAAAGTTATGTGATGTGCAGGGGGTTGCTCCAAGGGAGTGTATGCATATGGTTCTTATTCGGTTTGATGGGTTCGGGAGTTCCAAGAAAGCCAAATCAATGTGGTTAGGCATTGTTTTTGCCATTTTTTGGGTAATATGGTTGGAGAGGAATGTTCGGATTTTTGAGGATAAGGTAGCAAGTGTAGAAGCTTTGTGGGATAGGGTTGAATATTTGGCTTCTTTTTGGGCTTTTGTATCTCCTCCTTTTAAAGGAGTCCCTTTGTTTTTGATTTCTAGGGATTGGGCTGCTGTTTGCTATTCTTAGAGTTTGGAGTTTTGTAATTGGTTTTGCTGTTTCTTCTTCTTTTTTCTCTCCTTGTAAGAGGACCTCTTGTCCTCTCTCTTTTCAGGTTTAATAAAATTTTGTTGTTTCTCAAAAAAAAAAAAAAAAAATTAGTTTGTAGTTTGGAGATGTGAGCTCCTTGGTGAGATCTAGTGTTGTTTACATGTTGCTCAATTTTAATGTTGATGCATGGATGGTCATAGCATTATTTATGAGTTTCCTTCACGCAGTGCATTGATTGATTTTTAGAGGAAGTGAAAATATTATCGTGCTTTTGGGGTGGAAATAGTAGCCCTGGAGGCTCATAATTTGGTGCCATTTTATTTTTCATTCACCTCACAATTCAGTATGTGATCGTAGACTCCTAATACCCCCCTCTGTGTTTAGACATAGATTTTCCTTCTCTTTGAACATGTCATATTTCTGTAGAGTTCTCCCTCCTCTGAGCCCTTATTTCTATTTCCCATGTTTGCTAAGAACACAATAATTTTTTGGGGACAGCCAGGTTAGTCTCTTGGAAGTCCTTATATGGGTATGAAAACTCCTGCTTGTTTTAAGTTTGTTACTAACTGGTGTAAAGAAAATAGGAGTAGATTTTTAAAATTTTCAGTTTATATATCCAGTGTAAATCCATATCCTTTATTTATATCAGGATTTTGTCATTGATCTAGACCAACTTTTGGGTGGAAGAATAAAGGAAGATCTACTCTTTTTATTTTTTTATATGGACTTCCTGATGTTGATTGTGACTAATGCAGGTCAGCTACCAGTGGATTTGTCGTCTGTGGATACCATCATATTTATCTGTAGGTCATTTGAATTTCCTGGTGATCAATTGTTTGGGGAAATATCAAGAGTGTTGAAGCCTGGTGGAATGGTCCTGCTTCAACAGTATTCTGAATCTGCAAAAGGGGAAATGGTGACTTAACAGTTATGTTGTTTCTTTCTTGGTGGAATATCAAGTTGTGTGTGGCTTATTGCTGTTTTCTTGCAGATAACCTCTTCTCTTGAGCGCAAATTACTGGTGGCAGGGTTCCTAGATGTACAGGTTTTTCCTGTGAAGTCAGTTTTACAATCCGAGGTTGTACAGTCTGTTGGGGTGAGTTTTTTTTTTTTTTTGTTCCCTTCTTTTTCTTTCTTTTTACACCAAAATCCCCCCACCCCTCTTGGTGAAGAGAAAATAATGGGCCCTGACTGTTGTTTGAATGCTTGTCAACCAGAGTTATCGATGAATTTCAATTCACCATCTGCACTTTCCATTCCTGTCTATGTAGAGGATAGGATTAAATGAGGAGACCTTGTGAATGCTTATAACATGCACAAGGCTTGTAATTTTTTTCTTCCCCTTTTTGCAGGAAAATATGGAAGCATAATAACTTTAGCTTTAGGTTTAACTTTGATGAATTTGGAATTAACATCCCAAATCTTTTGGCATATTAACTACACAACTGATGACATAGTTGTTGCTCCTAGACGTCTCTGTGAGACTCTGAAAGTGATGACTTAAATTGATTGTATGTTATCTTTGATGTCTCTCCCAAACATCGATTTGAATTTGTTTTCTTTTCTCAACAGATTAAAGCCAGGAAGCCTTCTTGGAAGATTGGTTCGTCCTTTTCTCTCAAAAGCAAGCCCACAAAAAGCTTGCCCAAAGTCCAGATTGATGATGATATGGATCTGATTGATGAGGATAGCCTCTTGACTGAAGAGGATTTGAAGAAACCCCAGTTGCCACCTAGTAAGACAATGAGATTAAAGTTCTATTGTTTTGAATGTTGTCCTTCCCTATTTCTATGAATTTTGTACCATATAAGATTTTTGGGAACTTGTAATTCACACATTTAATTAACACATGTATGCAGTTGGTGATTGTGAAGTTGGAAGTACGAGGAAAGCCTGCAAAAATTGCAGTTGTGGAAGAGCTGAGGAAGAGGAGAAAGTGCAGAAGCTAGGACTGACTATGGACCAGCTGGACAATCCTCAATCAGCATGTGGCAGCGTATGTGCTGTGTTGATTTCTTTCCGTTTATAATACCAATTGCTGTTTTCTGATGGCATCTCTAGACTAGATTAGGTTTTATATACTTATTTTATAAAAAATAAATTTGTGAACTTTTAACTGCCATGACACAGTCGTGGAACTTCAATCTTTTTTTTTCTTTTTTTTCCTTCTATTTATTTGTTTTGTATTGAGTTCAATTTGTTCTTGCTCTCTGAAATTTTGATGTATGCATGCAGTGTGGACTAGGTGATGCTTTTCGATGCGGGACATGCCCTTACAGGGGTCTCCCTCCATTCAAACTTGGCGACAAGGTGATAGAAAGCAGTTTGAAAAGTTCTCTTCTTTTTTTCATTCCCCCCCCCCCCCCCCCCCCCCTTTTTCTGTTTTTTTGCCTTCTGTGTCTATATGGCGATGGGATGCCTAACTTGAACGAATTCACAGGTTACTCTTTCTGGGAACTTTCTCGCGGCTGACTTTTAAGAGATTGAAACTGGACGTGTCCCTGGTGTGTTGGGGTTCGGACTCTACATGATTATCAATATCTGTGAATGAGTGTCTTCTTCACAAGTTTGATGTAGTCTAGTCATATATTTCTGCTTCTGACTAAAAAACTTCTAAAATGATAAACGCGGCCATACCCTAGTTTGGTGTATACTGCCAACATGATTTTGTCGATGAAAGTAAAAATGCTTAGTTTATAATCAACAAAATTTTGATTTAGATGGCAGATTACTTTGAGGAGAATAATTGATTTGTGTTTGTTCTGTATAAAAGTTGCAGTTGTTTGGCAGTCTCTCATGTGGAGAAGCTACAATGGAAACAGAAGAAACATACATAGTTATGCCAATTTCAGATCTTTGGCTGCCCTTTGTTTTCTTGTGATAAATAAAGGGCAAATTTTGTTTTACGCCCCTTATGATTTGGTTCGTTTATGATGATAATCACCCTATATTATTTTAAAATAACTATAAAACCCCTTTATAGTTGTGAACTAAAGTGTACCATTAGGCATTCTCTACGAGTTAATAGCAAGTATTGTGAAATGCATGTTAAGACATAAGGGCTTATTGGGGCAAAGGTTACTTTTTGGCTTTTTGAGTTAAAATTTACAAAATTGGCTAAAATAGTCAATAAGACAAAATGTCACATTAAATTTATAATCATTTTACTTTTTTTCTCACAAATATCATATTCAATTATAAAAAAAATTAAATTATATTCCCGAACAAAAATTTTAGCCTATTAAAATAGTTAAAAATTAAAATAGTCGGTTAAAATAACAACTGCCCACATTGTTAAATGTCAAGAGGTAAATTGCATGCTCATTGTTAATGTCAACAGGTGAATTGCACAGGGAGTCAAAATAAATTCTCTCACAAAATAAATGTCAAAAATGTTAGTTATTTGCATAATGAGGTTGTATATGTACAAGGGTATTTTAGTTTGTTTTTCAGTTTAAGTTGTTAACGGACTTAACGGTGCATTTTAATATACAAGTTACATGGAATTGTGTTTTATTTTTGTACACATGAAGCAAACTACAGAGTGAAGTGAAATTTGTTCTTAAAAAAAGGTTTTCAAATATATTCACAATACTTGAACCAAACCCGGATAGGAGAAGTATAAGGTTGGGATACACGGTTAAAAAGTTCATTAGGCTAAATGAAAATAAAATCATAGGAGTTCAATTTTGTTTACATTCTTTGAACAATACATACATTATACTTTCTGGATAAGAGATTTAAATTTTTGGACCAATCATATTTTGTGTATTATTCAGATAAAAAGTGTGTTTAAATTCATTTTCAAATCATAAATAGTGCAATTTTGCTACTGAAATGAGAGTTGTGCCTAGCCATCTTTCAACTTTGCTAAATAAAGCAGGAGGGGAATCCTAATTACCAATAATGACAAAATCAAATGGTAGAACAGGGTACGAGGAGCAAAAAATCATCATTGAAACTGATTGATGTAGTATAACCCAATTTTGATGGCATTGATGCAAAAGCATATATAAATTAACAAATTCCGAAAAACAGAACAAACTCTCTCTACAGAGCTTGGTGAGTCAAGCAGGTGTGTATATACTAATAGGCATAGAAACTAAATTTGTTGAGATAGGAGAACAAGCAGACCTTGTGGACCTACTAATATTTCATTCATGAAACTGATCAATCCAAACCAGACCACAGGAGTCACATCTACTCCTCCAAGTGGTGGTATCAACTTCCGAGTGGGCATAAGAAGCGGTTCAGTTGGAGCGTATGCTATTACATACGGAAACTTTTCGACTGGAAGCTTTGGGTACCAGGACATGACTATTCTCAAAATGAATAGAAAGCCGAATCCTGATAGGAAGGGACCCAGAAAACCTATAGCAAGCTTTGCTGTGGCAGGGTCCAAATCTACAACCACCAACCTTTGCATAAACTCTGATACGGCATGTGATGTGTCCACTATGCCGATGGTTGCATTTGATGCTGAAAGTTCAATAATGGGAGGGGCGGGGACGGTAGTAACTCCAATGCAACAACATGTAGTACTCTGTTTTTTACTCCACAATCCCCGATTTGGGCGGCTTCTGGTGGGAAACTTGACATTGTCCTGAAACAAATACATGAAGAAGTGCATGGTAATCAATTTCGACAGAAAAACCAAAGTTTTACCATTCAAATGTTCAAACAAAATGGACCTGACTTTTTGTTATAAAAAAAGAAGATATTGCGCTACTATGATTGATATGAAACATGAAAACACATGCCCCAAAAAATCTCATGTCATCTAAAACAAGACCCATTGTGGTAACATAGGAACATATTTGATATGCCATGCTATTGCTCTAGAGTGAACTGATATGGAAGCAGGAAATCTCGTAGTCAATTAACGGCAACTGCACTTTTATCTTAAAATTAAAAGTTCGTGGTTACACCTGCAAAGAATAAAATCCCTCTCATCCTATTTCTGTGTCATTTTTAGAAATAACAAACACTAGTAAGGAAAGATCAGTCCTTCTTATGAATATATTACAGAATACCAAGTAAAAGTCTGTCCTCTAGCACTTTCGAAATAAATGTTTTCAAAATCCATGTTTTTATGCAACTTATTTCCCTTAATATTCAAAATAGAACATCTAAAATATTGTTGTGAAATACATGAGAAAAGTGATGCAAGTTCTTCAAATTACAAAAGGCAATCATACAAAATACACAAAGCAAAGACGTGCCAAATGCTATGTATGGGTAAACAAAATGGAACAGATACACAAGCCAGTAAAAAAATTGGATGATTTTCTTAGCATTTAACACTCCAGGAATTTTTATTACTCATGATTGAACTTCAGATTTGGAACTAGAGCAAACATATGAACCCTGGTTTAACTGCAACAGCCAGGTTTCAATGCCTTAGATTGGTGTGCAAATATAGAAATCAGTAGAAAAATCTATAGTTTGAAAGTTAACCTTAACACTGTTTGTGATGGCTATTATCCATAGACATCCTCATGCAACAACACAAATGATTTTAGCCTGAAAATGTGTGTTAACGGCTAGGTCCTTAACAATCCACTTATCGACTGCTCTAGCAAAGTAAAATCAGCGGAGTATTTTGTACATACATAACTATCTTAAATCTATTAACTATTTCCATATTTTTTGGTCGGCTGGAAGGGACAGAAGAAAAATCTTCTTGTTGCTTCAACAATTTCTGATATCTAATGGACCTTTCAGTAGGATTCAAACCCAGATGAAGTTCTGACCATCTGTCAGAGAAAAAAGAACGAATGGATCTTGTAGATTCTTCAATTTCTTCTATAATATATCGGGATAAGTGCAAGAAGTAAAAACTATACTAGAAAAGGACAAGCCCTAAGAATCAGCCCCTATGTACTATTAAACCAATCCAAGAAACTATCTGCCAACTGAGGAAGTTACTATACAATTATATGATAGTATGTCAACACTTAAAATTTTGCAATAAATTATCAAACATACATCTCAAAGTCAAGATTAATTAAAAGGATGTTCTTTGGAGTATGTACATCAAAAGTGCAAACTAAAAGGATTACTTTGTGAAAGAATTTTAAAGCCTATAAAAAGTAGAATTTGTGCCTAGGGAAATTATCGGGTAATTGGAGATCAATATACTTCTAAAGTCGAATTAGGATCTATGATAGTCCAAATCACATAAGACAAGTGGCAAGAGGGATTTCAAATAATCGTACAGGAGATGGAAGAACTTCAACTAAAAAATTCGCACTTATAATTGTTTGCTTGGAGTCAGTAATGTTATCCTTGGATCTAGGATTTGTTGAGCAAAAGGAAAGGAAAAGGAAGAAGTTAAGAAAGAAAAAGTTTCGACTTCAAACAAATTTTCCTTTTTCTTTTCCCTCCGTAAATCACTCCACAAATCCAAGATCCACAAACAACCTAGAAAAGAATGCAAAGGAAAAACTACTTTCCTCCGTGTTTTCCCTCCTACCAAACCAAACTAAGCCTTGTTTCTCAATCAAGTGGGGTTAGTTATATGAATCTTTTTTCGTCATTTAGCTCTACTATTAGCTCAGTTAAATTAAATAAATTTATTTTTTTTCACGGCATTCCATGTCAACTTAGGAATTCCCCTCCCCTAGAATCTCCTTTTATGGTAATCCTATCACTTGTTCTTACCATTGCATCAGTAAGCCTTCGTTGTACATAATCAAACCATTTTTAACATGTTCTCTCTCAACTTATTTTCAATACGTGCTAGTCTTACCACAAATATATTCATTTCTAATTATATCATTTTCTACTCTTACCACACAACCATATTTGTGTTTTCCCTCCTACTTTAAAAAAATAAATAAATAAATGAAAAAAAAAATTAGAAAAATGATATATAAGGCCACTGTTTAGACCCATTTTATAAATGTAATGATGTGCAAGTAATATAATTGGTTGATGATCAAAGAAAATATGAGAGCGAGTATTACTTTTAATATCTAATTGATTGCCACGGGCTTGAAAATTGGGTCTAATTTTTGGTCTATGCTCAAAAATTTAACATAGTATCTTTTTCTCATTGTTTTCCAAGCTATATACACACACACACAAAAACACACCAACAATAGCATCTCATACATTTTCTTTTCCTTTTCGGTGACCAAATCCATGAACCAAAAGGAGGATGAGGTAAATGACCAGTGATTGTAAGAATAGACAACCTGCACTTTCTAATAGACTGCCACCCACCACATTATAGAAATCACTTAAAAATATAGGAAAAAATATACAATAATACACACAAATGTGATTTTTTTGGGCATTTTCCGGTTGGAAAAAAAACACAAAGGAATTGGAAAAAAGGGAAAAGCTAATAAGAGCCTGAAATGAAGCATACCACAGAGAAGTGGAATCTACTCGGAGGAAGATTTCTGAAGCTGAAGGTGTTGCACCGCAATTTAACATCTTTGAAGTCACTAATACTCTTTGAAGGAATTGGGTTGATGATGTTCCTTGATGACATTAAGAGCCCAGAATTCTCCATCTCTCTCTCTCTGATGCGCGCGCGCACACACACAGGCTCACAGTACCCACTAGAATTTGGTTTGTTGAATGAAAGAAAACCTTATCTTTACTTCTATTGCCAGGGGGGCGCAACAGACTTTTGCCACAGCTAGATACTCTCCCATTCTTCCTTTCTTTCTTCTATTTTATTTTATTTTACTATTTTATTTTATTTTATTTATTTATCAGACTAAAAATTTAGTTAAAAGCTTTTAAAAAATTTCGATTGTATGCAATTTTATGATAAACTTATGTAAAATTTATGAATTTACACAAGTTATCTAAAAAAAATTGTGTAATTTAAATGTAAATTTGCATAAATTTATTTATAAAAATGAATTTACATAAATTTGTATTTAACTTACTTATTTTTATGAAATCACTTACTCTTTCTGTTCCAAAATAATGGTCCCTTTAGGGGAATCTAACGTTTTTTGATAGTATAATTATTGGATTGTAAAAAAGTTGATTTTTCAAAATTACCCTTTTGATAGTATATTTTTTGGGAATATCAATATCATAATTATACTTTTTATATTGTTTATTAATTTAAAAGAATGACAAAATAAGAAATTTATATTATTTTTATACTTGATTTTTGAAGAGAGACTAATATTTTGAAACAATAAAAAAATAAAATAATGAACTAATATTTTGAGACGGATAAAGTATATAAATTCTTAAAAACTTATGTACTTTTTGTGATAAAGTTGCATACGGAAGCATTACCCAGTAGCTTTGTCACATTTTAATCCATAGGCTTGATTGTTTGCTAGATTAGTTAAATGGAATTATTAGTAGAGCGTGATTGAATGAGAATATTGTAAAATTATTTTCAACTTTGACTTAAATCTATTATTAAATTTAAATTTGATGAAAATTTGGGTTAAACGGTGTTTCAATAGTTTCACCAAATTGGTATCAAATGAAGAGAGTTTTTCTTTTTTCTTTTTTATTAAATTAAGGGAGTGTTTAACCTTTCATCAAATATTGCAGGTGATTGTTGGTGGACGACTGACAGGATAACCGGATGGATGACTAGATTGGAGAAATTTTGAAAAAAATTTACATTAGGCCAGACGACTGCCAGAACATCCTCCTAGTCTTCCTCCCAGCCGACCGATTGTTTGATGAAATTTAATAATTTAGCATTTGAACACTTGGTATTAGATAAAACTTTTAACCTAAATTCTTTACTCAAATTTGATGGAAAAAAAAGAAAAAAAGAAAAAAGAGAGCATTGGAGATGCTCCAAATGTGGTATTATTAGATTAAAAATGTAAAATATATATATATATATATATATTTTGGTAGCAATATTGTGGTATTAATTGATTTGGATTAGGGAAATGGTGTGCACCCCTACACCCCTTAGGAATGCATATCATATAATTTTATCACAAAAATTTATAACATCAATTATAAAATGTGTAATCACATCATAAATTAACGTAAAAGAATATTCAAATTTTATGTTTCCTAGCTTGGTTTCTTGTATTTTCCTTTGATAAAAAAAAAAAAAAAAAATATTACAAAAGTTTGTGGAATGGTTACGAGTTTTTTTTGTTACGTTAATTTGTAATAATATTACGTATTTTGTGGTTGATGTTAAAAAAAATTTATGATAAAATTACTTCAATTTGTGATAGGATGCATATGAAGGTGCACACTATAATTTGTGATAGGATGCATATGAAGGTGCACACTATAAGGCTTCCCTTTGGATTAAATTTATAAATTTATATAAAATTCTCAATATATAAAAAGTAATTTTATTGTTTTTGTAAAGTGAGGGTATTTTCACCCCAACTGTAACAACCCCGATCCCTGATTAACGTTAATCTGTGGTTAATTATGCTTAATTGGTAACTAGGGTGAAATTCCGGATTGAATTCCATGTGTGTGCTGCATGAATTATGTCTATATCTGTTCAACGTAAGAAAATTTGTTTGTGTTTTCTTTCGGTTTGCGAATTGAAGGCCCTATCGGCATCCGATTCAGAAATTGACTTGATTTATATGTTAATTAGGATTTATAAAATTTTATGGTAAGTTTAGTTGAAATTCGATTTAGGACGATTAAATTAGATGACACTAATGTCCACTAATTAGCCTTTATTAAGCACACTTTTATTCAATGACCTAATTAAGGCCTTAGTGGCCTCATTGAACACAAAACACTTCCACTCACTCCTTTCTTAATCTACATGCATCTTTAAGTCCTCTAAGCCTCAAACGTGAGAGAGAGTGAGAGAAGGGGGAATTAGTTCAAGACTTGAGGAATTTGGGCTCAAATCAAGAGATTATTAGGAATTGTTACCATTTGAAGAAGATTTAAGAGTTTTAACTTCAACCCTTGCAACTTCAAGCCTCTAGGTCACGCGCCTCAGGATAAGTGAAGTACCATCTTGCCATCTAATTGAATCTACCAATTGTTTGTGACTAATAACTTTGTAAAGTTATATTCAATGTTAAATATTTTTTTGAACATTATGACATGAAATAATTAGTCTTTTGAAATGCTACGCTATGTTTTGAATGAATGAATGATTGCCCAAGATTCTAAAAGTTATTCGTGCCATCCTTAGCATCATATGATATGCATCCCTTTACGGGTCATCAGGTCCCTTATGGGTCATTAGGTCCTTTTATGGGTCGTCAAAAACGTCTCTGTGCACATGAGTCATCAAAAAGCCTTCATGGCAGTCCCTTGTGGGTCATTAGACGTGTTAATACTAATAGATATGCCACGTACCATGATATGTTGTATGTTTAAGTTTTGAATACAAATGCAATCATACCAAAGAATCTACTATGTTATGACATCCGAACATGTACAAGATTATGTTTCTGTATGGACACCATTCAGTAAAATCTTTACTCTGTTATTATTCATTGAGCGATCGCTCACTATTCATATTATGTATGTAGGTGAGCAAGCACGTGACTAGGCCCAGAGTTGATAGCCTAAGTCTTAGTTTTGGTCAGCCAACTTTTGTGCCTCTCGAGGAGGTTCCGATTGAAGTCGAGTTCCATAGCTGTTTTTGTAATCATGTTAAGCTATGTTTATACCATGTTGTGTTTGCACAAGACGTCTGGTAATGTGTAAAGTTTGTATCACCGTTATATAAAGTTTTAAGTCATCGGTTCCATGTATGTCTGCACAGCTCTTTGGACTATGTATGTCTTGATTAATTGCTTCCGCGGCCCGTGCTATATGTTATTATGCCAAGAGGCTTTTGGTAATCCAAGGATTATTGACCGGTTACGATGCTAAACCTATGGGGGGCGAGTTTGGGTCATGACAGAGTGGTATCAGAGCACGAGTTATACCGCACACACGAGTCCATTTGAGCTTAGGATGTCCTAGTAAGAAGTAGGGGCATTCCATCTACATGTCTAAGTGTATTTGTTTGGAGGTGAAAGCATAAATTCAATTATGATCATGTGAATTTAAATAAAGTAAGAAGGACTATTTGCCTATGTTTACAAAATTCTGTTTACTTATAGTAAATGGACAATGCAAGAAATGATGATACCGCAGGGTCCTCAGATGCTCGAATGGAACAAATGCTAAAAGTTTTAACTGAAGTAGTAATGCAATAGATTAAAGGATAAATTATAAATATATATTTTTAAAATTTATTAAAAATATAAGTTACTCTACACGTTTGATAAATTACGTATTTCCTCTTCACATTTTTCAATCACATAACAAATAAATCAACCAATTAAGTTAAATTAACAGTGTGTGACATAATAACAATATTTTATTTATTTATAGAAATATATATATTAATCTTTATGAATTTCAGCACTTTATTTATTTATTTTTCTTATTTTACCTTCTTCATTTCAAATTTTCTTTCAATAAGTAATACTATTTTGTCCAACCATCGCACCATTCTCTCTCACCCTTGATCAGCACAACACATTACCATTATCGTCTGCAAACATTTGACATGTCACTGAAGAAGGTTAGAGAATCAAAAATGTTTAAGAACACTAAAAATAAAGATCTATTTATGTGGCAGTGAGTTTTACTCATGAATAATTTGATGTATGTATTTTTTTTTTTCCATGCCACATCATTAGTGTCATTGTTAGAGTTCCAAATTTAAAGTTATGAATCATTTCTCTTAGAGAATATTGTGGTAGTGTAAAAAGAGAAATTAGTGATTGATGAATAAAAGTGAAGACAATATAATAATTTTATTTTGATATTAAAAAATATTTAAGTAATTTTATTATTTTTGTTAAGTCAATTAGCAGAAAAATTATAATAAAGAGATATTAATAATTTTTTAAACAATTCTTGGCCGTATATATTTATAATTTATTTTTATTGATTTAGATTAATAATTTATTTACTAAGTTTGTTTAATCCGAATTTATTCAAATAATATATATATATATATATTTTAAAAGAGTCTTCCGTGACGTAAAAAAATTACATTCACACGAATTCAGACTGAACAAATTGTTTATATTTATTTGCAGCATAGGAACTTACTTTTTATTATTTATTTATTGGGTATATTATATAGAAGTTACTTGTGATAGAACAGGAGAGAAGGATGTAAAAATGGAGATCAAACAGGCATCAGAACTTGGGAGGGGGTCAACGCTATATATGGATGCCTCCGATTCTAATCTCCTCTCCCCTCTCCACCCCTCCGCCGCCCCTCCCCCCTCCCCCGCCGCCCCCCCATCTCAGGTGCCCCCCCACTCTCTCTCTTAAGCTTTTTGAAATCCATCACGACCTAATCGATGAGAGCTTTGGAATCATGCATATTTTGTATTTCTTATTGGTTGTTGAATTTTTTATATTTTCTCAAGTCAAATTGATGTTTTGTTGCATATATCAATGCTTGATTGTTCATGTACCCAATTTTTTTTTTTTTTTTGATTGTTCAAATTTAGTAGGGTTTTGTATTACCCTGCTATTTACAGGTTATTGGATGATTTATGCAAGTTATTGGATGATGATAGTCTTATTATTAGAAACGGAAAGTGCCTCCATGGATGTACTCACATTAAACTTTTTTTTCAATTTGTAAAAATTGAACTATGGGTTTAAACTTTACCGCTCTGCATTAATCGATCTTTTTTCAAGCATGATGCTGCTGCATGATTAAACCATTGTTTCTCAAAGTTCAGAGTAAACAATTGGAGGTCAATTTTATAATTTCAAGTTTTGTTGTGTAATTCGGAAATATAGTTTTCTATTCTAGTCTAGAGTACTTGTCATCTTCATCATGGGTCTATGGAAAAATAGGCTTTGTATAACCGACCTCAAATAATTGGGGCAAACTATCATCGAGTATTAGAGGAGAGGAAGTAGTGTGGTATAGAGGATAATGTAGGATGAGTGTGAGGTACATCCTCCTAAATTGAGTGAACCTGAAATTAATATATGGAATGGAAAGAGTTAATTTTTTCAATATTTTAATTGATTTATAGTACCTATAGAGATTGATGTGGTGGGATATTTGGTTGTTAGTGGTTGGTGCAGAGGTTGCCGACAATGAATGTTCTTGTAGATAATAGTGTCAACTGGGTGGTTCACTCATAGAGGGAAAGAGAGAGTGTGTGTAGATATTAGGTGTTGTGTAGTAGTGGTTCCAGTGAGAGGGAGGAGGAGGCAGTGGTGATGGTGAGAACTGTGGTAGTTTTCATAGTGGTTGAGGGAAAGGTAAGATAGTGTGGGTAAAATGGTCATTTCATACTAGTAATCAAGGTTATTAAGGTATTTTTTATGCTGTAAAGTGCAATTTTGTCAGTCAAATTGTTTATTTGATGATGTTTGTAAGATTCTGTCAAAACCCTCAACAACCATTTTACTGAAGGGGTACTTGTTACATAAATCTCAGGGTATGGGATATAATTTTCAAAATCCAAAGTAGTCAAATGTATTTGTAAAAATCTCAGGGAATGTAATTGCAATTTACCTAAAAGGCTATGACTACACAATTTGGAAACTAAAAACTTTGATTTCTAAATTATGTTTAAAACCAAATAAGACATAACTAAAAGTCTAGTTGTATAACTTGATCCACATGAAGTATGTATGATCCCTATAGCCCATATCCCGAAAATTATGAAATTACCGAAATGACATTAACTTATAAAATACTAGAAACGTATAAGAAACCATTTAAATTAATGACCTAAATTATTTTTAAATAAGAGGCTCTATTATAGCTAAAACTTGACTATGCATAATTCCAATAGCCCCACCCAATGAAATCACGCCAATTGCTAAAGTTTGTCTTCTCTTTGATTGTGCTTTTCCTTGAGCCTTGTATGGACTACATCAGGCGCTCAACTAGGGAGGTTTGGGTTTGAATTGTACTTTAAGATGTTGGTGGGATCTTCTCAGTAGCTGCTAGCTTTCTTCAGAAAGGGTTTGAGGTGCAAAGGTTCCTAGTAAGATGGGATTCTTTTTGCATAGGTAGAGGCTATGCCCTAGGGAGATCCTTACACTTTTCCAGGCAAGGGGACATGTTTCTATGTGTGGAGGGTAAAAAAAGTTTCCAAATGAGTGGCTGATTTGGTTCCTAATTGGAGAAGGGGTTGGGGGCAAAGGAGGCAAGGAAGTCTTGGAATGCTGTTACTTCATGTTTAATATGGTGCATTTGAAGGAAAGAAATGTTCCTGTGAGGGCGTGGAGTCGACAATTCTTAAATTGCAATGCTTGATGTGATCTATTTGGTTTGGTTGGGCTATAGGGAAGGTAAATCCCTTGGAATTTGTGGGGAATATGGATTGTTTTGTTTTTGTTCTGTTTCTGTATAGGCTTTTATTGGCTAATCTTGGTATATGCTGCGACTCTGTGATACATGGGTTGCTCCCCCTTTGGTGCTTGTTGATGAAATACTTCCATTTATCAAGAAAAGGATAATGGTTTCATGATATTGGATCTGCTTGCTTATAACTTTGCTGGTTCACTTTGCAAGTGATCTCTGAAACCAAAAGCAGTGAGAATTATACTTGAGGTGCATGATGCATTCGGAGATTTTTTTTTTTTTGGGTGATATTATTTTTTCATTTTCGTTCTGTACCATTTCTCATTTCCTTTGGCTGCTTCCTTCTTCTTCTTCTTTTTTATTTTTATTTATTTATTTATTTATTATTTTTTTTCATATGAAGGAGGGGTTTTGTGTAACATCTGTTCCCGAGGGGCATGAGACAACATGCTGGGGTTGTGGATCTCACCTTCTTCTCTCATCATATGCACCCATTTTCAAGTGTGGCTGGTGTGGGGCTATAACTAACCAAAATGCATGGAAGCGTGAAAACAAGGGCTTTTGGTGGAGACGCTTACGAGACCGGTGCTTTGTTTGTGTCCTCATTATATTTATGCTATTTGTAATTTGTAAGTCATTGAGATAATAAAATTTGTTATTAGAAACTGTGTGTGTGTGTGTGTGTGTATAGATGTAGCATTAGTGTTTCTAATGACAATTTGTAGATTGGCATAAATGTGTTGGTTTAATATTTCCTTCTTTTAGTTCAATGTTGAACCTTATATGTGGAATTTCTTTTGATTGATTCTTTCTTTTGTTTGTAGATAAAAAAAAAAAAATTAAATTGCTTTTGTTTGTATATGAATTTCAAAAAAAAAAAAAAAGAAGTTAATATCTTTTCTCCTTTGCATTGTCTTGTATTTCGAATGCTAATTTTTTCCCTTGCAAAGCGTCAGCTGAGTTTTGTGTGTAGCCAACATATATACTTTTGAGTGTCTGCAGGCTTAAAAACCTATTCCAATAGTTTGTTTTTCTGGTATCACACCAGCTAGTCTGTCAGTGTGAGACTCTGACTGGTGCCAGGTTGCCCTCACCAGTATTTCTTTTGTCAAACCCAAACCTTTGGTGGAGGAATTTATAGAAGTTTTTGTTTATGTTATAATCATTAGAAAGAAGTTTCTAACCATGTGTTATTAGAGAATTTTGCCAAGACATTTTGACTGCTTTCTTGTTTACAAATTTATTATTATTGTTCTTTTTTTAAATTGATACTTGTGTCATACATCTGGTAAACTATATTTGTCATTGAGATCCAGAAGTCGATAGTTGACATTATGATCTCCATCTATACAGGATACATCTCAGTATCGGCAAACTTCCTGCTGCTTTGCTGCATTTTTGTATTTCTTGAAGTTAACTACGTTTGTTTGGTGCATTTTCCTGAAATTGCAGGTGGTGGGGTATGGGCTGTTTACCCGGTTGTCTTTTCAATCAGTTATTACTGTGGGATTTTTCACTCCATCTTAACAGCAATATTGTCTGTAACTACGATTTCTACATTTAGCCTTGCGGCATTTAAATGTGCTGGAGCTCCGCCAATCATACTGTGGGGTAGCTATAGAGTAGTGGAAAAAGGTGGCCTTGAGAACTATTCCTTCTGCCACTTTTGTTCAAAACCAAAGTCGCCTAGGGCTCATCACTGTCGTTCGTGCGGAATGTGTATCGTGGACATGGATCATCATTGCCCATTTGTAAGTGTTATCACTTTTTTATATTCTGCACAGACAAATCTATATTCTTTAGAATGATAAACACAAAATTCACTTGAAACATTTCATTGTCTATGCATACAGCTTCTAACTTGTAATAGAACTTTGAAATAACATAAGCTGGTCAGTTCAGAAATGAAGATGATTTAGTGACTTGTACATAGTCTAGTCGTAGTTTGTTTTTTTTTTTTGTTTGTGTGTGTGTGTGTGTGTGTAATATTGGTGAAGTGTCAGCTTGTGATTTTCTTATCAACAAAAAAAACTATATTAAACACTAAAAAGAATTGGTATGAACTTCTGTGAATTAGTTTCATTTCCGGAATATCCAGAGTTCATATATTTATCGGATCAGCATGAAATTCTATCAGAAGATATGGCAAAGACGGACAGATAAATGGTAGGGTAGGGTTTGCTCACAATGACATCACGAGGTCATTTTCCTAGCAGTGCTGATGTTAGCACATATCATGTGTCCTTAGCTTCCGCTCTGTGCAGTTATGTTCTTCCAATCAGAATACTTCATTGGCAACTTGTACTTTTTTTAATAATTTGTTATCTGTGTAGTATGGTATTAATACTTTTTTTTTTTTTTGAAAAAAAGAGAAATTATGAAAGATGAAAAGAAAAAGAGAAGCAAAACGAGAGAGAATAGAGGTGTGAGAACTCTCTCTCTCTCTCTCTCTCTCTCATGACCTTATATATCATAAGAAGCTGATAAAATAAAGTTGCATATCACAATCTATACCCACTACCAGTAAGGTAGTATAACAAGTTGCATTGTGCTTTATCTTGCTGAGGAAGATAAGAAATGCTATATTTTGATTAGTGATTTCATTTGGTTGTAGAAAAATTGATATCTTAAGCTCATGCCTAAATAATGTGGTGGAGTTTTATATATTCACTGTTGGATTTATTTTTGTCGTGTGCAGATTGGGAACTGTGTCGGAGCAGCAAACCACCGGTGCTTCATTGCCTTCCTCCTCTCAGCAGTCATCAGTACAATCTACGTATCCATCATATCTGCATACACGGGATTTCATATCTGGCCACCATTGAAATACAGATCTTTTGACCTTTTGAGGGGATCTAGAACCAACTTGGCTTTGAGAGCGGTGAAGGAAATTATTTTTGCTTTTTTGAGATCGGCAGAGTTTCTATCTGCAAGAGGACTTGTACTTGCTTACCTGTTTCTTTCTAGTGTTTCGGTTCAGATTGGGTTGAGTGTGCTCTTGTGGCAGCAACTCTGCTACATATACGAGGGGAATACCTACTTGAGTCATTTAAGTTCACAAGGGGGTGATGGAGTTGGGAAAAGAGATTGCCAAAATCTCATTCGTTTTTTTGGTTGTCCATATTCTGCATTGCGGTACTTGCCGAGGTTTCAAAATTCTAGGAAGAGGCACAAGAAATGAACCTTCCATCTATCTCTCTCTCTCTCTCTCTCTCTCTCTCTCTGTTTGTTGTGTGTTGTTTCAAATATACAATTTTTTGAAGTTTTGACAGTTTGTGAGGTCCTGTGTTAATCTGTTCAATGATGTTATAGAATGTAAAGTTGTAAACTGATGGTACAAGAGATGTGAAAGTTTTTTTGTTTTCATTATTATTTTTTGTCCTTCAATTGTGAAGATGATAAGGAAAGAATGGGAAATTATGGGTTTCAATGGTAGAACTCTTTATTGTTTGAAATAATAATTTGGAAATGACTTGGACATTGGCTTTGTGGACTAGTTGATGGGCTATTGAACAAACAGTACCGCTACAAGCAACAAATTTGTTCAGCCTTAATGAGATTTTGACCAGTAAGTTATTGGTTAAAGTCTCGTTCAGACGAATTTGAGTTCAGACCAATTTGAGTTGAACAAATTTGATAGATGAATCATTAATCTTAAATCAATTATGATTTATACCCACTATCTTGTTTTTGGGTTAAAATCACCAATGACCCAAGAGTGAGTAATTTGCCTTAAATAGTAAGATTAATATACATACATTTTCATTAATGTTTTACTTTGACCTCTTTATTTTTAATTTTCAATTATAACATTTAATCTTCTGTAATTTAAGTTCAGTTGTGATGTTACTTTTCTTTTGATCTACTATTAATAAGTAACAGAAATTATAAATAAAAGGATTAAAGTTAAATTTTGGTAACCAAAATTGTAAATAAAAAAATTAGAATGAAATTTTAGTAAAAACATAAGGGTTAATTACACCAATAGTCCCTATAGTTTGACTTGTGTCACTTTGGTTCCTGACTTTTCAATTGTGACACATTTGACCTTGAATTTTGAATCTTGTTCCAAATAAGTATAATTGAAAATATCATTAGATTTTTTAAGGGTAAAATCGTCAATTTGATAAAATATAAACTAATTTGACAAAAATAAATGTTAAAAAAATATTTTTAATTTTTTTAAAATTATTTTTATCCACTAATGATAAAATTATGTAAAATTAATAAAAATTGCATGATTAATTTTTTAAAATTAATTTTACATGATTATCATCTAAACACATAATAAAAATTAATTTGGTAAAAAAAAATAAATGTCTAAAAAATTTATCAATTTTATATAATTTTATTTTTAGTAGATACAAATAATTTTCAAAAATTCAAAAATATTTGTTTAACATTTATTTTTGTCAAATTAATTTATATTTTACTAAATTGACAATTTTATTCTTGAAAAATCTAATTATATATTCAATTATCCTTATTTGGAACAAGATTCAAAATTTAAGGTCAAATGTGTCACAATTAAAAAGTCAAAGATCAAAATAACAGTTGTCCCAAACTATAGGGGCTATTTGTCTAATTTGCCCAAAACATAATTGTGTTAATAAGGGAATAGATTAAGTAGCTAATAGACCTAATAAGGAAAAGAAAATTAGCAGACAAGAAGGGGAGAGGACGGTAGAAGTACAACCTCATAGCTTTCGTTTGGCATGTTATGTTTTTTGACTTTTTAGTTATTTTAATCATAAAATAAAAAAATAAATTTTTTAATTTAATAAGATAAAAGATCACATCTAAATTATAATCATTTTATTTTTTCTCTCATAAAAATCCAAAAAACTAAAAGGTTTATCCCAAACGAAACTTTTTAACCTCATGCTAAAATAGTGAAAAAGTCAAATAGCCAACCTACAACCCAAACGAATCCTTAATCATAAAAATGGTTTCAATATAAATTGTCAGTGGTAATTACAAAAATTATTACATATGTATGATAAAATTTATAATTTTAATTGTTAATATTGATAAAATTTAGGATATTACATCATTCTCTAACTTTTAGTAATGGAAGACATTCATAATGTGGGTGTTGGGGAAGTGACTATTTTAGAGACTTTTTGACTATTTTAGTAGGCTATTTTAGTTTTTGTGTTTGGGAAGATGGATTGAATTTTTTTGTTTGATTTTTGTATTGAAAAATGTGTTTGAAATGATATTAAGATAAAAAATAATTAAATTATTCTAAAAAAAAGTATGTCACGTGATGAAGAGACAGCAAGGACATGATGATTGACTTGTTGGGGTATGAAATTACTAAATTGCCCTATGTGTTGGAATGTTAGGTTGGTGGGTTAGTTAAAAATTAGAAGGGTAAAATGGTAATTTCAGATCTGCCCTGACACTTCTGCCAAATTGTCTGCGTCAATTTCTGATAAAAATAAAAAAAAAATAAAAAAACTCAGTTACAGTTGGACTTTTTGGTTATTTATTTGAATGAGGCTAAAATAGCCTTACCTTTTCCTTCCCAAACACTGCCAATATTTTTTTTATTTTATAAATACCTCACCCACACCCACATATCACATCCACTCTCTCAATCGCTCTCCTCTCTCGCTTCTTCTTCTCCTCTGTCATAGCCTCCTCCTCTGCCTTCTACGTCAACACTTCTTTCGCTACCATGACTGCCGCCGCCGCCACCTCCGTTGTTTATTCTCACACCAAACCTCTTGCTCTCCTCCAATCGAAATTGGTGATGGTGGGCGCGCGGTGGGCGGATCCTCTGGTTGCTTAATCGCTATCGATCTCCGCTGTTTATGAGTATATATTTCAATTTCTTTCTTATTTGGTCATTAATTTGTTTATGTGATTCATTTAATATATATATATATATATACATGCTTGTTTGTATGTGTTGTGCAAAAGTATGGGTCGGTGTATATAATATTAGTGTCTTCAATTGCATGAGTTATGATTCATTAATTGATTGTTGTGAATTTTATCTTCTAGATTCATAAATTGATTGTTGTTGTTACTAATTTTGGTGATCAATTTGGTGTGGATATATCATCATCACCATGATTGGTTCTCTGGCCAGTTTATCTTTGTTCAATTTTTTTTAGTTTGGTCAAAACATATAGAAAATTGTAAGCAAATCAAAGAAATTTCAATCTAAATAAATTTCAAAACATAGAAAATCAAAGAAATTGAGCAAATTAGAGAAATTTCAAACTAGAGAAATTTCAAAACACAGAGAAATTCATCTGAAATTCTTTTGTGTTTTAAAATTTCTCTAGAAAAATGTTAGAGGATCCCAACTACTATGAAAATATTGTATGTCATTTACCATATAAAATCTTAATACCAATAACCTTAAAAAAATCCCCTAAAATTTACTAGTAATTTATAATTATTTTTAAAATTTTACACTGTTTTGAAAAAATAAAAAAGAGATGGGCTGGATTAAAAGAAATTGATGATGACCATTCAATTTTTTAATGGTTAAATAAAGGTTACCGGTGTAACTGGTGGTTACTGTTCAACCTCCCTACTTCCAAGGGGTGATTATTCAAAAAGATTCTATATTACCACTGCCAATCGTCCTCCTCATAACAAGGTCTTGAAAAAGACAACGATCAAAAAAAAAAGTCACACTACAATTCAAATCCTTTGTAATATGACTCAAGAATAACAGGTTAATTGAAAAATTGGGAACATGAAGAATAGAAGAGAGAGATATGGTAGGAGTGACATGGATTAAACCTTTCCCAGAAATAGAAAAATAGTATCATCTGCAATCCTAACTTTGTCCTAGCCTGAAGAGGGCTTATAGGCAAAGAAAATGTCAAGAGATCCAGACATATGATCTAAGGCACCAGAATCAATAATCCTGGGTAAAGACTTATGAGAAAGGAAAACACGATGAGAAGAGACTAAGTTATCTGAGTGGACAAACGACGAAGAAGATGTACTAGGAGCAGTAGAAGACTGGTGGTCCAGCAAGTGACGCAGAACATCCTCAAGCTTATAAGTAGTCATGCTAGAGAGACCATCAGAAGCCTGGCTAACGGAAGTGGAAGTAGAATCAAGTGTATCAACGACACAAGACTGATGAGCCTGTGGATGAGAGCCACGTCCTCTAGACTGGCCTGACTAACCTTCTCCAGAACCAGACTGATCACCTCGACCCTCGGATGAGTCCCATGAAGCTTCCAACATGTCTCACGAGTATGCCGCGGCTTGCGACAGTAATCATAGAACACAAACTCCTTGGCAGCAGACAGAGGGATAGGAGTCAGGCTGAGGCCATCTTTAGGGGTAGACAATAATGCTGAGCGGTCAGTAGAGACATGTGACATCATAGCAGATTGGCGATCTCATTATTCTGTACATAGACGAATGCCTCTTGAAGTGAAGGAAGAGTGTCCATACCCAAAACTCGACTCCAAACCGGATCATATTCCATATTGAGACCTACTAGAAACTTGAAGACCCTTTCCTATGCAATGAACTTCCTGTACTCGGCTGAATCAGTAGTGCAAACAGGCTTAGTCCTGTAGGTGATCAAAGCATTTCCAACTATTGGTGAGGAAGGTGAAGTACTGAAGAACAGTCTGCTTCTCCTAAACAAAGTTCTCAATAGAGCGGTGTAACTCAAATGCTTGTGAGAAATTCTCTTTGCGGGAATAGGTGGCAGTCATAACATTCCAAATATCCTGGGTAGTCTCCATAAACAAGTAGCCCTCACCAATTTCTGGTACCATCGAATAAATAAGCCAACCTATATCCCATTAGTCATAACTTGGGTCAGTGGTGCTGGGTGCCTGTATCCTACCATCAATATACCCCATCTTCTCTCTGTTCTTCAAAAAAAAAAAGTCAAACTCTACGACCACGCTAGATAGTTCTAACCATTAAATAAAGAGATGGTGATTTTAAGACTAGGGTTGAAGTTATCAGTCATAGTAGTAGGTATAATGGAACTCTCGCTCCTAGATGTCTAAGAAGTAGTGGACACACTGGTAGAATTTACTATGGATATTGTATTACCGAACTCTTAACACAACTAGTGCCAATCACAAACCCAGAAGGTGGAGGAGGAAGAGTACGCACAATGACCATGGAAAAATATTAGAAAAATTAAGAACTATTTTTTTTTTTTTTTTTGTTAAAGAAAACAAGATTGGAGAAATAACCTGGTTAATACTTCAACAAAATGACGAAGGAAGTAAAAAGCAAGGGCTGTCGACTAGGTTTGTTGGATGACCCTGGGGAAGGCAGCAAGGCTGTGACAGCCAATAGGAGTCAACAACTAGGCCAAGAGGCCTGTCGACAAAGACCAACGAGGCTGGGTAGCCTGCAACAATGGTCGATGGGGCTAGGGCTGCCTCTGGGAGGCTTCAGCAGCAAGCGATTGGGCCAAAGATGGGGAAAGGTGTTATGCTTGTCAAAATTGAATGGGTAGCTTTGTGGTGGGATAGGGATAGTTGTCAGGTGGTTGTATAGATTTAGGTTTATGGCTATGATACCATGAAGATTTTAGGAAAGAGAAAGAGATTAGGGAATGATTGTGATATTATTACCTTTTTATTTTTTATATTAATGAAGATTAATAATTATAAAAAAATCTTAAAGCATAGAATAATTATAATCGAATAATAACCCAACTAATAATATACTATTCTAACAAATATATCGAAGATGTGAACATTTATCATGTAATATAGTTCACAAACATTCCTAACAATTCAGTGGAACAAGAAGTGGAGTTAAAAAAATTCTTTCAGAGTTCATAATTAGTTCAGCTAAAATTATGAGTAAAAGAATGAATATTTTGTTTAATGAGTATATAAAATCAGTAATTTCAATGATTAGACTACATTGGAAAACAAGGCATTGAAGTAGATGTAGTCAATATCATTTCCTATATAAACCATAAATTTGATCTGTTTAGAAAGTGTCCCTGTAGACACAAATTTTAAAACATGAAGTGTTTCAACACATTTCAAAATTTATGTTACAAATGTCCACTATTTAGTTTTTGGACTAAACAGTGTTGATTATTTGAATAGCAGGTTCTTATTTCCGATCTGTATTTCAGATCGTTAATTACACATTTTATACAAATGAAACCTCCGATTAATGAAGAACAAAATAAACAACAAAAGACAATTTAAGAAAAATAAATATTTTATTGAAATTGTTATGGGTTTTGAACCCTCGAATACAAAATACAATTCTTGGGTTTGGAACCCTTTACCTATTCATCGCCATTAGCGTAGGCTCTTCAGTTCTCTAGGCTTCTCTTATTCTTTCTTGTAACGATTTCTTTAGCTCTCAATTTCTTTCTCTCTCTCTGATCTTTTCACTTCTGATGTCTTTCGATCTCCCGTCTTGTGTGATGGTCTTCATATTTATGGAAGGCCATCAGGTGATAGGAATGCTCCATCTTCAATTTGAATTTCAAATTGAATAATAGCGCCATTTGAATTTTGAATAATAGCGTTATCTGATTAATCATATATCTTATTAACTGAATTGATCTTTGAAGTTTCATCCTGTGTGGTGTCCTTGTTATAGGCTCTACAGGTGTCATCTTTTGTAGGCTCCACGTGTCATTTGAGTATCTTGAATAACGTCGTTGAGATACAACGTCGTTTTATTTATGTACTTCAACGGATCATATTGATCCTTTTTTTTTTTGTTTTTTTAGGAAGTGATTATCTACAACCTTCCTATCATAGGCTCTATACGTGTCATACATTTAGTTGAAATTTATGTGCCAACAAATGCCCCTCGTGACTTGCACAAGTGAACTTTCTTAATTGTGCGAGTCACGACAATTTGACACTTTTATCTGGATGATCTTTAGGTCTTGGATGGGATTATTTCTTTGCTTTGGTCCCTGGCCTTTTTTTTTTTTTTTTTGACGGTTTTTTTTTTTCATGAGCCCTTTTACTTTTGTTGCATGGGTCCTTTTTGTGGACTTGATCTTCTTTTTTTTAAAAAAAATAAAGGGTTAATTGCCCTTTATAGTCCGTGGGCCATTTACTTTTGTTGCATGGGTCCTTTTTGTGGACTTGATTTTATTTATTTATTTATTTATTATTATTATTATTATTATTATTATTATTTATTTTTTTTTTTTTAAGGGTCATGAGTAAAGTCCAAGATTTAATTGGGCATTTTCTTTTGTGGGCCTCCAACTTGCAACCATTTTTTTACAGTAGATTTTTTTTCTAGGCCATCATGGACCTTTCCTTTTCTAGGCCACAATTTTTAATTGGGCCTTTTCTTTTATGGGTCTCCAACTTGCCACTTAGGATCTTTACAGCATATATATATATATATATATATTTTAAGAGTTTGTCTAAAATGGAATAGGATGGATTAGCATTGGTAGGATTTCTAATCCTACACAAACTCTTACTTATTATTTCAAATCCTACCTAAACTCTTGCTTCTTTGAAATATTTTAGGAGACCACTACCTCCCTTCTTAAGCAAAAATTTTTGCTTATATAATACCTATCCATGCATGTGGACAATTGATATTTTTCCTGCTACAACTTTGTTCTTCCAGTAGAATTTTTTTTTTTTTTTCAACAATTTTCAATAGCACTTTTTTTTATTCTGCAAATTTTGTAGTGCATATTAGGTCTTCATCCTTCAAAAGTTGTCTGGCCATTGTCTTTCTCCTCTTCCAACAGAAACTATTCTTCTTACACTTTAAAGAAGGCACAAAAGAATTCCTTCAAATTCCTTTTAATCAGGTATGCTTCTCTATTTATTGCTTCTCTTTTTTAACATGTATTTGTTTATTAGCATTTGTTTTTTGAACCCAAATATGAACACAGACTTTTTTTTTTGGTTTTCTGAGCATCATAAATGGGGAAGGCAGATGTCCTTCACTAGGCTACTTGTCTTGCCCTTTTTTTTTTATGAAAGATAATTCTACCACTTTGTTCCTGCCATCGAATTCAAGTAAGATTCATTATTCTATTTGATGGATTTTCTTTTCACATCTGGTTTCTACAAAAATTAATCGTGTGAGCACTTGGTTAGCTTTAGAACTTTGTCATTTAATCAAAACTTCACCAGATATAAATCAACTGCAACAAGTATGAGATGCTTAGATTTTTTTATTTTTTTTTTTGCTTAAGAAGAATTGCTTGTGTAAAGATCAGAAAATCTGAACAAGTTTAGTAACTTGGTTTTATTTATTTATTTATTTATTTTTGAAGAACAAACCAACACAGGTTTTTTTTTTTTTTTTTTTTTTCTTTTAAGTTCCCACACTAGCTTTTTCTTTTTCTTTTTTTTTTTTTTGTTGGTAGACCATGAATCTAAATAGGCCAATTTTTTTTTTTTTTGAAACTGTTTAGCAAACTGTTTTTTTTAGGCCATGAATCTAAATAGACCAAACAAAGTCTCTGTCACAGAACTCTTTTTATTTATTTTTATTTTTTTTATTTTTAAAGGTTTCGAATTTTTTTCAAACTGTTTAGCAAACCTTTTTTTTTTTTTGTAGACCATGAATCTAAATAGACCAAACAAAATGAGATTATTTATTTGCTTTGGTCCTTGGCCTATTTTATTTATTTATTTATTTTTTAAATCAGCCTTGCCCCTTCGTGATTCATACAAGTGAATTTTAATTGTACAAATCATGATGACTAATTTCCTCTTTTTTTTTTTTGGTTAACAATTATTTCATGTCTTTTTATCTCTTTTGCAGGCAACACGCAAGGCATCAGAGTTTGTTTGCAGGTATCATTGCCCCTTCTAGCCTAATGGCAATGAGTGGTTTGAATCATTGACAGTAATTGTGTCCTTCCACCCCAATGGGTTAAATCATTGGCAGTGAATGTGTCCTTCACCCCAATGGCTTGAAACCTTGGCAGTGATTGTGTCTTGCACCCCAAGGGCTTGAAACCTTGGCAGTGATTGTGTCCTTCACCCCCAACGGCTTGAATCCTTGGCAGTGATTGTGTTCGTCACTCCAACAGCTTGAATCCTTGGCAGTGATTGTGTCTTTCACCCCAATGGCTTGAAACCTTGGCAGTGATTGTGTCCTTCACCCCAATGGCTTGAATCCTTGGCAGTGATTATGTCCGTCACCCCAACGGCTTGAATCCGTGACAGTGATTGTGTCCGTCACCCCAACGGCTTGAATCCTTGGCAGTGAATGTGTCCACCACCCCAACGGCTTGAATCCTTGGCAGTGATTGTGTCCTTCACCCCAGTGGGTTGAATCCTTGGTAGTGAATGTGTTCGTCACCCTAACGGCTTGAATCCTTGGCAGTGATTGTGTCCATCACCCCAACGGCTTGAATCCTTGGTAGTGATTGTGTCCGTCACCCCAACGGCTTGAGTCCTTGGCAGTGAATGTGTCCGTCACCCCAATGGCTTGAGTCCTTGGCAGTGAATGTGTCCGTCACCCTAACGGCTTGAGTCCTTGGCAGTGAATGTGTCCTTCACCCCAACGGCTTGAATCCTTGGCAGTGATTGTGTCCTTCACCCCAACGGCTTGAATCCTTGGCAGTGATTGTGTCCGTCACCCCAACGGCTTGAGTCCTTGGTAGTGAATGTGTCCGTCACTCCAACGGCTTGAGTCCTTGGCAGTGAATGTGTCCTTCACCCCAATGGCTTGAATCCTTGGCAGTGAATGTGTCCGTCACCCCAACAGCTTGAGTCCTTGGCAGTGAACGTGTCCGTCACCCCAACGGCTTGATTCCTTAGCAAGGGGCTTTCGTCAATTTCTTTATATTATGACATTTTGCCTAAACTAACCTCTTTGAGGCCCAATACTATGAGAAGAAGCTTCATTTCGACAATGTTTTTGGTGAACATGAACAGTTGTTTGCTTCAATTATCAAGTCGGATGAGCACATTGCGGGTCTTAATCAAAGAGTTACTCAAACAACTTGAAGAGGGATTGTCATCCACCCAAGCGGAACATGCATCCTTTATGTGTGATTTTGCACAAGCTTCCGAGAGTATTTCTAAATCAGAAGAAGACTTGCAAACGGCTCTGAATGTTTTGAGCCAACACAAGAAGAAGAATGGACAACACAGTGTTGTGGAATGTGCCTTTGAAAGGGCTAAGGCTTCTTTTAATGAATGAATGCACTTTTATTTTGTTATTCATCCAAACATAATGTATTTATGAAATTTCGCTCAGTGATGGATTTATTTGTTATACGAAATTTCTCAATACAATACATTGTACACAATAGATTTATTTGTTATATGAAATTTCTCAATACAATACATTGATTTGTCTTATTTTGGCCGTACACAGTTTATACTCTTGCGGGCCAGGAGTATCCAATGTTTTATCACTTTAGATTTCAGTGAGGTATTTTAGCAGTTTAACCACATACAATACCGTTGGTGGTTTTTTTAACTTTTGTTTGGCCGTACACAGTTTATACTCTTGCGGGCCAGGAGTATCCAATGTTTTACCACCATAGATTTCGTTGGGATATTTTAGCAGTTTAACCACATACAATAACGTTGGTGGTTTTTGACTTTTGTTTGGCTGTACACAGTTTATACTCTTGCGGGCCATGAGTATCCAATGTTTTACCATCTTAGATTTCGGTGAGATATTTTAGCAGTTTAACCACATACAATACCGTTGGTGGTTTTTGACTTTTGTTTGGCCGTACACAGTTTATACTCTTGCGGGCCAGGAGTATCCAATGTTTTACCACCTTAGATTTCGGTGGGATATTTTAGCGCTTAACCACATACAATAGCAGGGTTTTTGACTCTTTTTTTTTTAGCCCTAACTTTTGCCTAGGCCGCCCTTTCGGGTTTTCAACCTAACAGGCTTTCTTAAGGGTAATATCTCTTCAAGAACCTTGCATTGGTTGGGGGAATGATTCTGTCACCATCCATCGTTATCAACAAATAGGCCCCATTAGAATAAACCTTCTCAATCACATAAGGTCCTTCCCATTTGGGCTCAAGCTTTCCTTTGGTTCTTCGTGAGACTACTATGGGTGTTCTAACCATTAGTACCAAGTCTCCCTTTTTAAAGGAACGAAGCCTCACTCTTTTATTGAATGCATTTGCCATTCTTTGTTGGTAAATCTCAAAGTTCTGTTGAGCATACAACATTCTTTCATCCAGGGTCTCTAGCTCAGCCAACCTCACTCTTGCACTTTCATCTTCTGTTAAGGACTCTTGTATTGCCACTCGCAATGATGGTATTTGAACCTCAAGTGGTAACACTGCTTCTCTTCCAAAAATCAACGAATAAGGGGTTGCTTGAGTAGGAGTTCTGTACAAAGTCCGATAAGCCCATAAAGCTTCTTGTAACTTTTCGTGCCAAGCTTTTTTGTTCTTAGCCACCATCTTCTTAAGAATTTTGCACAATGTCTTGTTGAAAGCTTCTGCAAAACCATTGGCAAGTGCATGATATCTTGATGAATGGTTGTTTTTGATTTTGTACTTGGCAAATAACTTGTTCAAAGCATCACTCCTGAACGGCTGTCCATTATCCATGATGACACTTTCTGGAATTCCGAACATGTAAATGATATGGGTTCGGATGAACTCGGAGACAACTGTGCTTTTTATATCCTTTAAAGCCACGGCCTCTGCCCATTTTGAGAAATAATCAGTAGCAGCTAGGATGTATCGATATCCTGCTGAAGATGGAGGTACAAAAGGACCAATAATATTCATACCCCATGCTGCAAATGGCCAAGAACAAGTTGTTAAATGTAAAGGCTCTGGGGGTTGGTGGAGAAAGTTCCCATGGAATTGGCAGACTCGGCACCTTCGAGCATAATCTATGCAATCTGCAATCATAGTCGGCTAATAGTATCCCAACCGTTTTAGCTGCATATGTAATTTAGGACCACTTTGGTGTGCCCCACATACACCTACGTGCATTTCTGCCATTACCTCTTGAATACGCTCCTTGGCTATACACCGCATGTACATTCCATCCAAAGACCTTTTGTATAACCTATCCTTCCACGAGACGAATTTGGTAGCCCTGCGTCTCACTTCAATTCTTTTTACTTTATCTTCAGGTAGCCTGCCATGTTGGAGGTAAGCTATGAATGGTTCCCGCCAATCCTCCTCGTTTTCTCCTTTCGTGGTGACGACCAAGATTGGAACCAAGTCAGAAACTTCTTTTAAAGGTTGTAACACCCTTCTTTCACCTACCGTGATAGTAATTGTTTTGCTATCTGGTAGGGTGAGTGATGCAGCCAAACTTGTAAGTGAATTAGTTCGAGTATTTTTTCTTCTTTTCACGTGGAAAATATGTGTTTTCCTGAATTGCGAAAGCAATTGATTAGCCCTTTCATGATACGGGATGAGACTTGTTTTCTTAACAATGTATTCTCCACGGAGTTGCTTTACCACCAATTTCGAATCTCCATAAATTGAGAGTTCTTCAATAGGAATTTGTAATGCCAATTCTAATCCAGCAATTACAGCTTCATATTCTGCCTTATTATTGGAGCATCCTTCACTTAAGGCGAAAGAATGGGTGATTATGGCATTGTTTGGAGTCACAAACACAATTCCAATTCCAACTTTATTGTTTTTAGGATTTTCTTGCTTCTTGCCATGTGGACTCCTTGAAGCTCCATCAAAATACATCTCCCATCCTTTCTAATTTTCTACTTGCATGACTCCTTCATCTGGTAAATTAGTTACTAGAGGTGAGTCATCAGGTATAGGATGTGCTGCCAAAAAATCTGCTAGAGCTTGCCCCTTTACAGCTCTTTGGGGAACATATTCAATTGCGAATTGTTAGAGAATTACAACCCACTTTGCAATCTTCCCTGAAAGTATGGGCTGTGAAAGTATATATTTCAAGGGGTCTGCTCTTGATATTAACTTGACTTCGTGTTCCAAGGCATAGTGCTTTAGTTTTTGCAAGGCGAACACCAAGGCAAGACATGTCTTTTCGATAGGAGAGTAATTGACTTCTGCCCCAACCAAAGTACGACTCAAGTAATACAAGGCATTTTCTTTCCCATGCTCATTATGTTGTGCCAACAAGGTTCTCTAACTAACCATCCAAGGTCATATGTACAACAAAAGCGGTTTCCCTTTTATTGGGCTCATGAGTACTGGAGGCTTCAAAAGATACTCCTTAATACTATTAAAAGCATTTTGGCACTGCTGATCCCATTCAAATGGAACACCCTTTTTCATCAATCTTGAGAATGGAAAACATCGACCAGCCAAGTTAGAAATAAATCTTCGGATATAGGCCAATCTCCCTTGTAGCCCCTTCAATTCCCTCAAATTTCGTGGAGGAGGCATTTCAGCAATGGCTTTAATCTTGGTAGGGTCAATTTCAATCCCTTTGTTTCGAACCACAAACCCTAGAAATTTTCCTGATGAAACTCCAAATGCACATTTTAGTGGGTTCATCTTGAGTTTGTACCTCCTCAAACATTCGAAGATTTTTCTCAAATCTTCCACATGGTTTTCCTTTTCCTTTGTCTTAACGACAAGATCATCAACATAGCATTCGATGGTGTAATGGAGCATATCACCAAAAATTACAGTCATTGCCCTTTGATACGTGGCCCCAGCATTTTTCAGGCCAAAAGGCATTACCTTGTAGCAAAAGACTCCTCTCGGAGTCCTGAGTGCAGTCATTTCTTCATCTTCAGGTGCCATTTGGATTTGATTGTATCCTGAGTATGTATCCATAAAAGACAAGGTTTCATACCAAGTAGTTGCATCTACAAGAAGTTCAGTGATGGGCAAAGGAAAGTCATCTTTAGGACAAGCCTCATTGAGATCACGAAAATCAATGCAAACCCTGATTTGACCATTCTTTTTCTTGACTAGCACTATATTTGCTAGCCAGGTTGGATATTTGACTTCCCTGATGAATCCTGCATTGATAAGCTTGTCGACTTCAGCTTCAATTTGGGCTGTAAGCTCTGGTCGAGTTCGCCTCTGAGGTCATTAATCGCCGTTTTCGTGGTGAATTGCAAGCTTATGGATTGCAATCTCTAGATTAAGACCAGGTATCTCACTGTTGTTCCATGCAAATATGTCACGATACTCCCTTAAAAATGAAATATATTACCGAGCTTCTTCTTCTTTTAAATTTGCACTAATGAAGGTTGGTTTGTTTTCTCCTTCATCACCCAGATTTACCTCACGAAGGTCATCCATAGTGGCTTGGCCTCCTGCTTCAAATTCTGTTGGTGCAGGTTGAGCTTCATCTTGGTCAACATCTTCCAACACATCTTGAGTGATAGTCATGTTTACTGGAAATTTTTTCTCATCCCCCTGATAGCCTAACCCTTCTGTCCTGGCGGTGATAATACCGCCTTGTTGGATAGCCTGCCTTTGCGAAGGTGTTAATGCAAAGTCAAATGGTGTCATTGTTCTTGGTATTTTTTCAGGATCTAAACCAACTTGCACCAACATCTGTGTAATTTCTGCACTGAAAGTAGGTTTCTCAAAACTCGAGATGTTTTCTTCTGGCACTTGTTCAACTTTCACTTTCTGTTCAACATCTCCAAGTGAGTAGAATATGATGGGTTTCGACCCTTTTCTTTTAGAAGGAACCACAATTTTATTATATTTCTCCACATAGGTGCATTCTGTCCTCCTTAATGGCAACGTGAACTCACCATTGAGATCCAAAATTGGATTTATTGGGGCTAGAGCCTTTGCCCCCAGTTTCCTTTAAGACTTTGGCACATATCGAAAAGTTCTTTTTGTTGAAACTGGAGTAGACTCTAGAGCATCTTTGACATTCAGAGTATCTTCAGACTTTTTCACATCTTTTCCCTTTTTTTGTGAAGTCTTTGTATAGAAGCGAGCATCAGCATAATAAGCCTCTACTTCTCCAAATGGATCATTGTCAGCCACAATTGTCCCTTCTTTTTTGGGTGAAGGCATCAGGTACTTAATACATTGGTGATAAGTTGATGGCACTGCATGATGATTATGCATCCATGGTCTCCCAAGTAAAGCATTGTAAGAGGTTTCTACATCAATGACCAAGAACTCAGTGCTTTCTTCAATATCCCCAAACTTGGTTCGCAATTCAATCTTCCCCATTGGGCATTGTTCATTCTGATTAAATCCTTGAATGACCAAACGACTTGGGCGAAGTTGTGAAATTCGAACCCCTAATAAGTTTAAGGCCCTTCGAGGCAGGAGGTTTACCGCAGATCCTCCATCAACTAGAATTCGAGAAATTTTCATATCATGGATAAGCCCAATGATAAACAAAGGCCGATTATGGTCTGTCATTTCAGCACACATGTCTTTGTCACCAAAGGTTACCATGGCCATGCATGTAGTTGCATTCTCTTGATTTCTACCCTTGATTTCTTTGTGGAAATCCTCTAGCTTGGACAGGGCATATATTAAAGACTTTCGAAGCTCTGGAGACATTTTCAGTGCATCATATACACTCAACAATGCTGGAATTTTCTTTAGATAAGCTAGTACATCATATTTCACTTGCTCTTCCTCCAGCAAAACCTGTGGAACTTCTGACGTTTGCGGGTCTTGAGGATTTTGTAATTTCCTCCGATAGGTCAAATAAGTTTGGCATACTCCAGCAACCGCCTTTTCGTTGAACTCAATTTCTTTTATTCCCACACTTATTTGGACCATGTTAACTGGTCCAGCTGCAGGATGATCATCATCATCAGTCACTTCTCCATTTTCCTGGAGCTGCATTCTTCTCCCATTTCTTAAGTACCGGGAGTCACACCTATAAAAGCATTGAGATTCTTCAAAACCATTCTTTATGGCCTCCCAACTAGGCACCATGACTCCATCGAGGGAGCAATACCAGTCAAAGGCAATCCCCTCTAAGGAAATGGGGAATTGTTTTAGGCAAAGTGCTTCATTTTGAGTTGTTTCCCCACACTGTTTCAAAAAATGCCTAATATGTTTTTGAGGATCTCCATACCCCTTATATAGGACACAATTTGGAAGTTCGTATCCTTCAGGAAATGATGTTTGCTCTACCCATAAAGGGAACAAATCCCTTGGGCGATAAGTGCCCATCTCTCGAAGGTCAAGGGCAGTTTTAATCTTCTCATCAATTGTGCCTTCTATGAAATCATATGTTTGAGAAGATGTACCTTCGTTATCCAAATGTTCTGACATCTCAATTTCTATTGGCCATGGTTTATAAAATGTCCTATAAAATCGATCAGCCATGGTGTCCCAATCTGGGATTGAATTAGGCGGCAGGCTGAAGTTACAATTTGCTGCCCATCATTCCAAAGAAAGAACGAACTGCCGTAGAAGTAACGCCTGACTCTTTACTGTGTTTCCACATTGTGCAAGGAAACGAACCAAATGGCGCCTTGGACAACCTGTCCCATTATATAAAGGAAAACGAGGTACTGCATATCCTTGTGTGAACTGAACCCATTCAACCCAATTAGGGAAAGGGTGTCCAGAAATTTGATTTCTTTCAATAATCAAATTTTGATGGGCTTCAAAACCCTCATCTTTCAAAGAAACTGTTACTTTTGCCTGATGTTCCGCTTCTCTTCTAGCTTCAATTTTTGCTTTCTCATCATCAACTGGATTGCGAATGATATGTATTTCTCGCTCTTCAAAATTTACATCCACAGTGATGACATTACAAGGGAAGTCAAAGTGGTCACTTGATACACTTTCTCTATCGTATGTCCTAGCTGGGGACGTGTATGGTGAACCATCAGGAGAAAAGTCAAGTTCCCAATCTTCATTAGGATCCTCAACTTGAGATGACTTTACTTGTTTACTTGAATGCTTCCATACCTCATCATCCGACATACACTTGCCATTCACCTCATCATCCTCGAAGTGTAGTCATTTTTTTGCCTTTTTCATAAGCTCAGAGTCGGACCTACACCCGGTGTCTCCTTGTTTTACTCCCTTTACATATTCTGGAGTGCTTTGATAGTACATTGGTGGTACTGGCGAATATTTTGGAGAAAAGACTTCTGTTGTGTACTCCGGAGAAGCTGGTGTATACTCTGGTGAGGCTGGTGTGTATTCTGGAGAAGTTGGTGTATACTCTGGTGAGTCAGGTATGCAGATAGGGGATGTAATGCAATCTCCTTCCCTAACTTTTGAACCAACTTCACCCTCATCTTCCTCATCATCACTCAAAACAATGATGGTTAGGCAAGGGGCCAAAGTAAACTTTTCCTCCCTTCTTTTATCAAAGTATGTCTGCAACTCCACGATTGAAATTTTGAAGGTAGAAATTCCTCCAACGTGACTGGGACAAGAGGACCTTGCTCTAATTGCTCATCAGGGACCAATTTCTCCCATTTTTCCTTCTTTGGGTTCTTCTTTCCTTTTCTCTTACTCACTTTGGCTTTTTTATGTTTCTTAGAAACTTTTGGTTTTTGCTTTTTGGAAACTTTTGGCTCTTGTGTTGTCGAATCAACCACACTTCTAGCTTTCACTGTGGCATTTTGTTTCTTCTTCATGCTTTTTGACTGATAAACAACCCATTCACCTTCATTATCATTGTCGATAGTGATTGGGTTAGTAGATGCTTTCTCTTGAGGAGGGAGCTCGATAATCTTAGAGTCCAAAAGTTTCTGAATTTTATCTTTCAGAACAAAGCACTCTTTTATCGGATGGCAAATCAAACGATGGTAGGGATAATACTTTGGATCGTTGGTCTTTCCTATCTCATGTGGTCTTTTCATCTCAGGGAGAGCAATCAACTTTTGCTCCAACAGATCTTCAAATAGGTCTTCGACCAGATCATCCATAAAAGAATATTTCTTCTCCAACCTCTCTTTCATAGTCACCTTTTTAAATTCCTTGGGCTTTTTAGCCCCTACTACAACATGACCCTTTTTTCTGGTTTCGATTGTAGCTGCAGTCGAGGACTCAACCCTTTCAACGGCCCTAGGCCTTCTCCGTTTAGCTAGATGGAGCTCCATATCATGAGCTTTAGTGCATAGATCATTAAATCCTTCAAAAGTTTGGGCCATAAGAGCCGTAGAGAGCTCATGTCGGAAGTTGTTAAGGCACATCCGAATTAACTCTAATTGTGTAAACTTTTGAGGACAAGCAAATTTCAAAGCTCGCCATCTTACAATGAAATCTGTAACAGAATCATTGTCACGTTGCTTGGTCTCAATCAGTTCTGGTACTCCAACTCGCCTTTGTGTGTTGTAGAACTGTTTAAGGAACTCCTTCACCATGGAATCCCAATTTAGGATTGATTCCTAAGGAAGGTTAGCATACTAAGTAAATGTAGAACTTTCAAGTGACTGAACAAATAGTTGCAGACACAGGGCCTCATTATGGGCTATTGGCCCACACCTTGAAAGAAAATGAGCCACATGTTGTCTTGGATCTCCTGTTCTATCAGACATTTTGAAATCTGGTTGGGAAAAACTAGAAGGGAATGGAACAGCATCTACCCATGCTGGGTAAGGTTTTGTGATTATTCGAAAGTTCTCATCATCTTTTTCTTTGACTTTCTTTACTTGTCTCCTCACCATATCATCAATCATGGCCATAAGCATTGGATTCATACCACCACTCGTTAGATCAGAGTAACAAGGACCATTGCCTCCTGGGGCTAGTGTGCTTTGTATGCCTACGGATATCCCCATAACAGGTTGTGTCATTTGTTTGGGTGCACTTCCTGGTCCTGTCATTTGGGCCTGCAACTGTTGCATTTGCTCTAACATAGCAGCTATTTCCTGTTCTCTTCTCTCGAGTTGTTCTTGAAGGACCACCACTTTTTCCTTGAGACCTTGGTCTTGTTGGACCTGCGAATTTTCACCTTCTTTCTCAACCTCAGTCATCATAATTGCGACTTTGTTGATATCTTTCAATTCATTGTTTCCAATATTCGTTGAAACAAACGAGATAGAATCATCTTGTTCGTATAAAGGATTATCAGCCCCCACAACATTACTCATATTTGAAGCACCTGATTGCGATGCTTTGTTTTGAACCTGGCGGGTTATGGACCTTGTTACAGGCCCTTTTCTTATTCCATCCATAGATAGTTCAACCAAAGTAGAAATATTTCCCAAGGGTTGCTTACCCTCCTCCACCTTGGATTTTCCAACAAATACAGGACTTTCAACTTGTTTTTGGCGTTCATCTGTCGAGAGAGCCCTTTCAATAGCTCCTATAACATTTGTTGCCACTGTTCTTAGTTCCAGTTTCTTTAAGGCCTTATTTCTTCTTCGCCTTTGTCTTTTTAAAACTGGACCGGATGACATATCAAGTCGAGCCCCTAAGGGCATAGAAGGAACCGTTTGCGTTTTTGCAAATTCCTCATGAATTTTTAAAGCAGTCCCTACATTTTTAGAGCGGACCAATTGATGTTGATTCAAATCCCGTTGGGCCAACAGGTGTTCCTTATTCAAACCTTGTCGGGCCAACGGATGTTCCTTATTCTGTTGGGCCAACGGGTGTTCCTTATTCGAACCCTGTCGAGCCAACGAGTGTTCCTTTGGCTCTTGAGAGTTGACTGAGATTTGGTTTGACCAATTTTGCGCTATGAACAGAACTATCGGTTCGTAGGCCGCAACTGTTTTTTCAACAACAGGGGCCTTTTTTCCATCAACAGGAGTTTGGGTCATTACCCTCTTCCCAATGGCCCTAATGATGGCCATGTTTTCAGTAGAGGCTTTCTTCTAGGCAAACTCCACCATTTTAATAGAGTCTTCTACTCTTTTGAGTAGTTGGGCCACAACATTTTTTGTTGCCCCCGTTGAAGCTGCAACAAAAGTCATAGTTGCAAACTGATTAGCCTCCTTTGCTTGAATTAGAAAGCCCTTCGTTCGGGCTGTGGCCCTCACAGTTGCGTACTGCTTTGACGCTTTCACATAATCTTCAGTAATCTTTCTCAAACTTTCAGCTTTCTGGAGAAGTGTGACTTTCTTTGTCACGCCAGTTACCTTCGGGACAGCCAAGAGCTTTCGCTCCGAAGCCCCTTGGGTGATAGGGGAAAGAAGTGCATCTTTCCAAGATTTCGTTGGTTCTACCTTTGGGACAGCCAAGAGCATTCGTTCCGGAGCCCCTTGGGTGATTGGTGCTATCTCCACCCTTGGTGATTTTAGAACCACTGGATTGTAGGTTTGTCTCCTGACAGTTGCTTTAGCATTCCTATAACAAAAGAATACATCAGTAAGTTTCAACTATATATATATATATATTTTTGTTATTCAAAAGATGAGATGAGAAATAAGTCCCACTGGGTGGGCCAGAATTTGTAAACACAAATTTTAAAACATAAAGTGTTTCAACACATTTCAAAATTTATGTTACAAATGTCCACTATTTAGTTTTTGGACTAAACAGTGTTGATTATTTGAATAGCAGGTTCTTATTTCCGATCTGTATTTCAGATAGTTAATTACACATTTTATACAAATGAAACTTCGATTAATGAAGAACAAAATAAACAACAAAAGACAATTTAAGAAAAATAAATATTTTATTGAAATTGTTATGGGTTTTGAACCCTCGAATACAAAATACAATTCTTGGGTTTGGAACCCTTTACCTATTCATCCCCATTAGCGTAGGCTCTTCAGTTCTCTAGGCTTCTTTTCTTCTTTCTTGTAACGATTTCTTTAGCTTTCAATTTCTTTCTCTCTCTCTGATCTTTTCACTTCTGATTTCTTCCGATCCTCCGTCTTGTGTGATGGTCTTCATATTTATGGAGGGCCATCAGGTGATAGGAATGCTTTATCTTCAATTTGAATTTCAAATTGAATAATAGCGCCATTTGAATTTTGAATAATAGCACTATCTGATTAATCGTATATCTTATTAACCGAATTGATCTTTGGAGTTTCATCCTGTGTGGTGTCCTTGCTGTAGGCTCTACAGGTGTCATCTTTCATAGACTCCACGTGTCATTTGAGTATCTTGAATAACGTCGTTGAGATACAGCGTCGTTTTATTTATGTACTTCAACGGATCATATTGATCTTTTTTTTTTTGTTTTTTAGGAAGTGATTATTTACAACCTTCCTATCATAGGCTCTATACATGTCATACATTTAGGATTGGTTTGGGATGTTCTAAAAAAGTGCAATTTTAGACTTATTAGCTTATATGGGTTGGGTTTGATGTGATGCGTTAGAGAGGTGATGTGATTTAAATAAGATGATGTGACTTAAATAATAACTTTTTAACTTTTTGTATTATCTAATCAACAATGCTACAGGGCCACAATTTATGTGGTCACAATGGCTCAAAACTGTCAAAACGACGTCGTTTTGGCATGTTTTGCATCCAAAACGACGTCGTTTTGACAATTTTAAGCCATTGTGACCACAGAAATTGTGGCCTCCAAACATTTTCCTTATCTAATTTATGCCAAACTAACCCTTAGTTGAAATTTATGTGCCAAACAGTCCCACTACTAGATTTTGTTACTTCTAAACAGATCAAATTTATGTTTTATTTTGGAAAATTGAGGGTGATGCCGGAGAAAAATCGATGGCTGGAGGAAAATCGAGGGTTGGTTTCAGGGTTAGGGTTTCAAAACCACCACCACCATTACATTCTGGTAAGTCCTCTTCCACTCACTCTCTATCTCTCTCTCTGAATATCCTCAGTTTCTTGGTCACTCTCTTTCTCAGCTCCCTCTCTCTTTCTCTCTCTATGTTGGAATTTTGAACTTGATATTTAGAATGTGAATGTGTTGATTATTGCCAGAGTTTGAATTTTATTTTGTGCTCATCAGTACGCTTACATATGGATGTGAAAAACAAAAATTTCAGACAGAGCAATCAAATTAAGGAAGATTAGATTTTCTGGAGGAATAGAGATCCAAAAGGAATTTCATCCATGGCATATTGAAGGTCTCTTCTAGGACATAATTTAGCTCTACCCCTAGATTGGGTTTATCTAACCCCCTCCATCAAATTGAATTTTGATCTTATCTCAGATCTTCGCCTTGTATGACATTTGTTTAGTGGGTTTGCTGCTTTGTTCCTTGGATTTTTTCCCTTTTTTGTTTGCTCTGTATATATGATGTATATATATGTACAAGGTTAATTACATTTGTAGTGCCTAAATATGAGATTTGTGTATTTTGATCCACAATGTATAAACTGTGTCAATTTAGTCCCGAATACATAAAAAGAGTTTCAATTTGCCGTTAAAGCCCTAGGTCAGATCTCTCTCTTTGTATTTCTTAAAATCTAGAGATGATGATACCAGGTTTGAGTGCCCCAATTTAAATGATACCTATTTTCTACATGTTTTGTTTAATTGTGTCTTCAATTTTTTTATTATTTGTTTTTTTCCCTTCTTTTTATGAAAAAAGAAATACACTAATGTTAAATTTTCAATTAATGGATAAATTATTCAACTATTGCTGAAGATAATGTTTTAGAGCAGTGATTTAATTTTTTCTGTTTAATCATTTTCTCTGTATATATTCAGTGTTCTGCTTATATTTTTGAATAATCAAGTCCTTTGATTTTTGGATCTGCATAGGTTTTAAAAATATACCCAGCTGAAAAGTAGAGGGAGGGTAGTGTAGGAGCTTTCTGTGGTTGACAAAACAAAAAGGTCCTAAGTTCGAGGTCAAAGGCTAAAATAAAACATCATACTCAATTCAGTTGGTTGTTCTGTATGTTTCACAGGAAAACAAAAAGAAAAAGATTAAGAAAATTGTGGCATGTTTGGGGGGGTGGGGTGGGGTGGGGTGGTTGTATTTGATTCTTTAATTCCTTTGACTCATGATGCTCATCACCATTCCAACAATAATAATAAAGTCAAATAATGCTCTCCGTGATAATAATTGATGAAATGCAAAATCAATTGGTATCTCTTGATGACTGCTGCACCATACATGATTGCCCAATTTGCTCTATGATAGTGCACACTTCAAAGTTTTTTTTAGATAAATTAAGTTAGCAGAAGGGGTGCATTATACCTTTTGGTGCTGTTAGAGAAGATGATGTTGGTCAAGTAAGCTTGAAATTTAACACCTATTATCAGTTTCCTTGGGTGCTTCCTTTTGATACCTATTATCATCTTCCATTTTTGCCCTCTTAAAGCATGAATTTCCACGTTTGTAGTTAAATTTATCTTAGTCATTGTCCTTTGAGAATGAATTTATCTGTTATTCTGGAGGCATAGGAATGAGATCTAATAAATTTTGTTTAATTCTTAAAAGAATTTTTTTTGATGACATTGTGACTGTTGTCTCTGTTTTTGTGCAAACTAACTGTTTGCAAAGCTTTGTGCTTGAAATTACATGATTTGATATATTTCCATAATTGTAGATTTGGTGAAGAAATTGGCTAGGTATTAGACATGCAAAGTTAATTAAGAGAGTGGCATTAATTGATGAAATTTTGAAAGCTGGCTATTTTAATATGTTTTTAAGTAGTATAGTTCAAATTAAGGCAATTTTTGGGAAATTCAATTTACTAAAAATTTTAAGATGTTTAATGTTGAACGGATTCATCATATCTGTTCTAGATCTGGTGTGCAACTCACTCCATTCAAAGCTCTCAAATCGAATTGAAAGTCTTTTAACCACTTGCAACTTCTGAATTGTTTTTATGTTTCTTGTCTTCCATTTATCATGGAATCTACTTTTACTTAATTTTTTCTCTGCTTTAGTAATTTTTGCTAACAAAAAAGAAGAAGAAGATGATACATGAGTTATATTAGCATAATAAATCTTCAAACATTCTTCGATTTCTAAATTGAAAGTAGTATAATGTCCATTATGTCAATTTTTCATGGTAGTATAGCTTCAAAGTTTATCTTAGCTTGCCAAGTTTTGTTCAAGTTTTGCACATTCACGAAAAATAACTATTATACAAGTTTTGCAAATTTTTATCAAATTCAAATTTGATGAATTCTCAATTTGATGAAAAAGTGCTTCTACCTTGATTTGATTTGATGAAATGATTGGAGATGGTTTTTGAGCACTTTTACACCTTGTCTGCTTTAGTTTTTCAAAACTGTTTTTATTTATTTATTATTTTTTATTAGTGCGTGTTTGTCTATTTTTGGTGGCCATAAAAATCTCGTTACTTACATTTCATCATGCCACAGGATAGGTACCATGTCAGGTTCCCATAACAAGGAGGAATCAATGGAGCTAAAGGTGCATACAATGATCGAGCTCAACAAATGGACAGAGATGGTTGAACCCCCACTGAAAATATCACCCCTTTTTTGTGAACAGTATTGTACTTGATGGATGATTTAAAAATTGGTTTTGTGGGGACTAAATTTCAATGGTTTTCATGTGTGGATGAATGTAAATTTGCATGGCTTCTTTATGGTTGATGTAATATTTGGATTATGTAAATTTGATTTTGGTGATCCACCTATGTGTAGGTTGTAAATTTTTTGAATGCCAACAAATGTATATGATATTTGGATATTGAGGATATTTGTCAAAGTTAATTTTTTTTATGTCAATCCTTTTTGATCTTTGTTTTTGAGAGGACTACCATGTTGCTGATATACTTGCAAATGAATCCATGTTTGGTGAGTGCATGTTGATCCATTATGAACATTTTTTCCTATGAAATTGTTGAGAAATGCCTAACAAATTCCTCTTCATTCGATTGTGCAGGCAATTGGTGATCAAATTCTTTGCAATTTTGTCCTAATCGATTGCACAATCCACCAGAGAATGTCTCAAGTTAATTGCATCTATTGCATTTCCAGAGAAGAGGATAGGATATCATGGCCTTACGTTGCTTTTTGTTGAAAGACCTTAAACATTGATATTGATTACAAACTGGTGGTGATAATTACAAATAAAACATCAGAAAATATAAAAAATAAAGTTACAATAATTATTGAAAGGGCTGAGGCGCGGGAAATTTGCTCTCTTTAAGGAGATTCAATCTCTTTGCGGTTAGGCAAAGTCTCACACCGGTGCCGCAGAAAAACCTTGACTTGTCCTCCCAGGATACGACAGCCCGACTAAGTCGTATGGTTCACCAATACTGCACAATTGGTTAAACCCAAAACTTTATCACACACACCCTTTTTATTTGCCTGATAATCTCACTCATGACATAACAAAACAATAAACTTCTTTACTCGTGTTTACCCAAGATAGGACATAAGTTCAAATTATATATAAGAGTCTATCTTGGTGGCTAAGTAAAGATGGACTTAGAATGGATAAGTCTTGGTGGACCAAGACCAAGACTTGGCAAAGACTTGGAGATTGTCTTGGTAGATAAGGAATGGATGACTTGGAGAAGACTTGGATAGATAAGCATGGTGGACTTGAAAACTTGGAGGGAAAGAAAAAAAAAGCCAACAATAACACATTAACACATTATAATATTAAAATACCTGCTAACATTTCCCCACCTATTTTAATATTATAGGTAACAAAAACTGAGATTATTAGACAAATAAGGATATTATACATCATGGTAGGTGTGCTCTGCATTGAACCTCCATTAGTGAAACAATAATATTTACTCCAGAGCCAATAGTATGCTTAGTATTGAACTATGACTACTTAAGGGAAATAAATAGTTATTGCACACACATAATATTCCAGGTGTTCACAAAAGCTTTAAAAGCTAGCACATTACGGCCTTGTGCGATCCCAGGATTCATGAGTGTGTTTGAGAATTAGCCAAAATCTCATAAGTAGCGGCCCCACTACCACACTCACAGAGGTGAATTTTGTCAAGGGTGCTCTTGTAACTATGACACCTTACTCAATATGAGTTACAGAAATTCATTAAAAGTTTTTTTAATAACTCAACCTCTACAACGTTACAAGATAAATGCACTTACATTATAGGGATGGGTAAAAAGTAATTTGGTGCATTTCTTACGGTCATCATATGATCGTTTTTCTCATTGAACCCAGTTACAAGATCTCTGGTCCCTGGGTTGAGTATCCTCATACATGGTTCTTGTTATATTCAATGGGCTTCAACCCCATCCCCCTCAATGTATTCCAGACTCTATCTTTTGCTAAGGCCTTAGTTAATGGATCTGCAAGATTATCACCAGATTTAATATAATCCACATTTATGATGCCATTATTCATATAAGATCTCACAAGATCTTGTGTTTTCTTCGATAGTGCGGATTTACCGTTATAATAACGGTTATTAACTCGACCAATTGCTGCGGTGCTATCACAATGAATCAATATAGGTGGAATCGATTTTTCCCAACAAGAGATTTCGTTTAACAAATCTCTTAACCAATTTGCTTCTTCACTAGCTGTAGCTAAAGCAATAAGCTTAACCTCCATTGTTAAATTAGCAATAATGGTTTGTTTTTTTGATTTCCAACTTATAGCACCACCTCCCAATGTAAATAAGTAACCAGTGGTTGATAATGAATCACCTGATAAGGTATTCCAATTCCATCATCAGTAACCTTCAAAATCTTGTAGGATACTTATTATAAAACAAGCCATATTTTATGGTACCAGATAAATATTTCATAATACGCTCAATGGCTAGCCAGTGATCACTACCATGCTTGCTAGTAAACCTGCTAAGTACTCTAACTGCATATGCAATGTCAGGTCTAGTATAGTTAGTCACATAACGCAAGCTACCAATCATACTAGCATATTCCTTTTGATTAATTACATTCTCATCATTTTCAATAGGAAATAAACGCACATGAGGATCAAAAGGAGTAAGAACATGCTTGCAGTTATAAAAATTATATTTTCTCAAAATTTTCTCAACATAATGCGACTGATCAAGAAATATACCATCACAGGTTTTGGTAATTTTCATTCCCAAAATATAATTAGCCTCACCAAGATCTTTTATATCAAAATGGCTACTAAGCATATTTTTAGTTTCCACGATGATATGCAAATTAGAGCCAAATATAAGTAAATCATCCACATAGAGGGTAATAATGACATGTGAAGTTTCTTCAGATTTATAGTAGATGCATTTATCACATTCATTCGTTTTATAGCCATTCTCAATCATGCATGAATTAAATTTCTCATGCCACTGTTTAGGGGCCTGTTTTAAGCTATAGAGGGATTTAACTAGCTTGCACACTTTGCTTTCTTGACCGGGTTCTACAAAACCCTCAAGTTGATCCATATAGATTTCTTCACCCAAGTCTCTATTTAAAAAAACTATTTTAACATCCATTTGATGAATTTTTAGATCATGAATTGCAACTACTGCAATTAATAATCTAATGGATGTAACTCTAGTAACCGGAGAAAATGTATCAAAAAAGTCAAGATCTGCTTGTTGTTTAAAACCTTTTGCAACAAGCCTTACTTTATATTTATCAATAGTTCCATCCGATTTAAGTTTTTTTCTCAAAACCCATTTACAGCTAATAGTTTTACAACCTGGTGGTAAATCTACTAATACCCAAGTTTTATTGGATAATAATGATTCCATCTCATCATTTACAGCCTCGTTTCAAAAAACAGAGTTAGGAGATGCCAAAGCTTCATGTAAAGTTAATGGAGTTTCCTCCACATTAAAAATATGATAATCATGGTCAAAATCTTTTTCTAATCTAGCTCTTTTACTCCTTCTTGGTTCAAAAACTACAGTAACTTGGTTTTGTAAAAGAGTAGTAGAAGAGCCGGTTTCAGATAAAATATTTTCTTGATAATTTTGACCCCCACCATTTTTAGATTTAAAGGAAATTTTTCTTCATGAAAAATTGCATCACCTGATTCAAAAATTATTCTGTTTTCAATATCAAAAAATCTATAGGTTGTACTATTTGTTGCATATCCAAGAAAAGCACAAGTGGCGGCTTTCACACCTAATTTAGGTCTTTTAGGGTTCATAAGTCTAACAAAAGCTAGACAACCTCAAACCCTCAAATATCTCAAATTTGGCTTATGCCCTTTCCACAATTCAAAAGATGTAACTTTTGTTTTTTTATGTGGCACTCTATTCATGACATAACATGCAGTTAAAATTGCTTCTCCCCACAAATTTGAAGGAGCACCTGCTGCAATTAGCATAACATTTGTTAAATCAGTTAAAGTTCTATTTTTCCTTTCTGCTACACCATTAGATACAGGTGAATATGATGGAGTAGTTTCATGGATTATTCCCAAAGACTGAGCAAACGAGTTGAATCCAAAAAATTCATACTCCCGGCCTCTATCACTTTTATACCTTTTAATCTTTTTACCGAATTGATTTTCAACTTCAAGAAGGAATTTTTTAAATTTTTCAAAAGCATCACTTTTATTTTTCAACAAGTATACATAAGTGTATTTTGAAAAATCATCAATAAAAGTGATAAAATATCTATTTCCACCATGTGTTAAAATTCCTTCAAATTCACATAAATCGGTGTGAAATTCTAACAATTCAGTATTTCTCATCACACTTTTATGAGGCCTTTTAGTTATTTTTGCTTGACTGCAAACTTCACATTTCTCAAACTTATTTGTTAGTCTGAGAATTAATCCTAAACTACTCATGACTCCCACATATCGGCTATTAATATGACATAGACGAGCATGCAAAAAATTCATAGAAGACAACATGTAAATAGAAACATGTGCTTTCTTATTCTCAACATTTAATTTAAACATTCCATCACAGGCATACCCTTTTCCCACAAATATGCATTTTTTAGTGATTACATATTGGGCAGATTCAATAGTCTGCTTGAAACCAGCTTTGTTAAGCAAATAACTCGACATCAAATTTTTCCTCATGGATGGTGTGTACAACATATCTTTTAAAACAAGCACACGTCCAGAGATAAAATTCAGCTCAATATCCCCACACCCGAGCACTTTGGTTAAACTGGAGTCACCAAGCATAACAGTCCTCTTCTCATTAAAATGAGTGAAATCTTTGAATCAATCTTTATCATAACAGACATGCCTATTGGCACCAGAGTCTGCCCACCACCCTTCCACAGATTGAACCATAAAAATATCTGTGATCATAGTCACAAATGGTTCCTCGGTAACATTAGCCTGTGGTCGAGACTGTTGTTTCCGAAATTTGCAAGTTCGAGTAATATGCCCACTTTTGCCACACACAAAACATGTCACGTTTGTCAAATCTTGTGAAGGGGGTTCTTGGTTCCATTTCTTTTGCCTCGGGTAATTTTTATTTTGTGACCTTCTAGTATTTTTCCAGATTTTCTTAACTAGCTTCAAGTGACTATTTTTATGAAATCGACCTTTAGGTAAAGTATTTTCAGAAATTAAATTTACCTCAACAGTGGAATGCTCTTGTGTCATAAGCGCGTCTTGTCCTCGTTTTTTCTCCTCCACCCGAATCCGTGTGATTAGAGTCTCCAAGGATATCTCTTTTTGCTTGTGACGCATTAACTTCTGGAACTCTCTCCAAGATGATGGAAGTTTGTCAACAATACCTGCTATAACAAGATTGTCTCCAATTTTGATGCCTTCAGATCTAACTTCAGCTATTAACATCTGAAAATCTTGAACTTGCTCCACTACTAATTTTCCATTTATCATTTGATAGGGCCGTAGGTCAGCCCGCGATATGAAACTATTTATACTTAAGTCGGATGCCAAGAAGAACAGAACAACACCAAATAGTGAGGCTATCAAGACTGTCAAGGAGGATCCTGTACTTCTCTCTGACCCTGAGCTTTCAGATTGTTCGAACTCTGAGGTTGCCGATTTGAGCGAGGATTAGGCGTCTATCTGTCTACTAAATTATATTAGGTTATCTATAATTATGTATTGTGTGTGTTAAATTAACTCTTTCGACAATGAGTTTGTGAAAGGTTTGTCTAATATTTGTCTATGTAACTGTTAAGTATTGTACTCGTCGCTTTATTTTATGTACTGTGTTACGTTGAATGTTTCCACAAATTATTTTTGTGGGATACTTATGTTTGAACTAGCTATGTTGTTCTGAAATGTTATAAGTGTTACAGTTATACCTTTATTTTGTTTTCCTATTCGTAGTAGTAATTAGCAAATTAGATACTTTGTATATGCTGTGTGAAGTTTTATTTAAATATTTCTTGGCAACAAAAATTTAAGGAAACAACAAATATTTAGTTTCGAAAATTCTACGAAAGTAGACTTTGTTTGGGAAATAAATTAGTATAAGAACTTAGTTTGGGAAAAGTCTCGAGAAAATCTCTCCAAAACTGCGCAAAATATTCTCTGGGGAGGATGCGTGTCTCAAGACCATTATTTTCTTCTTCTTTTTTAATTTTTAATTTGTTGTTTTTATTTTTGTCCATCATCGAACTTTTTAAAATTATATTTGAATTATAAATTTAAATAAAAATTTTAAAAAACAAAATAATAAGGTAAATTAAGCAAATATTTAATTTATATTTTTTCATATTCTTTTTTACTTTTATATTTTTAAAGTCATAAGTGGTGATCATTAATTCAATGATAAAATCTTAGTCTAATAATCTTTGATATGATGTTTATGCTTGCTTGTTTGTGGTTTTCTTTTTATTTTTGTATGCCACATCATTACAGCTTAAATCAAAACCCTAATTTTAAAGGATTTAATCACTACTCTTTAGACAATTCATGTTGTTTATTTTTAAAAAAAATTTATGTGTAAATTATTTATGTAAATATCACATTGATCTAATAATCGTATATATAATTTTATCATTTTTTTTCTTAAAATAATGGATGAGAAACATAATATCAAAATTAGATAATTTATTTTTAAATATTAAAATAATAAAATTTGGTAGCTAAGATTGTTTACCAATACGATATTTTATATGAATAATTTATATATAAAGATTTAAAAGATGACTGAATGAATTATAAAATGTGGATTAAAGAGAAATCAATAATAATAATAATAATAATAAAGTAGTTTTTTACTAATTTTAGATGCTGGACAAACTAATTTCAGTGGGCCATTTTATATGGCTATTTGTTAAAAGCGTGGTTACGAACCACGCTTTCTTTTATAAACAAATTTTCTTTAAAAGCGTGATTACAAATCACGCTTTCGAAAGCGTGTTTCTAAATCGCGCTTTCAATTAAAAATGAAAATACTAATAGAAATTGCGTTTTTTTAATTAAAAGTATGTTTTATAACTATGCTTTTATGATTTTATTCATTTTGTGCGTTCGGACCAAAAACATGTTGAAAGCGTGCTTCAGCCTATTCTGTGCAATTCGGCCACACTAAGGGATTATTTAAAATAATTTAAATAAGTGTACTTTTTATTTTTTTATGAAAAGATGTATAATAAAAAATAAAATAAAAAATTATTTTGTGTATGGCCTAAGTTTAATTTGGGAGATAACTTAGGTAGGGCTAGGGTGGGAAAAGCCTCTATTCTGATAGCCTCGACAATGTCGGACTACTTTCCCGGAGAGGTATTGATCGAAATTCTCTCCAGATTACCTGTAAAATCTCTGCTTCGATTCACTTGTGTGTCGAAACAATGGCGATCTCTCATCACCAGCCCTAGTTTTATCAACACCCACCTCAACAAGTCCACCAACAACACTCACACTCACTTGCTCCTAGTCAGATTCACTTGTCTCAATCCCAAACAAGAACACTACTCATTGCGTTTCGACAACAAAACCTTCAACCAATACGCCCAATTCACTTCCCCATTCAAAACCCTCTTCTATTTCAGGGTTGTTGGTACTTGTAATGGCTTGGTTTGTCTCTCCGACGATCTGTTTGGTGACAAACAAAATATAATCCTTTGGAACCCCATGATTCGAAGGTATTTGGCCCTTCCAAAACCTAGTCTTTCTCTCGATTCCTATAGTCCTTACATGTCTGTTCTAGGGTTTGGCTTGGATTTGCTAACCAATGACTATAAGGTAGTTAGAATTTCTCACTTTGAGAGGCGAAAAAATGCAATACCTCTTCCTAAAGTTGAGGTTTACGCGCTTAAAAACGGTTCTTGGAAAGCCCTAACTTGTGGTGTTCCTTCATATAATATGGTTGAGTATTTCTGGCAACATGTTTTTCTGAATGGTTTTGCACATTGGATTGCATATAAGCGAGTTGGGGATGGAAAATTCTATAATGTGATTTTGTCATTTGGTTTGGGTGATGAATTGCTCCACGAGATTGAGCTCCCGGAAACAGTGGCTCCTACTTTCCCGTTGCAATTGGGAGTTCATTTAGTTGGGACTATGATCGCGGTGAGTTTTATTGATAATAGTGCAAACCGTGAATGTGTTTCCATATGGGTGAGGAAAGACTATGGTGTTGTGGAGTCGTGGACTAAGCAATATAATGTTGACTTTGAGGGAGGTTTAACGTTGGTGTTTGGTTTTAGGGAGAGTGGCAAATTGCTTATGGGGACTAGAGGTGGAGATATAGTTTCGTTTCAGCCTGAGAGCAAGCGCATTGAGAAACATGTATTGCGTGCTGTCAAAGGCTCATTTTATGCCAGTCCCTATGTAGAGAGCCTTGTTTTGCTCGATGGATCAAATGGGGACTTGCAAGGGCAAGTGAACACTGATCCTGTTTTGCCTAAAGTTACAAATGAGGAAGAAGTAGATGAGAGCACATTCGAAATAGCCTTGAAGAGGAATTTACTTTTTGCAGCTTCTCATATAACTGGTAGCCTGTTGGAGTTCCTACTTCGGAATTAGATCAATATAGTTTTTGGGCCATAGACATGTATGTATTGGTAGTAGTACTAGTAAGCTGCATAATCTGACTATCTCTTCTCTGAATAGATTAGTAATCCTAGTCTCTGTCTTTGACACCAGTCAATAGTATCTTAGGGTTTGATACACAGTGGAGTGTTTTGACAAATCGATAGCTAATGTCCTTTTTGCTTACTAGTTATATATTAAACAAAGAGAGCCCTTTTCCAATGAAGGTTTGATGAACTTGCTTGATATTTTCTCTTGCCATGCTGTCTTCTTCTAGGTATATTTTAGGTGTTATATTATCCTTTTGCTTTCTTACATATTATTTCTCACTACTTTTCATGTGTATGTTTATGAATGAGTTTACTTGTCAAAAGGTACATCTCCTCATGTACTTTTGAATGAATTTTATATGGAGGAAAGTTGCTTGATAAGCCAGTCAATGATCTCAAAGATAAATTCTGATGTTTTCATATAAACACAATTGATGAATGCATTTACCCCATATATGACTTAATCAAACTCTTTGTTTTCAGAGAATTCCTTAACTTGTATCAAAATACTTGTCTGTTTTAGACTTATTAGGAGCCATATGTTCTTTGTAAATGACGAAAGGTCCATTAGAATATTTGAGGAGATATAAAATTTGTCTAGTGCACACTATTTTAGCATACCGAACCACTGAAGCTGTATGATACCTTATGGGAGATTGATATTGTTACCATTAAATCCTTTTTAGAAAAAAGCATGTAGTTTCTGAAAGTAAACTTCAAGGAACTAGCTCATCAATTCTAATTGTTTATTGGTTCCTTGGGTGTCCAATAATGGAAATTTTGGTTTGGTCTGATGTGTTTGTTGTAGTTAGAATTTGCATGCCATTGGGTCGGCATTTCCTTAAAAAAAGTTAGAAGACGCTCAATTGTTTATATCGAAACTTTGAAATAAATAAATAGTTGTTAGAAAAACAATCAGGCCCAGTCGGTTGCTATAGAAAGATAATTGATGTGAATTAGATCTCATAGAAAATATAATATAACTGTAGAATTTCAATTTAGAGACAAGACAACCAAAGGCTCTTACTATTTAACTTCTTCAAGGAGAACTCCCAAAACTGTTTTGTATTTATTTATTTTTACTTTAGGTCTGGCAGAGTGTTTTGTTTTTGAATAGAAAAAAAAAAGGGGAAAAAAAAAGCACAAACATATATCAAATTGTAATTATTCACAGGATATGTGTGTGTTCCTTCACATGGTATCAAATTGTAAAATTAGATGTTGTGACGCCCAAACAATGCCTATGAACCTTGCCTGTTTGCTACTTCTGTGAACTTTGTGCTTTTTAACAGTCAGTTATAATGCACTATTATTGCTAATGAGAAATAGAATACATTTGTTTTGCACTTTTCTAAAACTTTACCATTTATTCTCAATTGCCAAGTAAAAGCATACGGTTCGTGTGTTATGAGATTCTTGCTGTAATAATACAGAATGCCTCTATGTTGCAATTTTTATTTGGTTGCAAACTGACAATATTTGATTCCTTATGGGTTGTTCATCGTTATGAAATTGTTTTTTTGTTCTCACTTTTAAATAAATTTCTAGTCAATTATAAAGTATAATTTTGAAAAAGGGAATTATGACTTTGCAATTTTTTATTTATTTTTTGATAATCGCACTCCAAATTTTGTGATTTAGTGAACATAAAATATGTATGTAACTCTTGATAAATATGGAGTATTTTATTTTTACTTTTTTCAAGGAAAAAATAAAAATAAAAGAATGCAAGTTGCACTTTCCCTTGAAAAATTGAAAAAAATTATGTTTCAGTTGTAAAATTTTACACTTTATGAGACGGTTAAGAATTCGATTCTTTTTCTCTGTGTATGAGTTTGTTCTCTTGGTAATCATTAAACTCAAAATAAGTGTAAATGAAATGTTTAAAATATAATTTTTCATTGAGTTTAATAATTAAAATATTATTTTTTGCTAATTTTATTTAATTTAGATTGAAAATAAATTAAAATATTATGATTTAAAATTATAAAATTAAAACTTAGGATTTATTGTCAAACCTTGGCTTCTTCTTTTTTTTAATTTGTAATTTTCCTTATTAAAAACAAAAAATACCTTTCATATATAAAATGATGAAAAAAAGAAAAAATAACATATCTAAAAAGGGTAAATTACAAATAACTCCCTAAGATTTGTTTAAAATATGAATTGCCTCTTGTGCTTTTGTAGTTTAGAAAATTACAAATATCTCATTATCAGAAATTTTTTATTTAACAAAATTAATTGAAAAAGTAAAATTTCTAACTATTCACTTATACAATAATAAAATTATTCAAATCATTAATTGAAATAAAATTTTAATATTATTAAAAATTGTTAATTAACTTGATAATTTATTAATAAAAGATTTATTTGTTATGAAATTAAAAATTTTAGGGACATAATGTAATTTTTAAAACGATAAAAGATAATTTATAATTTAAGTGAACTTAGGAGTATGTGATTTATCTTTTTTGTGTTTTTTTTTTGAAAAGTAAGACTGATTTATAATTTTCAAAAAAAAAAAAAAAAAAAACTAAAAAGCTATCCTCCTATAACCATAACCATATGCCACGTGGCGAGCCGTTGTTGAAGTCATACCCTTTCCCCTCTCAATGAGACGTCGTCGTTTAAAATAAGATACTACTAGTATTTTCTTTGCCGCCACACACTCTCTCGTCTCCTCTACAAAACCTAGGGTTTTAGTTTTCCACGCTTGTGTAGAAGAACTGTAACCCTAAAATCAAAATCCCCCCTCCCAATTTCCCTGATTGTGGCATTTTGAATATTTTAGCCTGACTCTAGGGTGTGTTTTCTACTTTATTCCCAATATAGGGTGAAACGGGGTTTACCAAAACCGTTTTCCTTAAAACGGCATTGGCAAAGCTGTTTTTGATGAATAAAAAAATAATAAAATTTTTGTTCATAAAAATGGTTTTTGTAAAGCCGTTTTTACTTAACACCTAATTAATTTTAAGTTTATATAAAACGGTTTTTATTTTTATTTTTTTTACCCAATTTATAAATATTGTTTGCCTAAAATAATAATTTTATCATAAATAGAAAACGGTTTTCGGAAAGCCATTTCATTATAAACAAAACCCATCTCCTTCTCCCTTTACGAAAGCCGTTTTTGATATTCAGCCCATCTTCTTCTCCCTCACTCAGCCGAACTCTGAAGGGAAGACCGACGACGACGAGGAAGCAACGAACAACGACCAACAATACACCACCGGAAAAACGAGGAATACCTTCATCAAACAACCATATTCAGGTTTGTATCGCATAAATGAGGGTTTTCATTTCAAATTTGGGATTTTAAATTTCGAAATTAGGGATTCTGAATCTAGGACATTGAAAAGTTACAAATTTTGTTATTCGTAGGATATAGTTTACGATTTTCTGTATCTCAGTTCACTTTTTCTGTATCTCTGTTCACTCCTTTTTTGTTTATCATATAACTGTCACGATCAGGTTATTTGTTGATCAGTTTTTGTGTGTGTGTGTGTGTGTGTCCATGAATTTTTGTTTTTTGTTAATTTTGGCTATTACTTTGTTCGGTGGTACTGTATGGGTGTGCATATGTGATGTCAAACTTGGGTTATAAATTGATGTTAAAGAAATCAAATGTTGTTATTAAAATGTGATAATTTTCCCGTCTTCTCTAATAGGATCAAAATTTCGTTTCCGTACGTTCTTTCGGTTAGGTTGGAAATGAAAATAGAATTGGAAACTTTTCAAACTTTGCGAAAACATGAGAAATAACAAAAGGATTTGAAAGTGTATGAAAATATTTAGGAAAAAAACAAAAACTTTTATTAATGTTAATAAATTCTCAATAGTTAATTACTTGAACATGTTGAGTGTTATGAATGCTTAGTTGGATAAAGGGGTTTGCCATTTTAAGAAAAATATATTAAAAGAAATTGCAAAATTCTTGTAACAGTAGGCATGGAAAAATAAACAATCGGTGCATTGCTCCTTAATGGATTCTAGACTACGAGCACAATTGGTAGCTAATTTGTTATCACAATAAAGTCTCAAAAAATCTTTTTTGGTTGGTCTTAATTCTTGTGGTGATTTGTAGTCAAAAGAAGTTCAAAGGGTCTATGTGTCATTGATTTGCACTTAATCTGGCATCTGTTTGACTGGTATTTACTTTACCAAGTTGCAAAGATAACCTCTTTATCAATGTAATTAGCCCAATCAAACGAAGTTAAGAAAACAAATGTTTATTCAACAATCCTCAGAGCTTCTTCTAAACTGAGGTGTTGTAACTCCATGCGTGAATTGATTAGCTGTAGCTACATGAATCTATTAAATTAGCGATTGACCCAAAAGCTTAATGTGTTTATGTTTTTAGAAGGCAAGATACTTTTTATTCTTCATGGAAAGTTGGAATTTCAATATTTGATACTCTTGTTTCAGACTGAACAATTGTAGGCATGGTAGTTTAGAGTTTGAACTTGTGAACAATTTAGGATTTTCCTGTTGGAAGTTCTTAGGTTGTTATAGTATGAAAAATTAGGGCTTGTAAAATTAGGTTCTTATAGTATGAAGAATTAGTTTAGTAGAGTTTTTCTGTATCAAAGGCCTATTGGTTATAATGTCTTACATGGATGGTTCAATACATGAAGATGAAATGAGAAATTATGGCGCGCACAGTGAGGTTGTGGGAAGAGTTCTTACAGTATGTGCATGTTATTTCATAGAATGTGAAATTAAAAAAATCAAAGTATGAAAGCAACTACACACGAAACACATGCCGAAAACGGGTTTGATAAACCTGAACAAAATGTCAATTAAAGATATGGCAAAGGTTCTTTCAAAGCATTTGAAAACACCCATCCATGAAAGCCCCAAAAAAAGAGTTTTAATTGAAAAAATTATTTAAAAAAATAATAATAATACCAAAGGGAAAACATAACAACATAAAACAAAGAGTAAAAGAAAAATAAGCTCGTAAGAAGGGATGAAGAAATCATGACAAATCACAACAAAAGAATTCAAATGTTAATTCATGATAATTGGAGAAATGATCCCACACATGATTTTTTGTTTAAATGTACAAATAGATAATCCTTGTAAATAATACAAGAAATATAAGTCATGTAGGATGCTATCATATATGGAGCAAATAACTTTCATTTCCATGTTCATGTCGATATGCCACTTAAATATTTTGTGATACCAAAAGACCGATGCCTAAGGGCACTCCTGTGTAATATATGTAGTGTTTGCTCTCAAATGTGCTTACTTTATTATTTTGAAATAATTGAGTTACTTTGAATGCAAAGTGTAGGTATGGAAGTTGTGAGCATTATGTTCTATTGGGGTGGAAAGATTTTGCGCAATCGCGATGAAGGTGTGTCGTACGACACCGAACCTCAGGGGTTGTATAATGTGCACAAGGGGATAACATTGGACGAGTTGGAGGCTATGATGGTGCCGAAGGTTGGTACGCATGGGGAAATAATGCGATTAGAGTTTAAATGTAGACTCCCATGTCGGGGGAAGTATAGGTTGCTGCCAATCAAAGATAATGAGACCTTAAGTAATGTCTTAGAGCTCCCACATAAATTAGGCCTTGATTATTTTTTGGAAATCTATGTGGAGAAGGAGAGCAATTTTGGTGGCATAGAGATGCCAATTATGGTGGGTGGGATATTCACTCAAATGTTGACACAATTGCAATCCCCTCACAATACACTTATACAGTCTGCACACATGTTCCCTGAAGATTACCCTCCATTCAATCATTCTCAGAGTTACAATCAATTAAATGCATCATAGAACATAGATGGTTATTTCAGTGCTGGAGCAGGTCCAGTGCTCCGACAACGTATAATCCGATGGTTCTTACAACCCCATATCCCCACTGGAATGAAGAATGTCCACCGGTTTGTAATGTTCAACGTACAACGAAGACGGCTGTCCAAAATTATGCATCCTCCAATGATACAGTGCCATTGTTTGACGAGGTTGGAGTAAGTGATGAAGATTCCGTGGAAGATGTGGATGGCGCATAGGAAGGTGCAAACAATGACTCCGGTGATGACGAAGTTGGAGGGCATCATGATATACAGGAGGTACACCCAAATGTCCATATCCCTTTCTACCATAATTTGCATTTCGACAATGATGGTTCCATCACTAGCCGTGATCTTGTCGAATGTTGGCCATTGTGGGACTTCGAAACTGCTAATTTGGAGAAAGGAATGATATTTACTGATAAGAAAAGACTAGTGCACGTTGTTCAGTTGTATAACCTGAAGCGCAATTGAGAATGCAAGGTCGTAGAATCCAAAGGAAACAGTTGGGTAGCCGAGTGCAAGCACGGCTGTAACTGGAGGGTTCGGGCAACGAAGTTGAAAGACAAAGATTTCTTTCAAATTAGAAGGTTTGAAGTGCCGCATCAGTGTGTGTACCCTAGAATGAATAGGGACAATTGCAACCTCAAGTCCGAGGTCATTGCTCATTTCATCAAGGCACAAATTGCGGTAAGTGCCATGCTAGATAGATTATTGTTTTTAGGATTTCATTATGACTATAATGTATTCAAATATAATTTATATTTGTAGATATCACCAGAATTGCCTTTTGCTACCATAATTGAGGTCGTGAAGGAGAAGTTTCAGTTCACTATATCATATAAGAAAGCGTGGCTTGCAAGGACGAAGGCAATTGCAATGGTGTTTGGTGACTGAGACGAGTCATACCGAAGGTTGCCTAGATATATGGCTACATTGCAGGCATTCAATCCAAGCACAGTTGTCATGTGGGACATGATTCCAAATTTGCACTCTACTTCAATCAGAATTGAAATGTACATGAACTATGTGTTCTGGGCATTTAAACCTGCAATAGAAGGCTTCAAGTATTGTCGTCCAGTGATATGCATTGACGACACACACTTGTACGGGAAATACGAAGGGAAGATTGTTGCGGTCACTGCAGTGACTGCTGCGGACAAGATTGTACCTCTTGCCTTTGCCATTGTTGACAAGGGGATAATCGAGAGTTGGGGTTGGTTCATTACTCTGCTTAGGCGACATGTGTGCCGGGATCGAGAGGGGGTCACATTGATATCCGATCAACACACAGCTTTGCTTAGTGTCGTGTCAAGAATTTGGGACAATCCAGCAGTTCAACCAAGAGGGTACCATAGGTATTGCTTGCGACACGTATGTAGCAATTTCAATGAAAGATTCGGCAATACAGTAGCGAAGGATCTTGTGTGGAGAACTGGTTCTGCACGGCAAGTGCGGAAGTTTAACAAGATTATGGACAATATCTACAAGCTCGAGAAGAATGCTGAACGGTGGTTTAGACGGATAAACCCTATCCATTGGACATTGTGCCATGATAGTGGTTGTCATTGGGGCATATTGACGACAAACCATATAGAGGGCTTCAATGATGTACTGAAAGGCGCACGCAGTGTTCCCAATACAGCATCAGTTGAGATAACTTTTTATCGGCTCGTGAAATATTTTGACAAGGGCAGGACCATTGCTGAAAATGCGAGTAATCTGTTAGGGAAAATCGATGTGATTCCCCACAAGTAAATCAATCAATGGGAATAAAAACTAATGCAGAAAAATTAAATCAAAGGCAACACAAGAATTTTTACGTGGTTCCCTCAATGTGAGGTACGTCCACGGGATTGAAATCCGATTCCACTATTAACCAAATAAATTCCAAACGATTACAAACGAGACACTAATGGTCTCACAAAACCACCCTTAGGTGAATTCCAAATAATCACAAATAAACAAGAGGAAAGACCTCACCAAATAGATGAACCAAAATCTTCAGAACCTTAGTTGAAGAAACCCCAAAATAATTAACCCAAATCAACCGAATCCAAAGCACCAGCCGAAGACAGATTTTGATCAGGCACTGTTGAACATATGTCTTTGTGCAGCCAAACACCAAACCAATTGATAGACTACCGCACCACCTTTTTGTGTGTATATCCCCAAAAAATAATATATATATTCGATATATATATTATTAGATATTAGGTTTTGTAACCAAACTCTAATTGTATCCAGATTGAATTGGGCCTCCACAAATATAATATATAAAAATATATTATACCTAAACCAAGCCAAATTAAAATTCTTTTTCAAAACCCATTGGGTCCCACACTCCAATAAGGAGGTATACCCAACAATTCTCCTCCTACCGACTTAGGTGGAGACATCAACCATACCCGCCAAAGTTCGACACTTTAAATGTTTATCTCTCGACAAAGTCTTTGTCAACATATCTGAAATATTATCATCTGTGTGAACCTTTTCGAGTTGTAACAATTTCAAATCTAACACATCACGAATCCAATGGTATCTCACATCAATGTGTTTCGATCTCAAATGAAAGGTAGAATTTTTACTCAAGTGAATAGCACTTTGACTATCACAATAAAGCACATATTTTTCTTGTTTCAAACCCAACTCTTGCAAAAATTTCTTCAACCATAACTCTTCTTTGCAAGCTTCTGTAATGGCAATAAATTCAGCTTCGGTAGTTGAGAGAGCAACACATTTTTGTAATTTATATTGCCATGCCACAGCTCCCCCTGCAAAAGTCATCAAATACCCCGAAGTAGATTTTCTAGAATCAACATCACCAGCCATGTCAGAATCTGTGAACCCATCAAGCATCGGCTTACCATCGCCAAAACACAAACACACCTTCGAAGTCCCTCGAAGATACCTTAAAATCCATTTTACCGCTGCCCAATGTTCTTTACCTGGATTAGAGAGAAACCGACTCACCACACCAACGGCGTGAGCAATATCCGGCCTTGTACAAACCATGGCGTACATCAAAGAACCAACTACTGAAGCATAAGGAACTTTCAACATCTCTTCTTTGTCTTTCTCACTTGTAGGACATTGATTCGAACTAAGTTTGAAGTGACCCGCAAGTGGACAACCAACCGGCTTTGCTTTATCCATGTTGAATCTCTCAAGAACTTTCTCAATGTAGCTCTCTTGAGACAACCAAATCAATCCCTCTTTGCGATCACGAACAATTTTCATACCAAGTATTTGCTTTCCCGGCCCCAAATCTTTCATAGCAAAAGATTTACTCAACTCTACCTTCAACTTGTTAATCATGGTAGAATCTTGACCCACAATTAACATGTCATCAACATAAAGCAAAAGAATAATAAATTTACCATCCGGAAAATTTTTCACAAACACACAATAGTCCGAAGTGGTTTTAGAAAAACCATTATTCATCATGAAAGAGTCAAATTTTTTGTACCATTGCCGCGGAGCTTGCTTGAGACCATACAAACTTTTCTTCAATTTGCAAACAAATTTCTCTTTCCCTTTTTCCACAAAACCTTTCGGTTGCTCCATGTAAATTTCTTCTTCAAGATCACCGTGAAGAAATGCAGTCTTCACATCAAGTTGTTCAACTTCAAGGTTCATACTTGCAGCCATGCCAAGTACAACCCGAATAGAAGACATCTTCACAACTGGCGAGAAAATTTCATCAAAATCAATACCTTTCTTTTGCCCAAAGCCTTTCACAACAAGACGTGCTTTGTACCTCAGATTCTTCATATTATTCTTCAATTTGAAAACCCATTTATTTTTCAAAATTTTCCTCCCCTTAGGCAACTTCACTAAGTCATAGGTGTGATTTTCAAGTAAGGAGTTCATCTCCTCTTCCATGGCTTTTTTCCAATCACCTTTCTTTGCATGCTCAATTGCTTCTTGATAGCTCTCTGGCTCCCCTTGATCAGAAATCAACACAAATTCATTGGGAGGATACTTTCTTGAAGGTTGTCGGTCCCTTGTAGATTTCCTCAACTCAAGTTGTGGTGGCGGTTCTTGAGTTGGATGCTCTTCCTCAATTTCTGGCTCAACTTCATTAGGATTAGCATCATCCTTCACATCTTCAATAGGTGGCTACACATCTCCCCCATTTTCATCATCAATTGGAGATGAAGAAGATGGATCCATGTCAATGAGATCACTAGTTTTTGGCTCCGGTTGATCACCTTTGCCAAAGTCTTGAATTGTTTGGTCTTCAAGAAACACAACATCACGGCTTCGAATGACTTTCTTGTCGACCGGATCCCATAATCTATACCCAAATTCATCATGCCTATAGCCAAGAAAAATACATTGTCTTGACTTACTATCAAGCTTGGACCTCTCATCCTTTGGAATGTGAACAAAAGCTCGGCAACCAAACACTCTCAAGTGCTAATAAGACACATCTTTACCAGTCCAAACTCTTTCAGGAACATCACCATTCAAAAGATAACAAGGAGACAAATTGATCACGTCAACTGCTGTACTCATTACCTCACCCCAAAAGGATCTTGGCAACTTAGCTTGTGAAAGCAAACACCTTGTTCTTTCTACAATGGTGCGGTTCATCCTCTCGGCAACGCCATTTTGTTGAGGAGTCTTCTTAACTGTCTTTTGGTGCCGAATACCTTGGCTGCGACAATACTCATCAAATGGCCCAATGTATTCACCACCATTGTCCGATCGGATGCACTTCAATTTCTGCCATGTTTCTCTTTCAACCACGGCCTGAAAATGCTTAAATACTTCTAGAACTTGATCTTTAGTTTTTAGTAGATAAGCCAAAACTTTCCTTGAATAATCATCAATGAAAGTAACAAAATAAAGTGCACCACCATGTGTTCTAACTTTTAAAGGACCACAAACATCCGAATGAATCAACTCCAAAACATTTTCTTTTCTAGAAGCAACATTTTTATGAAAAGAAACTCTATGTTGTTTACCCGCCAAACAATGAACACAAGTTTTAAGGTGTGTACCTTTCAAACCGGGTAGAAGCTCTTTCTTGAACAAAACTTGTAGCCCCTTTTCACTCATATAGCCAAGCCGCTTGTGCCATAATTTGGTAGAAGTATCATCTTCAAGTGCATTGACAACATCTTTACAAATTTTTCCTTGCATCGAATAAAGTGTATGAGTCTTCTTGCACTTAGCCACCACCAAAGAACCTTTTGTGAGCTTCCATATTCCATCACCAAATTTTTCGTTGAAGCCTTCATCATCTAGCTTCCCAGTAGAGATCAAATTGAGGCGAATGTCGGGAACATGCCTCACATCTTTAAGCAACAATTTGCAGCCCAAATTTGTTTCCATGCAAACATCACCCATGCCGATAATCTTGGACAAACCTTCATTACCCATTCGAATAGAACCATAATCTCCTGCAGTGTAGGTAGTGAAGAAATCAACTCGAGAAGTCACATGAAAAGAAGCACTGGAATCAATCACCCAATTACTCTCTTGGCCCACAAAATTTATGCAATCATCTTCACAAACGACCATGAGATCATCGGTAGTAACTACCGTTGTGTCTTCTTGTTTCTTATCCACACTTTTGTCACGCCTTTTCTCCTTGTTCTTGAGCTTTCGGCATTCCCTCTTCATATGCCCTTTCTTATGGCAATAATAACACTCAACGTCTTTCTTTGAAAGAGAACCATCTCTTGACTTGTCACGGCTTGGATCACGATCATGAGGGGTCTTACTCCTCCCCCTTGTTTTGCTTCGGCCTCTCACAACAAATGCTTTCGAATGAGAGGAACCGGCTGATTTTCTTCTAGTTTCTTCATTCAATAAGCTACTAGTGACTTGGCCCATTGTGACAACTCCATCGGGTGCCGAATTACTAACTGTCACAACCAAAGTCTCCCAACTTTCGGGTAAGGAACTAAGTAGCATCAAAGCCTACAACTCGTCATCAAAAATAATTTTCATAGAAGCAAGTTGGTTAACAATACTCTTTATTTCATTCAGATGTTCCGGAATAGGACTGCCCTCTTTATATTTTAAATTAACCAACTTACGAAATAGAAAGGCTTTATTTGTGGCTGATTTTCTGTCATAAAGACTCTCTAATTTTTTCCATAAATCATATGCTGAAGTTTCAGTTGCAACATGATGAAACACACTGTCATCAATCCATTGACGGATAATACCAACGGCTTTTCGATTAAGCCTCTTCCACTCATCATCTTTCATATCAGCAGGTTTGCCACTATCACCCTCAATGGGTCCATACAAGTCTTTACAAAATAATAGGTCCTCCATTTTAGTTTTTCAAGTTACCCAGTTACTTCCATTGAAGCTAGACATGCGACCCACATTCCCCTCCATTGATTTACACAAATAAATAAACCCCAATAAACCGTAAGCTCTGATACCAGTTGTTAGGGAAAATCGATGTGATTCCCCACAAGTAAATCAATCAATGGCAATAAAAACTAATGCGGAAAAATTAAATCAAAGGCAACACAAGAATTTTTACATGGTTCCCTCAATGTGAGGTACGTCCACGGGATCGAAATCCGATTCCACTATCAACCAAATAAATTCCAAACGATTACAAACGAGACACTAATGGTCTCACAAAACCACCCTTAGGTGAATTCCAAATAATCACAAATAAAAAAGAGGAAAGACCTCACCAAATAGATGAACCAAAATCTTCAGAACCTGAGTTGAAGAAGCCCCAAAATAATTAACCCAAATCAACCGAATCCAAAGCACCAGCCGAAGACAGATTTTGATCACGCACTATTGAACATATGTCTTTGTGCAGCCAAACACCAAACCAATTGATAGACTGCCGCACCACCTTTTTGTGTGTATATCCCCAAAAAATAATATATATATTCGATATATATATTATTAGCTATTAGGTTTTGTAACCAAACCCTAATTGTATCCAGATTGAATTGGGCCTCCACAAATATAATATATAAAAATATATTATACCTAAACTAAGCCAAATTAAAATTCTTTTCCAAAACCCATTGGGTCCCATACTCCAATAAGGAGGTATACCCAACATAATCGGGGTCACTTGTACACGACCAATGTTCAACGATGGATTGACGAGCACCAAGCTAAAGCGAATGTGCATATGTTGGTACCGATTAATAGGTAATTTTTATTGGATGCATCGAATTCACTACACATTAACATTTCGCACTCGTCGATCATTGATGTTAGTCTATATTTAAACATATATGCATATTAATCCATGTACATACATTTTTCCTGCAGGGGAATAGGGAAATATGAGGTGAGGACAGCACCGCATGGGATGGGGGGTGGTGCTCGTCAAATAGTTAGTCTCCGACCACCGAGTTGTTCATGTGGGAAGTACACATTATTTCACTTGCCATGTTTCCACATGCTTGCTGTGACAGCAAACTTGGGTGAGGACCCTTTTCCTTTCGTTGCACCAGAGTATAGGTTGGAAGTCCACAAGCATATCTTCGCGCAGAAGTTTAGGCCCATGCCGCATGAGCAATATTGGCCTGACAATGATTACCCAACTTTGCTTGCTATTCCAGCTCGACAACGTGAAGTTAAAACGGGTCGTCCTCAACATACCCGCATCCACAACGAAATGGATACTTCCAGACAAAGTGGATTGAACCATTGTAGTTTGTGTTTGCAAAGAGGGCATGATAAGAGAAAATGTCCAGCGAGAATCCGATCGATTTGACAGTAGTTTTTTGTCTTCTTTACATATTAGTTCCACGCTACTTTCTTTGAATTGGAGTCAATGTAATATTCAATGAATCAGTATTCAGTAAATTGATAATGTATTTACGACTTCAATTACTAATGACATAGATTTGGTCAAATGTGGCAAATCTCTTCAATTGCTTTAGTTGTTGCAAGTGTCCTTTGCGCACTGGATTGTGCAGACTTTGGTGCGTTGATGGTCGATTGTGTCCTGACCTCGATGGACACCAGTTTATCTAATGTTAGAAAAATGCAAATATTCACAGAATGAATAGATAATCACCAACATAAATGCAGTTTATATTCAATGTTTTGCCACATTTTGTTATGTGGGAAACTATTTTTTTTAAAAAAAAATTTCCAAAATCCATTACGTGGGTGAAGGCCCATTTTATGAATTCAATCATATCTCGGATATTTACTACGTATTCGTATATGCTTAGTTCTTGTAAAAAGTTTGACTAATGTATTTCAAATCTACATAAAACCCTCTTCAAACCTTCGTACTTCTTTCCTGTCCAAATGACAACTCCTTTAAAGTGAAAGCACGTTTTTTCATGTCATACAGGTTGATGTGACAACACATTGACAATAACTTTAATCACATAGGAACCATGTGAACCTTATCTCCTATGACAATAATGTCAAATGAATTACTAATCACCAATATAAATGCATGTCATATTTAATGCGTTGCCACATTTTGTTAGGTCGTGAATTATTTTTTTAGTTTCCAAAAATTCATTATGTGAGGGAAGACCATTTTATCAATTCAATCATGTGTCTTAAATTTAGTACATATTGGTAAATGCTTAGTTGTTCTAAAAAGTTTGAGTAGTGGATTTGAAATCTACTTAAAGCATAGGTTTTCATGTCATAAAGCTTGACGTGACAACGCGCTAACAATATCTTTAAACTCACAGGTACCATGTGTACCTTATCTCCTATCACAATAATGTGAAATGAATTACTAATCAACAATATAAATACATGTAATATTCAATGCGTAGCCAAATTTTGTTAGGTGGTGAACTGTTTTTTAGTTATCAAGAAATTTTTCCAGGCAAGAAATTTCTCTTAAATTTAGTACATATTGGTAAATGATTAGTTTTTATATGTGAATTTCAAATCTCCTAAAAACCCTTGTCAGCTATATGGATTTGAAATCTATCGAATTGACATCTCCTAATGACATGAAAGCATGTTTTTTCATGTCATAAACGTTTACGTCACAACGCTTGTCCAATTACTTTAGACACACAACTACCATCACGACATCAACTGAAAGTAAGTTTTTTCATGTCATAAAGGTTGACGCGACAACGCTCTTCCAATTACTTTACACACACAGCTACCTTGATTTCATAAATTGAAAGCATGTTTTCTCATGTCATACAGGTTGACATCACAACACTCGTCCAATTACTAAAAACACACAGGTACCATCATCACATAAAGTGAAAGCACGTTCTTCCATGTCATAAAGGTTGACGTGACAACGCTCTTCCAATTATTTTAAACACATAGGTACCATCATGACATAAAGTTAAAGCACGTTTTTTCATGTCATAAAGGTTGACGTGATAACGCTCTTCCACTTACTATAAACACATAGACATGAGTAATCGTGTCCATCTCCATTTTATGTGTTCTGCATGTTGGAACTACTGTTCCCAGTCACCGCTATAAGTATCACACCCTAGCAGACCCACATGTTTACACAAAAATCGAGAGATATCATCATGACATATACGGTGGTTGATCTATATTCCGCAATGGGTTGCCATTGGGTTGCTGACGGAGATAAATTTCAATACCCATTAAATCCAAATTTGTGTTACTCATATCGCACCGTAAATACCATGAGAGCTGAGTGGGAATTTCGCAAAACACGAGCAACCGTTCTCGTTGAGCTATGTCGTGAAGTTCATATTAAATTTCCTCGACGACTAGCCATGCGTATGCCAATTGACACTCCACAGTTGTTGCAAAAGGCATTGCATCGTATTCGCAATGAAGTTAATCGCATGACCCAACGTTTGAAAAGGTTTGAACTTCGGAAGACAGCGAATGAGTGTGCTGAAGATGGCTTAATGGATGATGCGCAACAATATTTAAGTTTGAGCATGGACGCTATGTATCAATTTGACATTAAAATGTCAGATGATGATGATAATTAATGAAACTATTTCGATGTCTGGCGGAACAATTTCTCTTGTAATGGCTTTGTAATGCGCATGCACAAGTTATCAATAAAAGGAGAATTTAAAATGTGAAATTATGACTTGTGTAATGGTTTCACTGAAAATGCACAACATTTTTAAAATGCAACAATTGTCAAGATCAGCATATAGTTGATGCCCCTTCCAATGGCCCTTGTTAATGTTTAGCATTTTATTTTATGATTTACATCCATAATTGACAGATTAAATGGGTCTATACTTTCAAATAAAATGTGGTTGTCCAGCTGATCACATTCGTTTGGTCCCTTTAATGTAAACAATTTTTTTTGCTTCCTTGAAATTGATAATTGAACATTCTTTCAAAAATAATATACCAACCTGACATTGGCATCCCCTATTCATAATGATGACAATGACTGAACTTGGTTGGATGTATGATGATAAGAGATAAGATACATTGTAATGGCTAGCCACAAGTTACCAATGCAAATACAAATGTTGTAGGCCATGATTATAGGTGAGTGTACATAAATGTACACTTTTCATAAACTTAAGCTTCATAAAACAATAACACATAATGCAACGGACGGTTAATAACGTAGTTGAACAACAACAATGTAGTGGACGGTTACACAACATAGACCCGATACACACTAACAACATAAAACAGTCACACATACTGAACTCCTAGGTTACATATGTTGAAAATAGACTCGGTACGACATACACACATATTGAACAACAGCACTTACATGTTTGATTTGTCATTCCTCATCACATGTAGTAGTCAGAGAGATATTTTTCATTGTGCAAGACGTGATTTCACTCGATTATAGTCAATTCTCTGTTGCTTGCTTCCGCCACTTCAGTTGCTAGTTGAAGCATGAAATGGCGACATCTCCGCAGCAGCATGCTGTTGTTCTCCTTTTGAATTCTGCTAACTGCTTCCTCATAGTCACCCACATTTCGTCTAGGCATGCTCAATGAACGACGATGAGGTACCGGTGCCCCTAAGTTACGTAGATCATTAAACAAGCTCTCCTGCTCCGTTACCCTGAATGCCCATTCTGCCCGAATACCAGCGTAATAATCCTTTGGGCTAGAGTATTTTTTGCTCATGTAGTCATAACTAAATGGAGGTAGTAGCCACACTTTAGGCAGCCTTCGTTGGCGTGAACTGCCTGCACCCCTCGAAGACATTTCTTGTACACAGCAAAATGAAAATAAATATATGGGTTGTAAAGAATTATTGAGATGGGTTGGAAAATGATCGTAGTTGGGGTACTGCTATTTATAGACATGCAGAGGATATGAAACGGTACTGATAATTGATATTAGGGATTACTGTGGAAGAACACACTTCCATGATATTATTTTTACTTTTTCATTTCATGCAACCCTTTCTTTTTGTTTTCTCTAACTTGTTGCAGTTTGTATACCTGTGATATACTGTCGGGTCGTATTCTAATTTTGTCAGCATATGTATGTACTATTGTCAAACTTCTTGTTATCGAATATCGATTTCATATATGAAAACTTGTGCAGGTCTATGACTCATTTACCAGAGGAGATCCCATTATTGATTCATCAGCATCAAGCCGATACGATATGGCGTCAATCGGTATGAATTATTTACTTATAATCGATATTTGAATACTACACAAACACTGTAGTTGTTACATAATATAATGTGAAACTATAAATGTTAGTCCATGGATCATCCTATTTGGACATTTCAATGGTTTAGACAAATTTCCCTAAGTGTAAACGTTAGTCTATAGAGAGAGAACGAAGAAGATTATATTAAATGGACCGCTAGCTTAACCCAAAAAAAAAAAAAAATGGTTCAAAAGTTGATAATCAACAAGTTTAACAATTACCCCAAGTTCACGCTTAGGATGAAATAAAGGACTTTTAAATACAATTCCTAAAATAAAATAAGAAACAAATATCGCAAACAAAATTCTTTTTTATAGAGGTTGAATTCATAATCTTATAGTTCAAAATAACATATTATAATCATCAAATCAGAAGTCCTAGTTCGTCACCTATTACCTACTCAAAAAATTATTAAATAATCCAATTTCAGCAACTCATAGTACCATCGCAGTGTGGAAAACTAGATCTGTCTACTTCCTTACTTGAACAACATTATTTCAATTGATAAATTTCAATAAAAAATTTTAAAAATAGGTGGAGTTTGCCCTTTCAAAAATAGTTTAAGTGCTGTAACAGCGGGAACCACCCGCTAGTTTTTGGAATTCATAGTACGAACTGTTTTCACACTATTAACCCACATTGACTTTTTCAATTTTTATGAGACGATTTTCAGTATAATTTACATGAATTGTTTGTAGTTTTTTTTTTAATTATAATTTCAGAGTTGCGTATTGGCCTGTTGGTGCAACTTTTATTTTTAAATAAGTTGAAAAAGTTAATTACCATAATGTTAGAGAAATAATGCTTTCGGCGTCTTTTTTATTACTAACTTTTAACTTACAATAAACTGTACCAAATAAACACATGAAGGGGTTCGTTTGGGATGTGGGTTGACTTTTTGGCTTTTTAAATTTTTGGCTATTTTAGCCTAGGGCTAAAAAGCCTCACTTGGGATAGGCTTTTTGGCTTTTGTAAAAGAAAAAATGAATGAATATTGTTTAGATGTAACATTTTGTGTTATTGGCTTTTTAGCCTATTTTGTCTTTTTGCCATGCCAAAACGAAGGCCCAGTTGTTCATTCCTTGTCTTCTACCTAGTTAATAAAGTGAGTCAACATTATTTCTTGTAAAAATTTTCATCACGTAAGTAGTTGGGAACATTAAATAAATAACACCACATGATACTCTAGAATGACTCAATAATTATCCTTGCTAGCTGGCTAATTATGTAGTACTCTAGGAGAAAAATATGTTGATTCACTTTTGTTAAATAATTAAGAAATAATAAATAATTCACTTCATATGTTATGATTTCTCATTTGTTGATTCATCAGTGAAGCGTTTTGCCAATTCTGAATAACATAATCTTCTACTTGCCAGCGATTTCTTATTTTATATTTTTACTGTCCTAAAAATTATATAAAATAAGGACACAAACAATTTCAATTATTGACAAAGTGACTATTTTAGCTTGTTCGTTTACTTAAATAACTTTTAACTTATTTCATACTACAACAACTTGCATTAATATAGTTCGAGCGACATTTTTCATTTCAAAATAAAGGACTTTAAACTCTTCAAAATATATTCATTATATGTTATATTAGTCTGTAATATTTCATTGTATTCATTTGATCCCCAACTTATTTAATTCTTATCTCAATGATGAAATGACGGCTTAGTTATATTTTACGCCCTTCTAATTTAACTAAAAACCACATAAACCCCCATTGCAGTCTACAATGAAGGGTACAACCCAACTTTGTTAACAAGTGTACCAAACGTTCTAAAACTTATATTAGTTTTGATGGAGCCTTTTATTTCTATGTCATGACACTGCAAATCTGTGTCTGTATGTATTTATATTTGTACATTTACACCACTTACGCACTATGCACCACTAAAATGTTGGTTATCTCACCCACTGTTTCAGTTAATAGAAGATAGGTTCATTATGAAAATTCAATTGTCATTTTGTACAAGCATTATGTCTCTTACACACAACGTTGTCTTGTGCAGGCGAAAGATCAGCCGAAATTGAAATGCCGACGATCTGATTCTGGCATATGGGACACCGCCTTGGACCATAGAGTCCTACGTTGCCTACTCCATGCGGGGTTCTATGGGGTGTATCGGATCGGACCTATTCGATTGGACCACCATCTCGTTACAACTCTCGTAGAGAGGTGGCTCATAGAGACGCGCACATTTCATTTTCCTGTTGGAGAGTCCACAGTTACATTACAAGATATGGCTATTCTATTTGGTCTACCGGTTGACGGACACGCAGTCACTGGAAAAGACCCAGGAAATAAGTTGAATGATTTGATAGCGCTATGTGTGGAGTTGCTAGGAGCAGCACCTACACAAGAAGACTTCATAGGATCATCGATTAAGTTGAAATGGATATCAGAGCATTTCCGTCACCTTCCACATGATGCATCCGATGAGACGGTTCGTCATTATGCTCGAGCCTATATTATGTGGCTTATTGGGGGGGTGCTTGTCCCCGATAAGTCACAAAATATAGTGAAGATGATGTTTTTGCCACTACTTAGAGACTTTGACCGTATCCAGGAATACAGCTGGGGTGGGGCCACATTGGCATGTTTGTACAGGATGTTGTGTCGGGCAACTAAGGCTGATACAAAGGAGATAGCTGGCCCACTTGTGTTGTTACAAGTGAGTTGCAATGACTTGTAGTTTTATCTCATATTCTCAATTGCCATGTTTTCTAAAGTGCCTACTGTAATAAATTAATAATGGCATCATTCATTGTAGGTTTGGACGTGGGAGAGATTGAGCAGGATCACCCCTAGTCGGAAGTCGAACATTGCTGCTGGTGAGCGTGCCATAAGGGAGGGCGACCAGTTGTTACTACCTGGCCCGCGAGCTTGCAAGTGGAGGGTTTCCTTTAGCCATGAGGTGATATCGACTAATGTCAGTGTTATCTTCCGGGACCAGTTCAACCACATGATAAAGGGGGAGGTTTGTAATTTGTTCATGTGAATTTACCCATTTTTTTGTTTGTCAACCTCCGTTGTACGAATAGATCTCTAAATTATTGCATTGCTATTGCAGTTCATATGGGAGCCTTACGGGACGGAGGATGACATCATGACCAGCTTCCCATCATATTGTACCCTTGGTCGAGACATATGGATGGCACAAGTGCCACTTATATTGGATATCATTGACTGGCATCTCCCTGACCGGGTGCTTAGACAATTTGGACGAGTTCAGAGTGTACCTAATTGCTTTGATGCCCACTTGGCTATGCATTTTAGAGATAGGCGTGGCAAAATGGCCATTGATTGGGCAAAGGAATACCAGACATTTATTGGCGAGTGGAACAACCAACGCAACCCCATTGTTCATGCTGAGAAGAGCAATGAAGTGCTTACATCTTCGGACCCATACATGTTTTGGTTTCGCCATCATACACGTGTACTTAGTAATCCGAGTGACATTGCTGCCTTCGGCTACCAAGGCATCGGGGGTAGTTTAGAGGGATTGGTAAGTTCTTTATATTCTGCAAAACAACATTTGCTTAAGTTTGTGTATGTTTGTTATTTGGCATTGATGGTTATGTAACATAGCTACCATTACATTACAGGTTCGTAGAGTTGCGAGGGCATATCATATGGCAGACGCTACCTATATTACACGCGATGGTAGAGAGGGATTGGATGCCGTTGCCCAGATACGAGAGTTATTGTATGATGGTTTGCAACAGGCACACCGACCTGACCGACTAGATTTCGGCCACTTTGGCGAGGATCCTTATATGGAGGTAGATATTACAGTGACATCAATGCCACACCCGAATATGCCATCCATTGAGCCATCAACATCAATGCCTCCACCGCATCCTACCGCACGTCATGCACATCAATCGGACTATTTCGATATGGAACACTTTGGTGAGGGGCCTTCCATGGCCCTGTCCCCTCATGGTCCATCTACAGCAATGCATACACCGCAGACTTCCCCACCTGAATGTACCAATTACATATCCCAGTTTGCCCCTGAGGTAGATCCTCTAATGTCTGAACATACTTCCACATACCATGGCCATATATTGGACCCCTCCTGGTCACCACCCCCATATAGGATAGCGGTTGGTACCTTAGTGACTCCCTTAGCACCACTGTCTACTACATGTCTGTCTACTATGATTCCCTCTGCGTCGACATTGACCGCACCGGACCCTTTCACAGTACCATCATCTCCTACCCCACCATCATCTCCTATACCACATATAACCTTCACCTACCATGTTGATCCACTCATTACCCATGACTTCCACATTGACGGGGAGGGGGAGGGCCAAGTCCATGCACCTACCAGAGGGACAGGTAGGGGTAGAGGTTATGGCGGCTGTCGTGGTGTAAGTAGAGGGCGAGGGCGAGGGCGAGGGCAACGCCAAGCAATAGACCATGACAATAATGCAACGGATGATGGCGTTTCACAGCTTCATGCCGTATGTGAAGGTTTGCCAGAGGTGGTATCAAATGATTGTACTACAGCCATTGGTGATGTGCAGCCAGCTTCTATAGAAGCGGGCGAGGGAGTCGTACGTGCAGCAGCACAAGATATACAGAGAGTATATAGTAAGAGACCCAGGAGACAAACCCATAGAAGGGGTTGTGGAACAGGGGGAAAATTAGGACATTAGGAACAACCAACATTGGTAAGTATATTCAAACATTATCTTCAGGTGGTGTTTTCACTTGGATTAGTCTACATTGTTTAAGTTGTGGCGTATTATATAGTTCTGGCTTTTGGCTTATCTTATCTTGTAATTGTGGCTTATTTTCTAAGATTCTAGATGCTGCTGCTGCTGCTATTTTTGTTACTGTTTTAAAGGAAGGGGTAGCTGCTTGCTGTGTTGCTGGTTGCTTGCTGTTTCTTGATTCTAGTTGCTGCCGGCTGTGTGTTGCTGCTGCTGGCTTGATGCTGTTGTGGATGGGTCGTGATGGTGTTCATACAGTTGGAACATTTACTTTGTAATTATGTTTGAAATAGTTATTGTAATACTATATGTATTTCCTGGGCCTAATTTTGGCCTTCCATATGGGATGTACATGGTTTATTCTATAAATAGGTCTTGTTTATATTTGGGTGTACTTAGTGTTGGGTTTGTTCTTGCTCCCCATCAGCTTCTGTGCTTACACTATAAGAAATCGCACCTTTGGCGAGCATTTTTGGCGACTAAACAAATTGTAGTCGCCGAGAGTATAATTTTTGGCAACTAAAATTCAAATTTGTCGGCGTTGCTTCAAGATACCGGTACTAAAATTTTTTAGTCAATAAATATTACTTATTGGTGACTGAATTTAAATTTAGTCGCCAAATAGTACTTTTGGCGACTAATATTTTCGTCGCTGTTCAGTAATTTAACTATTGCTGGCCTTTTACTATTAATACCATTTTCTCAATTCCAACAGATTGACTTGCAACTCTTTTGGCTAAAGAGAGAAGCCATTCACTGACTTACATTGGATGCATAAAGAAAGGACCTGTGATAACTGACTCTAAACTGAAGTGGTAGATAGGAAAACTTTTACCCCTCCCTCTCCTTTAAATATATATTTTTGTGTTTTTTTGTTTATGCAATAATGTCTATATTTGATGAAGTGTGTATAACTATTCACAACCTAATTTTTGAGTTTTTTTTATATTACAAATATTTCCAGGTATGAGAAATCAGGACATCTGATTTGGTAGTGAATACGTCTTGCATGCTTGTGGTCCTATCTATGTTCTTTCTGCAGAGGTGGTAGCATCACTGGCAATTGCTAGAAATAACAGGTCTGTCCATAACAATATGTAGTTTATTTTGCATGATCTCTTTATTGTGGTTTCTGTATACATATATATATATATATATATTATGTTTGTTTGGTTTTGTTCTAGTTAGTCATGTTATCACATTGACATTCATTTGGTGAAGTAGGTTGGTTTCTTGGATTTTAGGATATCTAATTGAATGCTAGATGACATTCTATGGAAGAGTTGGCATTCTAAGCTTTGAGCAAGGTTTTGTGCTCTTTATATATGGATTCAAGGTTGAGGCTTATGATTCATTATGGTCATGAGCATGTCTCAAATTCTCCATGAGGGAAAAATATCTTACCTCTTTAAGTCAAAGGCACAAAATCTATAAGCATATATATTCTGGAGAAAGAGATAACCCGTCCTAATGTGGCCATTCTGAATTTTTCTACCACATATCTGGTGAGGGACTGAGGGTTTGAAACAGAAGGATAGATTGCATAGCATTTGAATTACACGTGCAGTAGAAGATGTGGAAAATTACAATCTTGTTTACTAGAGTCCATTTAAGTACTTTGTAAACCCACTAGTAGGACATTTGTAGCCCTTTCTTCTTTTTATTTTTTTATTTTTTGCTATAGGAAAGCTTGGCCTTCCCAATTATGTGCACTTTTTGATCCTTCCAACTTTTATGGTTTCATATTATTTTTTTAAAGTTGGACAACTTTTTTATTTGTAGCAAATAAAATTTAGTACAGTATATAGTTCCTTAATGCTTACTGTGTTGTTACCTTTCATGATTATAATTTAATCAGTTTAAATTCATAAATGATGAAACCTTTTTATTAAATCTAATAGGGAGCTTTTGAACTGGGCAAAGCTTTTTGGTCTCATTCATTCACTAAAATGTAAATTATAGTGCTTGCTTAGTTATATAGTGCTTGCTTAGTTATTCATTGAACTGGGCAAAACTTTAAATAAATTATAGTGCTTGCTTAGTTATTTCGGGTCATAGATGATTGAATAGGAATAGAGCTTAACACTTGGTATGATTTTAGCCCCCGTCTGCTCTGATTCTGTTCATAGCATTAATTTTGTCGAAAACACCTTCAACTTAACCAAAAAAGGGCGTTAAAGGAGCGAAAATACGAAATAGCCCCCGAACTACTGTATGGATGTCACGGTCACCTTCCCCATCATAAATAGGAGCTGTGACAACAGACGGAATTTAATTAGCCAGTGTAGGTTGGGAGTTAGAGCCGAAAACGCCTTAAACTTAACCGAAAAAGGGCGTTAAGAGGGCGAAACTACAAAACAGCCCCCGAACCATCGTTCGGACGTCACGGCCACCTTCCCCATCATAAATAGGACCTGTGACAATAGACGGATTGTAATTAGCACGTGTAGGTTAGGAGTTAGAGCCAAAAACGCCTTAAACTTAACCGAAAAAGGGCGTTAACAGAGCGAAACTGCGAAACAGCCCCCGAACCACCATTCGGATGTCATGACCACCTTCCTTATAGCAAATAGGACCTGTGACGATAAATGGATTGTAATTAGCACGTGTAGGTTGGGAGTTAGAGCCGAAAACGCCTTAAACTTAACCGAAAAAGGGCGTTAAGGGGGCAAAACTGCGAAACAACCTCTGAACCACCGTTCAAATGTCACAGCCAGCTTTCCCGTGACAAATAGCACCTGTGACAATAGACGAAATGTAATTAGCACGTGTATGTTGGAAGTTAGAGCCGAAAACGCTTTAAACTTAACCGAAAAATGGTGTCAAGAAAGCAAAAATACGAAATAGCCCCCCGAACTACCGTATGAATGTCACAGCCAACTTCCCCATCATAAATAGGAGCTGTGACAATAGATGGAATTTAATTAGCACGTGTAGGTTGGGAGTTAGAGCCAAAAATGCCTTAAACTTAACCGAAAAATGGCATTAAGAGGGCGAAACTGCGAAACAGCCCCCGAACCACGTTACGGATGTCACGGCTACATTGCCTGTGACAAATAGGACCTGTGACAATAGAAAAAATGTAATTAGCACGAGTAGGTTGGGAGTTAGAGCTGAAAATGCATTAAACTTAATCGAGAAATGGCGTTAAGGGTGCGAAAAAGCAAAAAGGGCGTTAAGGGTGTGAAAAAGCTAATTGATAAACTCACTTTGTTGCTGTATAATTGATATTGTGTGTCATATCCTCATAAATCGTTATTTGCCTATTTTTGTTGAAATAACAATATGTTAAGCTAAAAGGAATGATTGACTGATTTTTATTTATATAGTCTTGCTATATCAATTGGTATATTCGTTGTGTTATTCATCTAAATTCAACTGAGTTAGTTATCTAATTTTTTCCTTCTACATAAGCTAAATTACTTGTTAAATAAATTGAACCATATTTTGTTTAAACAAAAATCAAGCTCTGCATTTTTTATTACTTACCTCACTGGTTTTTGTTGCAGATTGATAATGTTGGCATGGATACAGTGATGTTTTTGGGCCAGATTGATGATGTTTGCATGGGCGCAATTTACATTATATTTTTTGTTTATGGAAAACATGTACAGCTGATATGTTTTGTTATTAAGTTCTTTTTTTTTTTTAGTTTGAATTGTAATTGTTGGTTCGGATAGTATATGTATTTGTTAGATTATACTATGTTTATGGATTCTTAATTTCTTTGATATGTACAGTTAATAGTTAAGTTGTATGTATGGTTGAAAATTGAATGCTACAGGTTGTGGAGAAATATTTTTATTGAATGGTTGAGAATTGAATGAATGAATAAATGGATGAATAATTTTGTATATGCATAGGTTACAAGTGACACAAAAAGTATTATTTCTTGTAGTGTTATTTGGTGTTAGAACAGGTGTGTTGTTTTTTCTTAATGGGTTGAGCTTCCAAAAAAAACTCCGCGTTAATGTTAACTTGTATTGGGTTGTTGTTATATGCACAGGTTACAGGTGAATATAATATTTTTACTCACCAAACATATAAATAGATTTGTATACATTTTTTTTTTTTTTTGTTAAGGGGTGCTCTTTCCCTTGCAATTCTTTATTAGTTCATCAATTTCTTTATTGAATTGCAATGAGTTAATGAATGTTCTAGATTAATGAATGGACTCACTCAGATTTCTTTAATGCTTTGGAATTTTCATGTTTGGTCTTTGAATTTTCAATCATTAGATTAAACATTAGGCTTTTAATGCTTGGTTTAGAAATAAGTGTAATATAGTGTGTATAGTTATGTATCTTGATATATAACTGTTAAATTTCTAGAGATTATGTGGCATGTTTGTTATGAATAATAGGAATGTATGTTGAATTAAAAAAAAAATACTTAAGGTTTGTGTTAAAAATTTGTGTTAATATACAACTCCATTTTTTGTACCCACTTTATAGACTCAATGATGTGTAAAGAAATTTTTTGTACCCACTTTATTTAGTTTTTTTAATTTTGTTTATGAATTTTTTTTTAAAAAAAAAAACAAATTTACTTGTTAGATGATTACGAAGACTTTTGAAAAAACTTAAACTTATTTCAAAAATTTGTGTTAATAATTTTTTTTATGATTTTTATGAGAGTATTACTAGGTTTGTGTTAAAAATTTGTGTTAATAATTAGTGTTACATGTCATGAAAATTTAATATCAAAGAGAGAGAGACAGAGTGTGAAAACAAAATTAAGGTTTGTGCTTTCAAATTTGTAGACAGTAAGAGTGTCATGAAAATTTACCCCCACCAATTATCCCACAAAATGAAATTAAAACAGAAATATAATATCATGAATCCAAGTAAACACAAAATCACAACAATGCTGCATTGCATAACAACAATATATTGTACAAGTTCACATTAGAAAGATACAAAACTTAATGCACCATCTATTCCAATAGAACGTGGAAAATGTTAGGGTGAGGAAAACAAATGCATTTTGACAAATAAAACATAATTTGTTAGCTGGAGAAATAATCTCAAAGCCAAGTGGTTGGTCCAGTTGGAGGACTAATAAAGTTAACACAGACGAACTGCCGCCTTCAAAAGCACAGAAAACAGAACAGGTAGCTTAGTCAAAAGTTTCCCTTAACTAGGGCTCCTCAAATAGTGATCCTCTTATTAAAGAATTTCAATCTTCATCAAGCAAGACGAAAGACGAAAGAGTGGCCTTTCAATTTCTGGTAGTCCAGTCAAAATGATGACTCTAGTAAGGAATAGGGGGTTGACAAAAAACTAAACTTGGGGGCTGGACAAAGAAGCTCAAAGCCAAGTGGTTGGTCTAATTGGGGGACTAATAAAGTCCAAACAAACGAACTACCGCCTTCAACAACACATAAAACAGAACAGATAGCTCAGTCAAAAGCTTCCCTTAACTAGGGCTCCTCAAATAGTGATCCTTTTCTTAAAGAATTTCAATAACCATCAAGAAAGACGAAAGAGTAGCCTTTCTATTTCTGGAAGTCCAGTCAAAATGATGACTCTAGTAAGGAATGGGGGGTTGACAAAAAACTAAACTTGGGGGCTGGACAAACAAGCTCTAAACCAAGTGGTTGGTCTAGTTGGGGGACTAATAAAGTTCAGACAAACGAACTACCGCCTTCAACAACACATAAAACAGAACAGGTAGCTCAATCAAAAGCTTCCCTTAACTGGGCTCCTCAAATAGTGATCCTCTTCTTAAAGAATTTCAATCTCCATCAGGAAAGACGAAAGAGTCGCCTTTCAATTTCTGGAAATCCAGTCAAAATGATGACTCTGGTAAGGAATGGGGGGTTGACAAAAAAACTAAACTTGGGGGCTGGACAAAGAAGCTCAAAGCCAAGTGGTTGGTTTAGTTGGGGGACTAATAAAGTCCAAACAAATGAACTACCGCCTTCAACAACACATAAAACAGAACAGGTAGCTCAGTCAAAAGCTTACCTTAACTGGGGCTCCTCAAATAGTGATCCTCTTCTTAAAGAATTTCAATCTCCATCAGGAAAGACGAAAGAGTCGCCTTTCAATTTCTGGAAGTCCAGTCAAAATGATGACTTTAGTAAGGAATGGGGGGTTGACAAAAAACTAAACTTGGGGGCTGGACAAAGAAGCTCAAAGCCAAGTGGTTGGTCTAGTTGGGGGACTAATAAAGTTCAGACAAACGAACTACCGCTTTCAACAACACGTAAAACAGAACAGGTAGCTCAGTCAAAAGCTTCCCTTAACTGGGGCTCCTCAAATAGTGATCCTCTTCTTAAAGAATTTCAATCTTCATCAGGAAAGACGAAAGAGTCGCCTTTCAAAATCTGGAAGTTCAGTCAAAATGATGACTCTGGTAAGGAATGGGGGGTTGACAAAAAACTAAACTTGGGGCTGGACAAAGAAGCTCAAAGCCAAGTGGTTAGTCTAGTTGGGGGACTAATAAAGTTCAGACAAACGAACTACCGCCTTCAACAACACGTAAAACAAAACAGGTAGGTTAGTCAAAAGCTTTCCTTAACTAGGGCTCCTCAAATAGTGATCCTCTTCTTAAAGAATTTCAATCTCTATTAGGAAAGCAAGTGTCTCCTTTCAATTCTTGGTAGTCCAGTCAAAATGATGACTCTGGTAAAGAATGAGGGGTTGACAGAAAACTAAACTTGGGGGCAGGACAAACAAGCTCAAATCCAAGTGGTTGGTCTAATTGGGAGATTAATAAATTTCCAAAAAGCTGTTTTTGGAAATTCGAAAACCAAGTAAGTTTTGGATTTAAAATTTATTAAAATTATTTTTGATATATACAAGCAAACAAAATTTTAAGTTTGACAAACTCTTTTAAAAAATGTAATTATAATATACATTTCAAAATACAAAACCATACGGATCATCTATTTGCATAAATTCCATTTTAACCCAATACTTTTATATTCAATTACATTTTCATTCCAACAATATTTTCATACACTAGTCTTCCAATACTATTGGGTTAAGTGGTTGTGTGTGAGATTTGCAAATTTATTACGAGTGATTTCCAAAAAAAAATCAAAATAACAATTAATCTTTCTATTTTATATGGGGTTAAGTGGGCGTGCGTGGGATTTACAAATTTGTTACGATTGATCTGCGGATGGGTACGTTACGACCAATGTTCAGTTGATGTTGTAAATGTTTCCCAAAATATTACAAATTGAATATTCAAAAATTAATTTTAAAATAATTCCAAATGACAACAAAAATTCAAATAGTCATACTTTTCAATGAAATACAAACAGTTGGTTGTAACAACGAATGATGCATAGCTAAGTGAAACACAGCATTGCCTACATAAGCTTCCTTTTTTATTACAGTGACAATTCAGAAAGTTACATGGCAACAGTGAATTCACTGATTTACCTTACAATGAGCATGCCCTTATTTTGTCCGTATATGCAGATGGATTGTCAAATCATGTGACTCGGTGCACAAGCTTTGGTTTTCTTCATTTTTTGCTCAATTTTTTGATTACAGTGACAACTCATCTTTTATTGATATATACGAGATTCTCAATTCAGAAAGTCACATGGCAACAGTGAATTTACTGATTTACCTTACAGTGAGCATGCCCTTATTTTGTCCGTATATGCAGATGGATCGTCAAGTCATGTGACTTGGTGCACAGGTTTTGGTTTTCTCGATTTTTTGCTCGACTTTTTTATTACAGTGACAACTCATCTCTTATTGATATATGTGGGATTATCAATTCATAAAGTCACATGGCATTAGTGAATTCACTAATTTACCTTACAATGAGCATGCCCTTATTTTGTCCGTATATGCAGATGGATTGTCAAGTCATGTGACTTGGTGCACAGGCTTTCGTTTTCTCGATTTTTTGCTCGATTTTTTTATTACAGTGACAACTCATCTCTTATTGATATATGTGGGATTCTCAATTCAAAAAGTCACATGGCAACAGTTAATTCACTGATTTACCTTACAGTGAGCATGCCTTTATTTTGTCAGTATATGCAGATGGATTGTCAAGTCACGTGACTTGGTACACAGTATTTGCTTTTCTCTATTTTTTCATTCTAGTGACAACTCATACCTTGTTCGTATATGTGGAATTGTCATGCAGAGGCATCTTTCTAAAGCCGTTCATAACCAACTATATAAACGACTAAAGGTGAAGACACAACCTTACAACTCATTTCGCCTTACGAAATTAACATTCATTTGTTTTAAAAAATTTGCATGGCTACACGATTCATGGGAGGGAGTGGGAATCGCAGATGTGGTAGGAACTTGCAAAGGGGTGACAGTTCACGACGATGAGGGGGAAGGGGACGCGGCGATGCTGAAGACGATTCATGGGAGGGAGTGGGAATACCTGTTTTAGATTATGCTTGTGGTTATCGTGATAGGTTTGGGAAGCGACATTTTTTGATGCCCAAGTATTATCCAGTTCAAGGAGGTTCATGTATGGATCCATAAGATAATCAAACAGGATATGGTTTAGCAGACGCTAGACTTCTGAAGTGGCCCGCACTATTTATAGAGCGAGTGCAAATGGAAAGATTATGTCGGGAAAATCGACTGAAAGTGCCAAAAGTACGTTCTGTTGAGATCCAAAAGGAAGATCCTGATAATGTTGATCGACTATGTGAAAAATTACAATGTGAGATTTCTCAAATGCGCCGTAGGTTAGCCCGCGATATGCAGCTATATATAGTTAAGAAGGATGCCCAGAAGAATAGAACAGAATCAAATGTTGCGGCTATTTAGGATATCATGGAGAATCCTGAACTTGTCTCTGACGCTGAGCTTTCGGATTATTCAGACTCTGAGCCACCTGTCGATTTAAGCGCGAATTAGGTGTTAATGTCTACACTTCGGCAATATTAGGTCATGCATTAATATGTAATGTCTATGTTAGACTAAGTGTTTCCGTAATGAGTTTGTCAGATTGTCTGTCTAATATTTGTCTATCTAACTGTTATGTTTATGTATTGTGTGTTCAGTTCAGGGTGTCTAGGATGTATGTATTGTGTGTTCAGTTCATGATGTCCAGAATGTATTTTTGTGGGAGACTTATGTCTGTACTACCTATGAAACTGAAAACTATTACATTTGCAACTTTAGTTATGTTGTTTTCATGCCTGTATGAGTATTTAGAAATTAGTGACTTCGTATATTATGTATTAAGTTTTATTACAAAAATGTTGACAAAATTTATTTTAGGAGAAATACACATTCTCTTAACTTGTTCATCTTCTCAATCGTGAGAACCCAATAATGTAACCATTATTCATTGAATATAACAAATAACGTTCTCATTCTTACAAAAAATTACACTACCAATTGAATAAAACAAATAACCTTTACATTCATTCATTCATTCATTGCACAACATCAGTCTTATGAAATAAGCGAAACCAATTGAATCACAATAACATCAACTCCAACCCAATATTTATATTACATAAGTTCATGTTCGTAATAAGAATTCAAATTACATACAAGTTACATTACATAGCAAAAAACAGAAAAAGTACCATTCGTATGTAAAAAATACATTACCAAAATTTGAGATCTTTCTCTTATTCCTTCTTGCTGCAGCTCTCGCGGTGGCCTTCGTCTTCTTGGCCTACTCCGCAGTGCTCTTCGCGTCTCACCCTTCGTCGTTGTTCGTCGAACTGCACAGTGTGTGGGTGTGCTTCGGACTGTAGAGCATGTATATCACCTTCTACCCCAAAACAAAGACAAAAGGAAAAAGAAAAAATTAATGAAAACAACTAGAAAACGGTTTTTTTTACTAAACTAGTTTTCTGAATTACATTATCACCTTCTAATCCAAAACAAAGACAAAATAAAAAATATATAAATTTAAATGAAAACAGCTTTAGTAAAGCCAAAATAAATTTCTGAATAACACCTTCTAACCCAAAACAAAGATAAAAGAAAAAAATTAAAATTTAACATGAAAACGCCTGTAGTAAAGCAAAAAAAAATTTTATGAATTACATTATTACCTTATAACCTAAAAAAAAAAAAAAAAAAAATTTACATGAAAACAGCTTTAGTAAAGACAAAAAAAATTTCTGAATTACAACTTCTAACTCAAAACAAAGACAAAAGAAAAAAAAAATTAATGAATTACATTATCACCAAAACAATGACAACAGAAAAAAAAAATTAATAAAAAAATTTAAATGAACAGTAAAAGCGTGGTTTCAATCCACGCTTGTTGTAGTGAACAGTGAAAGCGTGGTTTCAATTCACGCTTCTTTTAGTGAACATTGAAAGCGTGATTCACAATCACGTTTTCTTCAGAAAACAAACTTAAACAACATGCACCGTGAAAGCGTGGTTTAGAACTACGCTTTCTTCAGAAAACAAATTAAATGACATGCACAGTGAAAGCGTGGTTTGGAACCACGTCTTCTTCAGAAAAAAAATTTATGTTAAAAGTGTGGTTTGCAACCACACTTTCTTAATTAAAAGCGTGGTTTCTAATAGCGCTTTCAATATTCATCAAATTTTCGGCCCAAAACAGTGAAAGCGTGATTTGAAATAGCGCTTTAGCCTAGTTTGGAAATTCCATCCTGTTGGAAATCAAGCTATTGTATTGTTAATATAATAATACCAACTGTATGCTTATATCATTAATATATATATTAATGTATAGTTAATATAATATGTTAATATCATATGTTATATATTAGAGTATACAGCTACTAGCTCAAATGATAGGATTCCTTTTCTTTTGCTTTTCTTTTTCTTTTCTACTTTCGGTTGCTTTCGGCCATATGACCTTCTTTTCATTTTTCTATTCCATCTATATCATAATGCTGTTTGTAACAACTCCTATATAATGGAGCTTCCATTTGGTTTCTAATATGAAATAGAATTACAGAGCATATTAGCTCTTTCAATCACTCTCTCAATATTTCTTTCATGGTATCAGAGCAGGTGTAATCCTGTCTCATCATTTTCGCCTCTTCAGTCAGTATTCGAGTTTTCTGTTTTAATTTTTTGTCTCTTTTTTCTACTCAAATCTATCCTTTTATTTCATGCCTAAATACGGTCTAGCTTTTGGAATGGCTATCGACTCATCCTCCTCTTCTTCTGATATTATCATCTCATCATCTTTATCCTCTCATCAAATGAAAACCTCTCATCTTCCGATCACCGCCATAAACTGAATAGGCAAAATTATTTGCAATGGTCTCAATCCATATTAATGTTTATACGAGGAAAGGAGAAAGATGACTACATCACTGGAGCCTCAGCACTACCAGAAACCACAGCATCAACCTACAAAAGGTGGATAGCTGAAAATAATATGGTCATGTTGTGGCTCGTCAACTCTATGACCACTGACATTGGCGAAAATTTTCTGTCATTTGATACTGCCAAAGAGATCTGGGACATGGCAAAAGAAACGTTTTCGGACAAGGAAAACATATCTGAAATCATCCAGCTTGAAAGCTCCCTCCACGATTTACGTCAAGACAATCTTACGTGTGTTACTGATGGTTTGTTGTATAAAAAGATTGTCGAAAGGAAGCGTGTGTTTAAATTCTTGTTAGGATTGAACACAAATCTTGATGAAATTAGAGGAAGAATTATGGGAGTAAAACCGCTACCTAGCCTTAGAGAGGCATTCTCTGAAGTCCATTGCGAAGAAAGTTGGAAAAAACTCATGATGGGATCCTATCAACAACTGAATATGGCAGAAAGCTCGGCTCTTAAGACTCAATTCGCTCCTATTGACAACCGTCAGAAAAATAAAGGAGGTAGGCCCTAGTGTGATCATTGCAGAAAGCTGGGTCACTCGAGAGAAACTTGCTGGAAGATTCATGGAAAGCCAGCAGATTGGAAGCCACGTCAACCTCTCGAGAAAGAAGGACGAAGTAATCATGTAGGTACAAATGAACTATCACCACAACCTGAAGCAAGTCCTTTCACCAAGGAGCAAATGAAGATGCTCCATAAACTACTACAGTCACAATCTGGTTCGTCTTCCAACCACATCATTGGATCCGGAACCTTGGCTCACAAAGGTAATTCTTTGAACGCCTTTACTGTTGGTAAGAAAAGTAAAAAACCTTGGATTGTGGACTCAGAAGCATCTGATCATATGACGGGAGATGCAACAATTTTTGATACATATAGCTCATGTCAAAATAATTTAACGGTCCGAATAGCAGATGGTTCACTATCAAAGGTTGCCGGTACAGGTTCAGTTGTGCTGTCTAGGAATCTTATTCTCAACTCTGTTCTCCTTGTTCCTGACTTGGACTGTAATTTGTTGTCAATTAGTGAACTCACTAAGGAAAAGAGGTGTGTTACTAATTTTTTCTCCACTCATTGTGAATTTCAAGATTTGGATTCGGGGAAGACGATTGGCAATGCTGAGAAATGCTCTGGACTCTACATCCTTAAGGAATGCCACTATCCACAGGAACAACCTCAAACGGTAATTCGTGGTAGTTCTTTTTCGGTTTCATGTCAAAATAATGATAGAGCAATTATGTTGTGGCACTATCGCTTAGGTCATCCTAATGTTATGTATCTCAAGCATTTATTTCCTTCATTATTTAAAACTCCAAAACCTTTTGATTGTGAAATCTGTCAATTGTCTAAGCATGTACGGTCCCAATTTCCCATTCAATCCTATAAAGCGTCTCGTCCATTCTCACTAATTCATAGTGATATCTGGGGTCCATCAAGAATAAAAAATGTAACTGGTAGTAGGTGGTTTGTCTCATTCATAGATGATCATACTAGATTAACCTAGGTCTTCCTCATGAAAGACAAATCTAAAACAAGCCAAATCTTCAAAAATTTTCAAATTATGATTCAGACACAATTCCAGTCAAAAATCCAAATTCTAAAGTCTGATAATGCTCGGGACTATTTCAACTCCATTCTAGGAGAATTTTTAGCAAAAGAAAGGGTAGTTCACTTAAGTTCATGTGTTGACACCCCACAATAAAACGGCATCGTTGAACGGAAAAATAGGCATTTGTTAGATGTTGCTAGATCGTTAATGTTTTCCACAAATGTTCCACAATTTTTCTGGGGGGAAGCTGTTCTTACAGCAGCCTACCTTATCAATAGGATGCCATCTAGGGTACTACAATTCCAAACTCCTTGTCAACTTCTCCTAAAATCCTTTCCAACTACTCGTCTCATCTCCACCATCCCACCAAAAATTTTCGAGTGCTCTGTCTTTGTTCATATCCATCAACAGTATCGAAGTAAACTTGATCCCAGGTCGCTCAAGTGTATCTTCATTGGGTATTCGTCACATCAAAAAGGGTATAAGTGTTACTCTTCGGTCACAAGGGAATTCTACAATTCCATGGATGTCACATTTTTTGAAACCCAGTCTTACTACCCTAAAATCGTTATTCAGGGGGAGACTCCAACCCAGGAATATCAATTTTGGACCCTTGAGTCATTTAGTGAGCCATCCATCACCACCAAAAATCCCACACCTCCTGAGTCATTGAATCAATCTTTACCTGCCGAAAATTCCGAGTTCATTGTTGACTTGCGAGATAATGAGCACATCCAAGAGGAAACGGAGGAAGGAGCACTTTCTCAACAATCCCATGAGGCTGAACTGGGTTCTAATCCAAGCAACATTCTAGGTGACAATATTCCTTCCACAGATAATACTGATAATTCTGAGTTAGAAAATAGTATTCTTAATATGCCCATAGCTTAGAGAAAAGGAGTTAGATCATGTACTCAGCATCCCATTGGGAACTTTATTTCTTATGATAAGCTATCACCTTCGTTTCGTGCCTTCACTTCTAGCATCACGGAGATACCCATTGGTCGGAATATTCAGGAAGCTTTCAAGTATCCGAAGTGGAAGGCGGCAGTCAATGAGGAAGTTCGGGCTCTGGAAAAGAATGGTACTTGGGCAATTATTGATCTTCCAAGAGGTAAGAAACCAGTTGGCTGTAAGTGGATTTTCACAGTAAAGCACAAGGTAGATGGTAATGTAGAACGTTATAAAGCTCGGTTGGTCGCCAAAGGATTCTCCCAATCCTATGGCATTGACTATCAAGAAACCTTTGCTCCAGTTGCCAAGCTCAACACTGTTCGTGAACTTTTATCCTTGGCCGCTAATCTCGATTGATCACTTCACCAACTTGATGTGAAAAATGCTTTCCTCAATGGTGACTTAGAGGAAGAAGTTTACATGGACATTCCTGCTGGACTTGAGACGACATCAAATTTCAACAAAGTTTGCAGACTCCGAAAATCCTTGTATGGTCTCAAATAATCTCCCAGGGCCTGGTTTGAACGATTCACTAAGGCAGTGAAAGGGTACGGTTTTGTTCAATGTCAATTCGATCATACATTATTTGTGAAGCACTCCCTAGAAGGGAAATTAGCAATTATCATTGTTTATGTGGATGACATAATTTTAACAGGTGATCATGAAGAGGAAATTGGCTTACTTAAAAAATTCCTAACAAAGGAATTTGAGATTAAAGATCTTGGAAACCTTAAGTACTTTCTTGGAATGGAGATTGCTAGGTCAAAGAAAGGTATAGCAGTCTCACAACGTAAATACGTTCTAGACTTACTGAATGAAACAGGGATGCTAGGATGCAAGCCGGCAGAAACACCTATGGACCCAGCTATCAAACTGGAAGAAAGTGACGGTAATGCACCATGTGATAAAGGGAGATATCAACGTCTTGTGGGAAAACTCATTTATCTTTCTCATACAAGGCCAGACATCGGCTTCTCTGTTAGTGTGGTCAGTCAATTCATGAATAATCCAACCGAAAAACACATGACTGCTGTGACCAGAATATTGAGGTACCTAAAAAGGACACCGGGAAAGGGTCTCTTCTTCCAAAAAACAACAAATAGAAAAATTGAGATTTTTTTAGATGCAGATTGGACAGGTTCAGTGACTGATCGAAGATCAACTTCTGGCTATTGTTCGTTTGTTTGGGGGAACGCGGTTACATGGCGAAGCAAGAAACAGTCAGTGGTAGCCCGTAGTAGTGCTGAGGCAGAATTTCATGCTATGACACTAGGTATCTATGAGGGAATCTGGTTGAACAGGCTGTTAGAAGAATTACGGGTTCCATCTGAGCATCCCATGGTTTTATACTGCGACAACCAAGCCGCCATCAGTATAGCTAAGAATCCGGTTCATCATGATCGAACTAAACACGTGGAGATAGATCGACACTTTATCAAGGAAAAGATTGAAGAAGGAGTTTTTCAAGTCAGCTACACTCTAACAAACTGTCAAAAGGCTGACATTCTCACAAAAGCTCTTGCTCGAGTTAACTTCGAAGATCTGACGGAAAAATTGGGAATGATTAACATCTACAACGTAGCTTGAGGGGGAGTGTTGGAAATCAAGCTATTGTATTGTTAATATAATAATACCAGTTGTATGCTTATATCATTAATATATATATATATATATATTAATGTATAGATAATATAATATGTTAATATCATATGTTATATATTAAAGTATACAGTTGCTAGCTCAGATGATAGGATTCCTTTTCTTTAGCTTTTCTTTTTCTTTTCTACTTTCGGTTGCTTTCGGCCGCATGGGCTTCTTTTCATTTTTCTATTCCATCTGTATCATAATGCTGTTTGTAACAACTCTTATATAATGGAGCTTCCATTTGGTTTCTAATATGAAATAGAATTACAGAGTGTATTAGCTCTTTCAATCACTCTCTCAATATTTCTTTCACATCCAAACTAGGCCTAATTTGAGAATTAAGATGATAAATTGGCTTAATATGGACAAAGCCCCTTTTATTTATGTTGTAATTTTCTAAAGAAACCCATCTTTGAATATATTGGAATTGCTGCTCTCTTACTCATCTTTTGATTCCCAAGTCTAACCTTCCCACATTAGAAAAAATAATTAAATTTTTTTTTTTTTTTTGTGAAAACGGGTTTTGTACATACGTTTTCTAAAACGACTTTTCTAAAACCGTTTTTTATTAAAAATATTTTTGGTCAAAAAATATTTATGTTGAAAATATAAATTTAAAAAAATTAATGTAAAAACGACTTTTGTAAATACGTTTTCTAAAATGACTTTTTTAACACTGTTTTTTATTAAAAATATTTTTGGTCAAAAAATATTTATGTTAAAAATATAAATTAAAAAAAATTAATGTAAAAGCGGTTTTACCAAAATCGTTTTTAATTAATCTAGAATTAATTAAAAATTAATTTTCTGTGTTCAAAGTTTATTATTATTTTTATCGCAAAACACGGTTTTTGAAAAGTCATTTTCTAAGAAACGGTATTACTAAAGCCGTTTTATCCTATTATGGAAATAAAGTTAAAAAAACAAAACTCAAGAGGTTGTAGCATTGTGGTAGGGCCTTGGTGTTTAAGCCCCAAGGTCACAAATTTAATTTCTCCTTTGGGCTAATTTTCTGGGCAAAGCACTGTTGGTTAGGAGGTTGGACCTCAAGTTGTCTAGTCAGCACTTGGTGTGGGTTCAATACTCCCCTGCTGTGCGAGTCCTGACTTAAGCGAAGTTTGTCTTGGGAGGTCGGGGCAAGTTCCCAGGTTATAGTCTCCTCACTCGGAGAGGTCGGGACAAGTTCCCAAGTTATAGTCTCTTCACTCGAAACGACTAAAAAAAAATAAAAAATAAAAAAAATAAAAAAAAAGACTAAAATTTTAAAAATAGTTAATATAATATATATATATATATATTATTGTATAGTTAATATAATATGTTAATATCATATGTTATATATTAAAGTATACAGTTGCTAGCTCAGATGATAGGATTCCTTTTCTTTTGCTTTTCTTTTTCTTTTCTACTTTCGGTTGCTTTCGGCCGCATGGCCTTCTTTTCATTTTTCTATTCCATCTGTATCATAATGCTGTTTGTAACAACTCCTATATAATGGAGCTTCCATTTGGTTTCTAATATGAAATAGAATTACAGAGCGTATTAGCTCTTTCAATCACTCTCTCAATATTTCTTTCACATCCAAACTAGGCCTAATTTGGGAATTAAGATGATAAATTGGCTTAATATGGACAAAGCCCCTTTTATTTATGTTGTAATTTTCTAAAGAAACCCATCTTTGAATATATTGGAATTGCTGCTCTCTTACTCATCTTTTGATTCCCAAGTCCAACCTTCCCACATGAGAAAAAATAATTAAATTTCTTTTTTTTGTGAAAACGGGTTTTGTAAATACGTTTTCTAAAACGACTTTTCTAAAACCGTTTTTTATTAAAAATATTTTTGGTCAAAAAATATTTATGTTGAAAATATAAATTTAAAAAAATTAATGTAAAAACGACTTTTGTAAATACGGTTTCTAAAATGACTTTTCTAACACTGATTTTTATTAAAAATATTTTTGGTCAAAAAATATTTATGTTAAAAATATAAATTAAAAAAAATTAATGTAAAAGCGATTTTACCAAAATCGTTTTTAATTAATCTAGAATTAATTAAAAATTAATTTTCTGTGTTCAAAGTTTATTATTATTTTTATCACAAAACACGGTTTTTGAAAAGTCATTTTCTAAGAAACGGTATTACTAAAGCCGTTTTATCCTATTATGGAAATAAAGTTAAAAACACAAAACTCAAGAGGTTGTAGCATTGTGGTAAGGCCTTGGGGTTTAAGCCCCAAGGTCACAAATTTAATTTCTTCTTTGGGCCAATTTTTTGGGCGAAACACTGCTTTGTCGTGAGGCCGACCACAAGTTGTCTAACAAGACTTCATGGCTCAATACTTCCACCGTCATGATCTTGACTTAAGCGAAATTTGTCTTGAGAGATCGAAACAAGTTCCCAGATTATAATCTCTTCACTCGGAGAGGTCAGGGTAAGTTCTCAAATTATAATCTCCTCACTCGAAACGGCTAAAAAAAAAAAAAAAAAAGACTAAAATTTTAAAAATAGCATAGTCAGATACCCCCTCTCTCTCTCTCTGCAATGTCGGGCTACCTACCTAACATGGTACTGATTGAAATCCTCTCACGACTCCCAGTGATCTCTCTCCTCCGATTCAGCGCCCCCCCCTCTCTCTCTCTGCAATGTCGGACTACCTACCTAACATGGTACTGATTGAAAATCCTCTCAAGACTCCCAGTGATCTCTCTCCTCCGATTCAGGTGCGTATGCAAATCATGACGCTCTCTCATCTCCACCCCCTCTTTCATCACTTCCCACCTCAATCACTCCACCACCACCTTCAACTTGATTCTTCTTCATCACTACTCTCACCGCAAAGAGCGCTTCTCACTCCACTTCGACAACCAAACTTTCCCCAAATTCCTAGACCTCAAATGCCCATCTTCGACTCGCTTCAAATACTACTTCAGAATTGTTGGGTCCTGTAATGGGTTGCTCTGTCTCACCGACGATTGCTTCGGTTACACCAATACCATCATTCTCTGGAACCCTTCGTTTCACCGCTCTCTCACCCTTCCTGTGCCCCGTGTTACCTCTGAATCAACTTCCCCTTTTACGTGTGTTCATGGGTTTGGCCTTGATTTGATTAAAAATGACTTCAAGGTTGTGAGGATTTCGTATTTGGAATCAGAAAATGGGTTTAAGGTTCCTCCTCAAGTCGAAATTTATGCCCTCGGCGATCGTTCTTGGAGGGATTTTGATGGTGTTGTGCCGCGTTTTGGCATGGTTAATTACTTTTGGTCACAAGCTTATTTGAATGGGAAGAAGGTTTATTGGGTTTCTTACAAGCTGATTGACGCAGTTACTCGTGGTTTTTTTGTTCTGTTTTTTGATTTGGGTAATGAAGTCTTTGGTGAGATTGAGTTGCCGCTGAGTCTGGTTCATCAGTTTCCTAGGAACATGTTGACTGCTGTAGTGGGTGAATCGCTTTCGGTGCTACAGTATGATTCGCCGATTTACAGTAAGAGTTGTACCGTGTGGGTTATGAAAGAATATGGGGTGGTGGGGTCTTGGGGTAAGCGATAAATGATTGATCTTGATGGAAGATTGGTGTTGATGCTTGGCTTGAGAAAGAATGGTGAAATGCTGTCGGGAATGGGTAGAGAGCTGGTCTCATATGATTTTGAGAGCCAAGAAATCACTAACCTTGGAGTCCGTGGCAGCAAAGATGCATTTTGGGTTGATAATTACACGGAGAGTCTAGTTTTACTCAAGGAAGGAACTCAAGTCATGGATGGCCGCTCGACAAATTCTTCTGATGCAGTTAATAGTGAGGGGGAACCAGCTTTGCCAGAGGAAGATGATGGACCTGAGGAGAGTCTAGTTGAACAAAGTGCGTACTTCATGCAAACAGTTATGCTTGATACGTTTGAAGCTTGTCTTTAGGTTTGCTGAATACCTTCTTCTAGTTAAATACATGCTATTAACGTTCCTCAGGACCTCTTGGATGCTAATATCTTGCTTTTGGTGTGGCTTGTTGCCCCTGTTGACTGTTTAGTTCATTACTTTATTATGGTATTTTGTTCTTTTGATGGAATAGAAATTGCACATTTCTGAATAGATGGTGTTATTGCATTGTTTGCTTGAACTGTGCTAGTGGTAGTTGGTTTCAAGTGGAGTAATTAACATTTCTCTAGACAATGGGCAGCAAAGGTTGTGTTCTGCATTTTCGGTGACTAAATTTACTTGAACCAAATGAACATCCACTGACTACTTGATTTAATGAATCCTTTTTCATGATAATGTGCCAATTGTTGGGGAAGTTTAATTTTGTAGAATTTTGTTGAGAATATGGTATGAATACTGAATGATAATCATTTTGGTAACGGATGACATATCATACTAGATGAACCAATGATGCTTGATTTAAACTATAGTTCATGAATTTACCTTTCCTTTATGTAACTTCTCATAAAGTTTGTGTGTTGTGTTTACTAACAGTTAAGATATCAAGATGAACTTGGATGCAAATTAGACTGAATTGTTGTTCGGTAATTTTTAACATTGACCTTGACCCTCTTTGAGTCATATTTGTTGTCATAAGGTTGTCTAGCACATACTTGATACTTCAAGAATGATCTACCATCTTCTAACTTCTAATTTGTTTAATGAAATAATTGCACCACTAATCCTAATTAATCATGATTAGCTTTAATTAATTAGGTTTAGTTTCTAATATTCTTTAGCTAATTAATCTCAATTTAATTTAATTAATCCTGGTTAATTTTCCAACGAAGCGTCTAAAATGATCCAATTTTCCCAAGTCCTATATTTCAAACACATATATTTCTTTTAAATTCCTTACCTATTGTATTTATTTTCTAAAATTTCTTCTCGATAATCCACATTTCTATTTCTAGAGTATTATACAATAATTAAATTATGGCACACATATATATGTATTCATGTCACGCAAAACTGCTTTCAGTGTAGTAAATATTTGTTTTTCTAAGTTTAAGAGATGATTGCTTTTTAACTCTTACCAATTGACAACGAAACTCCTGTAGTCAAAACTTATTAACTATAATATTTTCCAAACATTAATTTAACTATTTTACATAATAAGATAACTAATTTGGCTTAAGGCATTCAAAAATGAATAATAGTATGATTTTCGTAAATGGTATTATTTGGCATGTTATAAGTTACATACAATATTATACAACATTATTCAATATACATAGATTCTCTTTTCTCTCTCTTTATACAATTATTGTAACATGGTATCAGAGTTATAAGATCCGGCCTATCTTTCTAGTTAATGGGCAGATGGCCGATTGGCAAACTTATCTTTGTTGCCCGCTAGAGTTTCAACACATATCTGTGTTAATACCAATCTCTAGCAACCAATCAACCCGCACCTCCGCCACGGGCATCAAATCTCAATCTTCCACTCCTTCAATTTAGATTTGAATCCGGATTAAAATTCATTTATTTTATTTTATTTTATTCGGATCAAATGGGGACTTGCAAGGGCAAGTCAATACTGATCCTGTTTTGCCTAAGGTTACAGATGGAGAAGAGGTGGTTGAGGGTACACTCAAAACAGCCTTTAATAGGAATTTCCTTTCTGTAGCTTCTTTTATTACTGGTAGCCTGTTGGCATTCCTACTTCGGAATTAGGATCAATCTAGTTTTTGGGCCATAGACATGTAAGTATTGGTAGTAGTAAGCTGCAAAATCTGACTATCTCTTCTCTCAATAGATTAGTAATCCTCGTCTGTTTTTGATACCGGTCAATAGTATCTTAGGGTTCTGATTGATGCACAGTGGAGTGTTTTGACAAATAGATAGCTAACATTCTTTTTGCTTTCTAATCATATATTAAACAAAGAGAGCCCTTTTTCAATGAAGGTTTGATGAACTTGCATGATATTTTCTCTTGCCATGCTGTCTTCTATGTATATTTTAGGTGTTCTATTATCCTTTTGCTTTCTTACATATTATTTCTCACTACTTTCCATGTATATGTTTATGAAGGAGTTTACTTGTCAAAAGGTATATCTCCTCATGTACTTTTGAATGAATTTTATATGGAGGAAAGTTGCTCGATAAGCCAATCAACGATCTCAAAGATAAATTCCAATGTTTTCATATAAACACAATGGATAAATGCATTTACCCCATATATGACTTAGTTTAACTCTTTGTTTTCAGAGAATTCTTTAACTTGCATCAAAATACTTGTCTGTTTCAGACTTATTTTGTAAATGATGAAAGGTCCATCAGAATATTTGAGGAGGTATAAAATTTGTCTACGGAACCACTGAGGCTGTATGATACCTTATGGGAGATTGATATTGTTACCATTAAATCCTTTTTAGAAAAAGTGTGTAGTTGCTGAAAGTAAACTTCAGGGAACTATCTCATCAATTCTAATTGTTTATTGGTTTCTTGGTTTCCAATAATGGAAATTTTGGTTTTGTCTGATGTGTTTGTTGTAGTTAGAATTTGCACGCCTTTGGTTTGGCATTTCCTTAGAAAAATTAAAAGACTCTAAATTGTTTATATCGAAACTTTGAAATAAACAAATAGTTGTTAGACAAACAATCAGGCCCAATCTGTTGCTATAGAAAGATGATTGATGTGAATTAGATCTCAGAAAATATGACAGTAGAATTTCAATTTGGAGAACACCAAAGGCTCTTACTATTTAACTTCTTCAAGGAGAACTCCCAAAACTGTGTTGTATTTATTTATTTTTAGTTTAGGTCTGGCAGAGTGTTTTGTTTTTGAATAGCCAAAAAAAAAAAAAAAACACAAACACAAACACAAACAAAGTCAAACATATATCAAATTGTAATTATTCACAGGATATGTGTGAGTTCCTTCACATGGTATCAAATTGTAAAATTAGATGTTATGACACCCAAACAATGCCTATGAACCTTGCCTGGTTTCTACTACTAATAACTTTGTGCTTTTTAACATTCAGTTGTTTTGCACTATTATTGCTAATGAGAAATAGAATACATTTATCTTGCACTTTTCTAAAACTATACCATTTATTCTCAATACTTTGCCAAGTAAAAGCATACATTTCGTGTGTTATGAGATTATTGCATTAATAATACAGAATACCTATATCTTGCAATTTTTATTTGGTTGCAAACTGAAAATATTTGTTTGATTCCTTATGGGTTGTTCATCTTTATCAAATTGTCTTTCTATTCTCACTTTTAATAAATTTCTAGTCAATTATAAAGTATAATTTTGAAAAAAGGGATTACGATTTGCAATTTCTGGTCACAAGCTTACTTGAATGGGAAGGTTCATTGGGTTTCTTACAAGCTGATTGACCCGGTTACTCTGGTTGTTTTGTTCTGTTTTCTGATTTGGGTAATGAAGTCTTTGGGGAGATTGAGTTGCCACTGAGTCTGGTTCATCAGTTTCCTAGGAACATGTAGTGGGTGAATCGCTTTCGGTGCTACAGTATGATTTGCCGATATACAGTAAGAGTTGTACCGTGTAAATTATGAAAGAATATGGGGTGGTGGGTTCTTGGAGTATGCAATATATGGTTGATTGTGATGGAAGATTGGTGTTGACGCTTGGCTTGAGAAAGAATGGTGAAATGCTGATGGGAATGGGTAGACAGCTGGTCTCCTATGACTTTGAGAGCCAAGAAATCACAAACCTTGGAGTCCGTGGCAGCAAATATGCATTTTTGGTGGATAATTACACGGAGAGCCTAGTTTTACTGGAGGAAGGAACTCAAGTCGTGGATGGCCGCTCAGCAAATTCTTCTGATGCTGTTAATAGTGAGGGGGACCAGCTTTGCCAGAGGAAGATGATGGACCCGAGGAGAGTCTAGTTGAACAACGTGCATACTTCATGCAAACAGTTATGCTTAATACGTTTGAAGCTTGTCTTTAGGTTTGCTGAGTACCTTCTTCTAGTTAAATACATGCTATTTTCTTAGGATTAAATGCAAATGTTAAAAGTTAAAACGTTTCTTAGTACCTTGTTTGGATGCTAATATCTTGCTTTTGCTGTGGCTTATTATAAAAATCAAGGTAATGGGTTGCTTCTGCTGACTGTTTAGTTCATTACTTTATGGTATCTTATTCTTATGTTGGATAGAAATTTCATTTTCCTAAATAGTTGGTGTTGTTGCATTGTTTGCTTGGAGGGTGCTAGTGGTAGTTGGTTTTTCAAATGGTGTAATTAGCACTTCTGGAGCCAATGGGCGGCATAAGGTTCTGTGCTGTGTTTTCAGTTAATAAATTTCCTTGAACCAAATGAACATCTACTTGATTTAATGAATCTTTTCCATGACATATCCACCTACCTGGAAACATTTCAAACTCTTTATATTTTGGATCTCATATCATGTATCTCTATCTAATTAATAATGAGTTAAACTGTAGCTAAGCTGTTAGCAGTTTCTCATACCCAACCCTGCCTACCTCATTCTCATAAGATAAGATAGATGGTAGGGTGGATTTCTGATATATGACCAATGCACATGATATCATCAGATAAATATACATGATGGTAATTTCACAAGATATATGTACATATTGACAAAAGTGTAACAACCTAATATTATGGCCTTACATGTCAACAATGTTTCTAATGTAAATTGAAATCCTAAAACTTATCATCCTCAAAAAGCATTACCAAAAAAAAAAAAAGACAGACAAACAAACTTGCTAAGTTAATCAATCTGCAAAAAATTGTTTGTTGAAGTCTCCTTTATTTACCTCGGTTCTGATAGAGCTGATGGAGACAATAGTGAGTACAAGATGCACCAATGGCATCCACTTGGTGACCAGCATCTGCAATTGTTCTTTGTATCACGGGGTTTATAAGGTTGTAATCCAAGTAGTTTTCAACATCCACAGAACCACAAACGACATCAAAGGCCTATTGGAAAAAGTCACTTTGTAGACACCACACAACAACCTTCATCATCTCCACTACTTTTGTTCCATGTAATTGCATTTCATGATTGTCTTTGTCAACAATATCGATAAATCTTACTGCTTTCCTTTTAAATAGACTTAGTAAATTCATATCTTCCTCTCTGGTTGACTCCTATTTAAATTTTTGCACCCACACAACATTTCTAAGACCATGACACCAAAGTTATAGACATCTACTCTCTCTGTGATAATTGAGCTCAACCATTCGGGAGCCAAATAGTCTGGTCTGGTGTTCCCCTCGAAGTTGCTATAACTTGGCTTTGGTCTTTATCAATTAGTTATGACAATCTGAAATAAGAAATTTCTGCATTGAAGTATTCATCTAATAGGATGTTTTGGGGTTTTTGACATCTAAGTGAAATATTTTCAGTTTGCATTCCTCATGGAGATAGGTTATTCCCTTGGCTTTATTTATGATGATCTTTCTTCTGGATTGCCACCCAACTGTGAGCTCTTGGTGCTACTTTGGTGCCATCACTTAATATATTTTGAAACACTACCAAATCCTCCTTCCCTGACCTTATTATTGAAATTTCTTGTCATGGCTCTCAATTCTTTGTGAGAGAATTTGGTAGGCATATTTGGTACTTGATGAACAGAGAACTCGTCACGTTCGTCGGATTCTTCTTTCTTTCTGAAAAGGAAAATGCAAGAGGCAACCACAAAAAATACACCAAAGAAAGTTCGGAGACTGGATCCCAATATGATTTTGACATGCATTGGTTTCTTTTGTGGAAAATCTATTGGTGAAGAAGGATTAAGATACTGTGTAGCCGGACATTTGTGCACTTTAAGAAATACAATAATGTAATCAACCCCTCTCTCATTATTTATAAGAGAAACAGAAATGTTTTTTGCCCCTAAAAAATCTGCCCCTAATGCCCCTAATGGCCAAAACGACATCGTTTTGGCCATTTTCCTTTGTTTTGTTTTGTTTTGTTTTGTTTTTTTTTTTTTCTCATGTCTTGATTTTCTGTTTAGGGGCATTCGGGGCACCCTGTTTTCGGGGCCCCAACCACTGCTCTAACAGAAAAGACTTCAAACAGTAATAAGCAACCTTTCATTGAATCATTGCCCACGTGATATGCAATGAAAGCTGCTTTGCATGAACAGTTTTTCAAGCAACTCTTTTTCCAATCCTTAACACTGTTTTTCATCCAAGCAGTATCTGTTTGTGTGTTTTGTGTTGAAGTTAAAGTAACAAGTTTTCCTAGGCTCCAAAAAAAAGTGAAAGCAAGAGCAAACAATTGAGGTGGACAAAAGCAATGGGGGGAGTGTTGCTGGAAAATCTTGTGCAGCACGTGAGGTTGTAAATAATTCATACAAACCTTAAATGACACTTTTAAAATGATTAGAACAATTGTTTGCATATCAAAGAAATAACACTCGGGTGTCAAATTTTGCCATATCAAAGAAATTAGAGTGTAATGCTTATCAAATCATGTCGAACATTGTCAGAACAATGAAAAGTGCATGAAGAGGTTACAAATAATTCATACAAGCCTTAGATAACACTTTTAAAATGAGATCAGTGACTTGGGTATCAAATTTTGCCATATCAAAGAAATTCAAGAGTGTAAAGCTTATCAAATCATGTCGAACATTGTCACAGAACAATGAAAAGTGCATGAAGATATCAAGGTAAAACAGGATTTGGATGGGATGAGACCATGAAGATGGTAATAATAGCTAGTCCCAATATATAATTAAATTATCTCTTGGTTGACAAGAAGATTGAGATGTATGATGAGATGGTTTTAGTGGTTGGCAAGTATTAAGAGAGAATTATCCTAAATAATTTGTTGATATTGACTTGAAATCTAAATTGGAGTATGAAACCAGTAAATTTGAATGATGACATTGACAATGAAGAGATCTCAAAAGAAAAGGAGATTTGAAAATTTTCGGAATCCTTAACTGTAACTTCATCCCGACCATGAGTAGCCAAATCTCTCAATAATTTCAGAAAAACTTGGGTAGGTAGCCGATGCAATTAATAGATTTAATGTGTGAGCTCTTCTTGATGACATAATTAAAAAAATAGAATAAGAAATGACTGATAAATTTATTTATTTTTATTTATATAAAATACATTTTTCATCCAATACATATCCCATCTTTAGTGTAGTTAGTGTAGCAAAAATAAATTTAATGTAACTTCCTCTTTTTTTCCTCCTTCTTGATGCACTTGCCTTGACTCAACAAAATTTCTAGGTGCGTGGTGCTCTAAATATTTTTCCAAATTGCCTCAAAGAATTTTTCACGAGTTTGAATGATTCCTACTGATATTTTGCTTTCTGTCCATCACGCAGACTCACTTTTGTTATGACATTCGAGTCCACACAACCGCCAAAACTTTCTTCGTCTTTTTCATTATCCAATTAACACGGTAAAGACCTAGTCAATCTATGAATGGAATTGTATGCATCAATCTGAGTCATTAAGCAATGTTGACTGTAATATTTATCTATATATTTGCTAATAATTTAGAAGGCTCTGAGATGTTTCATTCGGTAGGTAGGTCACAATTATTGAATGGTTGCAAGGGATAGCAAAATTGTCAAGTTTATAATAAAATATGAAATTGTATTAATTGAGTTTAAAAGCAAAAAATTGAGCGAAAAACCCGAAAAACCCGAAAAACCCTATCCGTTGCCATCCCTTTGCATACCACCTCCTTAATTAGTGATGAAAAAGACAGCATCTAATTTACACATACTATGTAATTGATCAATAATATGTGTGTAAAATGTAAATTGATACTCTGAAAAAAAATAGATGATATATTCCACAACTGGTCAGCACTGTTAATTAGCTTGATTATCCTCAACTAAGCTCTTGTAGTTACCGTGAAGTTTTTTTTTTTTCCCCCTGATCTTTCTGTCAACGTAATGTAAATGGAAAGCGCATATAAAATATACAAATGGTCATACAATACTACTTGTGTGTTGATTAGAGTAGATCAATACCAATGGGACCTAGTGCTGCTATATTGGACACCCGCTTCTTCACACACACAGTCTTCGTCGTTGCCTCATGTTCCTGGTGAGTACCCCACAAAGACATAGACTGGTGTGATGATCAAGGGAAAATTTAACGAAGCAGGCAACTATGTCCCTCTCCTAATTAATGTTTAGGAATCTAGTAGGGACTTGGGCTTGGGGATTTGGGGGCTTGGGCAACTATTTGCGATTTTCAAGTCTTGAATTGGTTTCAATGAGGGTATAGGTGGAATTATTGGATCTTAGTTCATCACCAATTCAGGGATAATTCTATTTTTACACACCAATTTCCCTTAGTCTACACGCATCCAAAAAAAATCTCAATACACATCTCTTTATTCCAATGATATCATTATTCTCAATTTTAAAACCCTAATTTTCTTCAATCCACCCACGCCTCCTTCACTTCAGTTGCCGCCACTCTCGGCCCTCCATCGCCACCACTACCGCCACCACCACTCTTAGCTCATCCTCTTCCATTCTAGACCTCCATAGTCAACCTTGAAGGTGGGTGGTCCACTGTGGGAGGCTTGTGGGAGTGTATGCTTCATAGCGGAAGGTGGTTGCAGGTAAAGGGAGAAAGAGGCAACCCATTTATGGAGGAGAGGGGTGGCGCTAGTGATGAAGGATGGTTTGGTGTTTTAGAATTAGGGTTTGGGTGGAAAAAAGATAAAAGTATTATGGTATTTTTATTCTAAGACAATTGTATGAAGAAAAAAAATTCATTAAATGTGTAAACTGAGGAAAATTAATGTTTGAAAATAAAACTACTCCAAACATCTAAAAAAAAAAAAAAAAATCTAAATAAATAAATAAAATGAAACTACTCCCAATTCAGTCCTCTTTAAGCTAGTTGTTAAACCAATTGGAATCATTGTGATGAGCAATTCTTTTCTCTATAACTGAGACTTATAATTGCGAATCTCCATTCATCGACATACTGATCAGGGCATTCAATTAATGTGATCATTTGGAATGAATGATAATATTGGAAATGAATTATTCCAGTTTCTTTCATTTGCAGCTCCTTCATTCAAAGATATCTTAAAATTGTGAAAGGGAAACTGCTCAAATACACCCAAAATACACCCAACTGCTGTTGAATTCAAAACCATCGAATTAAGTAAAGATTCCAAAATGGACCAAAAAAAAAAAAAAAAAAAAGAAGAAGAAGAAGACGAAGAAGAAGAAAGAAAGATAATGCAACAAGTGTCGAAATTTTAAAACCGCACTCATTCATGACATATTAGCTCATTCTTGGCTGGGGAACATTTCCAACTCTTTATTTGCATTCACTATTTATTTATTAGGATCTCATTTCCCTATAATACAATTAGTGATGTAGCTAAGCTGCTTGCAGTTTCTCATACTCAAACCCCGGCTACCTTATACTTCAAACAAATAAACAGCACATGACATCAAACAAATATATGTCACATTTCTGATATGTGACAAATGCACATGACATCAAGCAAATATATTTATGACAATAATTTCTCAACATATATATACATTCATCAAGAAAAGTGTAACAACAAAATATTATTGGCTTAAGCAATCTACAAGAAATTGTTTGTTGAAGTCTCATTTCTTTACCGCGGTCCAGACAGAGCTGATGGAAACAATAGAGTAGTGGCACTGGCAGCACCAGTGGCATGCTCTTGTTGACCTGTAGCAGCAATTGATCTTGGTATCATTTGGATTTGTGAAGTTATAATCCAAGTTCTTTTCAACATCAACGGAACCCTCCAAGACCTTAACCACCATTGACATGGAAGGCCTCTTGGAAAAATCACTTTGTAGACACCACACAGCAACCCTCATCATCTCGACAACTTCTGCTCCATGTAATTGTATTTCATCATTGTATTTATCAACAATATCATTCAATCGTCCCTCTTCTGCTTTCCTTTTAAATAGACTAAGTAAATGCATATCTTTCTCAGGTTGAGACCTATCCAAATTTTTCCGCTCACACAACATTTCCAAGACCACAACACCAAAGCTATAGACATCCACTTTCTCGGTGATAATTGCGTTCAACCATTCAGGAGCCAAATAGCCTGGTGTTCCCCTCAAAGTTGTTATAACTTGGCTTTGGTCCTTATCAATTAGTTTTGACAATCCAAAATTAGAAATTTTCGCATTGCAGTATTCATCTAAGAGGATGTTTTGGGGTTTGATATCCAAGTGAAATATTTTTTGTCTGCAATCTTCATGGAGATAGGCTAGACCCTTGGCTATATCCATGATGATCTTTCTTCTGGATTGCCACCCAAGTGTGAGCTCTTGGTGCCTTTGGAAGATCCATTTATCCAAGGATCCATTGAACATGTACTCATAAACTAGAAGCCGATATGATTTTTCAGCACAAAATCCAATTAATCTCACCAAATTAACATGGTGAATGCTGCCTATTGTCTCAACTTCAGCTAAGAATGACTTCGTAACTTGACCAAAACCATTGAGGCGCTTCACTGCTACATTAGTGCCATCACTTAATGTCCCTTGAAACACTGACCCAAATCCTCCTTCCCCGAGCTTATGATTGAAATTGTTTGTCATGGCTCTCAATTCTTCATAAGAGAATCTGGTAGGCATCCCTGGTACTTGATCCACAAAGAACTCATCAAAATCCTCGAACTCTCGTTTCTTTTTGAAAAGGAAAATGCAAGAGGCAACCACAAAAAATACACCAAAGAAAGCTCCGAAACTGGAACCCAGTATAATCGCGACTTGTCCTGATTTCTTTTGAGGAGAATTTGTTGGTGAAGGAATATGATATTGTGCATTTGGAGATTTCTGAACTTTAAGAAATATAGTAACATTCTCATCCCTTCCCTCATTATTTATGAGAGAAAACACTTCCGACAGTAAAAAACAACCTTTCTTTGAACTATTGCTCGAATCATATGCAAAGAAAGCAGCTTTGCATGAACAGTTTTTCAAGCAACTCTTTTTGCAATCCTCTAACTCTGTTTGTTCATCCAAGTAGTATTTGTTTGTGTGTTCTGAGTTAGAGTAAAAGTAACTAGTATACTTAAGCTCCAAAAGGGTATGATATTGAGAATTGTTACAAGAAATGGGTGTAACAAGGGAACATCCAAGGTTGGGTAGCCTACTATTTATTTGCCTGAAAGTGTTGTTGCTGGTGGCTTCCTCAAAGACAACCGCACTGTCCATTTGAAGAACAAATGCCGTAATTGCCACACGCCATTGGATAACCACAGTCACCAATATCTGACGTCAGCAGATCAGCCACCACATTCCACTTCAATCAGTCCCACTCATAAGCCCTCTGTTGGTTTCAACCCAATAGAATTGTTAGTGCAGCACAATGGTAGTGCAGCACCATCCACTACCCAAATGGAAGGTCCATTTGCTCCACTTCACCCACCCCATTAAAGACTCAAGAGTGGTATGGAGTAGGTGATAGCCAATCACCTGATCCCTCAATTGTGTATAAATTGAGGTGAGGAGGAGGAGGTGATGTAGAGAGAGTGAGAGCCAAGAGAAAGAGAACCAAGAGAGATGTGAGAAACCGTCTCCCTCGGTGTGAGCGAGGGAGACGGGTGAATGGGTGAGTGAGAATAGTGTGAGTTTCTCCTCTGTAATATTCTGTAATCTCCAAATTGGTATAGTGAAAACCGGCTACTCTCCCGTGGACGTAGGCATTGAGGCCAACCACTTAAAATATTTTGTCTCCGTGTGTGTGGGTGTGTAATTCTGCTTGGTATGGTTTCTATAAGGTCTTGGGCGGGTTCCCCGATCCCAACAAGTCGTAACAGAGCCTCGTCGGTGGCCGTTTCGCCAAAACAAAGGCGATGTCCGATCGCCTGAATCGAATTGCTCGAAATCGAGTTTTGAGCATACCAGGAGCAGGGGCTCGACGAGAGGAGTCCAGAAATGCAAATCAGAGCCCAATCGGAGCACAGACGCGCCCTAACGCGCCCCTAGGAGGGGGCGCGTGAGTCCCAGTGACCTTCGCCCACGCGCCGTTGGAGGAACCGGCGTCGGCTCACGCGTGGCCACACGCGCGCGCAGAGGAGGAAGACGAGTGGAAGGGAAGCGTCACGGGACACGCAGCGCTAAGCCAGCAGTATGTGTCAAGCCGTCGCCACGTGGCTGCCGTTGATTCGCCAGGTCAGAGCCATGTCACCAGCCCCGTGGCGTCCCCCTCATCAGACACGTGGCGACACGTCGCCGAAGGATGCGCGTGTCGACGCCACGTCATCGGCACGTGGCCCATGTCGCTGATGCGTCGGTAGAGTGCCACGTCGCCGAACCGTCGGCCAAGAAGGAGGATCTGTGTTTACGGCTAAGAATGCGGCCTTGATTGAGAATGGATCCGTGCCAGCGGCTATGGTGCGGCAGATCTGGCGTACAAAATGGTTTGGCTAGTTTTAAGCCATTTGGAGTCTGCTTTTGGCGATCAATAGTGGTTTCGGACTATTTGGAGTATTCCGACACATCATGCGGTCGATTTTGGAAGCGGAGTTTACGTAAAAAGAAGGCAGATTGAAGGGGCCGACTGACGCCGGTGCGATGGGCGGAATATTCTGTTGGTATACAGAATATTCCCTGAACTTCTAAAAATTGCAATTTGGCCCCGAATTTTTAGAAAATTGTGGTGTGGCCCAGCTTTCGGGGATAATTTTCAGTGAGGTCCCTTGGAAGTCTGTGAGGTTGGTCCTAGCTAATCGGACCGTTCGGACGCAACATGAGGTCGAGAATAGTGAAATTTCGAACGGTTTGGAAAGATTGTCAAAACATGGAAGTTTGACATCTTTAATACTCGGAGGGAGGTTGCCGGATATTGTGAAACGCTGCGGAGTCACTGAAGAGGTTAGAATGGATAGATTCTAACCAGATTGAACAACCAGGTACAACTCGAGACAGATCATTGAAGACCAGAGGAGATCAGGCTTGATGGCAGATCGAGAGAGATCAGATTGGTCGAGCGTCAGAGGATTGCAGGTATGATTATCTCAAGATCAACAATGTCTAGGAAAGTTCTGTCAAAAAGACAGTGTCTAAGGAGACTGGTTCTTAAGTGGGACCGAGTGTGACCCCACCAGTCTTTCCTGGGAACTTTCCTGGTTGTTGACGTCATCGGAGGGTTTGGTTCAATCAGAAGAGAAGACCATTCATCGACGGATAGATGATTTGGCAACCGCCTGAAATTGAATTGGAAATGCTACTCAGATAATGAGTAAGTACTGGTGGTATGTGGACGTGTAGAACAATAGTTGCAGAGGAGCATACTAAGCGCAGGGGCACAAATGCAGACGTGCAGTAGTGCAAGGGTACGGTAGAGTATCGTACAGAGGCGCAAGAAGAGTGTGCAGCAGCGGGTTGTTGAAAGTTCACAGGAACTTCCAGACAGAGAAATTGAGACAAGTAAAACGCAAGAGTGCGTGCCAAGGAGTGGCAAGTCTTATTTCTCTATGGTGGTTTCTTTATTTCCATGGCAGCAGAGGATAGAGTTGATGTGGATCTCTCAGGCGAGCTCGACGTAGGGAGACCAGAAGCCATGGGTGCGAGCACTATGCACAGGGTTGCATAGTGGTAACTTGTACAGACCGGTGGGAGTTGTCTTGGCAGAAGGGCTAACTGTCAAACATCAGTACGGACGTACAAGTGAGACAGAACCGAACATCAGGGATTGCAGCACAGACAACGGGCGTATGAGATCGCTGGGAAGTTGTTCAGTCGCAGAGGCAAAAATTTGGTTGTTAAAAGAAATAAGCTCCGAGCAAGGAAAATTGAAGATGTTGATGTGCCAAACTCTGAAATTTTCTAGTTGCTCCCGTGTTCCCTATGCAAGGAAATGCATAGGCGACGATGCTTTGGGATGGAGCTCTTGTCAAACCATCAATTTAGCCGACAGCACATCAAGGATTGCACAGGCACAGACAACGAGCGTATGGAAACGCTAGGAGGTTGTTCAGTAGTGCAGAAGGCAAAGGCCGATAGTTCAGAGGAAAAGCTCCGAGCAAAGAAGACAGAGGACGTTGATGGGATAAACAACGAGTTTTCTATTGCTCCAATGACTGGTCCCCGCGAGATAAGGCATGACGGTCGATCCGGCGAGGATGCAGGACATCCAATCAGGGGGTGTCGGATATCTTGGTTGCGCAAGTTCAAGCATAGCAGGTGAAGACATCCGAGACAGAAGTGTGGAAGAGATCTGTGGCAGATAGGAGCAGTGGCTCTCTCCAAATCAGAGAGTGGTGTGAGTTGAGTTGAGGATGTAGGATTCCCTCCTCCTCTTGTATCTCTGGTGTATTATCTCTAGCTTCAGGGGATGCAACGTCTCAGTGAGGAGATGAAGATTCTATTGTTTTCTTGGGCGTGACAAGATTAGCAGCTGTGTGGGTAGTGAATCACCTCATATGGGTTGAGGGGGTGATTTGTTGGTTTCAACCCAATAGAATTGTTAGTGCAGCACCATCCACTACCCAAATGGAAGGTCCATTTGCTCTACTTCACCCACCCCATTAAAGACTCAAGAGTGGTATGGAGTAGGTGATAGCCAATCACCTCCTCCCTCAATTGTGTATAAATTGAGGTGAGGAGGAGGAGGTGATGTAGAGAGAGTGAGAGCCAAGAGAAAGAGAACCAAGAGAGATGTGAGAAACCGTCTCCCTCGGTGTGAGCGAAGGAGACGGGTGAATGGGTGAGTGAGAATAGTGTGAGTTTCTCCTCTATAATATTCTGTAATCTCCAAATTGGTATAGTGAAAACCGGCTACTCTCCCGTGGACGTAGGCATTGAGGCCGAACCATGTAAAATATTGTGTCTCCGTGTGTGTGGGTGTGTAATTCTGCTTGGCATGGTTTCTATAAGGTCTTGGGCGGGATCCCCGATCCCAACACCCTCAAATGCCCATCAGGATCCAACCTTATGAACTGAGCTGATGATGATGATGCAACAGGGATTAGCTGCCCATTGAAGCTTTCATTCTCGAATTTGAAATAAGACGTATATGACCCGGATTCAAAATAGGACCAGGGTGGATTGGATTCTACATAAGCTGACAGATAGAAAAAATAAGGAAAAGCATCATCATATTGATCAAAAGATCGAACAGCAAGAGAGAAATAACCTTGACTCGGTTTGATCTTGATGTCTTTGGAGGTGAGCTCGCCCAAGAACCAAACCCTCGCCAACAAGTAAGGTGTCGGTTGGGTGATCGAAGACCGCCAAACCATTGCATTGTTTCCATCAAAGAGGACCGATTTCCACCTTCATCAAGTTTAAGCCTGAGACAGTGATTTCTCCGGTGTTTGTAGACCGGACATAAGTGCCATCCGAGTCCGCCAAAGTCAAGTTTCCATCTGAGTGAGTTGCAAGGTTGCGTTAAGTTTTACAGATGGTTTACGTTAGCCGACCAAACTAGTCATGGGCATCTGTTATGTCATCTTGTTGAAAGGAAGTTTGTTTTTGGATGAGGACACCAACCATGCATGCAGGTATGCAAAATCGCAGATGAAGACGAGAGAAAACGAGCTCAAGGCCTCTTCAAGTAGGATTGGTCTCCATAAAAAGTCCAAGCTTTGAGGACCGGTGGGGATTAATGGTCCATGAAGTGGACACAAGATAATCCACAGTGGGCATTCACCAAGTGGAAGGAGGAGGAACACATGAGAGATGTTAAAACGTAACAATAGCACAACGCAAACAACTCCTCGGTTGATCATCCATTATAGTTTTTGCTTATTAGAATGATAGACAAATACAATGGGGACCTCCTTGGATGTGTTGTTGGAACATACATACCTATGAAATTCTGTAGCTAAAAAAAAAAACTCTAACCTGTGCTTGGTTGGGGGATTTGAAAAGTGATTTGGAAATAAAAAGAGAAAAGGGAGGTGAAATGTTAATAAAATATACTTACTTTATATAGTTTTACTCACTTTTTTTCTTTCCTTTTCCAAATCTCCCTCCAAATTCCCAAGTTCAAGTGCTTTTGGAATGATATTTACCCCACATATTGGGTCAGTAAAGAACAAGATGTGGAAAAGTATATGAAAATGTTATTCACTATAAAAGAGTAATGGTAGAGATCATGAAAAAAAAGTCATGAAAATGATCATGAAAGATTCTTCATTTTTAGATTACACGTACAATAAAACACCACACATTAATCAAAGGATGAAAAATCTTCATGATGCATTTCATGATATTTTTTTCATGATCCCTAAAATTATGTCTCGAATTTTACTCCGAAAATCAGATGAATGGTGTAGATACGTAGAATAATTATGGTCTGTAAATATATTTTAATTTTTAAAATATTTTTTCTTAGTTATAATCATGTGTTTGGTTTCAATTTTTAGAAAATTGAGTTTTCTGTTTTTCGTATTTTTTTTATTTTTAGTGAATATTTTTAAAATTTTAAATAATTTTTTTATTTTTTTAGATGTTTAGATGTATCTAAAAAATAAAATATTTGTAAACAAATATTTTAAAAAATCATAAATACATGAGAATATGAAAAATATACTGAATTTTTGTATTTTTTTTATATTTTTGGTATTTAGTGAATTTTCTTAAAAAAAATTCAAAAATATTATACTTTTTAAGTATATTTATGTTAAGTGTATCTAAAAATTAAAGAAAATGCTTAGAAATATTTTTTAAAAAATCAGTGAAAACAAAAAAATACAAAAAAATAAAAAATTTTAATTTTCTAAAAAATAAATTTTAGAAATCAAAACCAGAGAGTGAAAATTATTGAAAAGTATACGGATTTTCTTCATCAATTTTAGTTTGCGCCTAAGATATTTCCTTCCTATAAATCACTAGTAACACACTTTTCGAGTCAACGATGTGTGTGTCTACCTCATAATTTAGTTTTTCTTGCACATTCGGATGAATTATACTAAAAGGGTCTGGCTTTGGTCCAGACTGGACCGTGCTACTGGACTCGTGAGGGTTCACTACGGGTCTCGTTTTGAAAATCTGAACTATTTAATTTGTAAAACTCGTCGAGTACTATATGTCTGTAAAAATCACGTTGATCGGATATCAATGACTATGTGATCAATTCAGTTTTATATTAAAAAAATAGACGATAAATAAATTAACGGTTAACAAAAAACTGTTTTGATCACATAGTTATAAAAAAAAAAATGGTGAACAAACTCTTTGGAACCCTTGTGGGTTCGTAATTGAAGGCACGGTGAAAGTCTGACCAAATTGAAGTGATACTATTCTATCTGTATGTTGTAACTCATAGGATGTAAGGAATACACAAGAAGTTTCTCTCTCTCTCTCTCTCTCTCTCTCTCTGACGCGCACACACACAGTGGTGAACTCATAAATTTTGCAAAGGGGAATGCCAATATAAAATTATTTAGATTTTGGATGTGCCAAAATAAGAATATTATAGATTTTGGAGACCAAATTGCTATTTTATTTTATAAATACTAAAAACGGTATGGGGCTAAGGAGATTTTTATGAAGTTTGGGAGGGTTGTTTTAAAATTACCTTGATTTTGGGAGGGGCCAAAGTAAAAATTATATAGATTTTGGCAAAATTATATGTAGGCTGGTGATTTTTTGATTCGGTTTGGAGGTCCTTGCCTGATACAGGTCAAGGATCATTGCAATTTTGAAATGGGAAAAAAAACATGTGGCTGAGAATTTGGCTTTAAGTGCTGAGCTAGGATAAATAAGCCACATGGTACATTTGTATTGGTTCAAGCCTCATTTATTAGTCACAAAGAGAGTTTATACCCTCACTGATTCTTGTAAATGGCGGGAGAGGGAGATTATGGAAGATATATGTAGAAGAAAAGGGGTGGAGGAGAGTTGTTGTCTAGTATGTCGTCTTTTCCATTAATGAATACCATAGCTGAGATTACGATGCTCTGTTTTTATTCTTCTCTGTAAAAATTGGTCCTTTCTGCAAACTCAATTCATTGAAACAGAAACCACTAGTTGAAATTCGGAAGTTGCTTAAAATCTCATAACATTAGGAATTGCAATCATTTGTCTTGTTTCTTCAATGTGAAAAATTGTGAGCTTTTTTGTTAGAACTGTACCCTGGAAACATTTGGGAGTGTGGATAATGATTTATTTTTTAATTTTTTTTTTCTGGTTATAATTACAGATCTGTTGATGAAAGCCTAATTCAAAGTTGTGATATTGCATTATCTGAAGATATCCTTTTGGTTGCACGCTACAATCGGAAGTGCAAGCTCCTAAATTGCTGATTTACCATGGATGCACCTCTAATTTCAGCGGGTTAACTTTGTTATTTCCTGTTGAGATTTGTTATTCAAAATGCAAATCGGCAAATCACAGTGCTTACAAGAGATGATGATGGAAGAAGATAGACACTACAACATCATGTGCTCTGTCCCAGATCCTAATCTTTGTAAAAGATGCTTTCTGTGATTAGTGAGTGTTGTGCCCTACTTTGATTCTACCTTCATTTTGCTGTCCACTGTATATTTCTTTGGCCTCGATGTGTTTTCCTTTACATTCTAGGAACTGTCTGAAAGTGTTTCCATTTTGTATCTGCAAAGGATTTTCTTTGGTACGAAAATGAAGCAATGATTTTTATTAGGAGAAATTGGCAAACGTGTTCGACTTGGATTAGGCCAATCTAAGCCGAACGCACTTGCTGGTTCTAAATTGGATTTTGGCATGTGAAATTATTTTTCATGGTATTCTCCTTTCAAGTCCTGCAATATTATACTGTTTACAGTCAGGAGTGTTGCGTTTATGTAATAATATCACTAGTGATTGATTCCTCTATTGCTAGACAAAAATAAGTTTGTGGAGAGGGTGTAAACCTGGAATCAATCACATAAGAAGTAAACACTTTAATAACTAAGCCATCGATAAAATTGTCGATAATATGATAAGTATATATAATATATATTCAATATTATCTTAATTATTTTTATTAAATCAATGTGTAAAAAATGTAAAATAAATTTTAAGAAATATAAGGCAATTCTATTTTCACACATTAATTTCCTTCAGTACACACACTTAATGAATATTTTTTCAATACACACATTATAAAAATAAAAATTCTCAGTACACATTTTTATATTTCAATATTACTCTCATTTTCAATTTTAAAACCTAAGGCTATGTTTGGTTTAAATTTTTGAATCAACTTTTTGAAATTTTTATGAGAAAAATATAAATTAATTTGACAAAAATAAATACCAATTTTTTAAAAAAATTTTTTAAATTTCTTTTGCCCCTAAAAAGATGCAATAATGTTAGGGATCATGAAGAAAATATCATGAAGATGATCATGAAAGATTCTCGACCTTTAGATTACCCATACAATAAAACACTACACATTAATCACACACTAATCAAGGGATGAAAAATCTTCATGATATATTTTTCATGATCCCTAGCATTATTGAAAAAGATGAAACCATATTGAAATAAAAAATTTTATTTATTTATTTATTTAATTTTGAAAACATATTTTAAAACTATACCAAACAGAGTCTAATATATATATATATATATATGTTTTTCACGCATCCATTCATCTTTTACTATCATTGCTGTCACTTTCAATTATCCATCGCCACAACCATCGCCACAACCATCGCCACTTTTAGCTCATCCCCCTTCATCCTAGACATCCACAGTCAACATTGAGTGATTCGTGGTGAGAGACTTGTGGGAGTGTATGGTTCATGACGAGAAATGATCACAGGCAGATAAGAAAAGAGGCGACGGGAGGGGATTACGGATAAGAAAGGTGACGTTGGCGATAGAGGATGGTTGTGGCATTTTAAAAATAAGGTTTGAGTAGAAGAAGATGATGGAATTATGACATTTTTATTTTAGGACAAAATTATATTCATGAAAATTTTCATTAAGTGTATGAATTGAATGGAATTAGTGTGTGAAAATAAAATTACCCCTAAAACACTATGTCCATAAGGACAAGATTACCAAACTACCCGTACATTTAAAACCACGCCTTTTGTTCTACCTCAAACTAGGGGTGTTTGCAATTCAGTTGCGGCTGAAAAACCTCTAATTCACCATCCTCCACCTGAATGGCCGGTTAGAAAAAATCAATCCATATTAAGGCTAGGGTTTACAAATAAGGATGCAGCGCATTTTAATTTAATTGAGTATATGTTTTTGATATAGTTGAATAAAAAAAATTTAAAAAAAAAAATCAAACTCCTGACCCTTGATTAGAACACAAGGTTTAATTTGATTTTGTTTAGAAAAAAATTCATTGATAAATCTAATAGTTGGTCAATGCAATGGATCATCAGCATTGAGAAATTTAATGAGCCCTTCAATTTTATGTTTAAGATATTTTTTATTTTTTATTTAATCTTTTTTTAGATGGGATTTTCATTAAGAGAAAAGTTATTTTTATGTTGAAATTTAGTATCCAAATCTAGTTTAAGGAGAATAGGAAGGACATGTTAGAGATTAAATCAGTTGCATAAACTAGAGCAACTAGATTTACTTGGGTTAATTTAGTTTTTCATTTTATATATTTTCAATTGAGGTTGGGAGCCAATCTTTATTAGAAATAAAAATTACAAGTTTGTGTTGTTGAACTTTTTTATATGATTAATTGTCCAATTTGATATGATTCTCTTCATATTTGTAATTAGGGCTATGGTTTTGGGAATTCAAATTTTGGTTATTATATGCATTTGTGTTTTTTTGTGAATTCAAATTTTGATTAATTATGAGTTGCACCAATCTCTGTGTTTGTTTGTGAATTCAAATTACGTGGTAGATAGGCCGATATAGACAGAATCCATGTCCCAAAACCTGGGTCAGGACACAGATAAATTAAAATTTTTTATTGCAAATAAAATTATGGATAAACCCAAAATGATATTTGTCACTTTCTTAAGTAAGTGAGTCAATCTCAATCATATGATTAACGATTTTACTTCAAAAGCAGTAATTGACGGTATTACTTGAATCAAATATAAAATTTTAAATCAAATCAATTAAAAATGTATGAATGAAAATGATATATGAGACAAAATACAAAAACTACCAATTTAAGTTAATTTTATCCACTAAACATTACCACTTTCCCTATCTTCATTCCACAGAAGATCCAAGGCTACCGGTTGGCAAATTAAATTTTATTTTTTAGTTTTTTTTATTTTTTATGATTGTCAGACAAATCTTCACAAAAATAATAAAAAATAAAAAATTTAGTCCTCGATCTGTATTGAAGAGTATTGTTCGAACACATAGAGTGCATTATGAGTTTCATTATAATAATCTAAACCATTTGTTTTTTATTTTAAAATTTCCATTATTTAGTGTTTTTAGAGTACTACTCTACATTATTCATGTTACAATACTTGTCCAATTATCTCTTACAAAAGAGAGAAATTTTTTTTAATTAAATTGTAAATTAAATCATTGATCTCTATAATTTAAGTGAAGTGTCATTTTAGTTATCGTAATTTTAATTTGAACATTTTGGTCTTTACATTTTAAATTTTGTTACAAGATGGTCCCTCCATCAAATGTTGTTAACAATTGAAACAGAAAAAAATTAAGTGCAAAATTAGAAAAATCAAAATAATATTTAAAACAAATTATAAAGACCAATAATACAATGAATATATTACACTGATAGTCTTTATAATTGATTCTAAATTTTACTTTAATTCCTCTTATATTTTACTTATAATATTTTTCCATTTTAAATTCAAACAAAATTAAAAATGTATTAACCAATGTAGCACTCTGTGTTTTCTATTATAATGGAACTATATTTGACCCTTTGATTACCTTGATTGAGAACCTTCTTAGTTGTTATTTGAGCCTTGGTTAAGGTGTTACCATAGTGGTTGGGTGAGATTGAATCGGAAACTTCAAATTTGAATAAATGTTATTGAGTAGTTTTCACTTTTTTATCATTTTCTCTCTCCATACTTTGAATCTTGATGTGAGGCTAGAACCATTGGAAAGCTTACTTCCGGGACTTTAATTTGGGCACAAGAACGACCTAAAACGGAGTCCGAATGAGAGAGTTGCACCTGTTTAAATTTTAAGTTTCTGTGCTGAAAGCATGCTCGCTCGAGCGAAGAGTGCGTTTTTCAGAGAATCTGAGAGTTTCTTTTGTACACTCGAGCCAAGCTTCCTTCGCTCGAGTGAACAGGTCGCTAACAGACATTATAAAGTGACTTTTTGGCCCGAAAATTGTATTTTTCTCCCTCTGTTCTCCTCCCATCTTCCAAACTCGAAAACCTAACCTTCCAAACTCTTGATTTCTCTTCTATTTACCCAGGATTCACCCCAAATCCTTCAAGATGGTTGAAGAGCAAGCATAGATCAAGACTTTTACCGAGTGTTTTGGAATTTCATTGGAGTTTCAAGGTGGGTCTTCATCTTTAGCTTCAAATCTTGAGCTTCGAATCTTAAGGTAGGGATTTCTTTGTTCTTTTTCAATACCTCATTTATAGATAGATATGTGATAGATTTGTACTGCATTAAAATCATATCCATTATGGATTTCTTTGAAAGTCATGAAAGGGAACCTAGGGTTTGTTATTTAGGAATGAGATTGTTAAATTGATTGTTGTTTGGGTTAATTGGGGAGTAATCTAGCATTTTTATGTTGAAAGAAGAAAAAGCCCTAATTTAATGTTTTGACTTGGTGAATTAAAAATGGGTAAAATTGAATAATGTTTGTAAATTGTTATTATGGGTTGTGTAAATGTGTTAATAGCTAAAATGGAGAATTAACTATGGCATTGGAATTATTTTGGATTGAACATATTAAATTGAGTTGGGTTATGGCTTTGATATACATGGAATTAGTTTTGTGAAATGAAAAGAATAGATTGAGATAAAGGGTGGAGTATGCTAACTTGGAAAATAAGAGAATTGATTTTTGAAATGGAAGAATGAAATGATAACACTATGTGAATTTCAGAAATTAACTTGAGGTTGAATTTAAAATCTCATGAGAGTTGAATTATTATAATAAGTGTGTTGAATACATACATTTGGAGGTTTTGTCCTTAGTTATCTTACTATTGTTGTTGTTGGATTTAAAATCTCACGAGAGTTGAATTATTATAATATGTGTGTTGAATACATACATTTAGAGGTTTTGTCCTTGGTCATCGGTGGAGGATGACATTGTTGTGTTGAATTGTTGTGTATGCATTACACTTGTGTTGGTTGTAATTTGTTGAATAGTTTATATGTATGCATTACACTTGTTGGTTGTACTTTGTCATGTTGTAATGATTGGTAACGTATACTGCGCTGAGAATGAGAGGTACCATTGCCTCTCAGCTAGCGCCTGGAGAATTGGTTGCGCTTAGAATAAGAGGTACCAAAACCTTCTAGCTAGCGCTGGAGAACTTGACAGGTACCATTACTTTTCAAATTGTTCCGTAAATTGGCATTTCATTGTGGAAAGGTGTATCCTTGGTTTATCGCGGCTTAAAGCGTGTAGAGCAAAATTTATTTATCATTATTGTCTCCGTATCCGGGTATATCATGGGTTATGATGGTTATCATTCTTTAAGGCCGTATTGCCTCAATTGTTGAAACAGATAGTTATTGATTGCTTGTTGTTTTCCTTTTGTATTAAAGGCATACTTGTATAGTTATGAATGTGTTGGAAACAGACGTAAGTATTGTGTTGAGATTGTGAAAAATGTGAAAGACTTTGAATACTTGTGAACATGTTTTGAAAAGGCAAATCGTATAAGTCCGGAAAGTGAGAGAAAACGAATGGGCTTGTCAAATTGTTTTTCTTCAGAAATTTGTTATAGTCATATGAATATTGGAAAAAGGTAACAAGAAGAAAGAAAAGTGAATTACTTATGTTATTGAATGAAATGAATAACTTTGAGAAAAGTTCTTATATACGTATATTTTTGTATAAACTGTCACATTATTTATACAAAGATGAGACTAAAAATTCATGATCATAGCTATTTGTAAGTTGTTATTGTATAGGATCATGTTGAAATCTCTATCGACTTTATGTTCATCCCACATTGCTAATCCTTTTTCGTGAACATCGAGAAGTGTTTCAAGGTCATGGATCTTCTTTCTTTACCAGCCACGAGGCCTTTTGTTTGTGGCGGAATTCCATTGATGTAAAAGGGTTAAACCCTTTCTCTTCATTTAGAAGACATAAGCCTACGGGCAATTTATTTAATTATAACTCTTGTTGCATTCATATTATATTCAGATGAGAGAATCTTTATTCATGTGTTCTTGTAAATATAAAGAGTTTTCGTATGTTATCTCTGAAATTGAATCTATAATAATGGTTTGGTAATGGAATCTGAGTAATAAAAAGGCGGGGCGTTACAACCAAAACCCCATAGTGTTGGCTAAAGATTGAAAAACTTCTAAGGCCACTCTCTACCGACTAAGAAAAATCATGATAGAGATATAAATTCATTTAATATTATACTAGCACTAACCCAATTCTAGGGTTTCAAATTGAATCCTAGCCCTAACCCAATTCTAGGGTTTTAATTTGTGACGACCGGTTTCATTGTGCGTTCTTGTTCTTCTTTGTTACCTTTTGGTCTACCTAGTTAGAGTGACGAGTTTCACTTGGAATCTTGTTGTTCGTATGAATTTGTGTGTTTAGTAGTTTTCTCAAAAAGTTCTCATTCTTGTTTACTCGTGTTGAGTTTACTTGTCTCGAGGTGGGGGTCAAGTCCGGTGTGTCGAGTTGAACCGAGAGAATTTAAGGTCGAGAAAAGGTGCATCGCACGCGGCGGCCTCGTCAAGACGCAGGGAGAGGCCGCATACGCGGAGGTGAGGTGACGCATGAATTCGTGAAAGGGAGTGAAGCATTCTCGCTAAAAAATAGGGTGGGAGGAGAAGGGCCACACGCAAGGAGTGCGTCAAGACGTGTGAGAGCACGCTACAGACGTATGTGAAAGTTTTGTAGGGCAATTTTGCTCTTTTTTCTCTTTTTTGGGCTTATTGAATGTCATTTTTGTATATCTCTCTCTCAAAAACATTTCCTCTTCCTTCTCTACATTTCCTACCAAAAACCTCCCAAGATCTTTTGATTTCTCCAAATCCATTGGGATTTAGATCCAAGTTCTTCATCGGTTGGTTATCTAGGCGAGGGCTACGTTGTGCGGTGGAGATTGAGTTTAGGCATTGTTGATTTTGGGATTTTCAACTCATTTCTTCTTCAAACTTGAGGTAGGGATTTCCTTTGAGTTATATATATGTTTTTGCAAGATCTAGATGATTTTCGAAATCATCCTTTGATTAGTTTTGAAAATTGATTATTGATTCAAGAAGAAGAGTAATTTTGAAAGGGGTTTACTTTCTTTTCCTTTTAAAATGGAAATTGAGGGTTTTGAATTATATTGATTGAAGAAAGATGATTTTGGTGAGATCTTTCTAAATATTTTGGAGACGAATGGTTTTGGTGAGAAAACCTAGAAATAAGGGGTTTTGTTTTTTTTTTTTAAAGGTGATGGAAATCCTTGGAAGATGTTGTCATATCTGTTTTGTGGGTCAAAATAAATGGATGTTTTGAAAATTGTTTATTTATGTATATAAATGATAAAGTTTGTGAAATATGAGAATTGTTGTTCATTTTGGGAAATTGATATTCAAAATGTTGATTTAGTCTGGAAATGGCTAATTTGTAAAGAATGCTCTAAATGTGGAAATTATGTTATTCCTTGGATGAATTGGAATAAATGTGTATCTATTCATCTTGTGAAATGGCATGGAAAGGAGAAATGGGAATTTTGATCACAATGGTAGTATTGTGTGGAAGAATTGAAAATGGAAGAATTGTTGCATTGTATTGATTGTTGTTGGATTGGCATATCAATTCATTTAATTACATTGAACTTTGAAAGTTGATTTGAAAACTTGCATTGAGAAAAGAATGTTGAGAAATGAGTTTTCATGAAATGGTTTTGGGGTAAATACGATGGTAAGTCTTAAAAGGTAGTATAGATGAAATTGATAAGTTGGCCTGAGTGTCTGAGGTGAAAGACCGAAAACCCGCGCGGATAAGTGTCGAGCCTTCTGGTTAATGCTGGTAAAAATAACAAATTGGTAGTACTTGTATAGGCTACTTGCAGACACGTACCTAGGGATTACCAAAATTGTATTTACCGCCCTTGAATTAAATTGATAAATTTTGAAGCTTGAAGTTGCATAACATCATTGAGCATGATGGTTTTCAAAAGATGAAGATGTGTTTTATTTAAAAAAGACAGGGATGGCATGTGCATTCATCTTTTGAGACTTGTATAAAATGTATATACTTTGTTAAGGATTTCCTACTGGGCTTTATGCTCACCCTACCGGATTTTTGTGCAGGAAAAGACATGGTGAATCCGCCTAATTGAGGGCGTGGAAATGTGTGTGTTAAGAGCATAAAAGCTCTCATTTGCTGTGATCCTATTTGTAAGCCAAGGACTACATATGTGTGGGTTTGAATAACCATTTTGTGTAACCGGGCTTAAGCCTTGGAAGATTGTAAACCCTTGGGGGTGCTTATTTGGTTATTTATTTGTTGTTGAATCAATGTAATATCGCATGAGGAACTATTATTATTATGTAATGCAAGTATGAGAAGTTATATTTGATTTTCCTTTAAGAGAGCCATGATTGTTGCATTATCATTTGGGCTAGAAATTTGGGACGTTACAACTTGGTATCAGAGCTACCGGGTTCGAATACTTGGAGCTCGTAGGAAGTGGAGCTCGTAGGAAGTGGTGGTTTTACCACGTTGGGTTCATGTTGCATGATAGGAGCATGATAGGAAGATGTTAAGTTTTTGTGATTTTGTGATAACATGCTTATGTGGCTATATGGGATTGAACTTTTGGGATGTTATTTGCGCCTATTAAATTCCTTGAGGTCTTTTTAGAAGGGTACTTGATCAATACTCGTTCTACTAAGAATTCTTGGTTTTTCGTGAGACGAATTTCATCATGAAAGGATAATCCACATGTGTTTACATGACTAAGTGCTTGTGTGGAGTGACATTGAAATGTCTATATATAGTAGAAAAAAAAATATAGAATTATTGTGATTAAACGTGTGAGGCAGGTTACGGGCACGTATGGGTTAGTGTGTTGAATTATTTTTATTGTCCTTTATAAGATGTCAAGACGAGGTCAAACCTGTGGTGGTAGAAGCAGGAGGCATGGTAAGGCTCGCCGGGGTGTGCATGAGGTACCGGTCTAGGAGGTCCCGGTGCAAGAGGAAGAGTCAGGCCAAGCTAATATGGCCGAACAAGCAGACTAAGTGGGTCAAACCGCAATGGGGGCCCTAGCTAGAGAAATAGTAGGGGCTATGAACTTGTTGAGGCAGAGAACCAAACCCGAGAGAACACCTTAGAGGCAAGAGCGAAGTTTCTTACTAGGAGTTTTTATGCCAAACTAGATGAATTCCATGGTGGCCCCGAGCCTAAGAAAGCAAATGAGTGACTCGAACAAACTGTGAAAACATTTGAGATGCTTCACATTAATAATAGCGAAGTTGAGAGTGACTCTAACGAGTTACTACCTTAAAGGAGATACGGGTCAACAAAGTGAAAATATGCCAAGGGTAGAGTGGAGCCATGGAAAGCCTTTATGGTTGCTTTCCAAGATAAGTACTTACCTCCCATTGCTAGGGAGAGATTGAGGCAAGAGTTTCAAGACCTCACACAACTTAACATGTCCGTGGTCGAGTTTGAAGTAGTCTTTTCTAGTTTGTCCAGTTTGCACCGGGTTAGTGGCAACAAGAGCATCGTTGTATAGAATTTGAGAAGAAGTTGAGAACCAAGATCTTCTTCAAGATTGTCGGCAATATGATTCGCATTATGACCGCCTTGTGGAGTCACCGGCACATGTATAGATTTCTATACAAGAAGAGTAGGAGAGGCTTCACGGTTCGAGGTATAGGGGCTAGGAGTCTCAAGGAGACTATAGGAAAAACAAGAAGAGTAGGAACACTTTTCCATCCCAATCCCAACCACAACAGTCTAGATTCACTTTTCCTTTGCCTAGTGCGGGCCCGGGAAAAAGTGCATGGAGTGGTTTTTCATGCTTCAAGTGTGGCCAACCAGGTCATAAAGCCTTTTCGTGTCTAAGGGAGGTGGGCTGCCGATGTTACCGCCACCACCTAACCGATCTCAGAGTCAGTCTCAGTCTCAAAATAGAGGCCAAGGGTTTAATTGTTATCAGTGTGGTCAGCTGAGGCATATGAAGAGAACTTGTCCACAGTTAGGAGGCACATCTGGCGCATCAGGGTCGAAACAGACTCAGAGTCACCAACAAGCTCATTCAGCTCAGGCTTCACGAGAAAATCAAGGAGTCGCTGCGGCTCAATTAGTACATCAGGCCTATGCTTCGAGAGAGGAGCAAGTTCATCAGGGGCCACAGGGGCGTGTGTATGCTGTTACCGCGCCAAAGCAGTTACCGGGAACCTCAGTTATGAGAGGTATTTTTGTTGTGTGCAATACTTTGGCTAATGTATTGATAGACATGGGTGCATCTCATTCATTTATATCTACTGCATTTGTTTCTGCATTGGGGTTAGAGGTGGCACGATTAGCGTCTTCGCTCAAAGTAGAGTCACCTGTTGGGGGTATGATTGATTTAGACCGGGGGTGTCATGATTGTGAGATAGAAGTTGTCGGGCGTCGACTTCCGTTTGCTTTTGTATTGCTAGACATGTTGAGTTTTGATGTCATTCTAGGCATGGACTGGTTATGTTCGTACCGAGCTGTGACATATTGTTACCGTCAGAGAGTTACAGTTTGCACCTCAGGTGATGATTGTTTTTACTTTCTGGGGAACCGAGTGGATAGGGTCTTGTCGCCAGTCTTTGACCCTCGTAGTAGGAGCAAGCTTAGTGGCCTTCTTGTAACACTCTTGAATGGTGAGAGTGACGGGGCCCGTGTTGAATTACCAAGGGTAGTTCATGAATACTCGGAGGTCTTTCTTGAGGATCTTACTAGTTTGCCACCCCATCGGGACATAGAGTTCTCCATCGAATTAGTGCCTAGCACGACACCAATTTCCATGTCACCGTATAGATTTGCAGTAGCCGAATTGCATGAGTTGAAGATTCAACTCCAAGAACTTCTAGATAAGGGCTTCATTCGCCCTAGTACATCGCCTTGGGGAGCACCGGCTCTCTTTGCGAAGAAGAAGGATGGATCGTAGCGGTTGTGTATTGATTACCGCAAGTTGAATCGAGTTACCATTAAGAACAAGTATCCTCTACCTAGAATAGATGATTTGTTTGACCAGCTTAGAGGGTCTCGTTGCTTCTCAAAGATAGATTTGAGGTCGGGGTATCATCAGTTGAGAATTCGCGAGGAGGACATCCAGAAAACGGCCTTTCGTACGCGTTATGGCCACTATGAATTCCTTGTAATGCCTTTTGGGTTGACTAATGCACCGGCTTCCTTTATGGATTTGACGAACCAAATTTTTCGGGAAGACTTGGACCTTTTGTAGTCATCTTTGTGGACGACATCTTAATTTATTCAACCTCCGAGGAGGAACATGAGGCTCACTTACGAGTAGTGCTTGAATTGGTTAAGGAGCACCGTTTGTATGCCAAATTTGATAAGTGCGAGTTTTGGCTCACTGAGGTGAAATTTTTGGGCCATGTAGTGTCGAGTGAGGGAGTAACTGTAGACTCTTCAAAGATAGACGCGGTAGAAGATTGGGAACAACCCAAGAATATTTTTGAGATTCGGAGTTTCTTGGGGTTAGCAGGGTACTATTGACGCGTAAGGGACTTCTCTAGACTAACTGCACCTTTGACTAAGTTGACTAGGAAGGGTGTCAAGTTTGTGTGGAATGAGACTTGTGAAACGTTTTTCTGAGAACTTAAGACTAGATTGACTACAGCACCGGTCTTGATAATTCCGGAAAGGGGTTTGGATTACACCGTCTATTGTGATGCGTCTGGGGATGGACTTGGTTGTGTCTTAATGCAAGAAGGAAAAGTTATGGCCTACGGATCATGGCAATTGAAAACTCACAAGAAGAATTACCCCACCAATGATTTAGAATTAGTGGCGGTAATTTTTGCCTTGAAAATTTGGAGGCATTACTTGTACGGCGAGAAGTTTGAGGTTTTCTCCGATCATAAGAGTCTAAAATATTTGTTTTCTCAAAAGACTTGAACTTACGTCAACGGAGGTTGATGGAATTTATGAAGGATTATGACTTTGAGTTATACTATCATCCGAGAAAGGCCAATGTAGTGGCCGATGCTTTGAGTCAGAAATCTGTGAGTAGTTTGGCAAATGTGGCCATTCGGGAATGGGATATGCTAGATGTTATTGGCAAGTTTGATTTTCACTTGGGAGAGTCTAGAGAGAGTGCTATCTTGTTTACTTTGAATGATCAACCTATCTTGGTTAGTAAGGTCATAGAGGCACAATGAGGAGACCGTGATGTGGAATCAATCCGTGTTAAGATTTCCAATGGGAAGGAAGAGAAAGGTTTGAACGTTCACTCGGATCTGAGTGTATGTTACCTAGATCGTTTGTTTGTACCAAAATCTTGTAGAGAGGAAGTACTTCGGGAGTTCCATCACTCACGCCTTGCGGTACAATCAAGGCACTAAAATGTATCATGATCGTGTCGCTAATTTTGGTGGAGGGGTATGAAGCGAGATGTCGCTTATTTGTATCGGCGCCTTACTTGTCAACAAGTGAAGGCCGAACACCAAAGACCAAGGGTTTGTTACAACCCTTACCGATAGCCGAAAGTGGAAATGGGAGCGCTACCATGGATTTTGTAGTTGGGCTTCCTAGAACACAACGAGACAATGACGCCGCTTTGGGTAATTGTTGATAGGTTGACTAAGTCTACCCATTTCATTCCGATGTACACCAATGACTCAATTAAATGCTTGGCGAGTTGTACATTAGAGAGATAGTTTAACTTTATGGAGTCCCCTGACTATTGTGTTGGATAGGATCCTCGCTTTACTACTGGTTGTGGCAAAGCCTTCAAGAGGCGTTGGGAACAAAGTTGACCTTTAGCACTACTTACCATCCTAAAACCAATGGACAATGAGCGCACTATCTGTGATTTTGGAGGACATGCTTAGAGCTTGTGTCCTTGATTTCAAGGAGTCGTGGGAGAAACATTTACCATTGGTTGAGTTCGCATATAACAACAGTTACCAAGCTACTATTGGGATGGAGCCATTTGAGGCCTTGTATGGCTGACCTTGTAGATTGCCGGTTTGTTGGGCCGAGGTAGGTGACGCACCGTTGTTGGGTCCAGAAATTGTTAAAGAGACAACCGAGAAAGTTGTTCTCATTCGGAAGAGGTTAGATATGGCCCAAAGTCGATAAAAGAGTTATGCCGATAAGAGGAGACGACCTTTATCTTTTGAAGTTAGTGGCCATGTGTTTCTAAGAATCTCACCAAGGCGGGGTTTGACAAGATTTGGTAAAAGTGGTAAATTGTCCCCAAGATTCATTGGGCTTTTTGAGATCTTAGAACGAATTGGGGAAGTGGCATACTGGTTAGCTTTACCGCCACGCTGGGGTTCACAATGTATTTCATGTATCTATGCTTAGGAAGTATGAACCCGACTCTTCACATGTGCTTGATTGGGTGGATTTGGAGGTAGACAAGGATGCCTTTTATGAAGAGTGACCGGTTCAAATTTTAGATACCTAGGAGCAAGTGCTCTGGGGTAAAACTATACCATTGGTAAAGGTGTTGTGGAGACACCATGAGGTTAAGGAAGCGACGTGGGAACGGGAGGTGGAAGTCCACTCTAAATATCTTGATTTATTTGAAAATGTTTAAGTTGCTTTTCGTTGTAATATTCCCTAGTGTTTGAGGGAAATGTATTGAGATTGTTAAATACATGTTGTTATGTATATTGCTATTTTAAGCATGAAGTTGTTGTGGGTTGTCATTACTTTCTGGAGAAACTTCATGTTGATGAGTGTTTGAGAGGTTGTTGTTAGTGAGGTAACCATGATGTGATGGTGAGATTAGGTTGAGAGCTAATATTGATTTTTGAAAATGGAATAGCGTGGTTTTGATCGCTTAAAGATCCTTGTTCGAGTCATTTGATTTAATTTCTGGGATGAAATTTGCTATGGTGGAGAGGTTGTGACGACTTTCGGTTTGTGTGTTCTTGTTCTTCTTTGTTACCTTTTGGTCTACCTAGTTAGAGTGACGAGTTTCACTTGGAATCTTGTTGTTCGTATGAGTTTGTGTGTTTAGTAGTTTTCTCAAAAAGTTCTCATTCTTGTTTACTCTGGTGTTGAGTTTCACTTGTCTTGTAGGGTGCGGGGTCAGTCCGTGAGTCGAGTTGAACCGAGAGAATTTTGGGACGCAGGGCTTTGGGTCGCACATATGGGAGAGGGCCATGTGCAGGAGGTGAGGTCACGTGCAAAATTCAAGGGAAGGAAGTGAAGCATTCTACTAAAAAACAAAGGGCCGAGGTGCAGGGCGAGGACCGCGACGCGGAAGATACCAGACGCATGCGGGAGAAGACTCTGCACGTGCGGGAAGTTTGGTAGATCTGAATTTTGCTCTTTTTCTTTTCTCTTTGGGCTGATTGAATGTCACTTTTCGTATATCTTTCTCTGTTTAAAAACATTTCCTCTTCTTCTCTCTACATTTCCTACCAAAAACCTCCCATGATCTTTGATTTCTCCAAATCCATTGGGATTTAGATCCAAGTTCTTCATCGAAGTTAGTTATCTAGGTGAGGGCTATGTTGTCTCAATGTGGAGATCGAGTTTAGGCATTGTTGATTTTGGGATTTTCAACCCATTTCTTCTTCAAACTTGAGGTAGGGATTTCCTTTGAGTTATATATATGTTTTGCAAGATCTAGATGATTTTCGAAATCATCCTTTGATTAGTTTTGAAAATTGATTGTTGATTAAAGAAGAAGAGTAATTTTGAAAGTGGGTTTACTTTCTTTTCCTTTTAAAATGGAAATTGAGGGTTTTGAATTATATTGATTGAAGAAAGATGATTTTGGTGAGATCTTTTTAAATATTTTGGAGATGAATGGTTTTGGTGAAAAAACCTAGAAATAAGGGTTTTTTTTTTTTTTTTTTTTTTTTAAAGATGTTGAAAATCCTTGGAAGATGTTGTCATATTTGTTTTGTGGGTCAAAATAAATGGATGTTTTGAAAATTGTTTATTTATGTATATGAATGATAAAGTTTGTGAAATATGAGAATTGTTGTTCATTTTGGGAAATTGTTATTCAAAATGTTGATTTAGTTTTGAAATGGCTAATTTGTAGAGAATGCTCTAAATGTGGAAATTATGTTATTCCTTGGATGAATTGGAATAAATGTGTATCTATTCATCTTGTGAAATGGTATGGAAAGGAGAAATGAGAATTTTGATCACAATGGTAGTATTGTGTGGAAGAATTGAAAATGGAAGAATTGTTGCATTGTATATTAAATACGGTGGTAAGTCTTGAAAGGTGGTGTAGATGAAATTGATAAGTTGGCCTGAGTGTCCAAGGTGAAAGACTGAAAATTCGTGCGGATAGGTGTCGAGCCTTCTAGTTAATATCGATAAAAATAACAAATTGGTAGTACTTGTATAGGCTACTTGCAGACACGCATCTAGGGATTACGTAATTGTATTTACCGCCCCTTGAATTAAATTGATAAATTTTGAACAGTTGAAATTGCATAACATCATTGAGCATGATAGTTTTCAAAAGATGAAGATGTGTTTTATTTAAAAAAAGGCAGGGGATGGCATGTGCATTCATCTTTTGAGACTTGTATAAAATGTATATACTTTGTTAAGGATTTCCTACTGGGCTTTATGCTCACCCTACTGGATTTTTGTGTAAGAAAAGACGTGGTGAATCCACCTAATTGAGGGCGTGGAAATGTGTGTGTTGAGAGCATAAAAGCTCTCATTTGCTGTGATCCTATTTTTAAACCAAGGGCTATGTATGTGTGGATTTGAATAACCATTTTGTGTAACCGGGCTTAAGCCTTGGAAGATTGTAAACCCTTGGGGGTGCTTATTTGGTTATTTATTTATTGTTGAATCAATGTAATATCGCATGAGGAACTATTATTATTATGTAATGCAAGTATGAGAAATTATATTTGATTTTCCTTTAAGAGAGCCATGATTGTTGCATTATCATTTGGGCTAGAAATTTGAGACGTTACAGAATTGAATTTGAATTCACAAATTAGGGCTAGGGTTTTGTGAATTCAAATTTTGGTTATTATATGCATTTGTGTTTGTTTGTGAATTCAAATTTTGTGTAGATAGGCCGATGTAGACAGAATCCATGTCCCAAAACCGTAGGAGACACAGATAAATTAAACTTTTTTATTGCAAATAAAATTATGGATAAACCCAAAATGATGTTTGTTACTTTCTTTTACCTTATATCTACTAGTTGGCCCCCTACGCATGGAGTTGTGGTATAGTTTCAATATAAATATTTTTAAAATTATGTTTGGTTTATGAATTTAAAAAGTGAAATGTAGTTATATTTTATATTAATTTATTTATCTTCTGTTTTTCTCTTTGCAAATTTATTCGCAAATTAATAGCAATATGAACATAGCTATCTGTCATATTAGATGTAAATATATTTTAATCCTTTTGTCTATTTTCAAGAGAATTTTTATCCTAAAATATTAATATCCCAATGGCAATGATAGTCGTTAGCATTTGCGTTTGACTATTACTTTTGTGACGCTAATTTCCAGTACATCATTAAATGGTCAGTGATTAATATTGGGTCAACCATTGGGTCTACTATAATTATCTTCATATAATTCTACTTCTGAAATATTGGGAATGGAATTATTTTAGGGGCAGGATAAAAATAAAAAAGTGTTTTCCTTGTCTCAACTCTCATCTCATCGCAACTTTCTACTGTTTGATAAATCTATTATATTTTTTTATTTAAAAACGGGTATATATATGTCCTAATTTAAATAAATGAAAAATATGTGTACCTACTGAATATGCAATTTAGTATCATTCTGTTAATAACTTAAAATGCTTGTTTGATATTAGACCAATTCATTTGACTGAACTTGAAAATATTACGAGATGAAATTGATAAAATTAAAACTTAAAACATCAAAATAGTACAAAACTCATATTTTAACAACTATAATTGCATTCCATCCTTCCTTATTTAGTGGTCTTGAAGTAATGTTTCACATTCTATAATATATCATTCCGTACCATTATACATTTAGTTGTCTTGAAGTAATGTTTCACCTTTAGAGTTCCTTATACCCTGGAAAATATAAAATGACAAAAATTAGAGGGCTGATTTTTATAGGAAAATGTCACTTATGATATGAGCCACATTCATCAACTAGATAGCTCAATGAAACTCTCACCTTTTCATAGTGCCTTTCTTGGAGAGTCATCTCCTCAAACTTGTCATGCCCCTATTTCCTGTTGTCTTTTGACTCCCACAACTTCCTTCCACCAACTGTCTGCCTAAACAAATTCAAATAACCAACACAAAAATAAAAGTAGGTTAATTTAAAAAAATCAAATCAACACTGAAATATTACCAAAACAAAGAAGAAGAAACATGAAAAAATAAAAATTTAGAAACAACTCTTTTTCATAGACAGTTGTATCTGGAAGCGTATGCAAAATATAAAATTATACAACTCTTTTCCATTCCTTTAATGTGTCTAACAAGTTCTTCACAAAAACATGCCCATGATTTGACTCATTGCTGATTTTCCTCTTGGGATCTCATACCGTTTTTGTGATATGGTAAAGGTACAGTTATAGTCTTCTAATATGGGCAAGTGAGTAAAAGAGTTGTAGTAAAAACTCTTCATAAACCTACATCTTAAGATATTAGACTATGTATCCAAAAGTTGGACAAGAGAAGCGTCATGGATATATATATAGATATATATATATATATATATATGTATTGCATATTATCTAGTATTCTTAAATAAGATGTAAAACTATCTTTAAGATATTAGACTATGTATCCAAAACTATTTTTTATTTTTTAAGAATGTTACACATAGTGAATGGTTTTGATTGAGAGTCTCATGTTCTATGTTATTAAAACTATCTTTAAGGCAATTTATAATTTTTTTTGTGACAAACTTTCTAATTGTATTAGACCTTGTAGATATTCTTTAGTTTTGGGATTAAAATTACAAAAAATTGATTTTTATGAGGAAATACCTTGTACAAAAATACCTTATAGATATCTTTTTTTTGAAGTGTTACATTGTGTAATTTCAACATTATGAGGAAATCCACATTTGCTCTCAACATAGAACACACGCACATTTTATAGCGATTCCGGGTTTAACCTTGTTGTACAGTGATCCGGACATGTGTCCGTGGATGTTAATAGTTGATGATTATCATGTTTACATCCTTTCTTACTTTGTATATGAGTTATAGGATGTGTTGGGCAGGTTTGTTACAGGTTGGTTGGGTTTAGAAACCAAAACTAGTTGCCCAGATTTTGACCCGTCCGCTCGAGCGGGGAGTTTGACGCTCGAGCGGGGATCCTGTTGCTGCTTGTACGCTCGAGCGGGGGTTTTGGCGCTCGAGCGGGGAATACACCCATCCAGTACTTTTCTCTGTGTGGTGTTGGACGCTCGAGCGGGGGATTGGCCGCTCGAGCGGGGACCTGGTCTGTCGAGATGCTGAGAGTGCATCCGCCGCCGAGCGGAGTTTGGGCGCCGAGTGAGTTCAGGAGTGCCGGTCAAGCGGGGCTTTGGGCGCTCGAGCGGGAGACTGGGTTTAAAGATCCGAGTTTTGACTTTTAAAATCACTTTTTCTTGTTCTTTCTCTCTCTTACTTTCCCAAAACACAAATTTGAGAGCCTCTCTCTCTAAAACCGGCCCTTCTCTCTTAGATTTGATCTAATAGGAGTTGTTTGCTCGCCTTGGGCCTTTACAAAAGTTGTGTTGATCGTCGAGGGGCTTATTTTAATCAAAATTTCTGTGATTTGGAGCACTTTGAGTTTTGTCACCTCATCCATTGGAGCCCAAACTTTGAGGTAGGGATATCCTACTCCTTTCTATGGGTTTTGTCTTTAAATTTTAGTATTTTGAGATGTTGGGATTGTTGTGTAATTTTGAAAGAGTTTGGGGCTTTTGTGTAATTTTACAAAAGTTGGGTTTTCAATCATAACGAACCTAGAAGCATGTTTAGCATAGAAACATGGGTTAAATGTTAAATCATTGGAGGAATTGAGACCTTAAGGGTTGTTATGTTAATTATGGAAAATGTCCTAATTACATGGAATAGTTGATTGGGATAATTGATTGTGGGAAATGAGGAATTGAAGTGGAAATGTTGAGATTGAGAATGTATGGGATTAAAGGGTGTAGTTAAACTATTTATTACTCATTGAATTGAAATGTTGATTATATATCCATTTGTGTATTTATTTTCTGCTTAGAAATAACTGCTTTGGGCTATCGGTGGAGGATAGTCGTGATTGTTGTAGACAATGCATGATGATTAGGCTAACGAAAACTAATCTACTAATGTGTCATGGAATTGACGATTGATGGAATACATTAATCGTATGTATTGAATGATTGTATATAGAACCAATGTGTTTGTATGCATTATGTGTAGAGGAGGAGATAGGATGTACTCCGGGGTTTAGGAGAAGATGGGGGATGAACCTCTAAACCGGATAGTGTTGGGAGGAGATAGGGGATGAACTCCGTAGACAGAGCTCATATGCTTGTCTAGAAAAGTGAAGATAGAGCTCATATCCTTATCTTTGGGAAGTGAAGATAGGGCTAATATGCATATCTTGTTGGAATGTGGATAGAGCTTATATGCTTATCTGTGATTGTGGGATATAGTTTTTATACTTATCCGTTGAAAATGTGGATAAAGCTTTTATGGTTATCTGTGAGTATGGGACACAGCCTATACATGTCTCATGGGATGGTAATAGAGCTTTTTAGGCCTATCTATTGAAAGAGGGAAAATGAAAAGGGATTGGGAATCATAAATCGTATGACATAAAAATGTAATTTATGTGGATGTATGAGTGTTGGCCATCTATCAATTGTTAATCTTTTTTGTCATTGTTCATGGTTGGTTTAGTGTATTTCTACTGGGCTGTGGCTCACCCTATATGGGAATATCATTTTCAGGTGCAGGTAGCATGCCACCTCCAAGGTCATAGCTTGGGAGTCTAGAGGCGGAGAAGCTTTTTGTTGTTTTGTTCATTTTGATGTATTACATGTATATTCAAGCCAAGGGCTTAATGTGTAATGAGTTAGCATTTTTTTGTAACCAAGTGTTAACTTGGAAAGCTGTAAGCCTTTAGGGCATTTGCTTTTGTTGTTAACATGTAATACCTTTTGTAATGAAACTCTGATAAATAGAAGAAAATGGAACTGTTTTATATAAATGCAAGTTTATATTAATGGGTTTAATGATGTTATCTTGAGGGCGTTACACATTTATACTTTGTTGTTATGTAATTTATACTAGAATCAGATTGTTGGGTCCATAAAAAAATAAAAATAATAAAAAAATGATCAAACAGTTCATAAGATCACTATTTGGAATTCATTGGTGCATCACCCTTAATTTTTTTTAGAAATAAAATATTATTTTGAAAAATATTATGCATAGACATAGACAATGTTTTCAATTTTTTGAGTTTATAAAAATATAAAAAAACTCATGTGTCATTTAATCATTGATTTTATATAATTTTTTTACAATCAGTTAAACCTTCACAATTTAGTTTATAAACTCATGTTATAAATTGAAGATATTTCTAAAAAATCATCTTTCGATTGAAGCAAAAATTATAGCAAGAAATGGGACTTTTGCATAAGTTTATTCATATTAAACAATAATTTATTCTTAAATTTTAAGAAGTTTCAAAATTATCATGAACCAATCAAATTTAAATTGATTGATAAAAATTTAAAATAATGTCTTTATAATTAATTTAACTTCTCCTACCTAAATCAACACTTAGGCTAAATACATTCAGAAAATTGATTTATTTAAGAAAACTGTAAAGAAATTTGAAATAATATACTATAAAATCAAAATTAAGATATTAAGATTCCAAAAAATATTACGATTGTTAGACATGACCCTCGCCACTTTTGAAAAAATTAAAATTTTACGTTGATTAGACTTGAATATTAAAATCCAAATTGAAAACAAAAAAAATTAATAGATAAGAGAGGGAGGGGAGTGTTATAAATTTAAGTTCAATGGGAAAAAAGTGATATGAAGTGTAATTTGCCTAAAGATCACTGTGTCACAAAGGTAGGAAGTAAACTCGTTAAAAATTGGCTTAGAAAATTTGTAACGATAAGTTATTTTAGAGACTGACAAAAAATATTTTACTTAGTTTTAATTTAACCAAATAATAAAAAATATGTAATTATTTAAAAAAATTATGTTATGTCAAAACAAACTAACATTCTTTATGTGTTGTAAGCTTTTTTTCTTAAAAAGCTAAAAAATCCAAAACATAATAATTATTTTAACTCATATTTTAATTAAAAAATCAATAATAATTGTTGGATTACAATTAATGATTACTTAAATAAAGTTTTTGACTCACAAGTAATTGTAATTGAATGAGTTAAAATCCATATAATTCTTTTAGAAGTAAAATCCAATATAAGTATATTGTTGATATTTTAATTTTTTTGTTTCATTGAAGCAAGTATATGGAGAGTGTTCCAATTATCTTCATCTTTGGGGAACATAAGTCGGGATCCCGATGAAAGTGTGTCATATGATGCTGAGCCGAAAGGGATATATGGGGTGCAACTTGGCACCACGCTTAACAATTTGGAAGAGATGTTCATGTCCAAGGTGGCAAGTTATGGCGAAAGTGTCCGATTGAACTTCAAATATAGATATCCTTATCGCTAGTGGCAAGCAATCAGCAAATACAAGATATTACCGATCAATGACGAGGAGACGTTGAACACTGTATTAAGTATCAATGCAAGTTTCCAACCACCAAATTGTTTGGAAGTGTACATTGATAAAGAAATTGTACATAATGTCTCAAATATGACACATGTAACGCCCCGAAAATTGGGCAGGGTATATCTATTTATGCTACAAAACCCACCTGATAGACAAACACACACACACATATATATATAGCTAACTATTCCATACATCCATTTCCATTAAATCCCAAATGCCAAATACATGCTATTCACATCTCAATGCCCCAGTTCCAATCCCAAGCATACATTTTACAATAAGTATGAAATAAAAGCCAAACAGATAATAAGTATCATACAGGCTTATAAATCTTGGTTACACAAAATGGAGTTTCAACTCAACGCAAATATAGCCCTGGGCTTACATTCAACAAATAACAATAAAACAAAATGAAGCCTCAGCTTCAAGTCCTCATAAGTCAATGTCTTGGCGAAGGCATAACACTGCATTCTAAATGGTTTCCTTATAGGTGAGCCACAGGCTAGTAGAGATATACTACACAACATACGAACAGGACAAGACTAAAGAGGAGTATGCTCATACCATGCTCATGATAAAATGATTTATTTCTCTTTTTATAAAGTATGCAATGTTGAGATGCAACAATAGATATAAAGCCATTTCCATTTTAAACCATATTCATTACATGAATAAGCTCTGTGAATCTCTAGGTGAGTGTCTACAAGTAGGCCTTAATGCACTACCACTGTCATTTTTACCAGTAAACTGGAAGACTCGACACCTAACTGCGCGGTTCTACACCCTCTACCCAGATTCACCAAGTATTCATCTTTTCGCAAATAGATACATTTCCAAACATTACTAAAAAAACAGATACATTTCTAATGAAATGAATGTAATGCAATGTCCAATGCAACAAATGAGGAATGTGGTTCAATTTACCTAAGTCTCATGCATTTCTACAACAATCATGGCTATCCTTAACTGATAGCCCAAAACAGATATTTCTAAACAGATATTTAAACAATTAAATTTCAAAAAAAATTCTGATAAATACAATCTATTCCACATCTCATCAAATATGAATAGCTACACTAGTTTTCATATCACAATCACGTTTGGTAACCTCTCAAGGTCCATTTCTAACCGTGTCGATTTTATTCCAACAGATACATTAAGCAAAATAATACCGTTAATGCCCAAGAAAACATCATTTTCTTTCCAAACTCATTCTCAAAGCATTATTCAACTATGACATCCTATTTTGATCAAAATCCCCAAAAGTTAAACATAATTCCTTTGTTTTCTTTAAAAATAGTCTTTTGGTCGCAAACCGGTAAAAATTTCAAAACCGATCGAGTCGAAGTCCGTTTTTGTTCAAATTTAAAACATAACTCTTTCATAACCTTACAAACATATTCCAAGTATACACTTTCATAGTTTGGCCATCAACTCTTTATTTTTCTCAAAATTTCTCTTTTAAGCAAATAAATTACAAATTTTCCAAAAATTCTAATTAAATTATATACAACTCTAAACTCCATATAATCAACTAAAAGTGCATAAAGAAGTGTAGGAAAAATTCCTACCTCGAGCCAAGAAGCTTTCAAATTTTTCGACAACAGAAATTAAATTTTTTTGGAGCCAAACAACGTCTTCTTCGCCTTCTACATTTTGATCCAAAGCACTAGGGGTCAAAAATGACTTACACTAGATCAAACCCAAGAAAAACCAACTTGGAACCTCTTTTCTCTTGTTTCGTCACGGCAAGAACTCCAAGAATTGAAAGAAAAACCTTATTTGGTCACTTTTTTTTTTATATATTTATATAGTATAGCCAAATATCCAACCAAATATCTAACCATAAATATCTAACTATATATATACATACCTATATATATATATCAATTAAAAAATATATTTCAACATCTTTAATAACAAAAGTAAATATAATATTTTCTCACCACAAAATATATTTCGTTTAATGGTACACACCATAAATATTCACAACTCTTTTATGGTAGTCAAACAATAATAATAAAACCACAACACTATTACATGGTTACTAACGGGTCACAATTCAATCAATTGGGTCTAAAATGAATGGAGTTTAATAATTTTAAAAAATTTCCAACTGAGATTAAAGTATAAATTAACTTTAAAAGACTTAAGGTGGTCCTCACCATTCACATAATGAAATATGAACCAAAATGATTAAGTATGGGCTAATCAAATAGAACTCAAAAATTGAATTTATATCTCATTTATTACTCAGGACCTAAGAATCACTATAAGTAAAACTATAAAAAAAAATTAATTTTGCCTAGCGGGCCTTATGAAGTCGAAATCAAGAAGTAATTCAATTTATTTGCACCAATTTAAATAGAATGGTTCACGACACCACAACAATAATAATAAGGGCAAAATTCAATTTGATTCAATTCGTCACAACACGATGGATTCTTGTCCCTTCACTACATTGCTTACATTGGGATTGACATGACAAATAGCTTGCCTCCTATGTATGCATCAGATCAACGTTATTCAATGGGCTACACACAACAGACATTTGAGGGCCATGGTGTCGAATCAAGTTCACGTGGTGGATATGATTATGAATTTCACAATAACACAGAAGATGTGCCCACCTGCAGCTATCATACCACTCCAGTTGAAGTTGCTGGGAGTATGGCAGAAACAGTGAACTATTTGCAGTTTGCTGACAATATTGGTAACAATGACATGTATGGTCCTGATGTCGCCCTAGACGATGATGAAAATGAAATGTGTGATGAAGAAAATTTATTAGCCAGATCAGATGATGATGATGATGAAGATGATGCCGACGGCCCCGTTAACCCTGAAAATGTCCCCATCTCACCTAGACCTAAAATCTCTTTCTATGAGAACATTCACATGGGTGGTGATTTTGACATGAGTAGCCGTGATGTCGTTCACCATAACCGGATCTGGAACGCTGAAAATGCAGAGTTGGACAAAGGAATTGTTTTTATCAATAAGAAGCAAATTGTACATGCTATGAAATTGTACCACGCAATGAATAATCGAGAGTATAAGGTCGTAACCTCCAAGTGAGACCTTTAGGTGTCTACTGACAAGCACGATTGCAGGTAGTGGTTGCATGCATCTCTTAATAAGAAATATGGTCTTTTTGAAATAAAGCAGTACAGGGGTCCTCACCATTGTTTATACCCACGAATGAACAGGGACCACACTAATATTGACTCAAGTTACATTGCTTCTCATCTTTTGGGACAAGTTGCGATGAGTATAAAAAATAAATTTATATCTATGTATATATATGTTTGTTTATAGTGTTCACACCCAAATAATTCAACTCATATTTGATTATCGTATGCAAAATGAACCTTATATGCCAATTAAGAATGTCATCGAAGATATCAAAAAGACCATGAACTGAAGTATATCATACAAGAAGGCGTGGCATGCATGGTCAAAGGCAATTAGAATGGTATTTGGGGATTTGGATGAATCATATAGGCAGTTGCCTAAATTCATGCATGCATTACGTATATCTAACTCGCACCATCGCTCAATGGAAGCATAGATATACGTAGGTACAACCATTATGCCCGTCTTCCACTTTGTTTTCTAGTCTTTCAAACCGGTCATCGATGGATTCAGATATTGTAGGCCTATTATAACCATACATGGTACATTTTTATATGGTAAATACACTAGTGTGTTGCTTGTGGCAACAATCGTCACTACCAATGGCAAAGTATTACCGCTTGCATTCACTGTTGTCGACACGGAGAGTTTGGAGTCTTGGTCGTTCTTCATTTCAAATATCAGGGAACATATTGTCATGGATCGGCAGGGAGTGACTTTGATATCTGATTGAGCTGAGAGTATTTTAGTCAGTGAGGCAAAGATTATCAATCCTCGTCAATTTATTGGATATCATCAGCACCGCCTTCGACATGTTTGTAGTAACTTTAACACAAAGTTTAAAAATAAGAAGTTGAAACAACTTCTATGGAAAGCAGGGAGTGCTCATCAACGACGAAAATGTAATGCTTACTTATGTAACGCCCCGAAATAATTCGACATGAACCACCCACATAACTGTTACATCAACTCACTTCCAAAATAGGATATTAACCATAACCCTTTACATAAGATCAATTGTTTTACAAAAAAAATAATCTCACGTGCAGCTATACATTCATTGATAAACTAGTACATGAGCCTATAACATGTAAATCATCAAATCAAAACGAATAAGGCCCTCAAGGGCTTACAAGTCCCAAGGCAATTGCCTGGTTACACAAAATGGTCTCTCGGACCCATACACATTAGCCCTTGGCTTTACAAAAATTTACACAAAATATAAGAGCAAAATACTCTTCACAATCACGTTCACGCCATCAACTAGGCGGATCACCACCTTTCTTACCGCACTAAATCCCATAGGGGTGAGCATAAAGCCCAAGAGAGAATTCTCACAAAGTATATAAAGTTATGCATTATCCTCAACATAAAATAAACGTGAGTGCAATGCCATGCCAAAGTTGATAAATGAGGAAAATATTCATTTTCAATGCACTTTCTCAAAATCAACATATTCTCAATATTAGCTTGTAGTCTCATCAATTTCAACCTTCCAATATTAATTCAATGGGGGCGGTAAATACGACACTGGTAATCCCTAGGTCAGTGTTCGCAAGTAGACTCATGAGTACTACCAAATCGCTATTTTACCGGTGCTAACCTAAGGCTCGACACCTATCCGCTGCTTTCGGTCTTTCACCGACACTCGTGCCAACTTATCAAATTCATCTACACCCTTATCCGGACTTACCAACGATTTACCCCATACACATTTCCATTAGTTCTCATGGTAATATAATCTTTCTCAAGTAAACATGATGAGAATACAACATTGGTAATAATCCACTTCATGCACATTGATAATATAGACTCAAAAGGAAATGAGATGCAATAATTAATATCTCATAACATTTCTATATTTCCAAAATGTCTTAACAACAATAATAAACAAATACCTTTCCACTTTTACGAATCGCTTTCTCATTGCATCAAATAATTATGTGTCTTCAACACATCATCACAAGTTCTCAACACCAACCCATCATGACCAAACCTTTCAACATGGCCAACATGTCATCTTTCATTTCATTTCCCATTACATTATAATTAAGCATTTCACATCATCAATGGCACTCAACAACTCACCATCTTACAACATTACAAGATTATATGAAATTTTCAAACATCATCCTTCAAGATTTTAATTTCACTACCATGGTGCTCAACAATTATTATCTTACCTCATTACAAGTTCAAGTGTTAGTAACAATGTTAAAATACCATCTCATATCCCATGTGTCAAGTATGTTGTTGTTATGATAACATTTGGTGGAACTTACTCTAATACATCCTCTTAACACAAGAAAATAAATACTTTCAAAGACATTTTCATTATTTTGTAAAATTCCCAATTTCTAGGGTTTTTGTCAAAAACTTAACACTTCTTCAATTCATGATAGAAGCCTCATCAAAATCATCCCTTTTTAAACAATAAATAAGAAGTCACAAGGATCAACTTAGAAACATTTCAACATTTAAACCCTCATTTGAGAAATCTCATCATCTTTGAACCAAAATCAAAACTCTTAAAACAAATTCAATAGAAACACAAAATCAAAATTTAACTTGCAAAACATGTATATATAACTCAAGAATATTCCTACCTCAAGCTTGGAAGAGAAGATGAGCAAAAAGGTTGAAACCCCAAAGTTGTCGAAACCAACTTCTACTTGGATCAAAACGAAGCTCTTGACAAGATCTACAATCTTTCTCAAAGGAGCAAAGCAAGAAGATGCTTCCAAGAGAGTAGATCTAAAGACTTTTGAGAAAAAAGTGATTTTGGAGAGAGAGAGAGAGACCCACGGTTTAGAGGGGAGAAGAGAGAAAGAAAATAAAGAAAAGGGTCAAGTGAGGGCCTATTTATAGCACTAGGTAAAATTAGAAATAAGCCCAAAAGTCAACCCAAAATATCAAGTCAAAACCCCCAAAAAGTAGGGCCAAAAGTCGGACCAAAATCAAAAAATCCAGGGTCGACCTCGCAAGGGTGTCGACACCAAAGAGGAAAATCGGAAACTAAGCTTGATCAAGACTGCTAGTGTCGACCCTACCCTGCACTAGTGTCTACCCTATGTTCCAAAGAACCAACACACGTATGTAAGAGGGTCGACTTTTCCAGTCTGGTGTCTACCCTATGTTCCAGCAACTCCTCCAGAACTTCACCAATAGGTAAGGGTCGACCCTAGGAAGGCTGGTGTCGACCCTAGAATGGAATTTCTAAGTCTCCAAAGAACTTTTGACAAGAATAAGTGCGAACAACCAAACCCAACAAGTTTAATTCGGATTATACTCCTCCAAAACCAACCCATAACAACACCAAAGGTTTCCAAAACATAATAATAATTCAAATACACTTCCTAAAAGTTTTAAAAAGGGTGCAAGTGCTACAACTTAGAACAGATACATGCCATTAACCAAAGATGCCATCGATTGGGTCCGCAAGATTAATCCTGTAGAGTGGGCCCTTGCATATGACGGGGGATATCGGTGGGGAGTATTAACCAGCAATGACGCAGAGTGCTTTAACAGTGTCTTGAAAGGTACAAGGAACCTACCTATCTCAGCTATGGTTGAGTTTACATTTCGACGGCTTGTAAAATATTTTGACGAGATGGGAGCCCAAGCAGAAATAGATGCACGGAATGGGTTTCAATACCCAAGAGAGATGCAAAAAACTATTGAGGAGGGCATCACAAGGGGAAATACTTTCCAGTTGATATCGTACGACAGGTTAGTTTGTAATGTAAACTAAATTATGCTTATTATGTTGTGAAGTTAATTACACCTAAAAACATGAGCTTGATTAGTTTCTATTAATAATGTCTGATAGGCCCCGCCGCGTATTTGAGGTGCAAACATCTTTTCGCCATGAAAGAGTTCGCAATACACAAATTGTACGCATGAAATCAACCCACGTGTAGTTGTGGCAAATACGAGATAAGACGCTATCCATGTTCCCATATGCTCACTGTTATGTCTGAATGCGATGACAATCCATTCGAGTACGTTGATCTAGTATATAGGCTTCCTGTATACATGAAGGTTTGGGAAACTAAATTCAACCCAATACCGCATCAAGATTATTGGAATGATTTGCAATGGACCTTAATGCCTTATGTGCATTGTCTCATGAGAAGTAAACGGGTCGTAAATCTATGTCTCATATTCCGAATGAGATGGATATATCAGATAGGCGTTTGACCGCTCGTTGCTGTGAGTGTCAGCAGACAGGTCATGACAGGCAGATATGTCTGGCGCGGCTTGGTCGATGAAGACTATGTAATGCTTACATGAGTTTCGTGAATTGTGAAATTGTAAAATGGTTACGCTTTTTAGTTGTGAGATTGTAATTGGACAGCCCATGTAAATTTTTAGCTTGTAATGCATATGACCCCATGTTAAACTATTAATTAATTATATTTACTAATGTTTTAGAGGTTAGACCAATTGGAAAATTTTGCAAGCCCTAAAGTCATTTTCTTAATTTGAACTCTAAATAGATTATTTTTTATTTTTTATTTTTATATATTTTAATTGTTTTGTATTAAAAAAATTACAACTAATACACTAAGCAAATAAATTAAACTAAATATGTATGCAAAAAAAAATTAATTGTAGCACATAGGCCTAAGTTTTTTATTGTGTACTTGATTGAAAATGTGTATAAAAAAATTCTATACTTAATCAAATAGTTCTTCTACCATTTGAAAATTTAATATTTATGAATAAATTTAATATTTTCAAATGCTCCAAGCACTTTTCACATTTACAATTTATGAATAAATTTATGTAATTTAAAAATTTTATACTTTATTGAAACTTTTGGCATTACAAAATCAATAACTAAGTTTTGTCAAATATGCCATAAATGTAATCATTAACCTATTTTTTAAACAATTTTCTCATTCAATTTTTTGGCAAATATTATATAGGAAAACTATCCATATGTTATTGCACTATGTTCATGGTCATTATTAAGTTTATGTAACTGAGGTCATAAAATTATTTTGAAAAAGATTTCTATATTAGTTATAGCATAGATAACGGTAGATTCTATTAACATGTTTATCATATTTAATGACACATAATTTTAAATCTTAAAATAGAAATATATATATATATATTTAAAAATCATAAATTATGGAATAATTAGAATTTGCTTATGATTATAATTAGATTTTAGTGAATTGCTTCCATGTTAGTGGCACACAAATTTATAATTTTAAAATAACTACGCACATTTTTCTTTTAGAAGTCGTCATGTATGGAATAATTAGAGTTTAATTGTTATAGTTAAATTACAGTTAACCAATAGAGTTTTTTTAAATAAAAAATAATTACATTTTAGTGAATTGCTTCCATATATAGTATCACACAAATTTAAATTTTGAAATAGCTGAGCATACTTTCCTTTTGCAAATCGTAATTTATGGAATAATTAGAGTTTTTGTCATGATTAAATTAGACTTTTATTGTTGTGATCTAGTATTTCACTTGTACAGGCTTCATGGCACATTTACCTAAGGAGGTCCCACTTCTCATTCATCTACATCGGGCCGATAGTATATGGACGCATCCGGTATGCAATAATGTTTGTTGGACTTTACGCCACAATTAAAATACCCTTCATTTTGTTCTACCTTACATGATAATGCTATTATTTAAATTGGTCATTCTGTTATGCAGGAGGAGGCACGGACAGTGTTGACATACCGCCGAGCAGATTCTGGCCTATGGGAGCATCCGTTGGACCATAAAGTCCTGCAGTATATACTACGCACATAATTCTGTGGTGTTTACTCTATCGGTCATATTAGACTGGACCACCCATTCATCACTGTTCTGGCCGAGAGGTGGCACACGGAGACTCATACATTCCATTTTCTGATCGGAGAGACCACAGTCACATTGCAGGACGTATCTGTCCTATATGGTCTATGGATTGACAGCCAAGCAGTTACTAGTATTGACTTACCATTTACGAGGGACCAATGGATAGCGCTATGTGGTGAGCTATTGGGAGTAGCACCTACACCTGCAGACTTACAGGCAGGTAGACTGAGGGTGAGGTAGCTAGCCAAGCATTTTGGTCCTCTTCCAAAGTAGGCGCCAGATGAGTTGGTACGACAGCATACCCGAGCATATATTCTGTGGCTTATTAGGGGGTACTTCTCCCTGATAAGTGTAGACGTGCCCGAACGTCCCAGGAAAATCCCGTTTTGTTCATTGGGCTTACTACAGTTCGAACTCAATGTCATGGTTCTTAATCTGATCTTGCAAAGTGCCAAACATGGACTGCTTTGCCAAATACAGAGTCGCCACCTAAATATTTTATTTTTGGGAAATTTAGGAAACTCTGACTTGTGCCTAAGGCCACGTGTCTGTCATCACCAAAGTTGCCTCGGCTCGGGAACTTGGGTACGAGAAGGGAAGGTCATGCAATGAGCACCCCCGCTCGCCCGTTCAAAGATCGGCCTTTACTAACATGATATCATGTTTTTGAAAACACATGTGCTCTTATTCCGGTTTATTAGTCTAGAATTACTATGTGATGCGCACAGTATACAAGTATAGACTGGATCGCCTAATTTGGAACAAAACATCTCACGTTTGTTTTTGAAAGCGGTTTGCTACTCGCAAGTAGGCTAAAATGCAGATTTTGCCACCCTCAAGTGGGCTTAGAAAACATGGTGTTTTGCCACTCTCAAGTGGGCTTAAAACTCACATTTTGATGAATTGTTCCAATTCAAGTAATCCAACCTTCACCCATAGGCATTCAAGCAGTTATATCACATAAGCAGTTAGTCTCATGGCAAACATGCTAACATGGCGGCAATAACACACATGCAGTATGCTAAAGCGTAAACACTCACAAAGTACTCCGAGCCAAAACAGAAACTAGTTAGTAAACAATGCATGATCCTAGTTCATGTTAAAATGGCTAATGCAACACATGCAAAATGCAACTAGAAATAGGCTCATTATTCTAAAATGGCATATGAGATGCAACAATTGATACATGTATTCAACTTGGAATTGAAATACGATGCGCTTTGTATGATGCGCCGAGCTCGGTGTGCAAGACAAATGATTGAATGCAAACATGCAAACATAAGGATGTTACTTGAAACGTGCCCTAAAACTAACCATCATAAGCGGCTATAAAAAGAGAAAGGCGTGGGGTTAGAAGACATGCATCACACACACGCACACTTATTACAACAATTCGCCATCTCGACGGAGGGTCCGAATAAATAATACAGAACCGACTAATTAACTAACTATTCTAGCTAATTAATGATTACACAACCAAAATTGAAACAAATATACATTCTAAGCTAACAAAACACTGAAATGGCCTCATGACGAGGGATGCATGCACGCTCGAATCGCCTCACTTGGAAATCCATCGCGATGGCCCAACTTGCGTCTATTTGCAACTGGTCCCAAAACACTGCACAAAGCTCCGTATATCAAACTCCACCGAATTGGGAAGGTCAGCCGACCAGCTATTGGCCTTGGAGACCACCTGCCGACCACTTTTTATGTTGAAAACCAGAAAAAGTGGTCGGCCAGCCACTTTATCTGGTCGGCCGACCAGTTTTTGCTGCTGGTTTCTGGTTTGCTGCAACAGAGAGTAAGACAGGGGCATGACAAAGTGTTTGCAATATATGTGTGCACAACCACTCTCCCTATCATGTAATGAACTCAAGGGGGTGTGGTTCTTGACCCTCGGGCCACCAATCGCGCATTTCAACGCATGATGGCCGAGAGGCGAAGTTGTACAATTCAATATGGAAATGAATGCATAAGTAAACACATAATGCCTAAAACTCTATCATGGGTAATCAAGAGCGCCAATGATCGAATTAAGGCACGCTTCATCACTTGAAGTATGAACGCCCTCGCTTCCGTGTTTGGACTAACACTTATTCCAAACACAATGCAAGCAACATGACAAACATGCAATGTAACTACATGGCATACATAATGCTATGGACAATATGGCATACTCAATGCAATATGATCATGGCATGCTCAATGCAAACAATAACATAACATGCACAACGATTATGACATGGCATACACAATGCAACAATGGACTTAAACCAAGATGGATAGGTTTCACCATGCCCAACTCAAAGGGCCATTGGGATGAAAAGAAGGCACGAAATACAAAGCATGCATGCACAATGCATTGGCCAATACAAGAGGCTCAAGAGTACAACTCTCAAGAGTGCTCAAAGAGTGACAAATGTGCAAGTGTAAAGACACTAAGTGCACTGAAATTAAGTAAGAAATGATGCCAAATCATTCAAACAAAGCAAGTAGAGCATGCAAGGGTCCTAAGGCATGAGAGCTATCAAAGAGGGCTACACATAAGGCATGTAATGCATGGCAAATATGCATGAACTAAGCATGGACAGAGTTGAAATAGGTCTTAACAAAGACCAAAATGTGCTCAGATGAGGGCCCAAAGTCCTAGGCATGCAAGCATACACACTAAGGCATGAACTAGGCAACAATGCATAACCATCAAAGGCATTCAAAACATGAACGAAGTGAGAACATGGCAAGTCTATATGTTCTGAAATGTGATGTTAAGTGATGCCAAATCAAGTACACAACACAAATAAAGCATGCAATGGTGCTCAAAGCTTGAGGCAAGCAAGAGCATTTACACTACAAGTATACAAAACATGAAGCATGTGATTAAGGCAACCAAAAACAGTCCTAGTTCATGTTAATATGAGACTAAAACATGCATGGATGGAAGCCAAAATGTGCTAGCATGAGGGGCACGAGGCATAATGCATACAAGGCAAATAAGGTAGATTACACTACACCTATTAGGACCATGTATGGGATGACTCAACCAACAAAAATCAGAGTTATATAATGGCAAAATAACCCCAAATAAGCACTGAAATGATGGCTCGCAAGCAAAGGCATGAATGCATACATAATGGCTCGTGTTAAGGCATAAAGGGGGAACCCTCCAACGCATTGATTGAGTGACAAATGCAAGTGCACGGCCATGAAACATGGACTGAAATAGCATAACTAATGATGCCGAATCATTGAAATGAGCCAAGTAATGCATGCTAGTGGACCCAATGCACAAAGCAAACAAGCTAGGTTGAACCAAAGCTATACAAAGCAAGTCATGGATGACCAAGACAACCAAAATCAGACCTTAAACATGGAAAAACATGAACAAATTCTTCTTGAAGTCAAACCAAAAGCATGCTAAAAAGACATGTGCCAACATGTTGCATATTAGGCTATTTCATGAGATTGCATGGCAAGTGTATGGAGCATGCAAAGGCCAACCGAACCAAACCAAAACAGAGTCATGACATGGTAAAACATCACCAAAAACATGCTAAAATGGGAAGAAAACAAGCTAGAATGACATGTCAAGGCATGAAGCATATAAAGCTAGTTTAAGGGATTTACACTACAAGTGTATTAGGAATGCAAGAGCCAACCAAACCAACCCAAAATAGATCTAAGGCATGTTAAAACATCACCAAAAACCTACTGAGATGGCTCAAAATCAAGCTAGAAACACATGCTCAAACATGAGGCATACAAGACTAGATTGTGTGATTTACACTACGAGTGTATTAACCATGCAAGGGGTGACCAAACTAAGAAAAAACAGTGGTATGCCTCAGAAAAATAACCACAAATACAAGCTAAGACATGGCCAACACACACTTACCAAAGGTGCTCAAACATGAGGCAAATGAAGCATATAAAGAGGACGCAAATGAAGCATATAAAGAGGACACAAAGGAGAGAGGGTGACCCTCTCCTTCTTAGGACCTTAAAACACCATCCCCACCATTGAAATCCCTCTAGATTTCATTGGTGAGAAGGCCAATACAAGGTGGTCCCGAAGCTCACAAAGATGGCACAAAAATGAGGCCAAACAAGGCCTAAGAGGGGTTAAACAATCCCAAACACCAAAGTGATCTTAAACAAAGATAAAAAGTATGCAAAAACACAACTTTTATCAATTATAAGTTAAGCTCAAAACAGCATGCAAGATAGGCTAAAAGCTTAAGCAAGAAAGGGGGATTTAGGGTTCAAAAACTCACCCTTGATGAACTTCTTCAAAGCTGCAACTCCAAAGGTTTTTGAGCTTAAACCAAACCAAAACTCTAGAAACAACCTCAAGATGCCTCAATGACAAAAGGGTGGTGCTTGGCTAGGAGGTGTGCACAAGTGAAGAGATAAAGCACTTTAAGGCACAAAATATGGAGATATAGAGGGAGATATATGCTCAAGCCTTAGGAAAAATTCAGAACCTGGAGAAGGGGAAGAGACCTCTTCTCTTATAGAAAACAAAGGTTAAAGCTTCTTGGAGAAGCTTAGAGCTTGTGTAAATAAATCCCTCCATACATGTGTATGGAGGATACAACAGCCTGCCTCTAGCCGCACTGGCATCCATAGACTCTGCAAAATTTGCAGGAAAGCCGCCGACCAGAAAAAGTGGTCGGCCCGCTACTTTTTCTGGCCGACCAACCACTTTTTCTAGTTTTCCAAAAAAAAAGTGGTCAGCCAGGGTAATTGGTGGTCTCCACACTGAAAGCAAGCCAATGGTGGGGTGGGAAACCAGAAAATGTGGCCCAAAGACCAAGAAAACCAGTTTCCCGACCAAAAAACTGGTTGGCAGGGAGAAAAGTGTTTTCCAAGGATAAAAGCTAGTCTCCCACCCTTGTACCACTTCTCAAACAAGGAAAGTAAGGTTTGTACCCAAGACAAACCAAAACGGATGCGAGACGAGGGTTCGGGAGGTAAGACGCGCGGCTGGGAGCCCCGAAAACCAGCTGCCGAGCATAAAAAGTGGCGTATGACCACAAAAGTGGTCTCTCGGATGACAGTGTCCCTCTAGACAGAGGAAACAATGTGTGTTCCAAAAAATGTGGCAAACGGAGAATGTTAAGCGGTCTCGAACCGAGGCGCACGGCCGACGGCTTCGAAAACCGGAAACTAGTCTCCAACGAACAAAGGGCCTCGACCACGGAAAGTAGTCTACGACCATTGAGAGATGGTCCACAAGACCTCTCCCTCCCTCCGGGAAGAGAAAACAAGACTTAGTCTGCAGACCAAGTCAAAGTACAAAGAGTCTTGAGGTCCGGAGGTGAGGCTCTCACCCAAGAACTCTGAAACCTCGAAACGAGCACAACATGCGCAATCACCGAGTGCTCAATCGATGACGTCTGAGTCTTAAGGTCGGTCAAAAATGGGGTGTCTACAATAAGTCATAGAACTTGCTCAAGCTTATGTACTTGTCACTGCTGAGAGACATCGACGAGATCGGTGAGTACAGCTGGGGTGGCGCAGCTTTGGCATGCTTGTATAGGATGCTGTGTCGAGCGGCTCAGGTGTGTGCGAAGGAGATCGGAGGACCACTTGTCTTGCTACAGGTTAGTAAGAATTTTAGTACATGTCAATTCATGTTGTATGACATATATCAGTATTGTAATTGGGTTCAAACTATTGCAGATTTGGGCGTGGGAGAGATTCATTCGCATTGCCCCATCTAGGCGGCAAGTGGTTGCGCCTGGGGAGCTTCTCATGGGGCAGGGAGAGCAGCGGTTGCCACCTGAACCTCGAGGCAGTCGGTGGAGGGTTAACTTCGGCCACGAGGTCATATCGACCTATGTAGTTGTCGTTTATAGAGACCAGTTCGACTGGATGATCGAGGGCGAGGTTTGAAATTTATTGAATTTTAGTTGTCTTGTTCATTGTATATGTTTTGAGTTCACGACCGAATTTCAATATACTTGTCGTTGTTGTAGTTTATATGGAAGCCGTATGCTGGGGTCCTCAGTACGCTGCCAGACTACTACCGACTAGGCTAGGAGATATGGATGGCGAGAGTACCACTTATTTGTTTTGACGTGGTTGAGTGGCATCTCTCTAATTGTGTCCTCCGACAGTTTAGTCAGGTCCAATCCGTGCCGGACTGGTTCGACACCGAGTGGCGGTTGCATTTGACTGATAGGCGTGGCTGAGTTAGCACTAACTGGACTCTGTTTTACATGCGGTATATACAGCAGTGGGATGCTCATCGAGACACTATCGTACAGGTTGATTGGAGCGATGAGGTACTCCCGTCATCCGACCCTTATATATCGTGGTATCGGCGACATACACATCTACTAGTCAGTAATCCGAGCTACCTGAGTCCAGATATCAGGGAGTTGGGCCATCTCCTGAGGCATTGGTGAGTATCATAGTATGTGTTAGATAATTATTAAGATCATAATTGATTTACTTTCAATCAATCAGCCTCGACACGCTTGAATTTTTGTTCGTGTGGTTGAAACTATGAGGTCATATCACTTGGTCGATGGACAAGATGCCTTATAGGTCGTTGGAGGATCTCGAGACTTATTGTACGAGGCGATCCAAAGATGCCCATCGGGGATCGCCTATATTTTGGCCACTACGGTGTCAGAGTGCAACAATCGCCCAAACACATCGCTGCCATCCACGCCAAGGTTTTCCACTTCAAGCCACCATATCGTGTCCTTGGACATCGCTGACCCATCGATACTACCCCATACATATCTCGATTCCTCCATGTACATCCTACCCAAAGATACTCAAGATACCTTATGTAGTCGACCTTGATTGGACACCTTCCCGATACATGCATGAGGTTGTTACGCCACCCACCTGGGCATACCACCACCACACGCCTGGGACAAGTAGTGTTGGAGTTGATACATGTACATCACATATTCCCATACTACATACACCTACTTCTGTGGGGACTAGTTCTACCGCGACCACGACTACACATGATGCGCTTCACCGACATCTCCCACGCCAAGATGAGGTCTATATTGAGCCCCCTCCCCCAGAGCACGAGGGAGAGGCCGAGGTTATGGTTGTGACGGACGTCGTGGCCGAGGTCAGGGTGTGGGCAGAGGTAGAGGTTGAGGTCCAGTTGCAGATCGTGATACAGTTGCACCAAATGAGGGAGTTTCACAGCTCACAGCAGTATCCGATGTTGTGCCAGAGGGAGAATCAGAGGCATCAGAGGCAGGAGAGGGAGGGTCACAATCACAGGCTCCACAAGCAGTCATTGGAGGGCCACATATAGGGGAGGGAGCGCCACAGGATTCACATTTGCGATTGGGGGAGCAACATATTCAGAGAGTCTATGGTAGGAGATCGAGAAGGGAGGTCCACGGTCGGGGTTGTGGGACTGGGGGCAAGTGAAGGCATTAGAGGGTGTGATATGGAGTGTATAGTATTTTTTATTTATAGTTTTTGTAAATCAAACTTGTACAGAGGATGTAAATGTGCTATATTTATTTATTCCAAAACAAAATTTTACAATTTTTGATTCTTATTCTAAGGCTTTCTTAAATACTTCAAATATTCAAATAATGATGTCACAATGGGTCAAACAATATGACTAAATTACTCGTAAAAAGTGAATACGTAGTTATTAACTAATAGATTTTGCGTCAATAGATAAAATAAAAAGAAGATTGAGAGAGAAAAAAGTTTTAGTTAAAAAAAATTTGAGAGAAAGAAAATGGTGCAAATGGGTTTAAACAAGGTGATTATATACATAACAGATTGAAGTTGTGTTGCATTTGATACCATATAGATTTTCGTTTTACAATAACAAACTATATTTTTTTTAAACAGTTTTTTTAAATTTTTTTTAAAAAACAATGAATTATTTCTTTACAAAAAACACAAAAAATAAATAAATAAATAATTTTTATTTCTTATTATGTACTATATTACTCAAAAAATTTGATAACATAATAGAAAATTTGATAACACTTTTTTATTTAAAACACAAACACACACACATAAATTTAAGATTATAGAAAACTCAGAAGAAAAAAAAAAAGGAATGTAACTCGATAATATAATAGAAATTTTAAAACATTGATTTTTTAAACAACACGTGCACACACACACACACACACACACACACACAACATTAAGAAAACAAATATACAAATTTTAATACTGCTTTTTCCTCCAAAAACCTAATTACATAATGAAACTTTTAATGAAGAAGATAAAAATTATAATTAACAATATTACACTTACCATGCGAGATGAGCAGTAGATATATATTTTGAACAACCACTCTATCAACTTGCAACAAAACTATAAGATTGCAATGTTCTTCTATAGTCTTTCTCCACAAAAAAAAAAAAAAAAAAAAAAAAAAGAAATAAAAAAGTTCTTGAATACATAAATAGTCTTTCTCCAAAAAAAGAAAAAAAATTTAGTTTTTGAATAGAGTCAAGATGGTGAAATGTGGAACTTACACAGTAGTTTGTTATAAATTTAAAATATAAAAAATAAAGAAATAAATAAAAAAGAGAGAAGATGGTGAAACGTGGAACTGCACTTTAGTTTCTGAAATGTAGGAAGTGGAAAAGTGGAAGTGATTTACTGAGTTAGTAATTTACGATTTGACCCTTAATTGCAAATTGATATAAGTTTTAAAATAATAGATTATTTAACAAGTTATGGTCATTTTAGGAAAAATAGAAAAAAAAATTTCTAAGCCAGGCTTCATGACACCAAAATTGGTGTTCCCCTTTAATAATAGAATAGATTAACCCCGCAACTAGACCAACAGCTTACAAATGAGATTGTTTCTCTAGCTCCCAAATTTTGTTTCTTGCCAACCCCACATTTCTTCCTTCCCATCATCATCTGTGGTCATTGTTCTTACTTGACTTCTTCCAGAATCACCGTGAATCTTTTCGCCATCTTGTTCCATGATCGTAATTCAACTTTATCGTGGCTCTTTTCACTCGAAGAACCCTAACCCCCATCGACCCTCTCGCTATTTGCCTTTGACGTTGTGTCGCTCCCCAAAATTTGATTTTTGTCAATGCAAATCCACCTGCCACCATTGACTCACTATTTTTATTACAACTCCAGATATTAGTGGATGACTCATTCTCATGCCCAGTTTGAGATTGTCTTTCAACTTTACTCCCCTCAGTATTCGAAGAACCCCAAACAATAGAAGTTTTTGACTTAGGTACATGTTATGCATCTTCTTACTGGACTGTATGAGCTCCCCAATTAGACCAACCACTTGGTTTGGACACCGTAGGCCCTGACCCCCAATTATTTCTTCTGTCCACATGTCAACTGGGTTACAAGCTTGCAGAACAGGTTCATCTGGTACTATGAATAGGTTCTTAATTAATGGAAGTTCAATCATGATGACGAAATTTTTTATTCGTGAAAGAGAATTGAGCTTCTTTGTAATTTAGAATGAAGCCAGTATTCCGTCTTTAATAATAAATAGTTTCTCCAGCTCGAAAATTTTGTTTCTTGCCAACCCCCAATTCCTTTCTTCCCATTATCACTGTGGTCATCATTCTTACTCAACTTCTTCCAGGAATCGCTTGGTGAATCTTTCTGCCATCCTGTTTGCAACTATAATTCAACTTATCAGGCCCTCTTCACCAAGAACCCCAACCCCCATCGACCCTCACCATTTGCCTTTGACGTTATGTCGTTCTCAAAATCTGATTTTTTTCAATGTACCCACTCTGCCACCTTTGGACTCACTAGTTTTATTACAACTCTAGATATTAGTGGGTAACTCATTCTCATGCCCTGGTTTGAGATTGTATTTCAAATTTACTCCCTCAAGATATTGGATAAACCCCAAGCAAATGTAAGTTTTGACTGAGGTACATGTTCTACATCTTCATCGATCAGATTAGCTCCCCAATTGGACCAACCACTTGGTTTGGACACCATAGGCCCGATCCCCAATTATCTCTTCTATCCACATGTCAATTGGGTTACGAGCTTGCAAAACAGTTCATCTCGGTACTATGAACAGTTCTTAATTAATGGAAGTTCAATCATGAAGAAGAAATTTTTATTTGTGAAAAAGAATTGAGCTTCTCAGATTTGGAATGAAGCCAAGATTCTCTTTTAATAATAAACAGTTTCTCCTCCCAAATTTTATTTCTTACCAACCCCCATTCCTTCATTCCCATCGCCACTATGGACATCATTCTTACTCAACTTCTTCTAGGAATCGATTGGTGAATCTTTTTGCCATCCCGTTTCACGATCAGAATTCAAATTCTTATGGGTCTCTTCACCAAATAACCCCAACCCCCATCGACCCTCACCATTTGCCTTTGACGTTGTGTCGTTCCCGAAAATCTGATTTTTTTCAACAACTCACTTTTTGCCACCATTGGGCTCACTATTTTTACTACTACTCCAAATATTAGTGGGTGACTCATTCTCATGCCCCGTTTGAGATTGTATTTCAACTTTACTCCCCTCAGTATTGGGTGAACCCCAAGCAACATAATTTTTTGACTGAGGTACATGTTCCATATCTTCTTACTTAACTGTGGATGTGTTTCACAAAGGTCGTCTCATGATCGATAAAATAATTTCAGTTTTATCTTATGTGACTTAGCTCATGGGCATTTCAAGACACTAAAGGGTATTATGGGCATTTCAATATTAATTTTTGATGACATTAGCAGCTTCGGTTAGTTGGGTGGACAACATTACAAAAATGAGAGTATCTTGATATTGTCAGTTAAAGTAGGAGAGATTTTTATAATTATTAAAATTACATGAGAGATTTCTATATTTGTCAAAAATCTCAAGGGATGTAAGTGTAATTTACCAAATAAAAAAAGAAGAAGAAAAAGCAAAAAGGAGAAAATAGGATGACTCAAGTTTCCTAAAGTGAAAATAAGATAAAATATAGGCTGTAGTGCCAATCTTCTTTACATATCAGGTGGCCATTATATTGTTTTCTTTTGTAGTGGGATGCCAGGCGTCATAAAGGCAACTATTTTGTTTTGTATTATTTTGCTTTGTTTTGAACATTGTTTTGGTGAAAAAATCAACGATAGTTTTATAGGTCAAAGTGAGTTGGAAGGTTGTGTATTTACCTACACTTTGTTTCATAGTTGTTTATGAACAGTATTGCTTTAAAAACAAAGAAAATTAAAGCCTCTGTTTCATTTTATGATTTAATTTATAATTTTTTGCAAACACCAATTTGTACTGAAATCGTCAGTTCGAAGTGACTACTTAGTGTATTAAAAAAGGAAGCATCAAAAAACAGTTTACTGTGGTGATGTGACAACTCACTGCATTACTGATCAATTTGACAACTCACTACTCGAATATGTATGAAGGGATTGCATTGTGAAAAAGACGACCCGCAATTATTATTTTATCTGACAACCACGTCCATTCATTTTTTGCAATCGTTTCTAACTTTATGAAATTGTAATTTTGGTCTACAAGTGCATGTCTGATGCGATTGCTCACTACAACACCAAAACAAGCTATGTTAGTTGAGCTTGTCATAGTGGGATGAGGGGTGTCAGAAAAGCAACTATAATGAATTGAATGGCGATTAAGTCTGCCAAAGTGATTGCATCATGGGTACACAAAGTCACAGACAACATATTACTCAGGATTGCATGAAATGAATAAGATAAAATAATATCATGGGTTTCACTTCTTCCACATTGCCTCAACATCTCAATTATCGTCACCAAGTCATCTCTTTTGCATGTCTATAAATAGCGCTACCCCAAGTATGATGTTTGTTCAAGTCATAACAATAGTAATATATCTACAATTATTATTCTTTTACGCCTAAGGTTTTTTTTTTTTTAATGAACAATGTCTTCAAGAGGTGCAGGAAGTTCCCACCATCAAAGAAATCCAAAAGTGTGGCTACTACCTCTATTTACTTATGACTATAAGAGCGAAAAGTACTCGAGTCTGAAGGATTATTATGCTGGTATCCGAGCAGAATGGGCATTCAGGATAACGAAGCAAGAAGAATTGTTTAATGATCTATGTAACTTTGGGGCACCAATACCTCATCGCTGCTCATTGACCATGGCTAGACAAAATGTGAGTGATTATGCAAAAGCAAGTAGCGTAATTAAGAAGGAGAACAACAAAATGTTGATGCAGAGATGTCGACATTTCATGCTTCAGCTAGCCACTGAAATGGCAGAAGCAAGCAACAGAGAATTGGCAGTGATTGAGCTAAATAATGTCTTAAACAATGAAAAATATCTCTCGACTACTACATGTCGATGAGGAATGAGAAATCAAACACCTTTATCTTTCATATATGTTTGTATGTTGTGTCGATCTTCGTTATTGGGGTGTAAGACAATGTTGTTGTTCATTTAGGTTACTTGATGTATTTCAACTATTTGTTATATGAAGTCAAGTTTATGAAATCACTACATTTATAAGTATACATGTCAAGATTCGCTACGAATTTCTCTTCTTATTGATAAGACATGTATAAGCATTGCAAAGCCATTACAATGAATGAAAACGTTTGGTCATACATGCAACCAAGTTCATTCAGTATCATCATTATATTCCACTTCAATAATGCATAAAATCATCAAAGCCTAGTTCAATTAGCGTTCTTCAAAATAATAATAATGGAGAGAAAGCAAAGGTAATTGTTATTTGTAGAATAACAAGAACTATTCAAAAACTATTGAAATTTCTCCCTTCATTGATAAGTCGTGGATAAGCATTACAAATCCATTCCAAGATAAATGGTTTGGTCATTCATCCAAACAATTTCATTCATTATCATCATCATCCGACATCTCAATGTCAAATTCATACATAGCATCCATGCTCCAGGTGAAGTACTGGTGCGCATCATTCATTAACCCATCTTCCGCACGCCATTTGCGGTCTTCATTAGTTCGACCTTTGCAAACGTTGGGTCATGCGATTAACTTCGTCATGGATACGATGTAATGCCCTTTGCAACAACTGTGAAGTGTCAATTGGCATACGCATGGCTAACCGGCGAGGAAATTTAATATTAACTTCATGACAAAGTTCAATGAGAATGCTTGCTCGAGTTATGCGAAATTCCCACTCAGCTCTCATGGTAATCGACGATGCATGTGAGTAACGCAAATTTGAATTTAATGGGTATTGAAATTCATATCCATCTGCAACCCAATGGCGATCCATTGCTGAATATAGATCAACCACCGTATATCTCATGATGATATCGCTCAATATATCTATAAAACTTTTGTTGTGGTATGATGCGATATTTATACCACATATACACAGCTGTTGCAACATGTACAAATTCAAAATGGAGATGGACGCAAGTATTCATGTCTTATAAACTCTAAACTCACATGCCGACAATGAAGTAATCGACACTTCATGAAGTTCACATGATAGTTGTATGTTTAAAATTATTGTAAAAGAGTTGTCACGTCAACCTTTATGATTCAACTATACATCAACTTTATAGGAGTTGTCACTTGACTTTTATTAACTATTCAAAGGCATATCGAAGGTTTTAAATAAAGTTCAAATCCACTTAGACATTTAATTTCACTTTTCACCTTACATATTTAATTTAATTTAATTGGAGAAATTTAACTACTTTAATTTCAAGTTAACTATGTGTTGATTTAAGTCGGTGTTGTTCTTGTCTGCATACTAGGCTAGCTTTTATCTGTAATACTTTCAAGTTCTATACATCGAAAAACCCATCTATAAGTACTCTACTACAAATTAATCTTCAATACATTCCAACTCTATAATATTTTCTCTTCAAGGTTGATGAATCTATTTGAAGCTGCATAAGGTGGCTTTTTAAACACAAAGGGTCTAATTGTTTTGTTATTTTGTTCTAACACCCCCTTATCCCATTATGAATTGCTGAATTTCACATGAGCACAGTAGCTATGGTATGACCTCTTGCTTTTTTTCATATAGTGAGTGGTCTCGTCAAAGTCATCGCAATGATACGTCCAACATTTCTCAATCATGCAGTGATGCAGTGACTTTAACAGACGTAATAAATTGAAGGACTCAATGAAATGGACAAGTTCACATGGCCACAGTAAACAACGTACGGATGATTGGACTTTTTTTGAAAAAGTGAGTAGTCACCTTCGAGTGACGATTGAAGTACTGATTGTGTGGAGCGTGTTTAGCATTAATTGTTTATTATGCATAAATATGTGGGCTTTTAATGGCATGTGACTTTGTGCAGCACGACTTAGATGCTTTGTTTTTTTCCTCATATTTCAGATTTGAATTATTAATCACATTTATACGACCACATGGCAATAGTATTGACAAACAACTATATAAAGGACTGAAGGAGTGATGGTAAACACACAAACTTTCCACTCAGTTCTCCCTAGGAAACTATCATTCATTTATTGAGTAAAAATCAAATAGAGTACACATTCACGGCAGGGGGTAGGAATCGCAGAGGTGAGAGTTCACAACGGGGAAGAGGAACAGGAAGGGGATTCGTAGGGGGTAGGAACTTCGAAAGAGGTGAGAGTTCACGCCGAGGAAGAGGAACAAGAAGGGGAAGTGGCGATGCTAAAGTTGAAACACCATTTGCTTTGTTAGATACCTTTTGTGCTTATCATGATAGGTTTGGGAAGCGACATTTTGTCATGCCCAAGTACTATCGAGATCCATGTGGTTTCGTAGAGGATCCATCTGATAATCAAACATGATATGGTTTAGCAGACGCTAGACTTCTAAAGTGGTCCGCACTGTTTATAGAGCGAGTGCAAATGGAAAGATTATGTCGGGAAAATAGACTGAAGGTGCCAAAAGCACATTCAGTTGAAATCCAAAAGGAAGATCCAGATAATGCTGATCGACTATGTGAAAGACTTCGACGTGAGATTTCTCAAATGCGTCGTAGGTTAGTCCGCGATATGAAACTATCTATACTTAAGTCAGATGCCAAGAAGAATGAACAACACCAAATAGTAAGGCTATCAAGGAGGATCCTGCTTCTCTCGACCATGAGCTCTGATTGTTCGGACTCGAGGTTGCCGATTTGAGCGAGGATTAGGCGCCTATCTGTCTACTAAATTATATTAGGCTATCCATAATTATGTATTGTGTGTGTTAAAATAACTCTTCGACAATGAGTTTGTGAAAGGTTTGTCTAATATTTGTCTATGTAACTGTTAAGTATTGTACTCGTCGCTTTATTTTATGTACTGTGTTATGTTGAATGTTTCCACAAATTATTTTTGTAGGATATTTATGTTTGAACTAGCTACGTTGTTCCAAAATGTTATAAGTGTTATAGTCATACCTTTATTTTGTTTTCCTATTCGTAGTAGTAATTAGCAAATTAGATACTTTGTATATGTTGTGTGAAGTTTTATTTAAATATTTCTTGGCAACAAAAATTTAAGGGAACAACAAATATTTAATTTCAAAATTTCATAAAGTAGGCTTTGTTTGGGAAATAAATTAGTATAGGGGCTTAGTTTGGGAAAAGTCTCGAGAAAATCTCTCCGAAACTGCGCAAAATATTCTCTGGGGAAGGTGCGTGTCTCGAGACCATTATTTTCTTCTTCTTTTTTAATTTTTAATTTGTTGTTTTTATTTTTGTCCATCATCGAACTTTTTAAAATTATATTTGAATAATAAATTTAAATAAAAATTTAAAAAACAAAATAATAAGGTAAATTAAGCAAATATTTAATTTATATTTTTCATATTCTTTTTACTTTTATATTTTTAAAGTCATAAGTGGTGATCATTAATTCAATGATAAAATCTTAGTCTAATAATATTTGATATGATGTTTATGCTTGCTTGTTTGTGGTTTTCTTTTTATTTTTTTATGCCACATCATTATAGCTTAAATCAAAACTCTAATTTTAGAGCTTTTAATCACTACTCTGTAGACAATTCATGCTGTTTATTTTTTTTAAAAAATTATGTGTAAATTATTTATGTAAATATCAAATTGATCTAATAATCGTATATATAATTTTATCATTTTTTTTCTTAAAATAATGGATGAGAAACATAATATCAAAATTAGATAATTTATTTTTAAATATTAAAATAATAAAATTTGGTAGTTAAGATTGTTTATCAATACGATATTTTATATGAATAATTTATATATAGAGATCTGGAAGATGACTGAGTAAATTATAAAATGTGGATTGAAGAGAAATCGATCATAATAATAATAAATAGTTTTTTACTAATTTGAGATGCTAGACAAACTAATTTCAATGGGCCATTTTATATGGCTTTCTGTTAAAAGCGTGGTTACGAACCACGCTTTCTTTTATAGACAAATTTTCTTTAAAAGCGTGATTACAAATCACGTTTTCGAAAGCGTGTTTCCAAATCGCACTTTCAATTAAAAATGAAAATACTAATATAAATCGCGTTTTCTTAATTAAAAGCATGTTTTATAACCACGCTTTTATGATTTTATTCATTTTGTGCGCCCGGACCAAAAACATGTTGAAAGCGTGCTTCAGCCTATTCTGTTCAATTTGGCCACACTAAGGGATTGTTTGGAATGACCTAAATAAGTGTACTTTTTTATGTTTTTACGAAAAAATGTATAAAAAAATAAAAAAATAATATGATTTAAAAAAATAAAAAGATAAAAAAATAAATTATTTTGTGTATGCCAAACTTGGCCTAAGTTTAATTTGGGAGATAACTTAGGTAGGGCTAGGGTGGGAAAAGCCTCCATTCTGATAGCCTCAACAATGTCGGACTACTTTCCCGAAGAGGTATTGATCGAAATTCTTTCCAGATTACCTGTAAAATCTCTGCTTCGATTCACTTGTGTGTCGAAACAATGGCGATCTCTCATCACCAGCCCTAGTTTTATCAACACCCACCTCAACAAGTCCACCAACAACACTCACACTCACTTGCTCCTAGTCAGATTCACTTGTCTCAATGTCAAACAAGAACACTACTCATTGCGTTTCGACAACAAAACCTTCAACCAATACGCCCAATTCACTTCCCCATTCAAAACCCTCTTCTATTTCAGGGTTGTTGGTACTTGTAATGGCTTGGTTTGTCTCTCCGACGATCTGTTTGGTGACAAACAAAATATAATCCTTTGGAACCCCATGATTCGAAGGTATTTGGCCCTTCCAAAACCTAGTCTTTCTCTCGATTCCTATAGTCCTTACATGTCTGTTCTAGGGTTTGGCTTGGATTTGCTAACCAATGACTATAAGGTAGTTAGAATTTCTCACTTTGAGAGGCGAAAAAATGCAATTCCTCTTCCTAAAGTTGGGGTTTACGCGCTTAAAACGGTTCTTGGAAAGCCCTAACTTGTGGTGTTCCTTCATATAATATGATTGAGTATTTCTGGCAACATGTTTTTCTGAATGGTTTTGCACATTGGATTGCATATAAGCGAGTTGGGGACGGTAAATTCTATAATGTGATTTTGTCATTTGGTTTTGGTGATGAATTGTTCCACGAGATTGAGCTCCCGGAAACAGTGGCTACTACTTTCCCGTTGCAATTGGGAGTTCATTTAGTTGGGACTATGATCGCGGTGAGTTTTATTGATAATAGTGCAAACCGTGAATGTGTTTCCATATGGGTGATGAAAGACTATGGTGTTGTGGAGTCGTGGACTAAGCAATATAATGTTGACTTTCGGGGAGGTTTAACGTTGGTGTTTGGTTTTAGGGAGAGTGGCGAATTGCTTATGGGGACTAGAGGTGGAGATATGGTTTCGTATCAGCCTGAGAGCAAGCGCATTGAGAAACATGTATTGCGTGGTGTCAAAGGCTCATTTTATGCCAGTCCCTATGTAGAGAGCCTTGTTTTGCTCGATGGATCAAATGGGGACTTGCAAGGGCAAGTAAACACTGATCCTGTTTTGCCTGAAGTTATAAATGAGGAAGAAGCAGATGAGAGCACACTCGAAATAGCCTTGAAGAGGAATTTTCTTTTTGCAGCTTCTTATATAACTGGTAGCCTGTTGGAGTTCCTACTTCGGAATTAGATCAATCTAGGTTTTGGGCTATAGACACGTAAGTATTGGTAGTAGTACTAGTAAGCTGCATAATCTGACTATCTCTTCTCTGAATAGATTAGTAATCCTAGTCTGTGTCTTTGACACCAGTCAATAGTATCTTAGGGTTTGATACACAGTGGAGTGTTTTGACAAATAGATAGCTAATGTCCTTTTTGCTTACTAGTTATACATTAAACAAAGAGAGCCCTTTTCCAATGAAGGTTTGATGAACTTGCTTGATATTTTCTCTTGCCATGCTGTCTTCTTGTAGGTATAGTTTAGGTGTTATATTATCCTTTTGCTTTCTTACATATTATTTCTCACTGCTTTTCATGTATATGTTTATGAATGAGTTTACTTGTCAAAAGGTACATCTCCTCATGTACTTTCCAATGAATTTTATATGGAGGAAAGTTGCTTGATAAGCCAATCAATGATCTCAAAGATGAATTCTGATGTTTTCATATAAACACAATTGATGAATGCATTTACCCCATATATGACTTAATTAAACTCTTTGTTTTCAGAGAATTCCTTAACTTGCATCAAAATACTTGTCTGTTCAGACTTATTAGGAGCCATATGTTCTTTGTAAATGACGAAAGGTCCATTAGAATATTTGAGGAGATATAAAATTTGTCTAGTGCACACTATTTTAGCATACTGAACCACTGAAGCTGTATGATACCTTATGGGAGATTGATATTGTTACCATTAAATCCTTTAAGAAAAAGCATGTAGTTTCTGAAAGTAAACTTCAGGGAACTAGCTCATCAATTCTAATTGTTTATTGGTTCCTTGGGTGTCCAATAATGGAAATTTTGGTTTGGTCTGATGTGTTTGTTGTAGTTAGAATTTGCATGCCATTAGGTCGGCATTTCCTTAAAAAAAGTTAGAAGACTCTCAATTGTTTATAACGAACTTTGAAATAGATAAATAGTTGTTAAACAATCAGGCCAGTCGGTTGCTATAGAAAGATAATTGATGTGAATTAGATCTCATAGAAATATAACAGTAGAATTTCAATTTAGAGACAAGACAACCAAAGGCTCTTACAATTTAACTTCTTCAGGGAGAACTCCCAAAACTGTTTTGTATTTATTTATTTTTACTTTAGGTCTGGCAGAGTGTTTTGTTTTTGAATTGAAAAAAAAAAAGGGAAAAAAAAAAGCACAAACATATATCAAATTGTAATTATTCACAGGATATGTGTGAGTTCCTTCACATGGTATCAAATTGTAAAATTAGATGTTATGACGCCCAACCTTGGCTGTTTGCTACTACTGTGAAGTTTGTGCTTTTTAACATTCAGTTATTTTGCACTATTATTGCTAATGAGAAATAGAATACATTTGTTTTGCACTTTTCTAAAACTTCACAATTTATTTTCAATTGCCAAGTAAAAGCATACGTTTAGTGTGTCATGAGATTCTTGCTGTAATAATACAGAATACCTATATGTTGCAATATTTATTTGGTTGGAATTGATTTCTTATGGGTTGTTCATCTTTATGAAATTGTTTTTTTGTTCTCACTTTTAAATAAATTTCTAGTCAATTATAAAGTATAATTTTGAAAAAGGGGATTACGACTTTGTAATTTTTTATTTATTTTTTGATAATCGCACTCCAAATTTTGTGATTTAGTGAACATAAAATATGTATGTAACTTTTGATAAATATGGAGTATTTTATTTTTACTTTTTTCAAGGAAAAAATAAAAATAAAAATAAAAATAAAAGAATGCAAGCTGCACTTTCCCTTGAAAAATTGAAAAAAATTATGTTTCAGTTGCAAAATTTTACACTTTATGAGAAGGTTAAGAATTCGATTCTTTTTCTGTCTGTGTATGAGTTTGTTCTCTTGGTAAAATGAGTCCATTTATGTAATTGTGATTTTTATTGTAGGTCTTCTTTGTAATTGAGATACGTTGTATTGATTTGATTTTTTTTTTATTTTTTATTTGGAAAAGGCTTCTTAACGTTTTGAAACTCTTAAATTTGAAAAAAAAAAAAACGAATGGGACAATAAGTAGATATTATTGATTTTTTTGTCATCATTTTATATCACTTAATATGTAAATATTTAAAAAAGGGAAGTTTTAGGGTTTGATCCTTGTAACAAAATCAATCATGAGTTTTTAATTTTAATAAATTAAATTATAAAATTTTGATTTATTTTTAATCTAAACTATTTGTTTATTTAAAATTGACAGGAAAAAATATTTAATCATTAAACTCAAAATAAGTGTAAATGAAATGTTTAAAATATAATTTTTCATTGAGTTTAATAGTTAAAATATTATTTTTTGCTAATTTTATTTAATTTAGATTGAAAATAAATTAAAAGATTATGATTTAAAATTATAAAATTAAAACTTAGGATTTATTGTCAAACCTTGGCTTCTTTTTTTTTTTTTAATTGTAATTTTTCTTATTAAAAATAAAAAATACCTTTCATATATAAAATGATGAAAAAAAGAAAAAAATAACATATCTAAAAAGGAAAAATTACAAATAACTCCCTAAGGTTTGTTTAAAATACGAATTGCCTCTTGTGCTCTTGTAGTAACATATTTTCTTTGCCGCCACACACTCTCTCGTCTCCTCTACAAAATCTAGGGTTTTAGTTTTCCACGCTTGTGTAGAAGAATTGTAACCCTAAAATCAAATCTTCCCCCCCCCTTCTCTCTCTCTCTCTCTCTCCCTCTCTCTCTCTACAATGTCGGACTACCTACCTAACATGGTACTGATTGAAATTCTCTCAGGACTCCCAGTGGTCTCTCTCCTCCGATTCAGGTGCGTATGCAAATCATGGCGCTCTCTCATCTCCACCCCCTCTTTCATCACTTCCCACCTCAATCACTCCACCACCACCTTCAACTTGATTCTTCTTCGTCACTACTCTCACCGCAAAGAGCGCTTCTCACTCCACTTCGACAACCAAACTTTCCCCAAATTTCTAGACCTCAAATGCCCATCTTCGACTCGCTTCAAATACTACTTCAGAATTGTTGGATCCTGTAATGGGTTGCTCTGTCTCACCGACGATTGCTTCGGTTACACCAATACCATCATTCTCTGGAACCGTTCGATCCACCGCTCGCTCACCCTTCCTGTGGTCCGTGTTACCTCTGAATCAACTTCCCTTTTTATGTGTGTTCATGGGTTTGGCCTTGATTTGATTACAAATGACTTCAAGGTTGTCAGGATTTCGTATTTGGGATCAGAAAATGGGTTTAAGGTTCCTCCTCAAGTCGAAATTTATGCCCTTGGCGATCGTTCTTGGAGGATTTTGATGGTGTTGTGCCGCGTTTTGGCATGGTTAATTACTTTTGGTCACAAGCTTATTTGAATGGGAAGGTTCATTGGGTTTCTTACAAGGTTATTGACCCGGTTACTCGTGGTTGTTTTGTTCTGTTTTTTTATTTGGGTAATGAAGTCTTTGGGGAGATTGAGTTGCCACCGAGTCTGGTTCATCGTTTCCTAGGAACATGTTGATCTTTGTAGTGGGTGAATCGCTTCGCGCTACTGATGATTCGCCGATTCTGAAGAGTTGTACCGTGTGGGTTATGAAAGAATATGGGGTGGTGGGGTCTTGGGGTAGCGATAAATGATTGATCTTGATGGAAGATTGGTGTTGATGCTTGGCTTGAGAAAGAATGGTGAAATGCTGTCGGGAATGGGTAGAGAGCTGGTCTCATATGACTTTGAGAGCCAAGAAATCACTAACCTTGGAGTCCGTGGCAGCAAAGATGCATTTTGGGTTGATAATTACACGGAGAGTCTAGTTTTACTCAAGGAAGGAACTCAAGTCATGGATGGCCGCTCAACAAATTCTTCTGATGCAGTTAATAGTGAGGGGGAACCAGCTTTGCCAGAGGAAGATGATGGACCTGAGGAGAGTCTAGTTGAACAAAGTGCATACTTCATGCAAACAGTTATGCTTGATACGTTTGAAGCTTGTCTTTAGGTTTGCTGAATACCTTCTTCTAGTTAAATACATGCTATTAACGTTCCTCAGGACCTCTTGGATGCTAATATCTTGCTTTTGGCGTGGCTTGTTGCCCCTGTTGACTGTTTAGTTCATTACTTTATTATGGTATTTTGTTCTTTTGATGGAATAGAAATTGCACATTTCTAAATAGATGGTGTTATTGCATTGTTTGCTTGAACTATGCTAGTGGTAGTTGGTTTCAAGTGGAGTAATTAGCATTTCTCTAGACAATGGGCCAAAAGGTTGTCTTCTGCATTTTCATTGACTAAATTTACTTGAACCAAATGAACATCCGCCGACTACTTGATTTAATGAATCCTTTTCATGATAGTGTGCCAATTGTTGGGGAAGTTTAATTTTGTAGAATTTTGTTAAGAATATGGTATGAATACTGAATGATAATCATTTTGGTAACGGATGACATATCATACTAGATGAACCAATGATGGTTGATTTAAACTATAGTTCATGAATTTACCTTTCCTTTATGTAACTTCTCATAAAGTTTGTGTGTTGTGTTTACTAACAGTTAAGATATCAAGATGAACTTGGATGCAAATTAGACTGAATCGTTGTTGGGTAATTTTAACATTGACCTTGACCCTCTTTGAGTCATATTTGTTGTCATAAGGTTGTCTAGCACATACTTGATACTTCAAGAATGATCTACCATCTTCTAACTTCTAATTTGTTTAATGAAACAATTGCACCACTAATCCTAATTAATCATGATTAGCTTTAATTAATTAGGTTTAGTTTCTAATATTATTTAGCTAATTAATCTCAATTTAATTTAATTAATCCTGGTTAATTTTCCAACGAAGTGTCTAAAATTGATCCAATTTTCCTAAGTCCTATATTTCAAACACATATATTTCTTTTAAATTCCTTACCTATTGTATTTATTTTCTAAAATTTCTTCTCGATAATTCACATTTCTATTTCTAGAGTATTATACAATAATTAAATTATGGCACACATATATATTTATTCATGTCACGCAAAACTGCTTTCAGTGTAGTATATATTTGTTTTTCTAAATTTAAGAGATGATTGCTTTTAACTCTTACCAATTGGCAAGGAAACTCCTGTAGGCAAAACTTATTAATTAAATATTTTCCAAAGATTAATTTAGCTATTTTACATAATAAGATAACTAATTTGGCTTAAGGCATTCAAAAATGAATAATAGTATGATTTTCGTAAATGGTATAATTCGCATGTTATAAGTTCTGAGACAATATTATACAACATTATTCAATATACATAGATTCTTTTCTCTCTTTATACAATTATTGTAACATGATATCGAGTTATAAGATCCGCCTATCTTTCTAGTTAACGGGCAGATGGCCGATTAGCAAACTTATCTTTTTGCCGCTAGAGTTTCAACACATATCTGTGTTAATACCAATCTCTAGCAACCAATCAACCCGCACCTCCGCCACGGGCATCAAATCTCAATCTTCCACTCCTTCAATTTAGATTTGAATCCGGATTAAATTCATTTATTTTATTTTATTTTATTCGATCAAATGGGGACTTGCAAGGGCAAGTCAATCTTGATCTGTTTTGCCTAAAGTTACGAGATGGAGAAGAGGTGGTTGAGAGTACACTCAAAACACCTTGAATAGGAATTTCCTTTCTGTAGCTTCTTTTTATTACGGTAGCCTGTTGGCATTCCACTTCGAATTAGGATCAATCTAGTTTTTGGGCCATAGACATGTAAGTATTGGTAGTAGTAAGCTGCAAAATCGACTATCTCTTCTCTCAATAGATTAGTAATCCTCGTCTGCTTTTTGATACCGGTCAATAGTATCTTAGGGTTACGATTGATGCACAGTGGAGTCTTTTGACAAATAGATAGCTAACATTCTTTTTGCTTTCTAATCATATATTAAACAAAGAGAGCCCTTTTTCAATGAAGGTTTGATGAACTTGCATGATATTTTCTCTTGCCATCTTTGTCTTCTATGTATATTTTAGGTGTTCTATTATCCTTTTGCTTTCTTACATATTATTTCTCACTACTTTCCATGTATATGTTTATGAAGGAGTTTACTTGTCAAAAGGTATATCTCCTCATGTACTTTTGAATGAATTTTATATGGAGGAAAGTTGCTCGATAAGCCAATCAACGATCTCAAAGATAAATTCCAATGTTTTCATATAAACACAATGGATAAATGCATTTACCCCATATATGACTTAGTTTAACTCTTTGTTTTCAGAGAATTCTTTAACTTGCATCAAAATACTTGTCTGTTTCAGACTTATTTTGTAAATGATGAAAGGTCCATTAGAATATTTGAGGTATAAAATTTGTCTACCGAACCACGAGGTGTATGATACCTTATGGGAAGATTGATATTGTTACCATTAAATCCTTTTTAAGAAAAGCCGTGTAGTTGCTGAAAGTAAACTTCAGGGAACTATCTCATCAATTCTAATTGTTTATTGGTTTCTTGGTTTCCAATAATGGAAATTTTGGTTTTGTCTGATGTGTTTGTTGTAGTTAGAATTTGCACGCCATTGGTTTGGCATTTCCTTAGAAAAATTAGAAGACTCTAAATTGTTTATATCGAAACTTTGAAATAAACAAATAGTTGTTAGACAAACAATCAGGCCCAATCTGTTGCTATAGAAAGATAATTGATGTGAATTAGATCTCAGAAAATATGACAATAGAATTTCAATTTGGAGAACACCAAAGGCTCTTTCTATTTAATTTCTTCAAGGAGAACTCCCAAAACTGTTATGTATTTATTTATTTTTAGTTTAGGTCTGGCAGAGTGTTTTGTTTTTGAATAGCCAAAAAAAAAAAAACACAAACACAAACACAAACAAAGTCAAACATATATCAAATTGTAATTATTCACAGGATATGTGTGAGTTCCTTCACATGGTATCAAATTGTAAAATTAGATGTTATGACACCCAAACAATGCCTATGAACCTTGCCTGGTTTCTACTACTAATAACTTTGTGCTTTTTAACATTCAGTTGTTTTGCACTATTATTGCTAATGAGAAATAGAATACATTTATTTTGCACTTTTCTAAAACTATACCATTTATTCTCAATACTTTGCCAAGTAAAAGCATACATTTAGGTGTGTTATGAGATTATCGCATTAATTATCTGAATACCTATATCTTGCAATTTTTATTTGGTTGCAAACTGAAAATATTTGTTTGATTCCTTATGGGTTGTTCATCTTTATCAAATTGTCTTTCTATTCTCACTTTTAATAAATTTCTAGTCAATTATAAAGTATAGATTTGCAATTTCTGGTCACAAGCTTACTTGAATGGGAAGGTTCATTGGGTTTCTTACAAGCTGATTGACCCGTTACTCTGGTTGTTTTGTTCTTTTCGATTTGGGTAATGAAGTCTTTGGGGAGATTGAGTTGCCACGAGTCCAGTTCATCGGTTTCCTAGGAACATGTAGTGGGTGAATCGCTTTGGTGCTACTGAGATGATTTGCCGATATACTGATAAGAGTTGTCTTTGTGTGGATTATGAAAGAATATGGGGTGGTGGGTTCTTGGAGTATGCAATATATGATTGATCGTGATGGAAGATTGGTGTTGACGCTTGGCTTGAGAAAGAATCGTGAAATCTTGATGGGAATGGGTAGACATTTGGTCTCCTATGACTTTGAGAGCCAAGAAATCACAAACCTTGGAGTCCGTGGCAGCAAATATGTATTTTTGGTGGATAATTACACGGAGAGCCTAGTTTTACTGGAGGAAGGAACTCAAGTCGTGGATGGCCGCTCGCAAATTCTTCTGATCTTTGTTAATAGTGAGGGGACCGGCTTTGCGAGAGGAAGATGATGGACCTGAGGAGAGTCTAGTTGAACAACGTGCATACTTCATGCAAACAGTTATGTAATACGTTTGAAGCTTGCCTTTACGGTTGCTGAGTACCTTCTTCTAGTTAAATACATGGTATTTACTTAGGATTAACCGCTAATGTTCAAAGTTAAGTCGTATCTTAGGACCTTGTTTGGTTGCTAATATCTCGCTTTTCTTGTGGCTTATTATAAAAATCAAGGTAATGGGTTGCCTCTGCTGACTGTTTAGTTCATTACTTTATGGTATCTTATTCTTATGTTGGATAGAAATTTCATTTTCCTAAATAGTTGGTGTTGTTGCATTGTTTGCTTGGAGGTGCTAGTGGTAGTTGGTTTTTCAAATGGTGTAATTAGCACTTCGGAGCCAATGGGCGGCATAAGGTTCCTCTGTGTTTTCAGTTAATAAATTTACTTGAACCAAATGAACATCTACTTGATTTAATGAATCTTTTCCATGACATATCCCCACCTACACAGAAACATTTCATACTCTATGTTTAGGATCTTATATCATATCTCTATCCAATTAATGAGTTAAAATTGTAGCTAAGCTGTTAGCGATTTCTCATACCCAACCACAGCTACCTCATTCTCATAAGATAAGATTGATGGTAGGGTGGATTTCGATATATGACAAATGCGCATGATATCATCAGATAAATATGCATGGCGATAATTTCACAAGATATATGTACATATTGACAAAAGTGTAACAACCTAATATTTGGCCTTACATGTTAATGTTTCTAATGTAAATTGAAATCCTAAAACTTATCATCCTCAAATAGCATTAAAAAACAAACAAACAAACTTGCTAAGTTAATCAATCTGCAAAAATAAGTTTGTTGAAGTCTCCTTATTTACCTCTGTTCGATAGAGTGATGGAGACAATAGTGAGTACAAGATGCACAAATGGCATCCTCTTGGTGACCAGCATCTGCAATTGTTCTTTGTATCACTGGATTTATAAGGTTGTAACCCAAGTAGTTTTCAACATCCACGAACCACAACTGACATGGAAGGCCTATTGGAAAAATCACTTTGTAGACACCACACAACAACCTTCATCATCTCCACTACTTTTTGTTCCATGTAATTGCATTTCATGATTGTCTTTGTCAACAATATCGATAAGTCTTTCTGCTTTCCTTTTAAATAGACTTAGTAAATTCATATCTTCCTCTCTGGTTGACACTTATTTAAATTTTTGCACCCACACAACATTTCTAAGACCATGACACCAAAGTTATAGATATCTACTTTCTCCGTGATAATTGAGCTCAACCATTTGAGAGCCAAATAGTTTGGTGCAGTGTTCCTCGAAGTTGCTATAACTTGGCTTTGCTCTTTATCAATTAGTTATGACAATCTGAAATAAGAAATTTCCGCATTGAAGTATTCATCTAACAGATGTTTAGGGTTTGACATCTAAGTGAAATATTTTCAGTTTGCATTCCTCATGGAGATGGGTTATTCCTTGGCTTTATTTACGATGATCTTTCTTACGGATTGCCACCCAAGTGTGAGCTCTTGGTGCTACTTTGGCGCCATCACTTAATATATTTTGAAACACTGTACCAAATCCTCCTTCCCTGAGCTTATTATTGAAATTTCTTGCCATGGCACTCGGTTCTTTGTAAGAGAATTTGGTAGGCATATCTGGTACTTGATGAACAAAAAACACATCACGTTCGTCGGATTCTTCTTTCTTTGTGAAAAGGAAAATGCAAGAGGCAACCACAAAAAATACACCAAAGAAAGTTCTGAGATTGGATCCCAATATGATTTTGACATGCCTTGATTTCTTTTGCGAAAAATCTATTGGTGAAGAAGAATTAAGATACTGTGTAGCCGGACATTTGTGCACTTTAAGAAATACAATAATGTAATCAACCCCTCTCTCATTATTTATAAGAGAAAAGACTTCAAACAGTAATAAGCAACCTTTCTTTGAATCATTGCCCACGTGATATGCAATGAAAGCTGCTTTGCATGAACAATTTTTCAAGCAACTCTTTTTCCAATCCTTAACACTGTTTTTCATCCAAGCGATATCTGTTTGTGTGTTTTGTGTTGAAGTTAAAGTAACAAGTTTTCCTAGGCTCCAAAAAAAACTGAAATCAAGAGCAAACAATTGCGGACGACAAAAGCAATGGGGGGAGTGTTGCTGGAAAATGTTGTGCGCACGTGAGGTTGTAAATAATTCATACAAACCTTAAATAACACTTTTAAAATGATCGAACAATTGTTTGCCTATCAAAGAAATAACACTTTCGGGCGTCAAATTTTGCCATATCAAAGAAATTAGAGTGTAATGCTTATCAAATCATGTCAAACATTGTCACAGAACAATGAAAAGTGCATGAAGAGGTTGCAAATAATTCATACAAGCCTTAAATAACACTTTTAAAATGAGATCAGTGACTTGGGTATCAAATTTTGCCATATCAAAGAAATTCAAGAGTGTAAAGCTTATCAAATCATGTCGAACATTGTCACAGAACAATGAAAAGTGCATGAAGATATCAAGGTAAAACAGGATTTGGATGGGATGAGACCATGAAGATGGTAATAATAGCTAGTCCCAATATATAATTAAATTATCTCTTGGTTAACAAGAAGATTGAGATGTATGATGAGATGGTTTTAGTGGTTGGCAAGTATTAAGAGGGAATTATCCTAAATAATTTGTTGATATTGACTTGAAATCTAAATTGGAGTATGAAACCAGTAAATTTGAATGATGACATTGACAATGAAGAGATCTCAAAAGAAGAGGAGATTTGAAAATTTTGAATCCTTAACTGTAACTTCATCCCAACCATGAGTAGCCAAATCTCTCAATAATTTCAGAAAAACTCGGGTAGGTAGCCGATGCAATTAATAGATTTAATGTGTGAGCTCTTCTTGATGACATAATTAAAAAAATAGAATAAGAAATGACTGATAAATTTATTTATTTTTATTTATATAAAATACATTTTTCATCCAATACATATCCCATCTTTAGTGTAGTTAGTGCAGCAAAAATAAATTTAATGTAACTTCCTCTTTTTTTCCTCCTTCTTGATGCACTTGCCTTGACTCAACAAAATTTCTAGGTGCGTGGTGCTCTAAATATTTTTCCAAATTGCCTCAAAGAATTTTTCACGAGTTTGAATGATTCCTACTGATATTTTGCTTTCTGTCAATCACGCAGACTCACTTTTGTTATGACATTCGAGTCCACACAACCGCCAAAACTTTCTTCGTCTTTTTCATCATCCAATTAACACGGTATAGACCTAGTCAATCTATGAATGGAATTGTATGCATCAATCTGAGTCATTAAGCAATGTTGACTGTAATATTTATCTATATATTTGCTAATAATTTAGAAGGCTCTGAGATGTTTCATTCGGCAGGTAGGTCACAATTATTGAATGGTTGCAAGGGATAGCAAAATTGTCAAGTTTATAATAAAATATGAAATTGTATTAATTGAGTTTAAAAGTAAAAAATTGAGCGAAAAACCCGAAAAACCCTATCCGTTGCCATCCCTTTGCATACCACCTCCTTAATTAGTGATGAAAAAGACAGCATCTAATTTACACATACTATGTAATTGATCAATAATATGTGTGTGTAAAATGTAAATTGATACTCTGAAAAAAAATAGATGATATATTCCACAACTGGTCAGCACTGTTAATTAGCTTGATTATCCTCAACTAAGCTCTTGTAGTTACCGTGAACTGTTTTTTTTTTTTTCCCCCTGATCTTTCTGCCAACGTAACGTAAATGGAAAGCGCGATAAAATATACAAATGGTCCCTAAATTCGGTGAGCGGATCATAAAAGCTCATACAATACTACTTGTGTGTTGATTAGAGTAGATCAATACCAATGGGACCTAAGCTTATTGTTATATTGGACACCAACTTCTTCACACACACAGTCTTTGTCGTTGCTCATGTTCCTGGTGAGTACCCCACAAAGACATAGACTGGTGTGATGATCAAGGGAAAATTTAACGAAGCAGGCAACTATGTCCCTCTCCTAATTAATGTTTAGGAATCTAGTAGGGACTTGGGCTTGGGGGTTTGGGGGCTTGGGCAACTATTTGCCATTTTCAAGTCTTGAATTGGTTTCGATGAGGGTATAGGTGGAATTATTGGATCTTAGTTCATCACCAATTCAGGGATAATTCTATTTTTACACACCAATTTCCCTTAGTCCACACGCATCCAAAAAAAATCTCAATACACATCTCTTTATTCCAATGATATCATTATTCTCAATTTTAAAACCCTAATTTTCTTCAATCCACCCGCCTCCTTCACTTGATTGCCGCCACTCTCGGCCCTCCATCGCCACCACTACCGCCACCACCACTCTTAGCTCATCCTCTTCCATTCTAGACCTCCATAGTCAACCTTGAAGGTGGGTGGTCCACTGTGGGAGGCTTGTGGGAGTGTATGCTTCATAGCGGAAGGTGGTTGCAGGTAAAGGGAGAAAGAGGCAACGACGATGGAGGAGAGGGGTGGCGCTAGTGATGAAGGATGGTTTGGTGTTTTAGAATTAGGGTTTGGGTGGAAAAAAGATAAAAGTATTATGGTATTTTTATTCTAAGACAATTGTATGAAGAAAAAAATTCATTAAATGTGTAAATGAGGGAAATTAATGTTTGAAAATAAAACTACTCCAAACATCTAAAAAAAAAAAAAATCTAAATAAATAAATAAAATAAAACTACTCCCAATTAGGTCCTCTTTAATTTGGTTGTTAAACCAATTGGAATCATTGTGATGAGCAATTCTTTTCTCTATAAGCGAGACTTATAATTGCGAATCTCCATTCATCGACATATCTTGATCGGGGCATTCAATTAATGTGATCATTTGGAATGAATGATAATATTGAAATGAATTATTCGAGTTTCTTTCATTTGCAGCTCCTTCATTCAAAGATATCTTAAAATTGTGAAAGGAAGCTGCTCAAATACACCCAAAATACACCCAACTGATGTTGAATTCAAAACCATCGAATTAAGTAAAGATTCCAAAATGGACCAAAAAAAAAAAAAAAAAAAAGAAGAAGATGAAGAAGAAGAAAGAAAGATAATGCAACAAGTGTCGAAATTTTAAAACCGCACTCATTCATGACATATTAGCTCATTCTTGGTTGGGAACATTTCCAACTCTTTATTTGCATTCACTATTTATTTATTAGGATCTCATTTCCTATAATACAATTAATGATGTAGCTAAGCTGCTTGCAGTTTCTCATACTCAAACCCCGACTACCTTATACTTCAAACAAATAAACGACACATGACATCAAGCAAATATATTTATGACAATAATTTCTCAACATATATATACATTCATCAAGAAAAGTGTAACAACAAAATATTATTGGCTTAAGCAATCTACAAGAAATTGTTCGTTGAAGTCTCATTTCTTTACCTCGGTCCAGACAGAGCTGATGGAAACAATAGAGTAGTGGCATGGCGGCACCAGTGGCATGCTCTTGTTGACTGTAGCTGCAATTGATCTTGGTATCGCTGGATTTGTGAAGTTATAATCCAAGTTCTTTTCAACATCAACGGAACCCTCCAAGACCTTAACCACCATTGACATGGAAGGCCTCTTGGAAAAATCACTTTGTAGACACCACACAGCAACCCTCATCATCTCAACAACTTCTGCTCCATGTAATTGCATTTCATCATTGTATTTATCAACAATATCATTCAATCGTCCCTCTTCTGCTTTCCTTTTAAATAGACTAAGTAAATGCATATCTTCCTCAGGTTGAGACCTATCCAAATTTTTCCGCCCACACAACATTTCCAAGACCACGACACCAAAGCTATAGACATCCACTTTCTCGGTGATAATTGAGTTCAACCATTCAGGAGCCAAATAGCCTGGTGTTCCCCTCAAAGTTGTTACAACTTGGCTTTGGTCCATATCAATTAGTTTTGACAATCCAAAATCAGAAATTTTCGCATTGCGAGATTCATCTAAGAGGATGTTTTGGGGTTTGATATCCAAGTGAAATATTTTTTATGCGCAATCTTCATGGAGATAGGCTAGACCCTTGGCTATATCCATGATGATCTTTCTTCTGGATTGCCACCCAAGTGTGAGCTCTTGGTGCCTTTGGAAGATCCATTTATCCAAGGATCCATTGAACATGTACTCATAAACTAGAAGCGATATGATTTTTCAGCACAAAATCCAATTAATCTCACCAAATTAACATGGTGAATGCTGCCTATTATCTGAACTTCAGCTAAGAATGACTTCTTAACTTGACCAAAACCATTGAGGTGCTTCCTGCTACATTAGTGCCGTCACTTAATGTCCTTGAAACCGACCCAAATCCTCCCTCCCCGAGCTTATGATTGAAATTGTTTGTCATGGCTCTCAATTCTTCGTAAGAGAATTTGGTAGGCATCCACAGTACTTGATCCACAAAGAACTCATCAAAATCCTCGAACTCTCGTTTTTTGAAAACGAAAATGCAAGAGGCAACCACAAAAATACACCAAAGAAAGCTCAAGCTGGAACCCGGTATAATCGTGACTTAGCCTGATTTCTTTTGAGGAGAATTTGTTGGTGAAGGAATATGATATTGTGCATTTGGAGATTTCTGAACTTTAAGAAATATAGTAACATTCTCATCCCTTCCTCATTATTTATGAGAGAAAACACTTGACAGTAAAAACAACCTTTCTTTGAACTATTGCTCGAATCATATGCAAAAGCGACTTTGCATGAACAGTTTTTCAAGCAACTCTTTTGCAATCCTCTAACTCTGTTTGTTCATCCAAGTAGTATTTGTTTGTGTGTTCTGAGTTAGAGTAAAAGTAACTAGTATTCTTAAGCTCCAAAAGGGTATGATATTGAGAATTGTTACAAGAAATGGGTGTAACAAGGGAACATCCAAGGTTGGGTAGCCTACTATTTATTTGCCTGAAAGTGTTGTTGCTGGTGGCTTCCTCAAAGACAACCGCACTGTCCATTTGAAGAACAAATGCCGTAATTGCCACACGCCATTGGATAACCACAGTCACCAATATCTGACGTCAGCAGATCAGCCACCACATTCCACTTCAATCAGTCCCACTCATAAGCCCTCAAATGCCCATCAGGATCAACCTTATGAACTGAGCTGATGATGATGATGCAACAGGGATTAGCTGCCCATTGAAGCTTTCATTCTCGAATTTGAAATAAGACGTATATGACCCGGATTCAAAATAGGACCAGGGTGGATTGGATTCTACATAAGCTGACAGATAGAAAAAATAAGGAAAAGCATCATCATATTGATCAAAAGATCGAACAGCAAGAGAGAAATAACCTTGACTCCAGTTTGATGCTGATGTGCTGGAGGTGAGCTTCTGCCCAAGAACCAAACCCTGGCCAACAAGTAAGGTGTCAGTTGGGTGATCGAAAGACCGCCAAACCATTGCATTGTTTCCATCAAAGAGGACCAGATTTCCACCTTCAGTCAAGTTTAAGCCTGAGACAGAGTGATTTCCTCCGCCAGTGTTTGTAGACCAGACATAAGTGCCATCCGAGTCTGCCAAAGTCAAGTTTCCATCCTGAGTGAGTTGCAAGGTTGCGTTAAGTTTTACAGGATGGTTTCTGTTAGCCGACCAAACTAGTTGCGGGGCATCTGTTATGTCATCTTGTTGAAAGGAAGTTTGTTTTTGGATGAGGACACCAACGATGCAGGCAGTGTATGCAAAATCGCAGTAGAAGACGAGAAAAACGAGCTCGAAGGCCTCTTCAGTAGGATTGGTCTCCATAAAAGTCCGAAGCTTTGAGGACCGGTGGGGGATTAATGGTCCATGAAGTGGACACAGTCGCATAATCCACAGGCTGGGCATTCACCAAGTGGAAGGAGGAGGAACACATGAGAGATGTTAAAACCAGAACAATAGCACAACGCAAACAACTACTCGGTTGATCATCCATTACAGTTTTTGCTTATTAGAATGATAGACAAATACAATGGGGACCTCCTTGGATGTGTTGTTGGAACATATATACCTATGAAATTCTGTAGCTAAAAAAAAAAACTCTAACCTGTGCTTGGTTTGGAGATTTGAAAAGTGATTTGGAAATAAAAAGAGAAAAGGGAGATGAAATGTTAATAAAATATACTTACTTTATATAGTTTTACTCACTTTTTTTCTTTCCTTTTCCAAATCTCCCTCCAAATTCCCAAGTTCAAGTGCTTTTGGAATGATATTTACCCCACATATTGGGTCAGTAAAGAACAAGATGTGGAAAAGTATATGAAAATGTTATTCACTATAAAAGAGTAATGGTAAAAATCATGAAAAAAAAGTCATGAAAATGATCACGAAAGATTCTTCATTTTTAGATTACACGTACAATAAAACACCATACATTAATCAAAGGATGAAAAATCTTTATGATGCATTTCATGATATTTTTTTCATGATCCCTAAAATTATGTCTCGAATTTTACTCCGAAAATCAGATGAATGGTGTAGATACGTAGAATAATTATGGTCTGTAAATATATTTTAATTTTTAAAATATTTTTTCTTAGTTATAATCATGTGTTTGGTTTCAATTTTTGGAAAATTAAGTTTTTTGTTTTTCGTATTTTTTTTTTATTTTTAGTGAATATTTTTAAAATTTTAAATAATTTTTTTTATTTTTTTAGATGTTTAGATGTATCTAAAAAATAAAATATTTGTAAACAAATATTTAAAAAAATCATAAATACATGAGAATATGAAAAATATACTGAATTTTTGTATTTTTTTTTATATTTTTGGTATTTAGTGAATTTTCTTTAAAAAAAATTCAAAAATATTATACTTTTTAAGTATATTTATGTTAAATGTATCTAAAAATTAAAGAAAATGCTTAGAAATATTTTTTAAAAAATCAGTGAAAACAAAAAAATACGAAAAAATAAAAAATTTTAATTTTTTGAAAAGTAAATTTTAGAAATCAAAACCAGAGAGTGAAAATTATTGAAAAGTATCTGATTTTCTTCACAGTTTGGTTTTACTTTGAGATATTTCCCTCCTATAAATCACTAGTAACACGCTTTTCGAGTCAACGATGTGTGTGTCTACCTCATAATTTAGTTTTTCTTGTACATTCGGATGAATTATACTAAAAGGGTCTGGCTTTGGTCCAGAGTGGACCGTATTGTTGGGCTCGTGGGGCTCATCACGGGTCCCGTTTTGAAAATCTGAACTATTTAATTTATAGAACTCGTCAAGTACTATATGCTTGTAAAAAATTACGTTGATCGGATATCGATAGCTATGTAATCAATTCGATTTTATATAAAAAAAATGGACGATGAATAAATTAACGATTAACAAAAAAACTATTTTGATCACATAATTATAAATAAAAAAAAAAACGGTGAATAAACTCTTTGGAACCCTTGTGGGTTCGTAATTGAAGGCACGGTGAAAGTCTGACCAAATTGAAGTGATACTATTCTGTCTGTATGTTGTAACTCATAGGATGTAAGGAATACACAAGAAGTTTCTCTCTCTCTCTCTCTCTCCGTGACGTGCACACACAAAGTGTTTCCATTTTGTCTCTGCAAAGGATTTTCTTTGGTACGAAAATGAAGCAATGATTTTATTAGGAGAATTGGCATCGTGTTCGACTTGGATTAGGCCACTCTAAGAACGCACTTGTTGGTTCTAAATTGGATTTTGGCATGTGAAATTATTTTTCATGTATTCTCCTTTCAAGTCCTGCAATATGATACTGTTTACACTCAGGAGTGTTGCGTTTATGTAATAATATCACAAGTCATTGATTCCTCTATTGTTAGACAAAAAGGACAGCCTGTCTGTGTACTCGCGACGCCATAAGCAGTCCCCAGATGGAGATGTCTGCTTGTATCTTCTTTAGTTGCTTGAGCACAGCTTCTTCCTCAATCTGTTTCTCCTTCTGTTTCTCTGCTTCTTTGTCTTTCCCAGACGCCTCGGGTTGGTCTAAGTGTTGGGGCTTGAAGTACCGCCCACTCCTGGTCATATGGTTCACCTCATTGAGGTACCAAGTGTCATCTGGCTGAGCGCCTGCCCCATCTTCGTCTGTGTGGGCAAGACATAAGTCATCGTCTTCCCACCACATCCCGTCGGCAGCCGACAAACACCTGTCCGGCTCCGGTATGATCGTGCTCGCAGCACCTTCAGTCCTCATGCCCGCAGCATTTTCTGTTCCTGTGCACACAGCACTCTCGACCTCCACATGGGCTTTTGTCTTTCTGATCCTCTCGGAATCTTCAAATCTTTGTTGTTCCAACTGCATCAGTACAGCTGGTTGGTCAATATTTTCGGTATTTACAATCCCCAAATCCTGAGCGAAATTCTTAGCACCGGCGCTCCCCGGTGGTGTATTCTAACTCTCGGCCTTTCCGGCCACCACTGATACTCTCGCCGTCTCCTGTACATACGATTGAAATGTGCAGCGTCTGGTGATCATCTAACCATCCGGTAACTTCTGCTGACTCCTCATAGTCGAACCGATTGATTGACATCCCTGATTCTTGGTCTTGAAGAATTGGAGGTTGGCAAAGTCCTCTCCAATTTGTTAGATCATCTGTTTCCCTTTCAAATCATGTCCCTGAATCACACATAATTACGCTCTTTCCAACAACCACTTAGCTCGGATCGCCCATTGATTGGATGTATTCACTTTCCGGATCATAAGCTCCTTGACCAAGATTCTCGATTATTCAATCTCGAACTCGACAACTCCTTTTTCCTCTGAAATCGCCTGTCCCATCTTCGGTGGTCACCACCAGCTTAGATTAGGTTGTGGAGGTGTCCATCATGCACAAGTCGGTCTGACGAGAAGGAGCACCTCTGGCAGGTAGGTGGGATAGGGTGATATAGATACTAGGATCGTAGACCACGACCCAGTTTGGATGAAGTTGATTCTGTTGGGAGGAGGGCTTGGTTATGTGGTGTGAAGGATTTGTCGTGGCGTTAGGTTTTTGGGAAGCGCGATCACTGTTTGTCAATAAGATCCTGAATCTCATGGCCTTGTCTGTAACAACAGTGGTGTCTGACCGTCTATTGGTGAACACTTGTGATATTTGGGTCATGAGAGGGAGGAGTGGATTTGGTGATGGCCTCGGTTCTAAGGCGTCAAATGCTTCTTCTGATTAATAGCCCCGAGCCTTGGGCGGGCATATAGAGGGGTGTAAAGGTTCTTTGGCCTCTGGCTGATATTTGGCGGCAGGTCTTTGCTTCGAGATGCCGAGAAAGGTGTGGTCGTGGGTTTTGGGGAGGGATTGGTGGTGACCATCTTGACCTCAGCTCTTGTATTCGCCTTTACTTCGGGCAGTGTTGTTATTACGGTTGAAAGTCATACAGGTTGCTCCTTATCCTAGTCAATCGAGACCTTGTTTTATGGCATCCTCGATCTGTACCCCATCTTGTGTAATCGAGAAGGTGGGAAAGGAATTCTGATCATTTACGCATCAATTTAGGTTGAGATTGCGCATAATCATCCTAATTTGATCTTTGTCTGTAGGCCTCAAGGTCATCATTGATGCCTTTGCCCTCCAACAAGTTACGAAGTCTAAAAAAGTCTCCTTGGGTTCTTGTCTCGTTGTTTCGAGATCAGGAGTTGTAATCTCGATCTGTGTATTGTATGAGTCTGTGCAACGAAGGCCTCGACCATCTCATCGACTTCTTTTTACATCATCTTCTAACCGCATACCGGATGGCGGCCACACCCGCAAGGTTCGGCCAAGCAGAGAGCTTTTGTGGTGGGTCGGGCCATTGGTGCATAAACGTCGAGAATAAGCGAAGATGGACCATGGGGTCCCGGACCCATCAGCGGTCAATTTGTGGCATCTTGAATGCATGCAATGTTACGGCTACATCGGTGTACCCATCTTCGATGTCTGGAATGGCCTTCACCCCTTGTGATTTCTTGAAAAGCTTCTCCAGCTTACTCAGTTTTAGAGCTGTATGGTCGATTTCGAACTCAAAGGGAGAGTCCGGGTGGTTGGGTGTATGAGTCTTAGACAGTTGAGGTGGAAGTGGGGGCGGGGCTAGCCCCGTTGGAAGGCCTGTGTCCTCTTGAGTATTCTGGACATTGGGTAAGGTATTCGACGATGAGTGCTGCTGGGTAATGGAGCCGGGCGGAGGAGAACTTTGATGTGAAGCGGATGCATTTCTTTGTTGCTGACCTAGTGATCAGCTCTTCCAGGCCATGGCGTGGCTGTTGCTTAGAAAACTCCGCCTGGCGGATGGCATCCTCCTGCATCAGTCTCATGCTCTCTTGCATCGACGATCATTTCCTCTATCCGGCTATATTACATTGGTCGGTGGTGACGGTAAATGTATCTCTATGGCGAAGCAATCTCAACTTGATTTCTTTGCTAAAGTAACATGCCCGATAATCCACTGCTCGACACTGCTCGCCTCATCGGCCTTCTTCTAACAAGCGGGGGGGTGAAATTGGAACGGATGTCCATCAACGGATCCTCGGATCGATTGAGTCGGCGACCTCGTGTCCAAAGTGCTTGGGAATATCTCTTGTTTGAAGCAATCGTGCTAAAAACCCCTAGCAAAAAAAATAAAAGCGAAAAGGAAATAAATAACTAGATAAGCGAAGCATAACTTAAATTAAATACACAACACACGATCAGGCATACAACACACGGTTGATAAGTGAAAACCTGCTTATCCTCAATCAACGATCACATTCTGTATCCTTTGTTCCCCAAAAGCCCGAATCCGATATCCGAGACAACCGATTCTCGAATCTTGGTGATGCCCAAACACGATGCCCAAACTCATAAAGTGATACATGCATTCCTGAGGCGCACTCTAACAAGCACATAGCGATAAGTGAGAGCCAAAACATCCCTATGTTGGGGTAGGGTTTCCTGTCCTATTTTGTCGAGAGCTAGGGTTTCACTACGTGCAATGACTTCAAACAACCTATAAGCGGGTAAGCAACTTTGTCCTAGTTTGGAATGGTCACTATGGATCGAATATGCACTAGGTCGAATGGTCAAAAAGGGTGCCCGGTAAAACCGGTTTGTGTTCCCATGCTATCGAGCCCGGCTGATCGGCCTTATGGACATGCCTTGACAAGACAAGCCTTGACAAATCGTTAAAGAATGGCATATGGCAAACACGGTGTCCTAGGCGCACCAATGCAAATGCAATGCAAAAAACACACAAGTGTAGTCAAAACCAGATATCATGAGTTGAGTCAAGTTCTCTAACTCCCGATGAAGTCGCCAGCATGGGCGTCCCGACGCATCCGGGCGAGTGCGAATCCCCGTTACGGATTCGATATTGGGTCTACTACATTCGAAGGACTCAAATGTCCGCAGTTCTTAATCTTGAACCAAAGAGTCCAAATCGCAAATCGTTTTGAAAAGCAGATCTTTTGAAAGAAGTGCCAAACATGGGCTGCTTTGCGAATCTGAGTCGCCATCTAAATATTTTATAATGGGAAATTTAGAAACCACGACTCGGTGCCAAAGGCCGCGTGTCCGTCATCACAAAAGTTGCCTCGGCACGAACTTAGATGCGATTGGGAAGGTCGCCGTGAGCACCCTTCGCCGTCAAAGGCCGCCTCTACTAATCATGATATCTGTTTTTGAAAACATTGTGCATTCTTATTCCGGTTATTAGCCTAGGTTACTATGTGATGCGCACAGCATACAAGTATAGACTGGATCGCCTGAATTGGAATAAAACATTTCATGCTTGTTTGTTTGAAAATGGTTTGATGATGCTACCCGCAAGTAGGCTAAGACGTGAATTTGCCACCCTCAGGTGGGCTTAGAAAGACATGATTTTGCCACTATCTAGTGGGCGTAAAACAAACAGTCAATGATTTGTTCCACTTCAAGTAACTCAACCTCCACCCACAGGCATTCAAAGGGGTTATATCATATAAGCACGTAGCCTCATGGTAAGCATGCTATTCATGGCGATCACTCCTGCGCATGCAAGGATGCTAAAGCATAAAACTCACCGAGTACTCAGCGAACGAGCTCATTAGAAATCCATGCATGATTCCTAAGTATCTGAAATGCCTAATACAACACATGCAGAGATGCAACTATAGCGGGGCTCGGCTATTCTAAACATGGCATATGAGATATGCAAGCTATCAAGTACTCAACTTGGAATTGAAATACAAATGCGGTTTGTATGATGCATGGAAACGATGCGTGCAAAAGCAGATGAATGATGCAAATATCTTGTCATCTTTGTATGCTAATTGAAATATGCCTATATCTAACCATCATAAGCGGGTAAATAAAAGGGAAGAAAAGGCGTGGGGTTGGAAGACATACATCACACTCACCCACACTTATTACAATTTTGCCCTCCGCAGAAATGAATAAATATCTGATCCCGAAATGAAAAGAATAATCTGATCAAAATATCTGATCAAATAATATTGAAATCCCGAATTAATTAACAAAATAATTAAGAAAAAGCATGGCTGGCATGCAAGCTAAGGTGCGCCTTGATTTCGATGAATCTTTGTATGCTAGAGAAATTTGCCTTGGCGAAATCACTAGGATGCCGGAATTAGCCTCTGTTTACACCATTTCTTGAATAGCGTGCCAAGTCCCATAAATTTGCTGATTCTTGATTTGGCTGCAACAGAGAGCAGGAAAGGAGCATAGCATTGTATTTCACAAAAATAACCAAGCCTCGATCCTCGTGTACCAATCACACATATCGATGCCACGATGGTAGGGGCCGAATTGCACAACTCAATATAGGATGAATGCATATGAATACTATAACAAAACTAACTCCATCATGGATAATCCGAATTAATAGGTGACTGAATTGAGACACGTTCCGTCACTTTCGAATCTGAAAGCGCGCCTCGTTCCCGTGCAGGTAACTCCTATCCGAAACGATGCGATATGCATGACATGCATGAAATGCAACTAATATACAATCTAACATACATAATGTTATGGAATGGCATACCGCTACACGGTAATACACAACAGGCATACACAATGCTATGGGTGAAATGGCATCGCAATGCAATAATGAAGCTTACACCAACATGAGAAGCCTCGTAGCCACTCAAGCAGGGAAGCCATCGGATGAAAACAAGATACTTGAAGTCGTGCGATGCCACAAGCGAAAACGGACCCTCGAACGCGAAATGCCACTCTAATGAGACATAGCAAAGACATGGAATATGGTATGCTAACATGCAAAAATCAGTGGCAAAAGCGAGGGGCAAAACAGCCCGGCGAAATGACACCGATGCGGAATCTCTCGAAATATGAAATTAGGCACAGAAATGACTTGTAGCTATACAATACATGCATAATTTAGACATGACATGAAAAAGGAGAAGCAAGGAAGCCCAAAAATAGTATTTTTACAGTTCAAAACATGGCCAAGCAATAATCACAAGTAGGGCTAAAATGGCATACAAAAATAGCTCATAAGAGAGGCAATGAAGCAAGTGATAGATGCAAAGCCCAAATGGAAAAATACCCTTCTAAAACACTGAATAGGGCCTAAAAAAATGCTGTTTTCAGTAGATGACAACCCCCAAAACAATATACAAACATGCTAAAAATGCCATGCAAAGTAGGCCAACAGAGGCTATAACATGAGGTATACAAAGAATTCACCAAAAGCCAAAGACCCATAATGATATATGTCAGGGGGTCAAAATATGGCCATTTAAGTTCTTATCATGGCTTAAAACAGAAGCAAAGGTAGGCTAACAAAGCATGCAAAAATGGGGGCCAAAGAGGGTATAATGGTAAGTGCTACATGGAGGCCCCAACAATGTTGATCCTTCTACAATATTGTAGAGGACTCAAAATAAGCCAACTTACAGTTTATATCATGCTCAAAACAGATCACACATAGGCTAGAAAAATCATGCAAGATTATGGTATTTAAGAGGGTATTGTTAAAGCCAGAGAGTACCAAATGGGGGCTCAAACAGGGTTGAGCCCTTAAACAAACTATGAGAAGAATGGCTCAAGAAAATGCCCCTTTCAGTTGGGGTCAGAGCCCTAAATCATTAAGAAAATAGGCTAGAAGAATGGTGCAAGAAGTGCTACTAAAGAGGAGATTGACACTTACCCTTGAAAACCTCTTCTTTGCTACCTCTTGGACCAAGAGAATGTTGCTTCTAAGCCTCACGAAAAACCTCTCCTCTCCTTGCTAGGAAATGGAGTGGTGATGGTGGTGCTTAGTAGTGATGAAGAAATGGTACCAAGCTTAGGGATTTTTAGAGAGAAATGGAGAGATATGTATATCCTATGTGCTCCAAAGCAAGTTTTTCCAACCCTCTAAACAAAGCTTGAAGCTTCTTTATTATGTAAGCAAGAATGGTTGGGGCAATGGAGGGAAAATCAATAGTGTAGGAACAAGGGATTAAGTTTCCCTCCTCTACAAAGTCCCCATGTCGAATATTTTGGGAGGAAAAAAAGCTATCTGGGATTGGCTATAAAAAGCAGCACACATCCCAAGGAACATGGCCGACCACCTATTTTTGTTGCACGGTGGCCGTGACCAAAATCCAAAAAGGCTCAGAGAAGATTTTACGGCCCGGCCACTAGAGAAAAGGTGTCACTCCAGTCTCCTCATTACAACCCTGTGGTTCAAAATTGTAGCAACTCTAAAACAGAGAGAGAATAGGCCACTTTAGGAGGGTTCAAAAGGTTCAATTTGAATTATTGGCCGGCCATAGACTTTTAAGGGTCCTCCCATGTGTGTACAACACAAATATATGGTTTAATTTGAATGAAAATGGCCACTAAATTGGTCAACATTGGCTGGCGGAAGTGAGAAAAACAGAAGCAGGCGTCGGAGGCGTCAGGAGGAATACAAGCTAGATTCTTTGAGACAATTTCTGGCCTCCCACCCTTGATGACCTTCTGGTGATAAAGCAGAAGGCTACCTGCCAAAAATAAACAAAAACCGATGCAAAAGCGAATGCTCAGAGGCCAAAAGCTCTGGCACAGCGATTCGAGGGTCGAAAATAGGTACATTAAGCACGAAAGTGGCATTATCGTATGAAGCTGGAGGTCTCTCGAGACCTGAGTGTCCCTCAAAGAGGATAAATAAGATGTACAATATGCCAAAACCCGAAGGGAATCGGAGATGGTTAGACGGTCCGAACCGAGGCAGCCTGCGGCAGCAGCTCGAAAATCTGGGCAAAATGGCCTCTGACCCACGAAATGTAACCCACGGCCACCGAGAGAT